>JARQOC010000005.1:299630463-300225153 GCA_033576535.1 Allobates femoralis
GTGTGGCATAAATGCGCCATTCAAATGTATTTTTCCTTTTAATTTGCAGTAATTTGTGGAACTTGCGGAACTTGCGGCGCGGTGGCGGTTTGTGCCATGCAAAGTATAGGTGCAGTTGCGCCAAATGCAGTTTTGAACTTATGGTAGGTGTGGCCGCAAAAAAAAAACCCGGTCAGCTGAGTTTTTTTTCACAGCCGCACCTGCTGCAAGTGCAAAATTGCAATTGCTGCACCTGCTGCAAGTAAGTCTATACTTTGCATGGCAAAAAACGCAAGCGCACCATAAGTGTAACGGTAATGCGGCTAACGCGGCAGATGTGGTTCTTTTACTGCATCTCCTGCGAATTACGAAAAATGCTGATGTTATTTTTTTGGATATATTTTTATGATATAATTTATATATAAAAATATATTGGATATAATAACAATTATCAATATAAATATTACTACTTTGACTATATTGCTATGCAGAATGTATATTGATTGCTTCCTTAAATAATATACTGTAGCTATTATTGCATACATTTTGCTGCACTCTGCTCAATATGAGCTCTGACAAACCAAAAAGCTCTGTTAGAGCTAAGAATGCTGCACGCCAGCGCAAGAAGCGTGAGCAGGAAGATCCGGAAAAAAGATGTCTCCGTTTGGTTAAGCTCAAGGAGGATATGAATAAAAGAATTGCAAAGGAGTCTGCTGAAAAAAGAAGCAGTCGGTTGGCCAAAAAAGCTGAGGTGGAACGAAAAAGACGCAAAAAACAACAGGTGAAGGTGCAAGGAGAAGCATCTACCTCTGATATGGCGTCTATATCTGTGTCTCTAACACCTTTGGAAACTCAACTGCCTACAACATCTGGCCGCAAAAAAAAAAAGGTGAAGGTACAAGGAAAACCATCTACCTCTGATATGGCGTCTATATCTGTGTCTCCAACACTTTTGGAAACTCAACTGCCTACAACATCTGGCACGGGTAAAGTGAAGTGCAAAGGTTCTTCTAAAACAAGAACAGACAAGACTGCTTCTGCCATCACAAGACACAAATTGGCTAAAGTCAAGCGTTTACAAATTATGTCACCTACCTCAAAACAACGCCGTTTGGCCCATTTGGCTGCCTCACAGCGTCAATTACGCCAAAAAAAAAACCTCAGGAATAAGTCTTCAGTCACTACTTCTTTTCTTGAATGTGTTGAAACTTCTACACAGCTACGCCTTATTTTTGTAGGCATCTACAAAAAACGTCATCGGTTGCTCACTTCACCAACGTCATTAATCCCTATTGGCTTTACTGATGATGATAGCAGTATTTTAGAACATACCTGTGGGCCCATGAATGTGTTATGTGAACATTGTGAAGCACAACATTTTGAGGCTGAAAGGCCATCTGATGGACAGTTCTCCCTTTGTTGTCACAAGGGTAAAGTTAAGGTACCATTACCTCAGTACCCTGAGCTCTTCACTACTTTACTAAAAGGAGACAGCCCATATAGTAAAAATCTCATGGAGAATATCAGGAGCATTAATAGTTCCTTTGCATTTGCTTCGATGGGTGCAAGTGTTTCGCAACCACCTGGACACGGTCCTTATTGTTTCCGGATTCACGGCCAAATTTACCATAGAACTGGAACTCTCCACCCCGCTGAAGGTCAAGTTCCAGCATATGCACAGCTCTATATTTTGGATAGTGCTACTGCTACTGAACAACGCCTACAGTCTCCAGAAAATCTCAAGTGTAATCCAGCCTTGATGAGAATTATTGCTGAGCAATTGGAAGGTATTAATCCCTTTGTTTCAGCCTACAAAATGTTACGGCAAGTGGAGGAAGAGGAAGAACAGAAAGCATTTGAACATGGCACAAAAATGCCTAATATCATCATGGCAATTAAACAAGACAGAGAGCAAGACCCAAGACGGTATAACAACCCTACTGTCCATGAAGTTGCAGTCATCTTTGAAAATGCTGATGGAGAGCCACCATTTAATAGAGACATTTTAATACATCTAAAACCAGACAAAAAAAATCCGTTGGCCCCCAAAACACAGCAAATAAGTATTTTACACAGTAATTTGGATGCATTACTGTATCCATTGTTTTTCCCTCATGGAGAGCAAGGGTGGCATGAATCACTCATACACCAAGGCCAAAATCCTCGCAGGGTGACACAGCTGCAGTATTACTGTTATTTGCTGTCAGTACGGGCAGAATTCAATCCTGTCCTTAATGGAGGAAAACTGACACAGCAGTACTTGGTGGATGCCTATGTTAAGATCGAGGCCAATCGTTTAAATTTTATACGACAACACCAGAAAGATTTGAAGGTGGAAGATTATTGTCTCCTTCAAGAACATTTGCTGAGAAAATCCGTAGAAAAAGGAATCCCCATTGGCAAAACCGTAATTTTACCATCTTCCTTTGAGGGAAGTCCCCGAAACATGCAGCAGAGGTATCAAGATGCCATGGCGATTGTAACTAAATTTGGAAGACCAGATCTTTTTATAACGATGACCTGCAATCCAAAATGGAGTGAAATTGTAACCAATTTACAGCCATGGCAGCGTGCTGAACATCGCCCGGATTTAGTGGCACGTGTATTCAGGATTAAACTTGAAGCCCTTTTGAAAGATATTAATTCTGGATTATTTGGCAAGGTTTGTGCTATGGTTCATGTGATAGAATTTCAAAAGCGAGGCCTACCACATGCTCACATTCTAATTATTCTGGATGCCAACTCAAAACTAAGAACTGAGGTGGAAGTGGACAATACTGTTTGGGCTGAAATTCCTGATCCATCTCATTACCCTGTGCTCCATCAAATTGTCATGCAACACATGATCCATGGCCCCTGTGGACAACACAATCCCAATTCTCCATGTATGGAGAATGGAAAGTGTAAAAAAAATTTTCCCAAACAGTTTCAAACAAAAACTGTTATACCTGAGGATGCATATCCAAGTTATCAAAGAAACGAAGGACCTTCTTTTTCACACCATTCCAAGATGATTGATAATTCTTGGGTGGTTCCATATAACCCTTTCCTTCTATTAAAATATAAGTGCCATATCAATGTGGAAGTATGTGCTTCCATTCAGAGCGTAAAATACCTCTTCAAATATGTGTACAAAGGTCATGACAAAGCCAATGTGGAAATTTGTGAAACCAACATCAGACACGATGAAACTCATAAATTCATGGATTCCAGATATGTCAGTGCACCAGAGGCAGCTTGGCGAATCTTTGCTTTTCAAATGCATAGACAATCTCACAGCATTAGTCGTCTTGCAGTACATCTGCCTGATTCACAATCACTTTTTTTTCACGAGGGTGATTCTGCGGACAACATCAGTTATTCAATGGACAGACAATCAACACTCATGGCCTACTTTACCCTCAATGAGAATGATCCCAAAGCTCGGGAGTACTTATATCGTCAAATTCCTGAGCATTATGTTTGGAAAGAAGGTGCATGGGAAGTTAGAAGGAGAAGAGGTGCTTCAGTCATTGGTAGGCTCTACACTGTTAGTATTCAAGAACAAGAACGTTATTTTTTAAGGCTGTTGTTACTCCATGTTAAAGGAGCTACAAGTTTTGATAACCTTAAGACTGTTAAGGAAGTCACATACCCAACGTTTAAAGAGGCGGCATTAGCCCTTGGATTGCTCTTCGATGACAGTGTTTGGAGAAAAACTTTATTGGATGCCTGTGTTCTCAATATGCCTGCACAGCTCCGTGAAATGTTTGCGTATATATGTGTCTTTGGTCCTCCTAATCATCCCCTGGAGTTGTGGCAAGAATTTAAACAACACTTCGTTCAAGATTACTGCCATGCCTACCACCCTGACACTGATGATTGTGAACATTGTGAAGGATACGCCATGACTGATGTTGAACATGTTTTAAAATTTCATGCTAAACATTTCATTGATTTTAATCTGCCACGCCCAAAAAGAAAACCACACATTCGTCCTCAATACAACAAAGAAGAAGAGTTAGTAAGAGCACATGAAATGAAAGCCACCTTAAATGATCAACAACGTTTGGCCTATACTGCAATCCATAAAGCTTTAGAGGATACAAGTGATAAGCCAAAGTGCTTTTTCCCTGACGGTCCCGGTGGAAGTGGGAAAACATATCTGTATCATCTATTGATTCATGAACTGAGAGGAGAAGGAGAAGTTGTCTCACCTGCAGCCAGTACAGGGATTGCTGCTAATCTATTGCAAGGAGGAAGAACTATCCATTCACTGTATGGCATACCAATACCAATTAATGAGACATCCGTTTCAAGAATCAAAAATGATACTGATGCGGCCCAACATTTGAAGACTACCAAACTCTTCATCATCGATGAGTCTACTATGTTGTCAAAATACGCTTTGCATGTAATTGATCAATTATTACGGGATGTCATGACAACTGATGTCTCCAAGAAAAATAAATTACCCTTTGGAGGGAAAGTCATTGTTCTGGGAGGAGACTTTCGGCAGTGTCTTCCTATCATCTCCCACGGAACAAGGACAGACATTGTAGAGAGCTGCATTAAATATTCACGACAATGGCAGCTTTTCAATCAATTGCCGCTAATTAACAACATGCGCTCCATTGATTCTGAATATAGCAATTGGTTAATTCAATTGGGAAATGGAGAATTGTCCAATGATTACAACCTTGGTGATGATGTCATTGAGATCCCGCAAGACATGATCTGCACTGGCTCTTTAATCTTGGACATATTTGGTGAAAACATTGTCATTGATGTGAATAATGATGAAAGTATTCAGAATGCTGCATCACATGCCATTCTTTGTCCCAAAAATGACGCTGTGGATTTGATCAATTCAAAAGTGATGGATTGTATTCCTGGAGAATACATGGAATATATGAGCCATGATTCCATTGATCCAGATGAGACGGAAAATCCTGAACAATATCCTGTGGAATTTCTAAATTCTCTAACACCAACAGGAATGCCTTCTCATCTCCTGAAATTAAAAGTTGGTACAATTATAATGCTTTTGCGTAATTTTAACAGCAGAAAAGGACTTTGCAACGGGACTCGGATGATTATTATTGCTTTGTTTGACAACTTGATACAAGCAAAAGTAATTTCTGGCTCGGATGAAGGAAATGTAGTCTTCATTCCAAGAATTGATCTCTGTCCATCAGAGACTGGATTGCCTTTCAAACTAAGACGTCGGCAATTTCCCGTGAAGCCTGCCTTTGCCATGACCATAAATAAATCTCAAGGACAAACTTTGGAGAAAGTGGGGATTTATTTGCCAGAACCTGTTTTTGGCCATGGACAATTATATGTGGCTTTCTCACGTGTGAAGAGACGATGCAATGTGAAGGTGAAAGTGGTGGATTCATGCATTCAAGGGAAATTGGTGCCTAACTGTGAGAAAGTCTTCACCAAAAATATTGTCTATCGGAATATTTTGGGATGAACTTTTGCATATTTTATATTTTTACCTTTTCTATTTAAAAAAAAAAAAAAAAAAAAAAAAAAAAAAATTAGTTTAGTCTTTTCAATTTCAGTTTTTTATGTGCATAGTTTATACAATGTTTGTGGAAAAACACATTTTAGATTTCATTGGAGATGTGTATCATTCTGATTTTATCACAGGGTGATAGAAACCACTATTTTAAGCTCCAGTGCTTTACGTGCTGAGAGATTTGATTCTTATTCTTTAAAGGGAGAGGTTTTTGTGAACAGCTAAGAGACGGGTGGGACGGCTGTTCACACACATCTCATTACCAAGGTGTCTTCCACATGTTTAGATAGATAGGGACAAACATAAATTATTAATTAGATTCTACCACGACATTTTTCTTACATTTTTTCACTTTGTTGAGGAATATACTAAATGATAATAATTGTACATGAAGGACTTATCAAGAACATACTTGCTGTAATTTTCATAATTGCATATATGTAATTTGTACTTAACTTGCAGTTTGTGCAGACAACATAGTTGTGGCAGTGTCATCCACATCAACTGCAGTCACCTGTGGTTAGTTAGTGGATGCATCTTATGCACCTGCTGAAGCTATGTTAACTCCATTTACTGTAGGTTAATTACAAGTTTTTTTGTTATTGCACGGATATTGCTGCAAGTCTGTAGTTGGTAACTCCTTCTGTATCAATTTACAAAATTTTATTATTTACATCACAATCCTCAAAAAATCTAAGAAAAATCCAGCAATTAAAAATATCTAAATTATATCAATTCGGATTTAGTTAGAGTAGGTCCCACCAGGCGTAAGGGCATCTTGACGCGATTGGTGGGCTGACACAAAGTGGCTGATACATATATTAGTACTGTTAATTCATCAATTCAAAAAATTGACATATTAAGAAGTATTGCTACTTTGTGTTCTAAGACCCTTACAACATAATAGTTCAATTTTCCTTAAATGATATCAACCATACTAATATATGTAGTTGGTGTAAAGATGTCATTGGAATAATTGGATTATTATTTGAAAATCTAAAAAAAACATTAAAAATATTCTAGACACCCGATGCATTTGCATCGGGCTCACAGCTAGTATATTATAATAGGGTATAGCAAAGAAACCCTGTCACTAATACATTTCAGGGGCACTGCTCATGGTGGATCCAGGATCTTTAGGAGGGGAACATATGGCATTATCCATAAAGCTAGCGTTCTCTCCTCCCCTCTCTATTTGTGAGGGACTAATCGCCGGGACCGTTGTTTCTAGCCAATTGTTCCTATTAGTACTTGATGGTCAGTGTGGCCAGTCAGCTGATTGTCACTGGGGGATGATGTATTGTAGTATATTTGTAAATAGGTGGCTGGAGGTGTTAAGAGGGCAGGCATCGGGAACTCTTGTCTGACCCCGGCATATTTCTTACCTGCCTGCTGCTGAACACTGTGCAACATTGAGGCCTGGCTGTTTGATATATTCAGTAGAGATCACCACGATAAATATAGAAGGGATCAAATCATATACACACCTGTTTAACAGACCAAGTAAATATCAGTAAGTAGCATACAATATTAAACAGATATTTAAAACCTCATGTAAAGCAGTCCATATGTATTGAATGTAAGCATACAAACTTAGTGCTAGTGTGGCGCCCCGCATGAGCAGGCGTCACAGAGGGGTACTACACCCGTGAAAGAGGTGTAAATGCTCCAGCTGCAGGTGGACCCTAGGATGGTGGGGGGGACCCATTCCCAGCACTCCCACATGAGTTGAGTGGTGGGAGGTTACCTGGGAGGGGATATATTCACCTCAAGGGGGATCAAGGTGGTTTTTTGGCTTCGGTCTGGGCCCCTGGTCTTTGGGTTAGATGGAGGAGGAGGAGGAGAAGAATTAGGAAGATTGAGCTAAGTGGAACGAGGTGGAAGGTCAAACCAGGGCTATTTCAAGACAAACCGGAGGGAAGAAGGAGGGACCTTGAGGAGGTCCTGAAAGAGGGTGCCCGACGAGAGAAGTCTGGGCCCTAGAGAGAAAGAGAGATCCTCAGAGTGGAGAGACCATACTCCAGGGGATACTACAGTCCACCACAGGATCGCCGGGCCCGAGGATCTGGCCAGAGTTCAGCTTTGAAGTTGGCAACCGGCTGCTGTGTCTCGTTAATCAGCCACAGCACCCTGCCAGTGGAGCAGTCTGCCTGCTTCCTCACCACGAGGGAGTGGACCCCTGGTACTACCTATATGGAGCTACTGGGTATAGGCCCATCCTAGACGGGGAAGAACGGACACGATTAGTTAACGAAGGTACACCAAGGGTTCCACCATACCACCTGGGATCCACTTGCAGCCACCCGTTAAGCTACCTGTTCTTGTAACATCTAAATGCTGAACTGTGAACTGTAACTGATGCTGCTACGAGTTGACAGTAAAGCACCTGGGAGAAAGTGAATTCTGCCTCTGTGAGTGTTTTCCTACAACAACCTGTTCCCTTTGCAGGAACGCTGCCCCGGAGAAACAGCCCTACCTGTAGGGGGCTTTGCCATCTAAGCCGCACTACCATCCACCTCCGGTGGATTGTGGTGGCGCTGGTGACTCATCACCGGAAACTACAGGTGGCGTCACGGGAACTGTATATAGAATTCCCTGTACATATAAACCGTTTTTGAAGTGTCACCCAGGCCACTTGATTAGGCGCGGCCACCACTCCCCGTGACACAGAAGCGTTAACTCCTTGGAGCCTGATACCCAAGTACCCCAGGGCCCGGGGCTCGACACTAGGTATAGGAATGAGCATTAGTTTAGAATTAATTTTTTTTATAAATTCAAAGTGCATACCTACAGAAATATGAACCATACCATATATAGTACCTTATAAACAGAATTGCCAAATGTGGTACAAACACAGAAAATGTTATTCTGTTAAAATACAACAAGTACATTAGACATTGGAAGACTGCGATGAAACGTGTATTCCGAGATAGGAGAATCTTCTCCAGTATGGTGATTTCCTGCTGGTCCTGTTTTGATTGGTCAATGCGTCCTAGAGCTGGAGCTTGGGGTCAGGAAAAAATAGGGAAAGAAAAATGTCACCAATTTGAAACATAGAGACAATTCCCTGATGTAATAAAGTTTATCTTTTTAAACCACCTCTTATTTTTTATTTTATTTTTTCATATTTTTTAGGAGGTCTAGAGGCCGGCGTTGCCCGAGCATAGTAACTAACTGTGCTTAGTTATAACAAAATAGATTGATTATTTTGCACATAAAAATATTTCACATCATATATTCAACACTACAGATATGCAATAAAAATTAACTAAATTATTACCCAGGTCATGCTTAGTACCGTATATACTCGTGTATAAGCCTACCCCCCTACTTTTGCCCCCAAAACCTGGGAAAACCTATTGACTCGTGTATAATCCGAGGGTGGACTCCAGCACAGGTATACAGCCCCCAGCAGTGTGGTATACAGCAGCCTCCCCAGTGGTAAATACAGGCCCCAGCAGTGTTACAGCAGCAGCCCCAGAGGTATATACAGCAGCAGCCCCAGTGATATATAGAGCAGCAGCCCCAATGGTATATACAGGCCCCAGCAGTGTTACAGCAGCAGCCCCAGAAGTATATACAGCAGCAGTCCCAGTGGTATATATAGCAGCAGCCCCAGAGGTATATATAGCAGCAGCCCCAGTGGTATATACAGCAGCAGCCCCAGTAGTATATACAGCAGCAGCCCCAGTGGTATATACAGCAGCAGCCCCAGAGGTATATACAGCAGCAGCCCCAGTGGTATATACAGCAGCAGCCCCAGTGGAATATACAGCAGCAGCCCCAGAGGTATATACAGCAGCAGCCCCAGAGGTATATACAGCAGCAGCCCCAGTGGTATATACAGCAGCAGCCCCAGAGGTATATATAGCAGCAGCCCCAGAGGTATACAGGCCGCCCGCCCGCCACCCCCATCAGTATACAGGCTCCCCCCATCAGTATCCAGGGCCCCCCTTGCTGCCGCAAACCTGTAAAGTAAGATCATTATACTTATCACTGTCCTGTCGCCGCCGCCGCTGCTCTGCACCGCGCTCCTCCGGCTTCATCCGGCTTCTTCCGGCTTCCTCCTCTGGCGCACAGACAATGACGTCATTGCCTGCGCCCACCGGAGGAGGAAGCCGGAAGAAGCCGGATGAAGCCGGAGGAGCGCGATGCAGAGCAGCGGCGACACGACAGTGATAAGTATAATGATCTTACTTTACAGGTTTGCGGCAGCAAGGGGGGCCTGTATACTGATGGGGGTGGCGGGCGGCCTGTGTACTCGCCGTATGACTCACGTATAAGCCGAGGGGGGGACTTTTCAGCCCAATTTTTGGGCTGAAAAAATCGGCTTATACACGAGTATGTACGGTATTTTTATTTGCAATTCATTCAAGAGCCTTTTGATAAATTACATGTTTGTTTTTTCCTTCTGGTGTAAAGATAAAGAGATTGTTGGTAGTTCCAACTTTTGAACAGACCACGTAGAGGGGCGGAGCTATACATACATACACACATGCTGCCATGAAGGGGGTGGGGTTATAAAGGAGGCATAGCTATGAAGGGGGTGCGGCTATGTGGATGAGTTGAGGCTTTAAAGGAGGTAGCACTCTGAAGCTCGTGGCTATGTTTAGGAGTGGAGCTATGATACATACACACATACATACACTCAGCTTTATATATTAGATTGTGATTTTTATTTCTTATAGTAACCCGTGAAGAGATGCTCTTGAATCCCTGAAGTGCTAAACTCTGTAGGTTGAAAATCCTGCTGGATTCTCTTGTCAATAATTCATTAACTATGTGTCCATCTCTGAGTCTTGTTGGGACTTTATCCAACGCCATGATGCGAACACACCTATGTGACCCATTATTGTGCTCCAGAAAGTGTGTTGCTACTGATGTGATGCCTTGGTCTCCTTGCAGGTTCTTCCAATGTCTGAGAAGTGCTGTTGTATTCTTCAACGGAGTTCTTGCGTTGTTTGTCCTACATAAAGTTCAGGCTTCATTTATGTATTCCTGTTGACAGCTGCATATCCAGTCTGGGGTCTTAGTAGGCATTAGTCACTTTTTGGTTCTGGGCTTGTAATCAGGGTTTCGTATGCCCATATTGCAGATTATCAAGCAGGGTGTAGCTTCTTCTCTCTATTTAGCCTTATTTTCAGACCTGACACTCCTACTTCATCAGTCTTTTCCCATATTTGTGGAGTTATATTTTCAGTGTTTGTACCATATTTGGCAATATCTATATATATGTATAGACTGCTTTACATGGGGTCTTAAATATCTGTTTAATATTGCATGTGACTTATTAGAACTAGAGATGATTGAACACTTTAGTGTTCGGGTTCGGTTCGCCAAATACTTGGGTGTTCACCGAATTTTTTAATGAATTATCCATAGAATCCCCCCGAAACACCATTGAGATCAATGTCAGGCAACATGAAAAACAAAGAAAGCTCTTTTAAAGATGTCCACAAGCTGCCTATCTACTCATATCAGTGCCAGACACAAGAAAAAGTGACAACAAACTACCTAGAGTAAAAATAGTCTCATGGCGTAGCATGGGTGCATGAGACACAGTCTGTGCCAGCCTGCACATGTGGTGTCCCTGCGACCAGGGCGGCCACAGGGTAAACTGCAGCCAGGCGAGGAAGACGGTTGACTGTAGGAACACCCACACACCAACGCACACTGACCCTATGCCTAGGACTCTAGGTTAGGCAAGGGGTAGCAGAGGTTAAGAGCAGTGTGGGAGGAGAGAAGGAGTAGCTGAATAAGTGGGTGGAGAGACCACAGATAAAACACAGAGACACTCAGTTAGAGGGAAGAGAAGAAGAGAGAGAGAAGTAGAACACCAAGAGATTGAACAGTCAGAAAGAACGGCAGACATTACCAGGAGAAGTTCCCTGGAGGACACAGAATCCTAAAGGAAGATTTCCTAGCGGAGAAAGCTCACTCTATAGTCGGAGGTGAGGGAAGGAAGCCACAAGCAGCGACACCCCACAGTGAGACAGAAGCAGCCTAGTGAGCCCACATTATACCTGGGTCACTGGAGGGCTAGGCGAAGGACAGCCAGAGAGCCGGCTCTGTAGAGTTGACCTGGGAGTCTCAGAGACCCCAATCACGAGACACACCAGCATGGGGCAGGTACTCTATGACCTGCAGCCTACCTACCACCGCGGTCTAGGAACACAGCCATAGAACTAGGGCCAATGACCCTGAGACAGAGGGACTCATCACACAAAAGCTTATGACAGCCAGACCAAACTCATGAGTGAGGAAAGAGGGAGAGACAAGTAAGGCCTGAAAGGAACTTGCGGGAGGCAATGCAGAAGAACCGTCTGAGTTGCAGTAGAACCCGGGTGCCCGGAGCAGTGCTAACTTGTAAGAACTGTGACTGTGAGAACTGTGACTTGTAACTTGCTGCTGAAAGAACTTCAGTAAAGTACCCGGTAAGCTCACCATTGCCTGACACTGTTCCTTCCAGTTTCCGCTGCAGAGATCTCCACCTGTGGAGCTGCATCCCTGCTGTCCCTGCATGCTGACTGGTGAAGCTGCAGCACAGAAGTAAGTGAAGCATCCAGAGTTTGCAGCCCCTTAGACTACACCTTCCCTGGGGACACCCAGCCCTACCCGAGGAGGGCTTACCATCCACGCTTCCCTTAGTCACCGTCCCCAGCAGGAATATGGCAGCTGTGGTCCCACTGACCACATACCCCCGGTGGCATCACGACAAATCACCTGTAAATAACCCCTTTACTTGCCGCATCTGGGACAAAGGGACCGGACCCAGCACCTTGACACCCCAAAGACAGTACAACCCGGTCTCGAGTACCCAAGTCCCTAGTGTGTGACACACACTCTTGAAAATCAGTTAAAAATAAAAGGTGGTTCACATTCACATAACTTTCAGAGGTGGGTGAAACTCAGTTAGAATTGACACATGGTTGAGTCATAGGGGAAATGTGGCAGCAGTTTTCTACATTAAGTAAAAGGAGGAGGAGTAAAATGAGGATGAGTGACAGATGTAGGCATGTCATTCAGAGAGCTCTGCTCAAGTCATGCACCACACAGCAAGGAGACCCTTTAAAGAGTCCCCACTTTTCCAAAAAATTGTGTTTGACTACAGTAAACAGTAGTTTACTCCAACGATCGAACCACGTGACTTTTCATTGAGATTGGACGCCGATATCGCAACGTGTAAACCCACCTTGAGCATGAGAGAAAACCAATCAGATCAATGACCAATTAGATCTCATAAATGAGAAGAACCAAAGCTGCCCTGGAAAGGCTCAATCAGCATATGCTTGGTAGAAATGTACCTGTGAGCAAAAGAGAAAACCACCCATTCCCTAAATGATTGAATGAGCAGTGTGTGGCAGCTCCATTAAAGTGCAAGATATAGATCAATATGCTGATGCTTGAAATTATATCCCTAAGATTAGAAAAGGGTAATGTCTATCTATAATTGAGGAATGAACCAGGAGTCCCTGGAACAGAAAATGAAAAAGAAATATGTAAAAGGACTACTGGTGCACAAATCAGTGCAACCACGTCCAGTTCATAATTACCAGTGTCCCCATCATCCACAAGACAAGGTTCACAGCATGCTCAACACCCGACGCGTGTCGCCGCCTAGAAGATGGCTTCCTATGGGGGAGAATCTGTTGTAGTCCTGTTTAGAGACCTAATATATAGTCTAATATTAAAGTGTAATAAAGCCCACCTGCAAGAGTTTCCTGATCTGCGACCGCAAGACCAGAAATACAGGGGCTGGGCTTAGGGTGGCGTGATGACGCTAAATGTCGCATCAATGCGCAACAAGTACTTGCTATTGTATATGCCGTCGCTTAGTGACAGGGGCGCAGGCGCAGACCAACCTGTCTACAAAAGGTGCGCATGCGCACTTCAAAAAGCTTCTTATTAGATAGACAGCGGTAGAAGAGGCCAGAAGAGGGAGCTTTTGTGTCACCCGGTGCAAAGGGGGACTCGGGTGTCTGGACCCTCTGCTGTGGTAGGGATGTCACTGGTGGCCTGCCCAGACCCGTGGCCCCGGAGACCAAACTTTTGAAAAAGGGGTATAATATATACAGGGGAATAAAGTTTGTAATGTAGTTCTCGTGATGCCACCCGCAGCTTCTGGTGATTGAGCACCAGCACCGCTTCAGTCCTTCAGAGGGTGAAGGTATAGTGGCCTTGATAGTACGTATCCCCGCAGGTGGAGCTAACCCCTGGGGGCAGGGATGCACTGGTGATGATAGGGGTGCTGGAGATGGATGGATGAGGGGGGTACACCGAAGAAACAAATACTCTACCCGGGTACTTTACTGGAACGATGCAGATGGTAATACAGTTCACAGCAGGTAACAGTCTCTGGACGAAATAGCTGGCTGGGTAGTCACAATGGGCTGCAAAGTCTTTAGGAGTTTCCCGTGGAATGCCTGCTTGGATCTGCCCTGTGTCCTTCTCTCAATACCTGTCTTGAGGTGCCCGCTTCATCCAGGCCCTCTGTAGATGGGAATCCTGGTATGACAATCCCTCTGGACAGGGTGTCTGCGACTTCCAGTGTTCTCGGTGAGGGGCTGAACTCCCTCACCGTCTTCGGAACCGGTGCTCCGGTAAAACAGATCAGGGTTCCCTCCTGAGTATGGGTGGTCGTGGGGTTCCCTCCTTCCGTCTGGGCTGCCTGCTTCTCTCTCTACGGGCCCCCTCCTTGGGATTCCTCCTTCACTCACTCGGAGGGTCCCCTCTTCTCCATCTTCCCTCAGTGCCGACTAAAACTCACTGTGTGTCCTCCCCTAGCTCCCCCCCTAGGGTATGGGACCTCTGCCATCTGCCTAAGTGGGTGTGTGTGGGAGTGCTAGGATGGGAGCCTCCTGCAAAACATTTGCATACCGCAGAGACAGGGGTAACTGCACACTCATTTATGGGTGCAGTACCCCAACTATGACCCCTGACCAGGTGGGGAGCCACACTCTACTTCACAAATCAGGGCAGGTACCCTATAAATTCTGGTCTGGGGGCAGGGTCAGGCAGTTCAGTTCCTAGGAGGACTGTAGAAGACTTCCTATGGTCAGGATCCGTGCTACGTCCATCCAAGGAAATTAACTAGACAGCATGAGGGACCCAAGGTGAGGGTCTGAGGGAAGTGGGGAAAAGATGTGGTGAGTGGTGCCGAGCAAGCTCGCCCCAGCACCGAGCGCAGGACGGACACTGGAGTCCGAGGTCGCAAGGGACTTTAAGCTCAGCAACCAACACCGGAGGGCAGGTAATTCCAAGTTGCTCGCCCACCAAATAGGCCAGGAGACACTGCCGCATAATAGAGCTCAGGAGACGCAGTGGAGGAGAATAACACAAAAAGGCTCAAACGTCCTGTCACATGGCCAAGACAGACTGAGAGGAGAGGGTCATAGCACAGCTTCAAGCAGCCAGGGCCCACAGGGAGTACAACAGAAAGGAGGCCTCAGAACTTGCCAAATGTGGAAAACCTGAACTTGCTTCTAGGCTCCGGACCCCTAACACCACTTGTGAATTGTGCCCTGGATAACCTGCTTCTGACTTCAGTAAAGGTACAGGAGACTGTTACCCCTGTGTCTGTCAGTTATTCTGTACACTGAACCCTGCACCCCCAACGAACTATCACACCCACAGACTTTACTGTTGCCTTGGGGACCTGCTCTTCCAGTGGAGAGCTGAACCATCCCTGCTGCTACTCCCATAATTCCCAGAGTCCCGACTACAGCAACGGCTATACAGGCTGCATCCCACGGGTGGCGTCACGACACTTTTAGTTTTGCTTTATTTTATTTTTAGCCTTTTTTCTAATACCCCGTTTTAACTGCTCACCCGGCGAGGGGATAACAGACCGGGTCACACCACTGTGATATCCCGCAGCCCTAGACGATGACGAGGAGAAGGCCTGGTTCCGAGTACCCCACGGTCTCCACCAGGGGTGACACACATATGTGGCACCCCTGCAGGGGATTGCCACAGGATCCACCGGTGCAAGGAGGGATTTACACCTTGGAACACACAGCACACATCACCTTCCACCCCAGACCTGAAGGGGGAGCTCTACTGGCTGCTTTAAGTCAGATTCCCTTTAAAAGATCCATGCCTGAGGGGAAGAGTCAGTTAGTTCAGGTAGTTCCAGTCAGGCAGTGAAGAGAGCAGGAGTGAGGAGCTGGTCGCTGGGAACGATCCAGGCCCAGGACGAGGGAACACTGACCCAGCTGTGCTTCACCCTTGGGAGAGGGTCGGAGGCCAGTGGAGAATAGGAGAATTAAAGAAGGGAACAAAACTGGTTTCCCTGTAGTACACTCGGACACCGGAGTCCGACGCTGCCAGCATCCATTGTAGCAGTAAAAGCCCGGAAAAACCAGGAGGACCAAATCCCCCTGAGGTAAATAGAAAGAGACACTCAAACTGACCAAACACAGGGCCAGGGCCCAAAGGAGGAATAGGGACACTTTTGACACTGTTGACCACCATCTCTTACTCTCCATGCTGAACTCCATTGGCATAATGGACACTGCTCTCTCCTGGCTCTCCTCCTATCTTTCTAACTGCTCTTTCAGTGTATCATTCGCTGGCTCCACTTCCTCCCCTCTTCCTCTTACTATTGGGGTCCCTCAGGGCTCAGTCCTCGGTCCTCTTCTCTCTCAACACAGCCCCGATTGGACACACCTTCAGCAGATTTGGCTTCCAGTTCCATCTTTATGCTGATGACACGCAATTATACACTTCAGTCCCTGACCTTACCCTTGCGGTATTAAAGAACACCAATGACTGTCTAGCTGCAGTTTCCAATATCATGTCCGCTCTCTATTTGAGACTAAACCTTTCCAAAACTGAACTCCTTCTGCTCCCACCCTCCACTAACCTCCCTAAATCTGACATCTGTCTCCTAGTTTGCGGCACCAGGATAACGCCTAGGCAGCAGGCTCGCTGTCTGGGTGTTATGTTCGACACCGATCTCTCCTTCTCCTCTCACACACAGTCTCTCATCCGCTCCTGTTGCTTAAACCTGAAGAATATCTCTAGAGTCCGCCCCTTTCTCACCATGTAAACAACAAAAACCCTCACCGTGGCCCTAATCCATTCCCGCCTTGACTACTGCAATTCTCTATTAAGTGACCTCCCCCTCACTAGACTTTCTCCTCTCGAGTCTATCCTTAATGCAGCAGCCAGGATCATGCATCTGGCCAATCGTTACTCAGATGCCTCTGCTCTGTGCCAGTCATTGCACTAGCTACCCGTACACTACAGGATCAAATTCAAATTGCTTGTTCTCTCCCACAAAGCTGTTCACAGTGCAGCACCCCCCCCCCCTACATCTCCTCCCTCATCTCTGTCTATCACCCTACCCGTTCTCTAAGTTCATCGAATGACCTTCGACTAATATCTGCACTAATTCGATCCTCCTACTCCCGGCTCCAAGACTTCGCCCGAGCTGCACCAATCCTCTGGAATACTCTACCCCAAGAAATCAGGACTATCCACAACTTGCATGGCTTCAGACGATCCCTAAAAACACATCTTTTTAAGGCGGCCTATCATACTCCCTAATAGAAGTCCTTTGCACTGTAGATAGTGAATGGGCTATCTCTCTTGATATTACTCTTCTACAAACTCCACCAAACCAAAAAGGTCTACACAGATTGTCTGATGACCATTCATGTAAGCTTATTTCTATCCCCCATTTCCTCAAGACGCCTGGACCATTAGTGTAATAAGCCCCTGTACCTTGTGCAACCCCTATCCCGTTGTAGATTGTAAGCTCTTTTGAGCAGGGTCACCTTCATTTCTTGGTTTATTTATTGTATTTTCTTTTTACGTTAATTCTATTCCTATTGTTTTGGATCCAATTAGTGTACTGTATTTGTTCTCTACTGTAATTACTTACTGTATTATATTTTCTTTACTCTAACTCCTACATTGTAAAGCACTATGGAATATGTTGGCGCTATATAAATAAAGATTTATTATTATTATTATTATTATTATTATTAATAGGGACCCCGCAGAAGGATCTCATTGTCAGTGATAGAGTAAAGCCCTGAGAGGGAGAAGGAGCGGTGAGTTCAGTCACAGGCAGGACTTACCCCAAACCACCACAATCAGTGACAGAGGAGGCCTCACAACTCTCCAAGGTGAAGGTCCCAAATTGCATCGGGGACCTGGTTACTTCTCTGAACTGTACCTGTTACCCTGTCACCAGTAAAAGGTACCGAAACAAAGACCACTGTGTGTGTGTCTGCTTAACCACCGCTATTCACTGCACTGACTGCAGAGATGCTACTACGACTCCCCTCATCCATCCCCGCTGCCCTGAGGTAAAGCTACGCCTGTGGGGGAGCTGTACTACACTTAACTGCACCTCCATCACCTCAGCGGCCGGCCGCAGCACTGGTATACACGTTACCAGGTACCACAGGTGGCGTCACGTAAACAATCCCCTTCAACACTATCAACCCCCACCATCCATGACATTGAGGGTCCAGGGCACGGGACCCGGGACCGACCAGCCGTGATCCCCCATTCAAGTTGCCATCAGTCCCGGTATCCGATTACCCCCTACCCTGTCGACCGGCTCAATCTGGCGTCACGAACAGGATCCCGTGCCCGGTAAAATCAGGTACTGTGTGCCTAGAATTGAACTTTATTAACTGTTTGTGAACTGTAAAACCGAGCCGCCATTACTGCGCCACAGAGCGGGAAGAGCATCGCGGCTGTGTGGCTGAAAGAGCGCAATGATAAGCCCCGCCCCCTCACTCTGCCGGAGATCAGCAAAGCGCAGTTCCCAGTTCCAGAAATACCCGAGGTGCTCAACTTCCCCTGCAGAGCCGCCGACGACCAGAAAAGTTTGTTTTACCTCACCAGCTAGCAGTGATTAACTAGGGGGGCCCCATCATGAGGGACTCAGACGACGCACAAGTCCCTGACAGAGAGGACGCCCGAAATGCAGCACCCGAAGCAGCGGCCCTGATAATACCGATAACCATGCCATACATACTGGGCGCAAAATGGTTGCCAACATATGAAGGTAAACCCGGTACACTAGCAGTCTTCAAACAAAGATGTGTGCAGTGCTGGACATGTATGCGATGGCAGAAAAGCAGCAAGCCACCGTTGTGCTGGGACAATTAACAGGCGCAGCGGAGCTGGAGGTTGAGTCTTGGAGCGATGCTAACAGGGACTCTGCAGCTAAAGTGTTTGACAAACTCAAAGCTGTTTTTGAAAAACGCACACAGTCTAATTGAGGATGCTGTTCTACCAGTGCAAGCAGAGACCGCAGGATACCATCAGAGACTATGCCCTCCGTTTACAAGGGGCACTCCGGTCCTTAACCCCTTCCCGACATAGGACGTTGTACAACGTCCTGTGTTTCTGCCCGTTCCCGACACAGGGCGTTGTACAACGTCCTGGCAGATTTGAGCTGCTGCAGCTCCTGTGAGTGGGGTCACTCAGGTGTCACAGATGCTGCTGCTCTGAGACAGCCTGTAGTTGACCCCACAGCGGGTGGATTAACCCCCCATGCCCAGGACCCTTCCGATCGGCAGTGTAAAAGTGAAACTGCCGATCGGAGGGAATCATAGGGATTCATCCCTCCAGATCTGATTGGAGCTCTCCAATCAGATCTGGAGGGGCGGATCGGCAAGTGCCCACCTCTCCACAGCCCCCTCCAGCTACATGACTGTACAGGGCTCCCCCCCCGTCCACCCCAGCCCGCCCCCCTCTATTATAATGTATCTGCCGGCGGGCTGCACTCGCTGGTCAGACGCCACAGTTCCCCCTGTGCCGCTCATCTGCCGCTCATCTGCCCCCCTGGAAGCCCCCTGGCAGCCCCCACCTCCGGGCCGTGTCCTGGCCCCCCTCACCTCGTGCGCGGGCTGCACACCTCGGTGCCCCCGCCGCTGCGCCCGCCCTGCCTCCGCCGCTGTGCCTCCTCTGACCGCCAGTCGGTGGCCCCGCCTCCTCTCCGCGCCTCCTCTCCCGGCCTCCTGCTCATCGGTGGATCGAGGGAGGTAAGTATGTATGTATGTATGTATGAATGAATGAATGAATGAATTGATGGATGATGGATGGGTGAATGGATAGATGGATGGGGGGGTGCATGCGTGGACGTGTGCGTGCGTGGATGTGAGCATACATGAGTGTGCGTGGACGTGAGCGTGCATAGATGTGTGCGTGCGTAGACGTGTGCGTGCATAAACATGTGTGTGCGTAGACGTGTGCATGCGTGGATGTGTGCATAGATAGATGTGTGCGTGGACGTGTGCGTGGATGTGCGTGGATGTGCGTGGATGTGCATGCGTGGATGTGGATGTGCGTGCGTGGATGTCAGCGTGCGTGTGTGGATGTGTGGATGTCAGAATGCGTGCGTGGACGTCAGCGTGCGTGAATGTCAGCGTGCGTGGATGTGTGCATGTGTGGATGTCAGCGTGCGTGCGTGGATGTGTGCGTCCGTGGATGTCAGCGTGCTTGAATGTCACCGTGCGTGCCTAGATGTCAGCGTGCGTGAATGTCAGCGTGCGTGCGTGGATGTCAGCGTGCATGGATGTCAGCTTGCATGGATGTCAGCGTGCTTGAATGTCAGCGTGCGTGCGTGGATGTCAGCGTGCATGGATATCAGCTTGCATGGATGTCAGCGTGCTTGAATGTCAGCGTGCGTGCGTGGATGTGTGCGTATGTGGATGTCAGCGTGCTTGAATGTCAGCGTGCGTGTTTGGATGTCAGCGTGCGTGAATGTCAGCGTGCGTGCGTTGATGTCAGCGTGCGTGCATGTCAGCATGCGTGAATGTCAGCGTGCATGTGTGGATGCGTGCGTGGATGTGTGCGTGGATGTGTGCGTGCGTTGATGTCAGCGTGCTTGAATATCAGCGTGCGTGGATGTCAGCGTGCGTGGATGTCAGCGTGCTTGAATGTCAGCGTGTGTGCGTGGATGTGTGCGTGCGTGGATGTTAGCGTGCTTGAATGTCAGCGTGCGTGAATGTCAGCATGCGTGCATGTCAGCATACGTGAATGTCAGCGTGCGTGTGAGGATGCGTGCGTGGATGTGTGGGTGCGTGGATGTCAGCTTGCTTGAATGTCAGCGTGCGTGCGTGGATGTCAGCGTGCGTGGATGTCAGCGTGCGTGGATGTCAGCATGCGTGGATGTGCGCCTGTGCGGATGTGTGCGTGGATGTGCGTGCGTGATGTGCGTGCATGGTTGTGTGCGTGCGTGGATGATGGGTGCATAGGTGGATGGATGGGTGCAACAAGGGATCAAGTGTCCTCTTGTTGTAATCTCTGGGATCATAGTCATGGTGCACTGTATGACAGATCATTGTCATACAGTGCACAATAACTCTGACTCTAGAGACTGTAGGACACTTCATCCCTTGCTGCAGTCTCTGGATTGAGCAGAGGCGAACGAGCGTCGTGGGACCTTCGTTGTGGACTACGTCGGAGGCGATCGAGCGTCGTGGGACCTTCGTTGTGGACTACGTCGAATCTTTATAATAAAAATGGAGTCCGAATTTTGTTTGTGTTTTTTTTTCAAATAAAAGATTTTTCTCTGTGTGTATTTTCTATTTACCAGAGATTCCTAATGGCGGGTCTAACATTGGCCCTATATTATGAATCTCGGGCTTAGTGCCAGCTGCCAATAAAAAGCTTTCATTAACCCCTTTATTACCCAGTTTGCCACCGGCACCAGGGCAACTGGAAGAGTCTGGGTACAGCGCCAGAAAATGGCGCTTCAATGAATGCGCCATTTTCTGGAGCGGCTGCGGGCTGCAATTCGCAGCATGAGGGGCCCAGAACGCTTGGGCCTCTCCATGCTGCGGATTCCAGCCCCCAGCTGCCTAGTTGTACCTGGCTGGAACAAAAATATGGCGGAGCCCCACGTAATTTTTTTTTCTAGAATTAGTTCTAGAAAAAAAAAAGGGCTTTGCTGTATTTTTGGTTGCCAGCCAGGTACAACGAGGCAGCTGGGGGTTGGTGGCAATCCGTAGCTGCCAAGTTGTACCTGGCTGGACCAAAAATATAGCGGAGACTCACACCATTTTTTTTCTAGAATTAGTCCTAGAAAAAAAATAAAAATGGGCTTCACTGTATTTAGATGCATAGTGAACACATTGAACCCCCAGGTGCTTCACAAATTGATCCATAAAAATGAAAAAAGAAAATTTGTGTGAAAAAAAAAGTACTTTTTCCTTATTACGGATCAATTTGTGAAGCACCAGGGGGTTCAAAGTGCTCACTATGCATCTAGATCAAAAAAGAACATTTTTGTTGGAAAAATTAAAATGACCATTTTTTCCTTCCACTTTGCCTTAGTTCCCGTGAAGCATCTGAAGGGTTAATAATCTTCTTGAATGTAATTTTGAGTAGCTTGAGGGGTGCAGTTTTTGGAATGGTGTCACTTTTGGGTGTTTTCTGTCATGTAAACCCCTCAAAGAGACTTCAAATGTGATATGGTCACAAAAAAAATGGTTTTGTAAATTTTGCTGGAAAAATGAAAAATTGCTGATGAACTTTGAACCCTTATAACATCCGAACAAAAAATTTTTTTTTCCAAAATTGTGCTGATGTAAAGTAGACATGTGGGAAATGTTATTTATTAACTATTTTGTGTCACATACCATTCTGGTTTAGCAGAATAAAAATTCATTATTTGAAAGTTGCAAAATTTTCAAAATTTTTGCCATATTTTTGATTTTTTCACAAATAATCGCAAAAATTATCGACCTAATACTAACATGAAGCCCAATATGTCACAAAAAAACAATCTCAGAATCGCTAGGATCCGTTGAAGCGTTCCAGAGATATTACCTCATAAAGGGACACTGGTCAGAATTGACAAAAATGGCCTGGTCATTAGGGTCAAAATAGGCCCGGGGGTGAAGGGGTTAAATCAGGTAGACCCAGCAAGTGTGCTAGAAGAGGATAAAATGCTTGCAGAGCAGTTTACGTAAGGATTGAGGTCAGAATATCACCGCCAGCAGGTACACATGTGGGTTTTGGATCATCCAACTGTGAACTTTAATGACTTAAAAGATCGTACTATAACAGTGTTACGGGATCCAGTACCTGCAGAGCCTGCAATCCAATCATGCCAGGTTAACACCTCTCCATAGACTTTAAACCCGCTTCCAAAGACCCTGCAAAAGTGGAAAGACAAGCAAATAACTCAGATGATGACTTGCGCAACCATGTGCTGCAGCTAATCAAAAATATATACTAAGACTCTTGCAAGCCATGCCTGGGGCACCACCACCATTCAAAATCCAACTAGCTGATTGCCCTGAGGATGTCCCATGGATGAGGAAGAAGAACAACTCACCCGTTCAGGGGACCAATGTACCATTCCAACGTAGACCCATGTGGCCCGTGGAGGGGACCAAAAAGTCGCCCGTTCAGGGGACCGATGCACCATTCCAACGCAGAGCCAAGGACCACACGGATTCTTCAGGACAACCCATTTGCCTGCGATACAACAAACCATGCCACTTTGCAAGAGGATGTCCTTTAAACACAAGATTCCTGGGCCCGAGGGCCAGCCACCAGGAGTGGAACAATTGGGCCCATACGACTGGTGTAATCGGTACATTAGAGGCAGTCCGTACCTCAACATTACGATAGAAGGAATCCCCATGTCGGCCCTACTGGACACCAGGTCGCAGGTTACCACCATCCCACATATCCTTTATAAACAATTTTGGTCTGACACCGATCTTAGACCCTCAGACCCTAACTTTGTCATTCTTACAGCTAATGGGCAATCACAGAATCAGGTGGGGTTCAGAGAAGTGACAATAAAGCTGGGGAGGGTAGAGTTAAAATGCCAAGGGTTATGTGTGGTAAAGGATAATCCTGATGAGAAATACCCCTACAGGGTAATTGGTACTAATGTGATTGAAAACTGCCTTGGAGAAGTGTTGTTTTTACTCCAACAGATTGCTGAGACTGCTGGTTATGGGCGGACGAGAGTCATCCAAAGAGAAATCCGAGCCCTCATCCACAAGCAACAGGTAAATCTGTCTGGGGGAGAGATTGGCAGTGTGCGGGTAACAGACCCGGTTCCCATTGGGTTACCACCAAAAAGTGAAATGATGATATGGTGTCGAGCAGCAATAGGTCTCAGAGGAAAGGAATACCAGGCAGTTGTAGAGCCGATATATTCAGAGCATAGACCTACACTACTGACAGCCAGAGGGGTAGTGGATGTACGCAATGGAAGAGTACCAATCCGTGTATTAAATTGTGGGGAAGAGGAAGCAAAACTACCCCAGTATGCTACTGTAGCAAAGCTGTATACTGTCTGTAACAACAACATACAGGCAGTAGAGCCCGTTTCCCCGTCTAGTCAGGCGGAGGATAACAACTCCAAAGGACAGCTAGAGGAGGGGTGTCAGCAGTTGCACGTAGGAACTGATGCCACCCCTTCTCACTAGAATCGCGGAGTCTACCGGGTAGCACAAGAGTTTGAACAAATATTTAGTAAGCATCCATTAGATTTTGGGAAGATTAAAGGGGTACACCATCGCATACCCACAGGAGATCATCCCCCAATTAAATTGAATGCTGTAATGGGACAAAATGCCGGAATGCCCGCGCTGCCACCAGGAATCACCAGGAAAGAAAGAGTTAACTGGGCAGATGTTTCTTTATTCTATCCTACGCGTTTCAGAGCCTCTATCCGAGCTCCTTCCTCAGGGAACATCAAGAGCACAATGGAAACAATCTTATGTAAACACAAAAAAGCGCCAAAAATCAGTGACAGCCCCTGTGATGTGGCGTCAGCAACAGAGTGGATCAGAGAGTGACATCACAATGTTTGTAAACAATACATCGTAGAAACTGTCAGAATTCACAATACGTTTCATACAGTTGTTCACAAAGTAGATTTGCTATTTCTTTTCAAGTCAATGAGATCGCTTATTAAAATTCCCCAATAGAAGAAAGAATTTAGAAAAAAGAAGAAAAAAAGGAAGAAAAAAAGAAAGAGAGTGAACTGTGTTTGAACTCACTAGTGAAAAATATTATATATGTTGTTCTGACTTAGAGTGTAGTATATTTAGCTAGTTGTGCTATATAGTCTGGTTGAAAACTCCAGCAAATGTTTGCAAAGAGAGAAATTTCATTATAAAGATGTGTTGATAAATGTGAGGAAAGATCTAATAAAGAATATACACATACATATATACACATATACACAGGGCTGCCACTAGGAATTTCGGGGCCCCTAACTGGCAAAATTTTGGGGCCCCCTGAGACTCCACCCAATCTCCGCCTCCACCCAGGCTCCACCTCCAGCCAAGCTCTGCCTCCACCCCTCGAACCTTTCATAATTTTACCGCCCACTATTGGAAAAACTCCCCTTCTGCACTATGTCCTTCCCAGTCACACATTAATCTATTTCTATATATTGTTCTTTATGTGAACTGAGGTATGTGAACAATAAATGCCACATGAGGCAGAATAACACTGGTGCTGTTATTTATTACCTTGTATGGAGGTGGGGAACCTTTTTCCTGCTGGGGAAAGGAACATTTTGAAATTTCTACCGTTATTCAGGGGCCGCACATCACCATGACAATTACCCGGCTACATTTAATTAATTAGCTCACCTAATTTGATGGCTGCAGCTGCTTCTCTGTGTCCTGCGATGTTCGGTGATATCTGATCTTCCAGGCTTGTGTTGGTCTGGAGCGCAGTCGATTCTGTGACAATACGTTTTTTAAATCAAATACATCACATAGGAGACTGCTATATATACATCATACAGGAAACACTGAGGGCATATACAGCACTGCAGAGGGTTAGGACTGGGGGTAAGCTGAGCTCTGCAGGAGCCACAGGGATGTATGGTCTCTTCCCGGGCCCCCACCCATTGAGGGGGTGAGCTGAGCTCTGGAAGCAGGGGCCAGAAGCTTCCAGAAAAAGGCCGTGGATCTCGATCTGCGCATGCACCGCCTTTGCAGCCATTTTCTGGAAGTCTGGACAATAGAGGCCAAGTCATAGTTTGGCAATGCCCCTCTCTGTGTGTGGCGCCCCTGCGACCAGGAGGCCACAAAGGGAACTGCAGCCAGGCAGGTAGGACAATAGTTGAACACCAACACCCTCACAGCCCACACAACCCACGTACAGTAGAGGGCAGCACCCAACCCTGAGCTTAGGAACTGTATGCAGACGAAGGAGTGGTGGGTTTAGAAAAGTGGGTGAGCACACACGTAGTCAGGTGACAGACAGTAGAAATAGTGAAGGGGGAGGAGGAAAGAGTCAGTAGGCCCAGGGTGCCGAGCAGCAAAGACACAGACCAGCAGCAGGCTGAGGAGCACGGCACAGGCCACAAGACACCAGTAGGCCGAGTCAAGCTGAGAAGGAAAGAAGGGATCACACGTCCTGGAAGAGTGAGGTGTAGGAGCGCAGAATCTGTACCGAGCCAGTGCGAGCTGGAGGAGAGAGAAAGCCTGTCCGAAACCAGATCCCCAGGAGTGTGAGAGGACAGAGAGGGACGGTGATACCCGGGCCCTAGAATTACAGCTGAGACGACAGACTGCAGGCGGAGTAGCCCTCCTATGACACTGGAAGACACAGTAGAGAGAGCCTGGTAGAGCCTCACCATTACAGAGGACTGCTGGAGGCTGGGCTGAGTAGAGTGTCAGCTCTAGAGGGGACCGTAGTTTTACCCGGCATCCCCAGACAACCGACGGGGGACCACAGCTACACATTAGGGTCCCTACCCCAAAGGACAGGCAGCTCAGTGACAACCCAGAGGACCCACAGGGGCCTGAGTCACCGCCATACTGTCTGGAGACGCACACCAAGCGCACACAGGCGCAGAGAGTTAACAGCCCGGAAAGGACACAGAGACAGTGTGAGGGGTCACAGAGAGCAGAGACCTGGCTGCAGAGAGTAAAGGAAACCCGGAGAGGAAAAGTGTGCCCGTGTACTGAGAACTGAACTGTAACTGACTGTAACTGAACTTGAAAAGCTTTGAGAAGTAAACACGGTGAACCCTGAATATTCCTCTGTCTGTCTCTCCCTGAATACTGCTCCCTCTGTACAGGTTTACAGCAAATCCCCACCTACAGAGGCACAGCGTGTCAGCTCCAGCACTCAGCACCCTGCCTGCACGATACACCATTGACTCTAGTCAACACTGCCCTGGGGAACACAGTACTGCCCACGGGAACTATTCCACCTCTGCTGCCATTACATCATCCCCGGAGGTTCTGCAGCAGCGGCGGCCCCATTACTGGCTGCACACAGTGGGTGGCGTCGCAACCGACATTCCCCTGTAAATACCCCTTTTATTTGCCATGGCCCGGGACACGGGCTGGACCAGGACCACCCGTGACTTCCCCAGTAGCAGACCCGGTCCGGTACCGAGTACCCTCATCCCAGTGGGCTCCACATATGTATGTCTCTCCCCCATGTGCGCAGTCTTTCCCATCTCTTTGCCTGTCACCCCCCTTTGCGCAGTCCCTGTCCCTCCTGTTTGCTGTCTCTCCCCTGTGCCTGTCTCCAACCTGTGCACTGTGTCCCACCTCCGCGATGTGTCTCTCTCCTGCACCTGTCTCCCCCCTGTGCCCGTCTTCCCCCTGTACGTTGTGTCTCCCCTGCACCTGTCTCCTTCCTGTGTACTGTGTCCCCGTGATGGATGAGAGACACACAAACAGCACGATTGACAGACATACACTGCACACAGATGACAGACACACATACAGTACACAGAAGACAGACACACGACACATGACAGACACACAGCACATGGATGACAGACGCACATAGCACACTGATGACAGACACACAGCACACGGATGACAGACACACACATACAGCAAACGGATGACAGACACACACAGCACATGGTTAACAGACACACAGCACACGTATTAGGCGGCCGTCACACGGTTCAATTTCTTGAACGATATTGTTTAAGCGATCTTCTTTTTGATCGCTTAAGCGATATCGTTTGTGCATCGCTACATTGTAAAATCGCTTGATCGTGACATCGCAGATATGGGAGCCGGAGCTCATATCAAGCGATCATCGCTTGTTCAATCTGCTTCATCGTGGTGTGTGACACCACGATGAATGATCTCCCAGCGGCAGAGCCTATGCTGGGAGATGGTATCTATGGTAAACGTCGGGTTACTAAGCGCCGCGCGGCGCCTAGTAACCCGATGTGTACCATAGTTACCAGCGATCTCGCTGGCCCACATCGCTGGTGAGTCTGTCTGTGTGACATCTCACCAGCGATGTGAACGATATTGTTAGCGATCGCGCCTGCACGTGATCGCTTACAATATCGCTCACGATATTGTAGCGTGTGACGGCCGCCTTACAGAGACACGTGCACTTGTGAAGGTTTTACCTGTGCTGTAGTATCTGTCCTTGGTGTTCTTACATAGATGACATGGGTTTTTCTGCCTAATGCGCCACTGCTGTTCAGTGCTGTTTGTAAACAAGTTTGGGAAGCCTCCATTCCCGTGCACTTTCTTCTGCTCCCCCATCCAAGATTGCAGCTGGAAGGAGCAGCGGCGGACTGTCGTTCCCTGGGGCAGTGGGCAATAGCTCCCCAAATAATCGCGTTGGGTCGTCCGCATCCAGAGGTGAACCTAGCCTCTCTGCTGCGCTGCCTGAGGCGAAATTCAAAACCGCGCCCCGTCCCCTTCCCCAAACACAAGGATGTCAGTGCCATCACACACACATATGCACGTATATATCCCTCATCCTGGTATATATGATCCCATCCCTGATATGGTCCCCCATCCTGGTATACATGGCCCTCCTCTTTGTATATATGTCCACTTCCTGGTATGTATATGTCTCCCATCCTGGAATACATGATCCCCCATCCTGGTAATATATACATCACACACACCCAGACATACCCTCATACATACATGACACATACACCCAGGAGCATCATCATACATCCATGACACATACACCCAGAAAACATCATCTTACATACATGACATACACCCAGGAAAACTGTCTTACATGCATAACACATACACCCAGACACAGCACCTTAGATACATGACACACACCCAGAAGCACATGACACATCACACTCATACATGATATCTGTATCACACACACACATATATATATATACTCACTCTCTTATTTTTCTTCATCATCACGTACCCAGTGAGTGAGGCCTGTAGTTGTAATCAGCAGAGGATCTTCTGTACACACATTCTGGCTCCTGTCAGCCCCCTTCTCTCCCCTCCCCTGCTCCCGACTGCTGAGCTGGCCTGGTAGCGACATTACAGGAGGAGGGGGTGCTCCTGTGGCTGCTCACTTCATGCTATGCAGGATTCCTCGGCCATAGATGGGGCTAAAGAAGAGGAGACCAGAGGAGCAGCTGAGGAGGCATCATTGTACATTATAGCAGTGAAGCCGCGGCCTCCTCCGACGGTAATCATTCAGTGTCATGGTCTCTCTCTCCTCCAGCAAGGCTTCTCCCCCTGCGGCTCCACCTCCAGTCTTTTCTGTTTGCTCAATGTACTGTGCACTGTGACGTGAACTTCCTGATCGGGAAGTGAGTGGGCAGCCAGCGGATCCCCGCTCAAAGGTACTAGTTAGTGAGGGGAGCTATCATGTAACGCAGCTCAGGGGGCCACCTTGCTCAAAATGGCCACGCCCACCACCGGAATGGTCGGGCCCCCCTGCCCCTGTCCGATAGCCACGCCCCCTGCAGTCAGGCCCCGGGCCCCTTACTGCAGTAAGGGCTGTAACCCCCTAATGGCGGCCCTGCATATACACACACATACATATATACATACATACATACATATACATACACATGAGAGGGTTCTATGGAATATTCTCTTGTGTGGTTATATAAATTTATCTAGTGGAGGAAATAAATAAATATAAGGATCACATAAATAATCTATATATATATAAAAATATATTAATAATGGTATACATATATTGATGAAAAAATATATAATTTACTTGTCAGGACTAAGAAAAGAGTAGTGGACTGTTTAAAAGCTCTAAAAAATTCATTTCAGTTTCTTTTTACAAAAACTAAAAATGGTCAAAAATGTGCCCGAAGGGAATGTAGGAAAAAATAATATATATATATATATATATATATATATATATATCTAGTAAAAACTGCCTTGTTAAAATATATTATTTAAAAATAGCCTTTAATATGTTAAACAATAGTAAAAAATAGATTAAAAATAAGGGGTAAAAAAGTATAGAAAAATATGTATTGTAATATGATTAAAAAATGGTATCTAAATATATCTAAATAATGTGTGAATTTATATATCTTTGAAATAGAGGCGATATCCCTAAAAAAGGCAGTAGATGGCGCCAGAGGGTTGTCTGAGCTCAGCGTGCCTTATGGCGGGTTTACACGTCGCGATATCGTAGTACAATTTCAATCAAAAGTCACGTGGTTCAATCGTCGGAGGCGAAATCGTTCCTGCGTTGTATGGTGTGAACGTCCAATACGATGCAGGAACGATGTCAATGCGATATCGGGGATTGAATGAGCGTGCTATTCAATGCTCCGATATTGCATAGCGATTGAAGCCGGATCGTGCTGTGTAAACGCCCAATTACGATGCGATTTCATACGTCACCCATTCACTCCCATGTTAACTATGCGATCCTGGGTTGGGAGGCGGAGACATCGCACGGACGTTGTATTCCGATATCGCAGCGTGTAAACATTCAATGCGATGCGGGAGGAACGTGCACTAATTGCGCGCTCCCGCGCCATTGAGTTGCGTTATCGAAACGATATTGCAGCGTGTAAACCCACCATTAGCTTTAGAGCTTGATACAATGTTGTAAGTTCTAACAATAATTGACAGAAGAAGTGTGGGTGGCGTGTGCCTCCAATTAAGCCCCAGAATTCCACTAGGAGGAAATCTGAGAGTCAGAACCACATAGGTTCTGTTCCTCATGATTACAAAGAGTGTAATTCTATTGATCTTGTAAATAAAAGGAGGAAGGGAAAGTGTAGTGAGATTTATTAGTTAGGAGCGTGGCAGGAGTGTGCCTGAGATTAAACCTTCATTACAGTGTTGCTACTTTGTCTATTAGTACGCGTGTCTTCAATCTATATGTTGAAAACTAAGTTGTGAAGGTAGATTGGTTGAAGAAGAAGTGTTTAGTGAGTGGGGAGCATTTATAAAACTCCATCAGGGTAAATAGGGAAGGAGAAGAAGATTCTGTAATAGTGAAATAGTGAGATAAAAACTATATGTATAGTGAGATAAAAATTATATATATAGTGAGATAAAAATTATATATATAGTGAGATAAAAATTATATATATAGTGAGATAAAAATTATATATATAGTGAGATAAAAATTGTGAACTTCAGAATATATATAGAAATATAAATATAAGAAGTGAAAAATATACAGTTGTGCCTAGACTTATAAATATTTAAAAGATATATAATAATAATAAATATAAATATAGCAGTACTTTAGTAAAAACATGATTATATATTCACAGGACCATAAGAACAGGCCTATCTGAATTGGGTTTCTGTGAGATGAGCCAACAAAAGGAGAAAAAACTATAAACGTATATTGAAACCAGGGTTTTTAGGAGATAATAATAATAATAATAATAATAAAGATTTATTTATATAGCGCCAACATATTCTGCAGCGCTTTACAGTGTAGGGTTAGAGTACAGAAAATACAGTAAGTAATTACAGTAGAGAACAAATAAAGTACAATAATTGGATACAAAACAATAGGCATAGAATCAATGTGGAAAAAAAAATACAATAAATGAAGCAAGAAATGAAGGTGACCCTGCTCAAAAGAGCTTACAATCTACAACGGGATAGGGGTTGCTTGCACAAGGTGCCGGGGCTTATTGCACTGATGGTCCAGGCATCTTGAGGAAATGGGGCATAGGGCTAAGCTTACATGGATGGTCATCAGATAGTCTGTGTAGACCTTTATGGTTTGGTGGAGTTTGTAGAAGAGTAATGTCCAGAGGATAGGCCATTCACTGTCTACAGTACAATGGACTTCTATTAGGGAGTATGATAGGCCACCTTAAAAAGATGCGTTTTTAGGGATCGTCTGAAGCCATACAAGTTATGGATAGTCCTGATTTCTTTGGGTAAAGCATTCCAGAGGTTTGGTGCAGCTCTGGAAAAGTCTTGGAGCGGGAGTGGCAGGTTCGGATTAGTGCAGATGTTAGTCGAAGGTCATTTGAGGAACGTAGAGAGCGGGTGGGGTGATAGACAGAGATGAGGGAGGAGAGGTAGGGGGTGCTGTTCTGTGAAGAGCTTTGTGGGTGAGAACAAGCAATTTGAATTTGATCCTGTAGTATACGGGCAGCCAGTGCAATGACTGGCACAGAGCAGATGCATCTGAGTAACGATTGGCCAGATGGGTGATCCTGGCTGCTGCATTAAGGATGGACTGGAGAGGAGAAAGTCTGGTGAGGGGGAGGCCGCTTAATAGAGAGTTGAAATAGTCAAGGCGGGAATGGATTAGGGCCACAGTGAGGGTTTTTGTTGTTTCCAGGGTGAGAAAGGGGCGGACTCTAGAGATATTCTTCAGGTGTAAGCGACAGGAGCGGACGAGAGATTGCGTGTGGGAGGAGAAGAAGAGATCGGTGTCAAACATAACACCCAGACAGCGAGCCTGCTGTCTAGGCGTTATCGTGGTGCCGCATACTGAGAGAGAGATGTCCGATTTAGGGAGGTTAGTGGATGGGGGGAGCAGAAGAAGTTCAGTTTTGGAAAGGTTTAGTTTCAAATAGAGAGTGGACATGATATTGGAAACTGCAGCTAGACAGTCATTGGTGTTCTTTAATACCGCAGGGGTAAGGTCAGGGGCTGAAGTGTATAGTTGTGTGTCATCAGCATAAAGATGGTACTGAAAGCCAAATCTGCTGATGGTCTGTCCAATCGGGGCCGTGTAGAGAGAGAAGAGGAGAAGGCCAAGGACTGAACCCTGAGGGACCCCAATAGTGAGGGGAAGAGGGGAAGAAGTGGAGCCAGCAAAAGATACACTGAAAGAGCGGTCAGAAAGATAGGAGGAGAGCCAGGAGAGAGCAGTGTCCTTTATGCCAATAGAGTGCAGCATAGAGAGTAGGAGCTGATGGTCGACAGTGTCAAAAGCTGCAGAGAGATCAAGGAGAATAAGCAGAGAGTAGTCACCATTACGTTTTGCTGTCAGAAGGTCATTGGTCACTTTGATGAGGGCAGTTTCTGTGGAGTGAAGGGGGCGGAAACCAGACTGTAATGGATCTAGAAGAGAGTGAGCGGAGAGGTAACGGGTGAGGCGGGAATAGACCAGGCGCTCCAAGAGTTTAGAGATGAAGGGGAGATTGGAGACTGGTCTGTAGTTATTTGTGCAGGTTGGGTCGAGAGTGGTTTTCTTTAATAATGGAGTAATGATCGAGTGTTTGAAGGAGGAGGGGAAAATGCCAGAAGAGAGGGAGAGATTGAAGATTTTGGTTAGATGAGTGGTGACGACTGGAGAGAGGGACTGGAGCAGGTGTGAGGGAATGGGGTCAGTAGTGCATTTGGTGGGACGAGAGGAAGAAAGGAGCCTGGAGACTTCTTCTTCTGTGACTGGGTCAAATGTGGAGAGTGAACCGGAGGAGATGTGGGGAAGAATGGGGGTGGCAGTGCTTGGAGGCTGAGAGCTGATTTCCTGGCGGATGTTGTCTATTTTCTCCATGAAGTAGGAAGCTAGGTCATCAGCACAGAGGTCAGTGATGGGGGCCTGCACTTTAGGACTGAGGAGTGAGTGAAAGGTGTCAAAGAGTTTTTTTGGATTGTTGGATAGTGAGGAGACCAGGGTGGTGAAGTAGGTCTGTTTGGCAAGGTGAAGGGCAGAGTTGTAGGTTTTTAGCATGAATTTATAGTGGATAAAGTCTCCTGGTGAGCGAGTTTTCCTCCATAGACGTTCAGCACTCCTGGAGCATCGCTGGAGGAATCGAGTTTGTGGTGTGAGCCAGGGCTGTTTTGTCCTCTGTTTGGAGGTTCTGCGGGTGAGGGGCGCTACTTGGTCCAGGGAGCTTGTGAGAGAGTCATTGTAGTGATTTACTGCCTGATCTGGAGAGGAGATTGAAGAGATTGGGGACAGAGATGAGATGAGGAAGTCTGTGAGTGCTTGAGGGTTAATGGCCTGTAGATTTCTGGATGTGTGATAGGTAGGATTGGGCTGTGTTGGCCGAGGGTTAGTGAGTGAGAAGGAGAGAATGTTGTGGTCAGAGAGTAGAGTTGAGTTATCCAAGGGGGAGGATGAGTAGAGCCGGGTAAAGACAAGGTCAAGGGTGTTACCATTTTCGTGCGTCTTAGAGGTTGAGAGCTGTGATAGGCCAAGAGATGTAGTTAGAGATAGGAGCTGGGATGCAGATGGGGAGATGGGGCTGTTTATGGGAATGTTAAAGTCTCCCAGAATAAGGGTTGGTAAATCTGAGGGCATGAAATGCGGGAGCCAAGTGGAGAAATGGTCGAGGAACTGGGTGGGTGACCCTGGGGGGCGGTATACCACCGCTACTTTGAGGGGGAGGGGATGGAATAGCCTAATGGTATGGACCTCAAAAGAAGGGAATGAGAGTGATGGGGCTGGAGGAATGACCTGGAAAGTACATTGTGGGGACAGGAGGAGGCCAACTCCACCGCCACGTCTGTTCCCAGGTCTAGGGGAGTGAGAGAAGTGTAAGCCGCCGTAAGAAATAGCAGCAGGGGAAGCAGTGTCTGAATCCTGGATCCAGGTTTCTGTGAGGGCCAGCAGGTTAAGAGAGTTGGTAAGGAAGTAATTGTGAATGAAGGGAAGTTTGTTGCATACAGACCGTGGATTCCAGAGAGCGCAATTAAAAGAGGGAGATGAAGGTGTGCAGGTAATATTAATAAGGTTCGTGGGGTTTCTGTGTGAGGTGGGAGAGGGGTTGAAGTTAGCAGAGGGTGGACCAGGGTTGGGAGAGATATCACCTGAGAGGAGCAGCAGTAAAAAAAGAAAGAGCAGATAGTTTTTGGAATTAGGACATGATTTATTGTGACAAACTTTGGAATATGATGGGCTGAGAGTCTTCAGTAAACTGAAGATAGCATGGGAGCTGTACATAGAGTAGGGCAGGAGAGAGGGGCTGATGTGAATGAGTGGTGATGGAGGTGGGATGGGGTGATAAAAATTGGTGGCAAGAGCACATAAGAAAACAAACAGTGAAATACAAGACATGGTAAAGATTAGTAGTGAATGGAGTTATGCACAGTGTTGGAGTGTCCCTCTATGTCATTGTCTTCCAGCAAGATCGCATAGAACAATAGATATTGAAGTAAAGGACATGGTGATAGGGAAAGGAAAAGAAGTTTTCATTTCTGAGATAATATTTAGTCCTCTGGGAGCCAGTGTGTTCATCTTATAAATCCAGTATTTCTCTCTCTTGTTGAGAGCACCCAGTCTATTAGCGGTGTTCTCAGGAATATGATCTATGGCTATAACTTTCAGTCCCCCATAATTTCTATTGTGGTGCACATCAAAATGATTTGACACCCCATGCTGTTTAAAACCATTTTTAATGTTGAATCTATGCTTGTTAATCCTATTGTGAAGCTCCTGTGTTGTACGGCCAATATATTGCAGGTTACAAGGACATTCCAGTAGATATATAACAAATTTTGTGTTGCAATTAATATTATGGGATATCTGGAATTTTTCACCAGTGGAATTGGAGATAAATTCTTTAGTTGGTGTCATCATTTTACAGCATAGACAACGTTTCTTACCACAGCGATTGGTACCTTTGATTGTTTGATCTGAGTTTATTTGTTGTTTGTGGGAAGGTGTTCTCAATCTACTGGGGGCAACAATACTTTTAATTGTAGGGGCCCTTCTGAAGGTTATTCCTGGATGATCTGGCAATATTTTTCCCAAAATCGGGTCACTTAACAGTATAGGCCAATGTTTGTTCAAAATATTTCTAATCTCTCTATGTCTTTTATTAAATGTGGTTATAAGATTAAAATTAAAATGGGTATCTTCTAACTTTATATTTTTTTCTTTCTGTTTCAAAAGAGAATCCTGTGAAATTTTGCTGCTCTCTTTAAATGCATTTTCTATCAGTTTAGTAGGATATTCACGTGTCCTAAATCTCTTTTTTAATACTTCTGATTGTTCAATAAAATTATCATTATTAGAACAATTCTTCCTAATCCTTTTGAACTGGTTAACAGGGATGTTCCTAAGCCATTTATTGTAGTGTCCACTTGTGAAGTGGACATAACTATTTCGGTCCACTTGTTTAAAAAAGGTTTTTGTTAATATATGATCATTTTCTCGATAGATTGTTAGATCCAGGAAGTCAATAGTGGTCCTATGTGAATGGGGTTCAAATTTAAGACCCCATGAATTATTATACAGGACATGCAAGAAATCATCAGAGTCACTCAAATCATCATCCCATATGATAAATATATCATCAATGAATCTTTTAAATAACAATAGTCCCTTGTTATGTGGATTGTCATATACATGAATGTTCTCAAAGATACCCATAAACAAATTTGCATATTCATAATTCCCAGGAGGCAATGCGCCCCCTTGGCTGGGTCCTTCCCTGGAGGGATATCTGGCTAGTCCTGTGCTTGAGACTCCTAACGGAGGCTCCACAGACTTATTTGCATATTCATAATTCCCAGGAGGCAATGCGCTTAGGAATTCACTGTGTTGAGCGCTTTAGCCAGCTGCCCGCAGTGTTTTCTTGGACTGGTCTCCCTGAGATCAGTGAATACTTTGTGATGTTGGTCTACTAGGTCTTGCTTCCACCTAGCCAGAATCCTACTCCACACTGATGAGGGGCAACAACCCGAAACAGCTGTCTGTGGATGGATACCTGGCCTTGGTATTCCCTTGTCATATCTCTAAGCTTGTAAAAGAGCTGGATATTGACTAAAAGGGCCACTTAACATGGTGGTTATGGTGTTCTCCGCAAGGAGCCACTCCTTGACTGGGTCCTTTACTGGAAGGATATCTGGCTAGTCCTGTGTTTGAGACTCCTAACCGAGGCTCCACAGACTTATTTGCATATTCATAATTCCCAGGAGGCAATGCGCCTAGGAATTCACTGTGTTGAGCGCTTTAGCCAGCTGCCCGCAGTGTTTTCTTGGACTGGTCTCCCTGAGATCAGTGAATACTTTGTGATGTAGGTACCTGAAGTTAATTGAGAAGTGATGAGAAGTGACAGAAGCAAGATGGAAATCCTTTTTTGGGGTCATTGGAATGGCTCCAAATGAGTTTTTGAATGTACATTGTCGTCAATGGGTAGTGTCCGCAATAAACAGCAATTGTGTGGCTTTTCTTGTGGCTGCTCCCAGCTCATTTTCGACATCTCCACAATACATGGGAATCGAAGGCCTTGCTACCTCCAGGACCGGTGAACCCCTTCCCTAACCCTCTTTCCAAAAGCAGAATTGATTTCACATGAAAGAATAGCCAAAAAAACAAGCCATTTGCTAGTACAGTGGCTTAGTGGCTAGCAGCATTAAAGCCATATGCTTTTACTTGGTTCAAATTTCCCGCCTTTTTCGAACGTGTGAAATTTCACACAATTTCATTCAATTTAGTTTTTTGTGTTTTTTAGGGGGGTCCTGTGTTTTTTTGGGGGTTTTTTTTGGCTTTTCTTTCCAAATGGACTATTTGGACTTGTTTGTAGGTAATTTGCAATTGAAGGGGGCTAGGTAATAATTTAATGTTTTTTCTTTCTATCACTGCAGGTGCTGCAGCTTAAGCATTTAGAGGCCATTGTCTTCTTACCAGAATGCCCATTGTGCTTGTCTACAGGAGCACCTTCCTTCTTCTGGACCCACAAACCACCAAAAACAAAGACTAAACCAGCCTCCCAAAAAAAGACAAAATCCAAGCTAGTCTATGTCCTTTGCATTGACGATGGATGTCCTTTCCGACCTGCTCTTGTCCTTGAGGAGCTGTAGTCCTTTATCAGCTGCTGTCTCCCTCTTGTGGATCATTTTTAGCAAGACTTTTCAAGCTGTGATCTCCCACCACTTCTCCTTTTGGGTGTCTTTTAAGGGGATTTTGAGCCTATTACATTTGGCTTAGTCAGACAGGTACCTGAAGTTAACTGAGAAGTGGCAGAAGCATGATGGAAATCCTTTTTTGGGGTCATTGGAATGGCTCCAAATGAGTTTTTGAATGTAGATTTTCGTCAATGGGAAGTGTCCGCAATAAGCAGCAGCAATTGTGTGGCTTTTCTTGTGGCTCCTCCCAGCACATTTTCAACATCTCCACAATACATGGAAATTGAAGGTCTTGCGCCACCCTAGGTCCAAACCAATTTGGGTTATTGCTTCTCGGCCTTTTGGCTAAGATCAAGTGTAGTATCTGTTCTTATCAGTTTAATATCTGATACGTCCCCTATCTGGGGACCATATATTGCCGTATATACTCGCGTATAAGCCGAGTTTTTCAGCCCAAAAATTGGGCTGAAAAGTCCCCCCCTCGGCTTATACGCGAGTGACTGTATACTGTATACACTGTATACAGTGTATACAGTATACAGGCCCGCCCCCATCAGTATACAGGCCCCCCCCTTGCTGCACAAACCTGTAAAGGAAGAGATTAGTATACTTATCACTGTCCCGCTGCCGCTGTCCCGCCGCCGTCATCGCGCTCCTCCGTCTTCATCCGTCTTATTCCGGCTTCCTCCGGTCGGCGCAGGCAATTACGTCATTGTCTGCGCGCCAGAGGAAGCCGGAAGATGCTGGATGAACACGGAGGAGCGCGATGACGGCGGTGGGACAGCGGCAGCGGAACAGTGATAAGTATACTAATCTCTTCCTTTACAGGATTGTGCACCAAGGGGGGGCCCTGTATACTGATGGGGGGGCTGTATACACCTCTGGGGCTGCTGTATACTACCTCTGGGGCTGCTGTATACACCACTGGGGCTGCTGTATACTACCACTGGGGCTGTATATACCTCTGGGGTAGCTGTATACTACCTCGGGGGCTGCTGTATACTACCACTGGGGCTGCTGTATACTACCACTGGGGCTGTATATACCTCTGGGGCTGCTGTATACTACCTCTGGGGCTGTATATACCTCTGGGGCTGCTGTATAATACCTCTGGGGCTGCTGTATACTACCTCTGGGGCTGCTGTATACTACCACTGGGGCAGTATATACCTCTGGGGCTGCTGTATACTACCTCTGGGGCTGTATATACCTCTGGGGCTGCTGTATACTACCTCTGGGGTTGTATATACCTCTGGGGCTGCTGTATACTACCTCTGGGGCTGCTGTTTACTACCACTGGGGCTGCTGTATACACCTCTGGGGCTGCTGTATACTACCACTGGGGCTGTATATACCTCTGGGGCTGCTGTATACTACCTCTGGGGCTGTATATACCTCTGGGGCTGCTGTATAATACCTCTGGGGCTGCTGTATACTACCTCTGGGGCTGCTGTATACTACCACTGGGGCTGTATATACCTCTGGGGCTCCTGTATACTACCACTGGGGCTGTATATACCTCTGGGGCTGCTGTATACTACCTCTGGGGCTGTATATACCTCTGGGGCTGCTGTATACTACCTCTGGGGTTGTATATACCTCTGGGGCTGCTGTATACTACCTCTGGGGCTGCTGTTTACTACCACTGGGGCTGCTGTATACACCTCTGGGGCTGCTGTATACTACCACTGGGGCTGCTGTATACCACCACTGGGGCTGCTGTATATACCTCTGGGGCTGCTGTATACTAACCACTGGGGCTGCTGCTGTATATACCACTGGGGCTGCTGCTGTATATACCACTGGGGCTGCTGCTGTATACTACCACTGGGGCTACTGTATATACCTCTGGGGCTGCTGTATACCACACTGCTGGGGCCTGTATACCTGTGCTGGGGTCCACCCTCGGCTTATACATGAGTCAATAGGTTTTCCCAGGTTTTGGGGGCAAAAGTAGGGGGGTCGGCTTATACACGGGTCGGCTTATACACGAGTATATACGGTAAATGGATTTTTAGAACAGGGAGATGGAAGAAGAGCTTGCTCTGTCCACTCCACGAATTGACCTGGTATTGCAGTACCTCCAGGACCGGTGCACCCCTTCCCTAACCGTGTTTCCAAAACCAGAATTGATTTCACATGAAAGAATAGCCAAAAAACCAAGCCATTTGCTAGTACAGTGGCTTAGTGGCTAGCAGCATTACAGTCATATGCTTTTTCTTGATTCAAATTTCCCGCCTTTTTCGAACGTGTGAAATTTCATTCAATTTAGTTTTTTGTGTTTTTAGGGGTTCCTTTGTTATTTTGGGTTTTTTTTGGCTTTTCTTTCAAAATGGACCAATTCTACTCCATTTGGACTTGTTTGCAGGTAATTTGCAATTGAAGAGGGCAAGGTAATAATTTAATGTTTTTTCTTTCTGTCACTGCAGGTGCTGCAGCTTAAGCATTTAGAGGTCATTGTCTTCTTACCACAATGCCCATTGGGCTTGTCTACAGGAGCACCTTCCTTCTTCTGGACCCACAAACCACCAAAAACAAAGACTAAACCAGCCTCCCCCAAAAAAGACAAAATCCAAGCTAGTCTATGTCCTTTGCATTGACGATGGATGTCCTTTCCGACCTGCTCTTGTCCTTGAGGAGCTGTAGTCCTTTATCAGCTGCTGTCTCCCTCTTGTGGATCATTTTTAGCAAGACTTTTCAAGCTGTGATCTCCCACCACTTCTCCTTTTGGGTGTCTTTTAAGGGGATTTTGAGCCTATTACATTTGGCTTAGTCAGACAGGTACCTGAAGTTAACTGAGAAGTGGCAGAAGCATGATGGAAATCCTTTTTTGGGGTCATTGGAATGGCTCCAAATGAGTTTTTGAATGTAGATTTTCGTCAATGGGAAGTGTCCGCAATAAGCAGCAGCAATTGTGTGGCTTTTCTTGTGGCTGCTCCCAGCACATTTTCAACATCTCCACAATACATGGAAATTGAAGGTCTTGCGCCACCCTAGGTCCAAACCAATTTGGGTTATTGCTTCTCGGCCTTTTGGCTAAGATCAAGTGTAGTATCTGTTCTTATCAGTTTAATATCTGATACGTCCCCTATCTGGGGACCATATATTGCCGTATATACTCGCGTATAAGCCGAGTTTTTCAGCCCAAAAATTGGGCTGAAAAGTCCCCCCCTCGGCTTATACGCGAGTGACTGTATACTGTATACACTGTATACAGTGTATACAGTATACAGGCCCGCCCCCATCAGTATACAGGCCCCCCCCTTGCTGCACAAACCTGTAAAGGAAGAGATTAGTATACTTATCACTGTCCCGCTGCCGCTGTCCCGCCGCCGTCATCGCGCTCCTCCGTCTTCATCCGTCTTATTCCGGCTTCCTCCGGTCGGCGCAGGCAATTACGTCATTGTCTGCGCGCCAGAGGAAGCCGGAAGATGCTGGATGAACACGGAGGAGCGCGATGACGGCGGTGGGACAGCGGCAGCGGAACAGTGATAAGTATACTAATCTCTTCCTTTACAGGATTGTGCACCAAGGGGGGGCCCTGTATACTGATGGGGGGGCTGTATACACCTCTGGGGCTGCTGTATACTACCTCTGGGGCTGCTGTATACACCACTGGGGCTGCTGTATACTACCACTGGGGCTGTATATACCTCTGGGGTAGCTGTATACTACCTCGGGGGCTGCTGTATACTACCACTGGGGCTGCTGTATACTACCACTGGGGCTGTATATACCTCTGGGGCTGCTGTATACTACCTCTGGGGCTGTATATACCTCTGGGGCTGCTGTATAATACCTCTGGGGCTGCTGTATACTACCTCTGGGGCTGCTGTATACTACCACTGGGGCAGTATATACCTCTGGGGCTGCTGTATACTACCTCTGGGGCTGTATATACCTCTGGGGCTGCTGTATACTACCTCTGGGGTTGTATATACCTCTGGGGCTGCTGTATACTACCTCTGGGGCTGCTGTTTACTACCACTGGGGCTGCTGTATACACCTCTGGGGCTGCTGTATACTACCTCTGGGGCTGTATATACCTCTGGGGCTGCTGTATAATACCTCTGGGGCTGCTGTATACTACCTCTGGGGCTGCTGTATACTACCACTGGGGCTGTATATACCTCTGGGGCTCCTGTATACTACCACTGGGGCTGTATATACCTCTGGGGCTGCTGTATACTACCTCTGGGGCTGTATATACCTCTGGGGCTGCTGTATACTACCTCTGGGGTTGTATATACCTCTGGGGCTGCTGTATACTACCTCTGGGGCTGCTGTTTACTACCACTGGGGCTGCTGTATACACCTCTGGGGCTGCTGTATACTACCACTGGGGCTGCTGTATACCACCATTGGGGCTGCTGTATATACCTCTGGGGCTGCTGTATACTAACCACTGGGGCTGCTGCTGTATATACCACTGGGGCTGCTGCTGTATATACCACTGGGGCTGCTGCTGTATACTACCACTGGGGCTACTGTATATACCTCTGGGGCTGCTGTATACCACACTGCTGGGGCCTGTATACCTGTGCTGGGGTCCACCCTCGGCTTATACATGAGTCAATAGGTTTTCCCAGGTTTTGGGGGCAAAAGTAGGGGGGTCGGCTTATACACGGGTCGGCTTATACACGAGTATATACGGTAAATGGATTTTTAGAACAGGGAGATGGAAGAAGAGCTTGCTCTGTCCACTCCACGAATTGACCTGGTATTGCAGTACCTCCAGGACCGGTGCACCCTTCCCTAACCGTGTTTCCAAAACCAGAATTGATTTCACATGAAAGAATAGCCAAAAAACCAAGCCATTTGCTAGTACAGTGGCTTAGTGGCTAGCAGCATTACAGTCATATGCTTTTTCTTGATTCAGATTTCCCGCCTTTTTCGAACGTGTGAAATTTCATTCAATTTAGTTTTTTGTGTTTTTAGGGGTTCCTTTGTTATTTTGGGTTTTTTTGGCTTTTCTTTCAAAATGGACCAATTCTACTCCATTTGGACTTGTTTGCAGGTAATTTGCAATTGAAGAGGGCAAGGTAATAATTTAATGTTTTTTCTTTCTGTCACTGCAGGTGCTGCAGCTTAAGCATTTAGAGGTCATTGTCTTCTTACCACAATGCCCATTGGGCTTGTCTACAGGAGCACCTTCCTTCTTCTGGACCCACAAACCACCAAAAACAAAGACTAAACCAGCCTCCCCAAAAAAGACAAAATCCAAGCTAGTCTATGTCCTTTGCATTGACGATGGATGTCCTTTCCGACCTGCTCTTGTCCTTGAGGAGCTGTAGTCCTTTATCAGCTGCTGTCTCCCTCTTGTGGATCATTTTTAGCAAGACTTTTCAAGCTGTGATCTCCCACCACTTCTCCTTTTGGGTGTCCTTTAAGGGGATTTTGAGCCTATTACATTTGGCTTAGTCAGACAGGTACCTGAAGTTAACTGAGAAGTGGCAGAAGCATGATGGAAATCCTTTTTTGGGGTCATTGGAATGGCTCCAAATGAGTTTTTGAATGTAGATTGTCGTAAATGGGAAGTGTCCGCAATAAGCAGCAATTGTGTGGCTTTTCTTGTGGCTGCTCCCAGCTCATTTTCGACATCTCCACAATACATGGGAATCGATGGCCTTGCTGCCACCCTAGGTCCAAACCAATTTGGGTTATAGCTTCTCAGCCTTTGGGCTAAGATCAATTGTAGTATCTGTTCTTATCAGTTTAATATCTGATGCGTCCCCTATCTGGGGACCATATAATAAATGGATTTTTAGAACAGGGAGATGGAAGAAGAGCTTGCTCTGTCCACTCCACGCATTGACCTGGTATTGCAGTACCTCCAGGACCGGTGCACCCCTTCCCTAACCCTGTTTCCAAAAGCAGAATTGATTTCACATGAAAGAATAACCAAAAAACCAAGCCATTTGCAAGTACAGTGGCTTAGTGGCTAGCAGCAGTAAAGCCATATGCTTTTTCATTTTTTGGGGTTTTTTTGGCTTTTCTTTCCAAATTGACCAATTCTACTCCCTTTGGCCTTGCTTGTAAGTCATTTGCAGTTGAAGGGGGGCTAGGTAATAATTGTAATGTTTTTTCTTTCTGTCACTGCAGGTGTTGCATCTTAAGCATTTAGAGGCCACTGTCTTCTTCCCACAATGCCATTGGGCTTGTCTACAGGAGCACCTACCTTCTTCTGGACCCACAAAACAACAAAAACAAAGACTAAACCAGCCCACTCCAAAAAAGACAAAACCCAAGCTATTCTATGTTCAAGCTATTCTATGTCTTTTCTATTGAGATGGATGTCCTTTATGAGCTGTTGTCCTTTATGAGCTGTTGTCCTTTATGAGCTGCTGTCTCTTTCTTGTGGATTATTTCTAGCCAGATCTTTCAAGCTGTGAGTTCCTACCACTCTTCCTTTTGGGTGTTTTTTAAGGGCATTTTGAGCCTATTACATGTGGCTTAGCCAGACTGGTACCTGAAGTCAACTGAGAAGTGCCAGAAGCATATTGGAAATCCTTTTTTGGGGTCATTGGAATGGCTCCAAATGTGTAGGCTAAATAGATAAGCTGAGTTTTCAAATGTAGATTTTCGTAAATGGGTAGTGTCTGCAATAAGCAGCAATTGTGTGACTTTTCTTTTGGCTGCTCCCAGCTTGTTTTCGTCCTCTCCACAATACATGTGAATCCTAGGCCTTGTTGCCACCTTAGTACCAAACCAATTTGGGTTATCGCTTCTCGACCTTTTGGCTAAGATCAAGTGTAGTATTGTTCGAAAAAGAGGTATGAAGCAGCCTCCCTAGTAGTCAATACACCATACACACTGGAAGTTTGCACTTGTTAGTACTCTGGACGGACTGGTCATCCAGCCAGGGGAAAGCATGGCCCTACCAGGATCAAAGCCATTGTGCTGGGTAAGTGTGAGGGTATAGTGCACAGTGCCACAGGCCTTGTCCACCTGGTGGAAGTCTGAGCTTGCTGGATTGGGAACCCAGTGAGTCTTGGTCTCCGTAGCCAGCTGCACTTTGCCACTTCATACTTTCTGAGCATACTTCCCTATCTCGGCCTTCTGGTCAGTATGGGAAATTTTTATCACTCCGTTCGAAGGCCCGGTCAGCTTTGGGCTGAGAAACCAACAACCCGGTTGGAGGTTTGGGCAGCTTCTGCTGGAAACCAACACCCAGAGGGCGGTCTGGGCAACCTCGGCTGAAAAACCAATGACTAGTAGCTCCCTACTGCAGTCGAGTAAGATGCCTGGCTGGACGCTGGGAGCAAAGACAGATGCTCACCCTGGCTTTGACAAGGGGGGGCACAGGAAGATCCCTGACCCTCGCTGTGGCCTTCTGGCTCGGAGGGACGGGGTTGGTTTTTGGGGACCTTCTCCTCATGGAAGGGTCCACACGAATCATAGCCTTGGCACCGGTTTTGGTATGACTAATGTTGCACATTTTCCCGATGCCTTGGAAAGCTTCTAAATTAAAAATAATTAAAAAATCTGTTCTTATCAGTTTAATATCTGATACGTCCCCTATCTGGGGACCATATATTAAATGGATTTTCAGAGCGGGGAGATGGAAGAAGAGCTTGCTCTGTCCACTCCACGCATTGACCTGCTATTGCAGTACCTCCAGGACCGGTTCACCCCTTCCCTAACCCTGTTTCCAAAAGCAGAATTGATTTCACTTTAAAGAATAGCCCAAAAACCAAGCCATTTGCTACTACAGTGGCTTAGTGGCTAGCAGCAGTAAAGCCATATGCTTTTTCGTTTTTTGGGGTTTTTTGGGTTTTTCTTTCCAAATTGACCAATTCTACTCCCTTTGGCCTTGCTTGTAAGTCATTTGCAATTGAAGGGGGGCTAGGTAATAATTTTAATGTTTTTTCTTTCTGTTACTGCAGGTGTTGTAGCTTAAGTATTCAGAGGCCACTGTCTTCTTCCCACAATGCCATTGGACTTGTCTACAGGAGCACCTACCTTCTTCTGGACCCACAAAACAACAAAAACAAAGACTAAACTAGCCCACTCCAAAAAAGACAAAACCCAAGCTATTCTGTGTCCTAGCTATTCCATGTTCAAGCTATTCTATGTCTTTTCCATTGATGATGGATGTCCTTTATGAGCTGTTGTCCTTTATGAGCTGTTGTCCTTTATGAGCTGCTGTCTCCCTCTTGTGGATTATTTCTTTTGTTTTTTTTAATCAGATATATTTTATTAATGGAAAAGCACAAATAACAAAATTATTCATACAAAACATATACATTTTCTATATATATCAGGTCCCGGTCCCAAACTCTCCCCCCCTGCCCCCCTCCCTCCCTTCCTTCAGAAAAATAATATTCATATGTAAGGAGATTAATAACATACAACTGTAAAACCGCAATTGTCCATTTTTGATAATATAAAGAAATCCCTTTCCCTCACCTCCCACCCCCTTTTACAGACAGCAACATTTCTTATTTCTGAGCAAAATATGTAAGTTATGTTCAATAATTACCCTAAACATCTGATCACCCTTTACACACCATTATACACATCTCTGCCGGAACATCCTTTCCAATCTCAGCCATCACACCTTCCACGCTGCCCACAAGTTGTCACATAATTTAGCATTTTTGCGTTTATGGTAGATTTTTTCCTCCATCTGCACCACATAGTCTACTTGACGTATATATTCCTGTTTAGTAGGAGGCTCCATTCGTACCCAATATCTAGCTATGACTTTTCTGGCAGCATACAAGAGTCTGGCAACTGTTAGTTTTGCAATATCAGTGCCCACCACCTCTTCCACATATCCCAACAGGCAGACCACCGGATCTCTAGGGATTACACAATGATAGCGATTCCCAATGAGGGCAACCACCTCAGACCAGAAACCCAAAATATGCGGACACGCCCACATGACGTGTAGGATACCAGCGGCTTCAGCTCCGCATCTTGTACATTCCGAGGTCTCCCGCACCCCTATTTTATACAAAATTCAGGTGATCTGTATGCTCTATGTACAAGAAATAGTTGGGACATTCTTGCAGGTTCATTTAATGATAATTTTGGAATATACTCTAAGATGGACTCCCATTTGTCATCCTCTATATTACCAACGTCTGCCTCCCTTCATTCCTTCGCCGCAACAGGGTATTTCAGCAAAAAGGTGTGAAGCAGAGCGGCATAAATCTCAGATATAACCCCTTTAGTACGCCCCTCTTTGCAGATGTAGTCGAGGATAATATCTTACTGGATAACCATGGTCCCCTTTCTCCTCTGTTGAAGGAATGCGTGTTTAACCTGCATATACTGGTAACTGTGTTTGTCTGACAGGTGAAATTCCTCCTTTAGCATTGCTAAGGTTTTGAGAGCTTGATCATTCATCAGTTGATAGACAAACTGCACGCCCTTCGTCTCCCAGTCTTTTAGGTCACCCATCTTATAGAATTCGCCTAGATGTTCATTATCCCATATCGGAGTGTACATTGTCAGACCCGTCAATCCTCTAACCTTCTTCACTCTCATCCATACTTTCTAAACTAATTCACATGTCGGGTATTTTTTACCCATCCGTCTAAACAGCCCTGACTCTAAACCTGTTACCAAAGGGCGTGTTTTAAGATGCCGCTCCAAGACTTCCTGAATAGTTCCCTTTATTTCCCTTTGTGTCCACCCTCTAATATGTTGGGACTGTGCCAAACCTCTCTCCTCCTTTGGCCTTTGAAGAGTCTCCAGTCACCCGCCCCACACCAAATCTCTAAAGATAGCATTGACACGTTGGAATATCGGCTGAGGAATCCACACCGGGGAATTATGTAGTGCATATAACAATTTGGGCATGAGCACCATTTTAAGTAAGTTGGTACGTCCCACCACCGAGAGGCGCATTTTACTCCACGTAGACACTTTATCCGTTAATTTCCCAAGTATCGGGTTTATGTTCAATTGCAGATAGTCCCTCACTGGTAGTGCTATGTTGATACCAACATACAGTTAGGGCCAGAAATATTTGGACAGTGACACAAGTTTTGTTATTTTAGCTGTTTACAAAAACATGTTCAGAAATACAATTATATATATAATATGGGCTGAAAGTGCACACTCCCAGCTGCAATATGAGAGTTTCCACATCCAAATCGGAGAAAGGGTTTAGGAATCATAGCTCTGTAATGCATAGCCTCCTCTTTTTCAAGGGACCAAAAGTAATTGGACAATGGACTCTAAGGGCTGCAGTTAACTCTGAAGGCGTCTCCCTCGTTAACCTGTAATCAATGAAGTAGTTAAAAGGTCAGGGGTGGATTCCAGGTGTGTCGTTTTGCATTTGGAAGCTGTTGCTGTGACCAGACAACATGCGGTCAAAGGAACTCTCAATTGAGGTGAAGCAGAACATCCTGAGGCTGAAAAAAAAGAAAAAATCCATCAGAGAGATAGCAGACATGCTTGGAGTAGCAAAATCAACAGTTGGGTACATTCTGAGAAAAAAGGAATTGACTGGTGAGCTTGGGAACTGTAAAAGGCCTGGGCGTCCACGGATGACAACAGTGGTGGATGATCGCCGCATACTTTATTTGGTGAAGAAGAACCATTCACAACATCAACTGAAGTCCAGAACACTCTCAGTGAAGTAGGTGTATCTGTCTCTAAGTCAACAGTAAAGAGAAGACTCCATGACAGTAAATACAAAGGGTTCACATCTAGATGCAAACCATTCATCAATTCCAAAAATAGACAGGCCAGAGTTAAATTTGCTGAAAAAACACCTCAAGAAGCCAGCTCAGTTCTGGAAAAGTATTCTATGGACAGATGAGACAAAGATCAACCTGTACCAGAATGATGGGAAGAAAAAAGTTTGGAGAAGAAAGGGAACGGCACATGATCCAAGGCACACCACATCCTCTGTAAAACATGGTGGAGGCAACGTGATGGCATGGGCATGCATGGCTTTCAATGGCACTGGGTCACTTGTGTTTATTTTTGACATAACAGCAGACAAGAGTAGCCGGATGAATTCTGAAGTGTACCGGGATATACTTTCAGCCCAGATTCAGCCAAATGCTGCAAAGTTGATTGAACGGCGCTTCATAGTACAGATGGACAATGACCCCAAGCATACAGCCAAAGCTACCCAGGAGTTCATGAGTGCAAAAAAGTGGAACATTCTGCAATGGCCAAGTCAATCACCAGATCTTAACCCAATTGAGCATGCATTTCACTTGCTCAAATCCAGACTTAAGACGGAAAGACCCACAAACAAGCAAGACCTGAAGGCTGCGGCTGTAAAGGCCTGGCAAAGCATTAAGAAGGAGGAAACTCAGCGTTTGGTGATGTCCATGGGTTCCAGACTTAAGGCAGTGATTGCCTCCAAAGGATTCGCAACAAAATATTGAAAATAAAAATATTTTGTTTGGGTTATGTTTATTTGTCCAATTACTTTTGACCTCCTAAAATGTGGAGTGTTTGTAAAGAAATGTGTACAATTCCTACATTTTCTATCAGATATTTTTGTTCAACCCTTCAAATTAAACGTTACAATCTGCACTTGAATTCTGTTGTAGAGGTTTCATTTCAAATCCAATGTGGTGGCATGCAGAGCCCAACTCACGAAAATTGTGTCACTGTCCAAATATTTCTGGCCCTAACTGTATTTGAATTCCCTTACTAGTTTGAGTTGCGTACGTTCTACCTGCTCAACATCTGAACCATCTAGGGCATCTACTCCCAGGATGTGAGACTTGTCCCAGTTAATTTGCAACCCAGACAGTAAACCAAATCTATTAATTATATCTATCGCACCCTGCAATGAATCCTGAGGGTCTTGTAAAAACAAGAGAATATCTTCAGCGTATAACGCCACCTTTTCTTCCACCACACCATATCGGAACCCCTTCACCACCCCTGACCGCCTCAGCACAGCAGTTAACGGCTCTATGGCCATGCCGAACAGCAGCGGAGAAAGGGGACAACCCTGCCTCGTTCCCTGTACATGTTGAATATATCTGAACGTTCCCCATTAACTCTCAGTCTAGCCACTGGGTGTTTGCATAATCATTTCAGCGATGCCATAAAGACCGGACCTATTCCCATCAATTGGAGAACTCGCCAGAGATAGCTCCACTCCACACTATCAAAGGCCTTCCGTGTGTCCAAAGAGACCACCACCCTGTGTCCAGTATTATCGGCAGTCATCTGCATATTAAGAAATAGACGTCTCAGGTTAATGGCCGTTGACCTATCTGGCATAAAACCCGACTGATCCGGATGGATCACACCAGACACCACCCGGCTCAGCCGGGTAGACAACACTTTAGCTAGTATTTTTACATCTGCCAGAAGTAGTGAAATGGGTCTATACGAATCTGTTCATGTCCGGTCCTTATGTGGCTTTGGTAGAACCACCACAGTAGCCTCTCGCATTGATGCTGGCAACTCTCCCTTTTCCAGAGCCGCTGAAAACAAGTCTTTCAATTTTGGCAGTAGTGTCTCTCTAAGGTGTTTATAAAACTCCGTTGGGAACCCATCTGCCCCAAGGGCTTTGTTATTTGCCATTGACGACAGGGCCTCTTCCATTTCCTCTATTGTCAGGGGACCCTCCAAACTATTACTTTCCTCTTCACTCAACTTGGGTAATTGGGCTTCCTGTAAAAATTGATCTATATCCCGGTCAGCAATCCTTACTTTGGAAGCATACAAGTCTTCATAAAAGTCCCTGAATACTTCCAATATTTCCCGCGTTTCAGTGACTAGGGCGTCATTTTGGTCCAGGAGACCATATACATGTCCCGGTTCTCTCTGTGCCGCTGCTATAATAGACAGCAGGTGACCAACTTTTTCACCCTCTTCATAAAAGGCAAGTTTTTGAAATTCCCTCTTCTTTTCCCCGTTTGCCAGAAATATCTTATCCACTCCCAATTGAGCTGTCTTCATGTTCTGCTGCGCCTCCACGGTGGGGTTAAGCACCAACTCCTCCTCCGCCTTCCTTAGTGCATCCAATGCTTCCCTCTCCTCCGCTTTACTTTGACTTTTACATCTAGAAATGTCTCTGATCAGTAAGCCTCTAGTGTATGCCATCATTGTGTCCCATACAGTTCCTATAGCTACACTTCTCGTGTTGTTCTGAAAGAATTCCTCAATTTCTCCCGCTATCTTCTGCATATCTATAGTTTCCAGCCACACTGGGTGTACCTTCCATTCCTTCCGCCCACCGTCCCCCCAAATACCCACTTTTAATTCAACCAATAACAGGCTATGATCTGAAAGCATCCTAGGCAAATATTCTATATGAGTGACAGTCTGAATAATCAAGCCATCTCCCAGCACCAAGTCAATTCTAGACATAGTACCGTGCGACGATGAATAGCACGAATATGTTTTTACACCCATATGACGAACTCTCCACAAGTCTATCATACCCACTTCCGATATATACTTAGCAAATGATATCTCTCCCCCTCCTTCCGTCCTTTCCAGATGTTTACTAATTTTGTCCCATTGTCCATGCATTATGTTGTTAACATCTCCTATTAACAGAGTAGGTATCCCGGTCCAATGCCTCCTAAGTTCTATGATCTCCTGTAACTTTGTTCTGGTAAATGGCGGCGGAAAATATACCGCTACTATACAGTACAATCTACCATAGAGTCTGCAGACTAGAAAAACATACTATCCGTCTTTGTCTATCTTAATCTCTACCTCCTCAAAAGGAGTTCCAGCATGTATCAAAATGGAAACCCCTCTCGCATACGTGGAATACGTGGAATGGTATGCTTTTTGAACCCATTTCCTTGCCAAGATTCCAATTTTGTCAGCAGTCAGGTGCGTTTCCATAAGACAGATGATGGAAGGTTTATGAGCTATTATATTATGGAGTACAGTCGCCCTCCTTTTACGTTCCGCTAGTCCCCGTATATTCCAGCTCAATACTCTAACCATACCGGCCATTATTAATCAGAGTCATCAAAATCATAAAATACCATATCTTACAATATCCCATTTGCAGTCTGTCCCCTCCCTTCACCCTCCCACCTCCCCCATACTCCCCACCAAAATCCCTCCATACTCCTCCATCTCCTCTATTCCACCTCTGAAATAGTCGTTTCGTTCTCTCAGCCCGAGAGTGGGTGAATGAAACCGGCCTGTACCGCCAGTTGGACACTCCCGCCCAAAAAAACAACAAAAATTTGCTGTCTTCCCTAAGAGCTCTCCCGCCTTATGAAAAACTCAATATGATCAAATTTACTAACTGCATGCACCACCAGTCGCCTCATCAGTCTATAAACATGTTTGAATCCTGCAACCAATAGTCAACTGTAATCAGAAAAATGAAGAAAAAAGAAAAAAGGGGAAAAGAAAATTGAAAAAAAAAAAAAGGAAGAAATTCTTCATTATCTCCTCTCCCCCTCTTCCCCTTCACAGAGAAGTGTGAGTATGTCGCACATGGTCAATCCCTCAGTCTGCTTCCTTCAGCTGTCTTTGTACTCCCTTACTTGTCTTGCATTTTTCTCAATACAATCCATCGCCTCTTCTGGAGTTTGCAGAAAGTATATCCTACCCAATGCAACCAGTCTCCGTTTGGCTGGGTACAACATTGAATATGCAAGTCCCATGTCTCTCAATCTCTTCTTCACATCTCTGTAGCTCATTTGCATTTTTTGCACCGTGGGTGAATAGTCTGAATAAATCGATACATCCTGCCCATCTATGGTAAAATCTTTAAACTTCCTTGCTGTACGTAGGATAGTATCACTATCCCTGTAATTTAGGAGCCTTGCTAGTATGGCTCGGGGTGCTGCTCCCGGAGGCTGGGGTCTCAGTAGGACTCGGTGGGCACGTTCTACCACAAACACCTTTGATAGTTTATCAGCTCCAAATTTGTTAAGCAGCCAAGACTCAATAATTTCTGTAGGATTCGATCCCTCTGCCTTTTCTGGGACCCCTACTATTCTGACATTATTGTGACGCGACGCGACCTTTTTCCAGGTCATCATTTTTTGCAATGACTTCAGCTAATTGTTTCTCTTGCCGTGTCTGAGCAGATTGTATAGTCAGTATAGTGTCCTCAGCAGTGCTCACTCTTTCCTCCACCTCCCCTGTACGGGTGTCAGCTTTTTTCATAGCAGCCTTCGTGTTAGTAATTTCAGCCTGCACTCCAGTGACCTGCTTTGTAAGCTTTGTAAGTGCCTGCTTACAGTAGGACACAACAGTGAATACATCCTTCAAAGTAGGTTCTCCTATAGCAGATTCTGGAGCAGAGTCCTCTGTATCTTCCTGTGTCTCCTCTCTTGAGCCCTCATTCACACAGTCCTCCTCCCCCACTGTCTGCTCCAGCTCCTCCATGTCATGCTTTGCCCCAGCCTCCTGCTTTGAATTGTCAGCTCCACACTCACCCCTTTCTGGTCTGGCAAACTGTACTAGGCGTGCAGCTGCTGACATTCTCCTGGAGCATGCTGCATTCTCTCTGGCCGCCTCTTCCTGAGCCTTCAGAATTTTCCAGGGACAATGTGTCATCGGTCCGCGCTGCCACAAATAACTGAATCAAAAGTTCACTCTATACCTTTATTTGGATCCATCCAACACGTTTCGGAGCCTGCTATGCTCCTTCAACAGGGAGTGTATGAGCTCATACACTCCCTGATGAAGGAGCATAGCAGGCTCCGAAACGAGTTGGATGGATCCAAACAAAGGTATAGAGTGAACTTTTGATTCAGTTATTTGTGGCAGCGCGGACCGACGACACATTGTCCCTGGAAAATTCTGGAATTTGACTACATAGCACGTGGAGGTGTGGGTCCAGCAGCAGCCGCCATTACATGTTTTTCATACTGGTTGTGTCACAAGGTTATTCGGACGAAGTACCTTTATGTCCGCGCTGCTGTCAGACCGGTATACCAATGACACTGGATGTCTAGGTATTGGAGATATAGATTTATTTCCTTATTTCCAACGCGTTTCGGAGCCACGTGCCGAGCTCCTTCCTCAGGGAACTATATTTTTATTATTATTTTTTTAGATATATATTTTTAGATATATCTATTATATAATTGCCGTAGCGACTTCCGTCGGAGCGGCGCTGCTTCCGGTCGCTTGGTTAGCGAGTCCGAGCTGCTTCTCCTGGACTCTCCCCGTGGCCGCGTAGCGGCCAAGGCGACTCACGAAGCAATGCCCGCAAAGCGGGCATTGCGAGTCGTTGCAGCCTAGCGAAGCAATGCCCGCGAAGCGGGCATTGCGAGTCGCTAACACCGCTAACCAAGCCACCGAAGCCCATACTCCTGTAGTGTACACCGCTATACTATACTACAGTCCCATGCCCATAAGCGCCATGGGACTGTAGTATACCATCGCGCTGTACACTACAGACCCCTGCCGCGACTCGCTACACCGCTAACCAAGCCACCGAAGCCCATACTCCTGTAGTGTACACCGCTATAGTATACTACAGTCCCATGCCCATAAGCGCCATGGGACTGTAGTATACCATCGCGCTGTACACTACAGCCCCCTGCCGCTCTAAGCCACTACGCGCTGCTGTACTGTACACCGCTATAGTATACTACAGTCCCATGCCCATAAGCGCCATGGGACTGTAGTATACCATCGCGCTGTACACTACAGCCCCCTGCCGCTCTAAGCCTACCCCCTAAGGCACCGCCGCCCCTAACCCCTTACCCCCTAAGCCCCGCAGCAGCCCCGACCACCTAACCCCCGACCCGCACCATCCAAAGCCGCCGCCGATACCCCCTAAGCCCCGCCGTCTACCTCCTAAGCCATCGCCGCCCCTACCTAAGCCCCTACCCCCTAAGCACCCTACCCCCTAAGCCCCGCAGCAGCCCCGACCACCTAACCCCCGACCCGCACCATCCAAAGCCGCCGCCGATACCCCCTAAGCCCCGCCGTCTACCCCCTAAGCCATCGCCGCCCCTACCTAAGCCCCTACCCCCTAAGCACCGCAGCAGCCCCGACCACCTAACCCCCGACCCGCAGCATCCAAACCCGCCCCCGATACCCCCTAAGCCCCGCCGTCTACCCCCTAAGCCATCGCCGCCCCTACCCCCTAGGCCCCCGCCGATACCCCCTAAGCCATGCCGCCTACCCCCTAAGGCACCGCCGCCCCTAACCCCCTACCCCCTAGACCCCCGACGATACCCCCTAAGCCATGCCGCCTACCCCCTAAGGCACCGCCGCCCCTAACCCCCTAAACCCCGCAGCAGCCCCGACCACCTAACCCCCGACTCGCACCATCCAAACCCGCCGCCGATACCCCCTAAGCCCCGACTACCTAACCCCCGACTCGCACCATCCAAAGCCGCCGCCGATACCCCCTAAGCCCCGCCGTCTACCCCCTAAGCCATCGCCGCCCCTACCTAAGCTCCTACCCCCTAGGCCCCCGCCGATACCCCCTAAGCTCCCGCCGCTGTCCCCTGCCCCTGTCGCTAAAGCCCTACACCCTAACCCCCCGCCGTCCCCTAACCTAACGCCGCTCTCACCTAAGGCCCTACACCCGAAGCCCCCGTCCATCACTTACATGCCTTCAAGTCATCTGATCGTCCGTCCGATCGTCCGTCCGATCCTCCGTCCGGCCAGGCGTCCTCTTCCTCCGGCCCCGGGGGTCTTCTCTCTTCTTTCCGCCATCTCCGCCTCTTCGTCCGGCCCCGGGGATCTTCTGTCTTCTTTTCCGAAAATTCCACCTCCGACGTCCTCTTCCTTCTCATTAAGATAGAATGGAGGAAAAATCCCCCATTCTACCTCAATGAAATCTCACGCCGTCTTCTGATTGGTCGCTGGATAATGCCCTCAGCCAATCAGAAGAGCTCCTCATTCAGTTTTCATTCAGGTCCGCCTTTATTCCCCATTGACATACATTACCGGTGTGTCGGCGATTTTATGGCCGCCCCCCTGGTTCTATTTGTCGGCCCTAAAATCGCGGACACACCGCTAATGCATCTCTATGGGCAGTCAGCTCGACTTCTGATTGGTTGCCGTTCAATCCGAAATCGGGCTGACTGCCCATAGAGATGCATTAGCGGTGTGTCCGCGATTTTAGGGCCGACAAATAGAACCAGGTGGGCGGCCATAAAATCGCTGACACACCGGTAATGTATGTCAATGGGCAAAAAAAAGGCGGACCTGAATGAGAACTGCGTCTCAGTCAAACTTAAAAAAATAAATAAATTAAATAATTAAAAAAAGAATTAAAAAAGAATTAAAAAATAATAAAAATATTAATTAAAAATAATAAACAATTCAATAAAAATAATAATAAAAAAATAAAATATATGCTAATAAGATCAGCCCTTTGCGGACCTCAATGAGAACTGCGTCTCAGCCTAAATAATAAATTAAATAATAAAAAAAATAATTAAAAAAGAATTAAAAAATAATAAAAAAAATTAATTAAAAATAATAAAAAATTCAATAAAAATAATAATAAAAAAATAAAATATATGCTAATAAGATCAGCCCTTTGCGGACCTGAATGAGAACTGCCTCTCAGCCTAAATAATAAATTAAATAATAAAAAAAATAATTAAAAAAGAATTAAAAAATAAAAAAAAAAATAATTAAAAATAATAAAAAATTCAATAAAAATAATAATAAAAAAATAAAATATATGCTAATAAGATCAGCCCTTTGCGGACCTGAATGAGAACTGCGTCTCAGCCTAAATAATAAATTAAATAATAAAAAAAATAATTAAAAAAGAATTAAAAAATAATAAAAAAAAATAATTAAAAATAATAAAAAATTCAATAAAAATAATAATATAAAAATAAAATATATGCTAATAAGATCAGCCCTTTGCGGACCTGAATGAGAACTGCCTCTCAGCCTAAATAATAAATTAAATAATAAAAAAAAAAATTAAAAAAGAATTAAAAAATAATAAAAAAATTAATTAAAAATAATAAAAAATTCAATAAAAATAATAATAAAAAAATAAAATATATGCTAATAAGATCAGCCCTTTAGCGCACCTGAATGACAACTGCCTCTCAGCCTAAATAATAAATTTAATAATAAAAAAATAATTAAAAAATAATTAAAAAATTATAAAAAAAATAAATAAAACATAATTAAAAAATAAATAACAAATAATAAATAATAATTTAAAAAAAAATGCTAATAATAATATTACTGCTAATAATAATGCTATTAATGCTAATAATTATGTTATTAATGCTATTATTAATGCTAATAATGCTATTATTAATTCTATTAATGCTAATAATAATGCTATTAATGCTATTAATAATGTTATTAATGCTATTATTAATGCTAATAATCCTATTATTAATGCTATTAATGCTAATAATAATGCTATTAATGCTAATAATAATGCTATTAATGCTATTAATAATGTTATTAATGCTATTATTAATGCTAATAATGCTATTAATAATGCTATTAATGCTAATAATAATGCTATTAATGCTATTAATAATGTTATTAATGCTATTATTAATGCTAATAATCCTATTATTAATGCTATTTATGCTAATAATAATGCTATTAATGCTATTAATAATGCTATTAATGCTATTAATAATGCTATTAATCCTATTATTTATGCTATTAATGGTATTAATGCTAATATTTATCCTATTAATGGTATTATTAATGCTGTTAATGCTAATAATAATGCTATTAATGCTAATAATAATGCTATTAATGCTATTAATAATGTTATTAATGCTATTATTAATGCTAATAATGCTATTATTAATTCTATTAATGCTAATAATAATGCTATTAATGCTATTAATAATGTTATTAATGCTATTATTAATGCTAATAATCCTATTATTAATGCTATTTATGCTAATAATAATGCTATTTATGCTATTAATAATGTTATTAATGCTATTAATAATGCTAATAATGCTATTATTAATGCTATTAATGCTAATAATAATGCTATTAATGCTATTAATAATGTTATTAATGCTATTAATAATGCTAATAATGCTATTATTAATGCTATTAATGCTAATAATAATCCTATTAATGGTATTAATAATGCTATTCATGCTATTAATAATACTATTAATGCTATTAATGCTAATAATAATGCTATTAATGCTATTAATAATGTTATTAATGCTATTATTTATGCTAATAATGCTATTATTAATTCTATTAATTTTAATAATAATGCTATTAATGCTATTAATAATGTTATTAATGCTATTATTAATGCTAATAATGCTATTTATGCTAATAATAATGCTATTAATGCTATTAATAATGCTATTAATGCTCTTATTTATGCTATTAATGCTATTAATGCTAATATTTATCCTATTAATGGTATTATTAATGCTATTAATGCTAATAATAATGCTATTAATGCTATTAATGCTAATAATAATGCTATTAATGCTATTAATAATGTTATTAATGCTATTATTAATGCTAATAATGCTATTATTAATCCTATTAATGCTAATAATAATGCTATTAATGCTATTAATAATGCTATTAATGCTATTAATAATGTTATTAATGCTATTATTAATACTAATAATGCTATTATTAATGCTATTAATGCTAATAATAATGCTATTAATGCTATTAATAATGCTATTAATGCTATTAATTATGCTATTAATGCTATTAATGCTAATATTTATCCTATTAATGCTATTAATGCTAATAATAATTCTATTAATGCTAATAATAATGCTATTAATGCTATTAATGCTATTAATTATGCTATTAATGCTATTAATGCTAATAATAATGCTATTAATGCTATTAATAATGTTATTAATGCTATTATTAATGCTAATAATGCCAATAATAATGCTATAATAAAATGCTATTAATGCTATTAATAATGCTATTAATGCTATTAATTATGCTATTAATGCTATCAATGCTAATATTTATCCTATTAATGGCATTATTAATGCTATTAATGCTAATAATGCTATTAATAATGCTATTAATGCTAATAATAATGCTATTAATGCTATTAATACTTTTATTAATGCTCATAATACTGCTAATAATGCTATTAATACTGCTATTACTGCTAATAATAATGCTATGGCTTATATTATTGCTATTGATGATGCGATTATTATTTAAAAATCTTTAAAAAAAACAATAAACATATTTTAGATACCCGATGCATTTGCATCAGGCTAACAGCTATAACTACTATAATCAAATTAATGCACGTTCTAGAATCCCGATGCATTTGCATCGGGCTCACAGCTAGTATATATATATTTTTATTGTTCTTTAAAAATGTACAATTTTGTAGATGAATTTCTTATGGATATTTTCCAACATTTTTTTTAACGTTTTCTAAAATCTTCACAGGGGATTCCTTCAGTTCGATCTTCTCTTTTCTTCCCTTTTTTTCTATTTTTTTCTTTTTCTTTCCTGAAAAGATTAATTTCTTAAATTTCTGAAATCCAACACAATAAATAATAATAATAATAATAACAAAATCACTGAATGAAATTACTGGATCATTTTTATTTTTATTTTTATTTTAAAATTACGTAGTTATATCACTCCATGACACTTTATAATACACTGCATATATATATTTTTACTACCATATCCAAATTTTTCATGGGTACACATTGATAGATGCACATATCTGAATTTCTTATTCGTCACATCCACACTACCACTAAACTTGAATAAACCATGAAGGAACAAATAGCACAAATAGATGGTACACAGATACAGCATATAGGACTTGATTTTTTTGAGTTCTATTCAGCACAATGTCACTTGGTATATCCCGTGTTTCTACTTCTTTCTTATTTTTTTCTTATTTTTTCTAATTTTCTAATTCTTTATATGTTGTAATAACTATGTAAGGGCCCTTTCACATCAGCGTTTTTTTCAAATCGCGGCAGATGCGGTGAAAAAAACGCATCTGCCGCAATTACCGCATACCGGCTGCACTTGCGGCACGGTTGCGGCGCGGTTGCGGTAAACGCCATACAAGGTATAGGCGGACTTGCGGCAGGTGCGGCAAGTGCGGTTTTGGCACTTGCGGCAGGTGCGGCAGCGAAAAAACCCGCGGCTGACAGCATTTTTTTTTCGCGGCCGCACCTGCCGCAAGTGCCGAAACCGCACTTGCCGCACCTGCCGCACCCTTACCGCAAGCCCCATAGACATAGCATGGGGCTTGCCGCAAGTGTGCCACAAGTGTCACGGTTATGCGTTAAACGCGGCAGATGCGTTTTTTTCACCGCATCTGCCGCGAATTTCAAAAAACGCTGATGTGAAAGGGCCCTAACACATATATAATCATACTGGTCGTATTTAAAAAAAAAAAAAAAAAAGAAGGATGTTCCCTGAGGAAGGAGCTCGGCATGTGGCTCCGAAACGCATTGGAAATAAGGAAATAAATCTATATCTCCAATACCTAGACGTCCAGTGTCATTGGTATACCGGTCTGACAGCAGCGCGGACATAAAGGTACTTCGTCTGAATAACCTTGTGATTTGAGCACCGCATCCTGTGGAAGTACGGTCCCTGCAGCAGCTGTTTTTCTGAGCGATTACGCTGGTTGTGTGCTACACAACCACATCAGGTGAGCACTACCAATATTTACATCATACATCTGTCTAAAAACGATAAGACCCTATTCTCAACCCTTTAGATATACAAGTTGTGTGTCACACAACTAGACCAGGTGAGCAGTGTTCATTACGGCTCTTTAGCCGCTGATTGTTAAAAAGATAAGACCCTATCTGCGCTTGCTTCCTTCTTTTAGTTTATTTCTTCCTGAGCCTCGGCGCCATCTTGGCCCTTTACTCCTCGCCCCTGCCTGGGTTCTTTCTGCCTGGTGCGAGTCATGGCTGTGTCCCTACACTCTAAAAACACACTCCGGAGGGGCAGAAGAGCTTCCTGCAGGATCCAGTGTCGCAGTGGCTGGTCAGGGGTGTACCGGTTCTGTATACACAGCTGCGATCGGCGGGAGAGCTCCAGTCACACGTCTGCTCACATCTCCGGCTAGGCCACTCTCTTGTGGATTATTTCTAGCCAGATCTTTCAAGCTGTGAGTTCCCATCACTCTTCCTTTTGGGTGTTTTTAAGGGCATTTTGAGCCTATTACATGTGGCTTAGCCAGACTGGTACCTGAAGTCAACTGAGAAGTGCCAGAAGCATATTGTAAATTCTTTTTTGGGGTCATTGGAATGGCTCAAAATGTGCAGGCTAAATAGATAAGCGGAGGTTTCAAATGTAGATTTTCGTAAATGGGTAGTGTCTGCAATAAGCAGCAATTGTGTGACTTTTCTTTTGGCTGTTCCCAGCTTGTTTTCGTCCTCTCCACAATAGATGTGAATCCTAGGCCTTGTTGCCACCTTAGTACCAAACCAATTTGGGTTATCGCTTCTCGGCCTTTTGGCTAAGATCAAGTGTAGTATTGTTCAAAAAGGAGGTATGAAGCAGCCTCCCTAGTAGTCAATACACCATACACACTGGAAGGTTGCACTTGTTAGTACTCTGGACGGACTGGTCATCCATCCAGGGGAAAGCATGGCCCTACCAGGATCAAAGCCGTTGTGCTGGGTAAGTGTGAGGGTATAGTGCACAGTGCCCCAGGCCTCGTCCACCTGGTGGGAGTCTGAGCTTGCTGGATTGGGAACCCGGTGAGTCTTGGTCTCCGTAGCCAGCTGCACTTTGCCACTTCATACTTTCTGAGCATACTTCCCTATCTGGGCCTTCTGCTCAGGATGGGAAATATTTATCACTTTGGTCGAAGGTCCGGTCAGCTTTGGGCTGAGAAACCAACAACCCGGTTGGAGGTCCGGGCAGCTTCTGCTGGAAACCAACACCCGGAGGGTGGTCCGGCAAACTCGGCTGAAAAACTAACGACTAGTAGCTCCCTACTCCAGTCGAGTAAGATGCCTGGATGGACGCTGGGAGCAAAGACAGATGCTCACCCTGGCTTCGACAAGGGGAACACAGGAAGATCCCTGACCCTCGCTGTGGCCTTCTGGCTCGGAGGGACGGGGTTGGTTTTTGGGGACCTTCTCCTCTTGGAAGGGTCCACACGAATCCTAGCCTTGGCACCGGTTTTGGTATGACTAACGTTGCACATTCTCCCGATGCCTTGGAAAGCTTCTAAATAAAAAAAAAAAAATCTGTTCTTATCAGTTTAATATCTGATACGTCTGCTATCTGGGGACCATATATTAAATGGATTTTTAGAGCAGGGAGATGGAAGAAGAGCTTGCTCTGTCCACTTCACGCATTGACCTGCTATTGCAGTACCTCCAGGACCGGTGCACCCCTTCCCTAACCCTATTTCCAAATGCAGAATTGATTTCACTTTAAAGAATAGCCCAAAAACCAAGCCATTTGCTACTACAGTGGCTTAGTGGCTTAGTGGCTAGCAGCAGTAAAGCCATATGCTTTTTTGTTTTTTGGTATTTTTTTTGGCTTTTCTTTCCAAATTGACCAATTCTTCTCCCTTTGGCCTTGCTTGTAAGTCATTTGCAAATGAAGGGGGGCTAGGTAATAATTTTAATGTTTTTTCTTTCTGTCACTGCAGGTGCTGCAGCTTAAGCATTTAGAGGCCACTGTCTTCTTCCCACAATGCCATTGGGCTTGTCTACAGGAGCACCTACCTTCTTTTGGACCCACAAAACAACAAAAACAAAGACTAAACCAGCCCACGCCAAAAAAGCCAAAACCCAAGCTATTCTATGTCCAAGCTATTCTATGTCCAAGCTATTCAATGTCTTTTCCATTGACGATGGATGTCCTTTATGAGCTGTTGTCCTTTATGAGCTGTTGTCCTTTATGAGCTGCTGTCTCCCGCTTGTGGATTATTTCTAGCCAGATCTTTCAAGCTGTGAGTTCACACCACCCTTCCTTTTGGGTGTTTTTAAGGGCATTTTCAGCCTATTACATGTGGCATAGCCAGACTGATTTCTGATGTCAACTGAGAAGTGCCAGAAGCATATTGGAAATCCTTTTTTGGGGTCATTGGAATGGCTCCAAATGAGTAGGTTAAATAGATAAGCGGAGTTTTCAAATGTAGATTTTCGTAAATGGGTAGTGTCTGCAATAAGCAGAAATTGTGTGACTTTTCTTTTGGCTGCTCCCAGCTTGTTTTCGTCCTCCCCACAATAGATGTGAATCCTAGGCCTTGTTGCCATCTTAGGACCAAACCAATTTGGGTTATCGTTTCTTGGCCTTTTGGCTAAGATCAAGTGTAGTATTGTTCGAAAAGGAGGTATGAAGCGGCCTCCCTAGTAGTCAATACACCATACACATTGGAAGGTTGCATTTGTTAGTACTCTGGATGGACTGGTCATCCATCCAGGGGTAAGCATGGCCCTATCAGGATCAATTTGGGTTATCTATTCTCGGCCTTTTGGCTATGATTAAGTGTAGTATTGTTCGAAAAGGAGGTATGAAGCAGCATCCCTAGTAGTCAATACACCATACACACTGGAGGGTTGCACTTGTTAGTACTCTAGACAAACTGGTCATCCATCCAGGGGAAAGCATGGCACTACCAGGATCAAAGCCATCGTGCTGGGTAAGTGTGAGGGTATAGGGCACAGTGCTCCCAGGCCTCGTCCACCTGGTGGGAGTCTGAGCTTGCTGGATTGGGAACCCGGTGAATCTTGGTCGCCGTAGCCTGCTGCACTTTGCCACTTCATACTTTCTGAGCATACTTCCCTATCTGGGCCTCCTGCTCAGAATGGGAAATATTTATCACTCCAGTCAAAGGTCTGGTCAGCTTTGGGCTGAGAAACTAACAACCCGGTTGGAGGCCCGGGCAGCTCCTGCTGGAAACCAACACCCGGAGGGTGGTCCGGCAACCTCGGCTGAAAAACTAACGACTAGTAGCTCCCTAATCCAGTCGAGTAAGATGCCTGGCTGGACGCTGGGAGCAAAGATAGATGCTCACCCTGGCTTCGACAAGGGGAACACAGGAAGATCCCTGACCCTCGCTGTGGCCTTCTGGTTCAGAGGGACGGGGTTGGTTTTTGGGGACCTTCTCCTCATGGAAGGGTCCACACGAATCCTAGCCTTTTGGTATGACTAACATTGCACATTTTCCCGGTGCCTTGGAAAGCATCTAAATAAAAAAAAAAAAAAAAAAAATCTGTTTTTATCAGTTTAATATCTGATACGTCCCCTATCTGGGGACCATATATTTAATGGATTTTTAGAGCAGGGAGATGGAAGAAGAGCTTGCTCTGTCCACTCCACGCATTGACCTGCTATTGCAGTACCTCCAGGACCGGTGCACCCCTTCCCTAACCCTGTTTCTAAAAGCAAAATTGATTTCACTTTAAAGAATAGCCCAGAAACCAAGCCATTTGCTACTACAGTGGCTTAGTGGCTAGCAGCAGTAAAGCCATATGCTTTTTCGTTTTTTGGGGTTTATTTGGCTTTTCTTTCCAAATTGACCAATTCTACTCCCTTTGGCATTGCTTGTAAGACATTTGCAATTGAAGGAGGGCTAGGTAATACTTTTAATGTTTTTTCTTTCTGTCACTGCAGGTGCTGCAGCTTAAGCATTTAGAGGCCACTGTCTTCTTCCCACAATGCCATTGGGCTTGTCTACAGGAGCACCTACCTTCTTCTGGACCCACAAACCAACAAAAACAAAGACTAAACTAGCCCTCTCCAAAAAAAGACAAAACCCAAGGTATTCTATGTTCAAGCTATTCTATGTCCAAGCTATTCCATCTCCAAGCTATTCTATGTCTTTTCCATTGACGATGGATGTCCTTTATGAGCTGTTGTCCTTTATGAGCTGTTGTCCTTTATGAGCTGCTGTCTCCCTCTTGTGGATTATTTCTAGCCAGATCTTTCAAGCTGTGAGTTACCACCACTCTTCTTTTTGGGTGTTTTTTAAGGGCATTTTGAGCCTATTACATGTGGCATAGCCAGACTGGTACCTCAAGTCAACTGAGAAGTGCCAGAAGCATATTGGAAATCCTTTTTTGGGGTCATTGGAATGGCTCCAAATGTGCAGGCTAAATAGATAAGCGGAGGTTTCAAATGTAGATTTTCGTAAATGGGTAGTGTCTGCAATAAGCAGCAATTGTGTGACTTTTCTTTTGGCTGTTCCCAGCTTGTTTTCGTCCTCTCCACAATAGATGTGAATCCTAGGCCTTGTTGCCACCTTAGTACCAAACCAATTTGGGTTATCGCTTCTCGGCCTTTTGGCTAAGATCAAGTGTAGTATTGTTCGAAAAGGAGGTATGAAGCAGCCTCCCTAGTAGTCAATACACCATACACACTGGAAGGTTGCACTTGTTAGTACTCTGGACGGACTGGTCATCCATCCAGGGGAAAGCATGGCCCTACCAGGATCAAAGCCGTTGTGCTGGGTAAGTGTGAGGGTATAGTGCACAGTGCCCCAGGCCTCGTCCACCTGGTGGGAGTCTGAGCTTGCTGGATTGGGAACCCGGTGAGTCTTGGTCTCCGTAGCCCGCTGCACTTTGCCACTTCATACTTTCTGAGCATACTTCCCTATCTGGGCCTTCTGGTCAGGATGGGAATTTTTATCACTCGGGTTGAAGGTCTGGTCAGCTTCTGCTGGAAACCAACACCCCGAGAGTGGTCCGGGCAACCTCGGCTAAAAAACAAACGACTAGTAGCTCCCTACTGCAGTCGAGTAAGATGCCTGGCTGGATGCTGGGAGCAAAGACAGATGCTCACCCTGGCTTTGACAAGGTAGGGCACAGGAAGATCCCTGACCCTCGCTGTGGCCTTCTGACTCGGAGGGACAGGGTTGGTTTTTGGGGACCTTCTCCTCATGGAAGGGTCCACACAAATCCTAGCCTTGGAACCGATTTTGGTATGACTAACGTTGCACATTTTCCCGGTGCGTTGGAAAGCTTCTAAATAAAAAAATTAAAAATCTGTTCTTATCAGTTTAATATCTGATACGTCCCCTATCTGGGGAGCATATATTAAATGGATTTTTAGAGCAGGGAGATGGAAGAAGAGCTTGCTCTGTCCACTCCACGCATTGACCTGCTATTGCAGTACCTCCAGGACCGGTGCACCCCTTCCCTAACCCTGTTTCCAAATGCAGAATTGATTTCACTTTAAAGAATAGCCCAAAAACCAAGCCATTTGCTACTACAGTGGCTTAGTGGCTAGCAGCAGTAAAGCCATATGATTTTTCGTTTTTTGGCTTTTCTTTCCAAATTGACCAATTCTACTCCCTTTGGCCTTGCTTGTAAGTCATTTGCAATTGAAGGGGGCTAGGTAATAATTATAATGTTTTTTCTTTCTGTCACTGCAGGTGTTGCAGCTTAAGGATTTAGAGGCCACTGTCTTCTTCCCACAATGCCATTGGGCTTGTCTACAGGAGCACCTACCTTCTTCTGGACCCACAAAACAACAAAAACAAAGACTAAACCATCCCACTCCAAAAAAGACAAAACTCAAGCTATTCTATGTCCAAGCTATTCCATGTCCAAGATATTCTATGTCTTTTCCATTGACGATGGATGTCCTTTATGAGCTGTTGTCCCTTATGAGCTGCTGTCTCCCTCTTGTGGATTATTTCTAGCCAGATCTTTCAAGCTGTGAGTTCCCACCACTCTTCCTTTTGGGTGTTTTTTTAAGGGCATTTTGAGCCTGTTACATGTGGCTTAGCCAGACTGGTACCTGAAGTCAACTGAGAAGTGCCAGAAGCATATTGGAAATCCTTTTTTGGGGTCATTGGAATGGCTCCAAATGTGTAGGCTAAATAGATAAGCTGAGTTTTCAAATGTAGATTTTCGTAAATGGGTAGTGTCTGCAATAAGCAGCAATTGTGTGACTTTTCTTTTGGCTGCTCCCAGCTTGTTTTCGTCCTCTCCACAATAGATGTGAATCCTAGGCCTTGTTGCCACCTTAGTATCAAACCAATTTGGGTTATTGCTAGGGATGGGCGAATCTACTCGCTTGGACTCGTTACTCTGCGAGTAATAGGGGACTCGCAGGACTCGGTACTCTGCGAGTTTCCAAGCGATTACTCGCACAGCAATGAGTCCAATGCAAATCAATGGCAATCCTAGTTTTTTCAGAGTTTAGAATCCAAGAGAAAAACGATTTTGGCTCATTTGCATGCATTCAGAGTTTAGAATCCAAGAGAAAAACGATTTTGGCTCATTTGCATGCATTCAGAGTTTAGAATCCAAGAGAAAAAACGATTTTTGGCTCATTTGCATGCATTCAGAGTTTCAATCCGAGAGCATTCAGGATTTTTCTCAGTCTCTAAACTCGCTATCACTGTATCATTTTTGACAGTCAATTCGGTTCAACCCAACATAAACAATAGCAGAGGAATCGCTGCAATACTCGCTTCCCCATTAATTAACATTGGACTCGCTAGACTCGCAACGAGTCCCTGACTCAGACTCGTTACAGTCTAGCGATTCCGAGTAATTTAGTATTCGCCCATCCCTAGTTATTGCTTCTCGGCCTTTTGGCTAAGATCAAGTGTAGTATTGTTCGAAAATGAGGTATGAAGCAGTCTCCGTAGTAGTCAATACACCATACACACTGGCAAGTTGCACTTGTTAGTGCTCTGGACATACTGGTCATCCAGCCAGGGGAAAGCATGGCCCTACCAGGATCAAAGCCATTGTGCTGGGTAATTTTTTGGGCATAGTGCACAGTGCCCCAGGTCTCATCCACCTGGTGGGAGTCTGATCTTGCTGGAAGGGAAACCCGGTGAGTCTTGGTCTCCGTAGCCCGCTGCACTTTGCCACTTCATACTTTCTGAGCATACTTTCCTATCTTGGCCTTCTGCTCAGGATGGGAAATATTTATCACTCCGGTCGAAGGTCCGGTCAGCTTTGGGCTGAGAAACCAACAACTCTGTTGGATGTCCGGGCAGCTTCTGCTGGAAACCAACACTCAGAGGGCGGTCCAGTCAACCTCGACTGAAAAACAAATGACTAGTAGCTCCCTTCTCCAGTCGAGTAAGATGCCTGGCTGGACGCTGGGAGCAAGAACAGATGCTCACCCTGGTTTCGACAAGGGGGGGCAAAGGAAGATCCCTGACCCTCGCTGTGGCCTTCTGGCTCAGAGGGACGGGGTTGGTTTTTGGGGACCTTCTCCTCATGGAAGGGTCCACACGAATCCTAGCCTTGGCACCGGTTTTGGTATGACTAACGTTGCACATTTTCCCGGTGCCTTGGAAAGCTTCTAAATAAAAAAAAAATAAATCTGTTCTTATCAGTTTAAAGGGAACCTGTCACCTGATTCTAAGCCTCTACACTATCTCTAGCTGTCCCCAATGCATTATGGGCTTGATCACGTCATCGGCCCGGCTCCGCGCATGCGCGATACGCTTATTGAAGCCGGGCCGATCACGTGATCAAGACCATAATGCACTGGGGCCGATTACGTGACCGGCCCTATAATGCACGGCGCCGGATGTTACGTCCGGCCGGTGCATAGAACTACACAGAGGGCGGGAGATTCCAAAGAATGGGGCAAAGAGGACCCAGAATAATGCCGCCCAGCAGGGTGTGCATTACCACACGGAGGAGTGATAAAGGCATCGTGGCCACGCCTACCCAGTCCCCCAACCACGGGGACTGCAGTAAGTTTATACTTCATTTACACATGTTTAATAGGGTCACTTTAGATAAGAAAGGGATAGATAGGGAGCTGCTAGGAAGGTGTAGGGACAGCTAGAGATAGTGTAGGCACTTAAAATCAGGTGAAAGGTTCCCTTTAATATCTGATACGTCCCCTATATGGGGACTATATATTAAATGGATTTTTAGAGCAGGGAGATGGAAGAAGAGCTTGCTCTGTCCACTGCACGCATTGACCTGCTATTGCAGTACCTCCAGGACCGGTGCTCCTCTTCCCTAACCCTGTTTCCAAAAGCAGAATTGATTTCACTTTAAAGAATAGCCCGAAAACCAAGCCATTTGCTACTACAGTATACACAAAAGGTTTGCGCCAAACTGCTTTCATTAAATTGTGGGATCGGTGAATGATCCCCTCTGCTCACCTTCTATTGTTGTGCCTGTCCGCACAACTGGAGTAAGAGTTTAATCTGTCTCCCAGCTGGGCTCTCCTAGTTGGGCTCCAAGCAGCGAGGTGATAAGTGCACGTGTTTTTCCGTGTGTCCCGGTGCAAGTGACAGCTCGGGGGGAGTGATGGTGTGACGTCTGCCAGGTCCTGTATTCCTAAGCTACTCTGTATCACGCTTCCCAGCAGGGAAGAAATTTGCACCTCCAGATAAAACAAGTGATATTGTAAGCGCTAAGGTACATTAACAGGACACGGCTCACATAAGTATTACCTTTCAGCTTTAATGATTCAGCATATGGATCCCTTTAGCCACAACGCGTTTCAGCGCCAATTGCGCCTTTTTCAAGTGATCACTTGATCATTGGAATGGCTCTAAATGAGTAGGCTAAATAGATAAGCGGAGTTTTCAAATGTAGATTTTCGTAAATGGGTAGTGTCTGCAATAAGCAGCAATTGTGTGACTTTTCTTTTAGCTGCTCCCAGCTTGTTTTCGTCCTCTCCACAATAGATGTGAATCCTAGGCCTTGTTGCCACCTTAGTACCAAAGCAATTTGGGTTATTGCTTCTCGGCCTTTTGGCTAAGATCAAGTGTAGGATTGTTCGAAAAGGAGGTATGAAGTGGCCTCCCTAGTAGTCAATACACCATACACACTGGAAGGTTGCACTTGTTAGTGTGGCGCCCCTGCGTCCAGGAGGCCACGTATTCAGGTGACTTGACAGTAGAAATAGTGAAGGGGGAGGAGGTAGGAGTCAGTAGGCCCAGGGTGCCGAGCAGAAAAGACCAAAAGCAGTAAAGACAGAGACCAGCAGCAGGCTGAGGAACCTGGCACAGACCAAGAGACAGCAGCCGGCCGAGCTAAGCTGAGCAGGAGAAAGACTCACACGTCCTGGAAGAGTGAGGTGTAAGGAGCGCAGAATCTGTACCGAGCCAGGGAGAGCCGGAGGAGAGAGAAAGCCTATCCGGAGCCAGATCCCCAGGAGTGTGAGAGGACAGAGAGGGACGGTGATACCCGGGCCCTATACGTACAGTTGAAGCAACCGACTGCAGGCGGAGTAGCCCTCCTATGATACTGAAAGACGCAGAGAGAAAGAGTCTGGTAGAGCCTCACACTTGAGGACTGCTGAAGGCTGAGCTGAGTAGAGTGTCGGCTCTAGAGGGGACCGTAGTTTTACCCGGATCCTCAGACAACACGACGGAGGACTACAGCTACATGTTAGGGTCCCTACCCCAAAGGACAGGCAGCTCAGTGATGACCAGGAGGACCCACAGGGGCCCGAGTCACCGCCATACTGTCCGGAGACACCCACCAAGTGTACATAGAATGTTAACAGCCCGGAAAGGACACAGAGACAGTGTGAGGGGTCACAGAGAGAGACCTGGCTGCAGAGATTAAGGGAACCCTGAAGGGGAGAGTGAGCCCATGTACTGAACTGAACTGAGACTTATAAGAACTGTAACTGAACTGTGAGCTGTATTGAAGATCTTTGAGAGTAAACACGGAAAACCCTGAATCTGCTTCCTTTGTGTCTCTGTGTGAATGCTATTCCCTCCATACAGGACTACAGCAAACCCTCCACCTGCAGAGCCACAGCCTGTCAGCTCCAGCGCAAAGGAAGGATTCCTGCAGCGTCTGCATAGTAAGTGTATTGTACACTCCACAATAGACTTTAACCCTTACTGCCCTGGGGAACACAGTTCTACCCACTGGAACTATCCCATCTACGCTGCTATTCCATCATCCCCGGAGGCTCTGCAGCAGCGGCGGCCCCATCACTGGCCGCATATAGAGGGTGGCGTCAAGACTGACAATCCCCTGTAAATACCCCCCTTTTATTGTCGAGCCAGGGACACGGTCCGGACAAGGACCACCCGTGACTTCCCCAGTAGCAGACCGGTCCGGTACCGAGTACCCCCTGTCCTAGTGGGCCCGACATTAAAACTCTGGACGGACTGGTCATCCATCCAGGGGAAAGCATGGCCCTACCAGGATCAAAGCCATTGTGCTGGGTAAGTGTGAGGGTATAGTGCACAGTGCCCCAGGTCTCGTCGACCTGGTGGGAGTCTGAGCTTGCTGGATTGGGAACCCGGTGAGTCTTGGTCTCCGTAGCCCGCTGCACTTTGCCACTTCATACTTTCTGAACATACTTCCCTATCTGGGCCTTTTTGTCAGGATGGGAAATTTTTATCACTCGGGTCGAAGGTCTGGTCAGCTTTGGGCTGAGAAACCAACAACCCGGTAGGAGGTCTGGGCAGCTTCTGCTGGAGACCAACACCCAGAGGGCGGTCCGGGCAACCTCGGCTGAAAAACAAATGACTAGTAGCTCCCTACTCCAGTCGAGTAAGATGCCTGGCTGGACGCTGGTAGCAAAGACAGATGCTCACCCTGGCTTTGACAAGGAGGGGCACAGGAAGATCCCTGACCCTCGCTGTGGCCTTCTGGCTCGGAGGGTCGGGGTTGGTTTTTGGGGACCTTCTCCTCATGGAAGGGTCCAGACGAATCCTAGCCTTGGCACCGGTTTTGGTATGACTAACGTTGCACATTTTCCCGGTGCCTTGGAAAGCTTCTAAATAAATAAAAAAAACTGTTTTTATCAGTTCAATAACTGATGCGTCCAATATGTGGAGACCATATATTAAATGGATTTTTAGAGCAGGGAGATGGAAGAAGAGCTTGCTCTGTCCACTTCACGCATTGACCTGCTATTGCAGTACCTCCAGGACCGATGCACCCCTTCCCTAACCCTGTTTCCAAAAGCAGAATTGATTTCACTTTAAAGAATAGCCCAAAAACCAAGCCATTTGCTACTACAGTGGCTTAGTGGCTAGCAGCAGTAAAGCCATATGCTTTTTCTTTTTTTTTTTTTTTTTGGCTTTTCTTTCCAAATTGACCAATTCTACTCCCTTTGGCCTTGTTTGTAAGTCATTTGCAATTGAAGGGGGGCTAGGAGATAATTTTAATGTTTTTTTTTTTGTCACTGCAGGTGCTGCAGATTAAGCATTTAGAGGCCACTTTCTTCTTCCCACAATGCCATTGGGCTTGTCTACAGGAGCACCTACCTTCTTCTGGACCCACAAAACAACAAAAACAAAGACTAAACCATCCCACTCCAAAAAAGACAAAACTCAAGCTATTCTATGTCCAAGCTATTCCATGTCCAAGATATTCTATGTCTTTTCCATTGACGATGGATATCCTTTATGAGCTGTTGTCCTTTATGAGCTGCTGTCTCCCTCTTGTGGATTATTTCTAGCCAGATCTTGCAAGCTGTGAGTTCCCACCACTCTTCCTTTTGGGTGTTTTTTTAAGGGCATTTTGAGCCTGTTACATGTGGCTTAGCCAGACTGGTATCTGAAGTCAACTGAGAAGTGCCAGAAGCATATTGGAAATCCTTTTTTGGGGTCATTGGAATGGCTTAAAATGTGTAGGCTAAATAGATAAGCGGAGTTTTCAAATGTAGATTTCTATGTTCAAGCTATTCTATGTCCAAGCTATTCTATGTCTTTTCCATTGACGATGGATGTCCTTTATGAGCTGTTGTCCTTTATGAGCTGCTGTCTCCCTCTTGTGGATTATTTCTAGCCAGATCTTTCAAGCTGTGAGTTCCCACCACTCTTCCTTATGGGTGTTTTTTAAGGGCATTTTGAGCCTATTACATGTGGTTTAGCCAGACTGGTACCTGAAGTCAACTGAGAAGTGCCAGAAGCATATTGGAAATCCTTTTTTGGGGTCATTGGAATGGCTTAAAATGTGTAGGCTAAATAGATAAGCGGAGTTTTCAAATGTAGATTTTCTTAAATGGGTAGTGTCTAGGGATGGGCGAATCTACTCGCTAGGACTCGTTACTCGGCGAGTAGTAAAGGACTCGCAGGACTCGGTACTCTGCGAGTTTTCCAGCGTTTACTCGCGTGAGTCCAATGCAAATCAATGGCAATCCTAGTTTTGTCAGAGACGCTGACAAAACTAGGATTGCCATTGTCTTGCATTAGACTCGGCTACTGTGCCAGTGATAGCAGGGAAACTCACAGAGTAAGAGCTGTCTGCTCTGTGCAGCTCCAGGGTCCTAGAGCCCGCCTGCTGCCTGATGTATCTCCAATAAAGGGTTAAAAAAAACACCACACAGAGAAAAATTTTTATTAGAAATAAAAAAAAAAAAGCCATTAGGGACTCCATCTTTAATTAAAAAAAATCCTCTTCCGTCCGATGTAGTCCAAAACGCGATGTCCTCTCTGCTACATCCCCTGTGCATAGATATAGATGTCTATGCACAGGGAATGAGCAGACTGAGAACAATCTCAGCTCTGCTACATCAGGCAGCAGGCGGGCTCTAGGACCCTGGAGCTGCACAGAGCAGACAGCTCTAACTCTGCGAGTTTCCCTGCTACCACTGGCACAGTAGCCGAGTCTAATGCAAGACAATGGCAATCCTAGTTTTGTCAGCGTCTCTGACAAAACTAGGATTGCCATTGATTTGCATTGGACTCGTGCGAGTAAACGCTGGGAAACTCGCAGAGTACCGAGTCCTAGCAGATAGAGCCTGAAGCTTCCGAGACACATCTGCAATTTGTAAATCGCACATTACTCGCTATTACTCGCTTCCCCATTCATTAACATTGGACTCGCTAGACTCGCAACGAGTAGCGAGTCCCGGGCTCGGACTCGCTAGAGTCAAGCGATTCCGAGTAATTTAGGACTCGCCCATCACTAGTAGTGTCTGCAATAAGCAGCAATTGTGTGACTTTTCTTTTGGCTGCTCCCAGCTTGTTTTCGTCCTCTCCACAATAGATGTGAATCCTAGGCCTTGTTGCCACCTTAGGACCAAAGCAATTTGGGTTATCGCTTCTTGGCCTTTTGGCTAAGATCAAGTGTAGTATTGTTTGAAAAGGAGGTATGAAACGGCCTCCTTAGTAGTCAGTACACCATACACACTGGGAGGTTGCACTTGTTAGTACTCTGGACAGACTGGTCATCCATCCATGGGAAAGCATGGCCCTACCAGGATCATAGCCATTGTGCAGGGTAAGTGTGATGGTATAGTGCTTAGTGCCCCAGGCCTTGTCCACCTGATGCTCACCCTGGTTTCAACAAGGGGGGGTACAGGAAGATCCCTGACCCTCGCTGTGGCCTTCTGGCTCGGAGGGAGGGGGTTAGTTTTTGGGGACCTTCTCCTCATGGAAGGGTCCACACGAATCCTAGCCTTGGCACCGGTTTTGGTATGACTAACGTTGCACATTTTCCCGGTGCCTTGGAAAGCTTCTAAATTAAAAAAAAATTTAAAAAAATCTGTTCTTATCAGTTTAATATCTGATACGTCCCCTATCTGGGGACCATATATTAAATGGATTTTTAGAACAGGGAGATGGAAGAAGAGCTTGCTCTGTCCTCTCCACGCATTGACCTGGTATTGCAGTACCTCCAGGATCGGTGCACCCCTTCCCTAATCCTTTTTCCAAAAGCAGAATTGATTTCACTTTAAAGAACAGCCCAAAAACTAAGCCATTTGCTACTACAGTGGCTTAGTGGCTAGCAGCAGTAAAGCCATATGCTTTTTCATTTTTGGGGGGTTTTTTGGCTTTTCTTTCCAAATTGACCAATTCTACTCCCTTTGGCCTTGTTTGTAAGTCATTTGCAATTTAAGGGGGGCTATGTAATATTTTAATATTTTTTCTTTCTGTCACTGCAGGTGCTGCAGCTTAAGCATTTAGAGGTCACTGTCTTCTTCCCAGAATGCCACTGGCCTTGTTTACAGGAGCACCTACCTTCTTCTGGACCCACAAGCCAACAAAAACAAACACTAAACCAGCCCACTCCAAAAAAGACAAAACCCAAGCTATTCTATGTCCAAGCTATTCTGTGTCCAAGTTATTCTATGTCTTTTCCATTGACGATGGATGTCCTTTATGAGCTGTTGTACTTTATGAGCTGTTGGTCTTTATGAGCTGCTGTCTCCATCTTGTCGATTATTTCGAGTGAGATCTTTTAAGCTGTGAGTTCCCACTACTCTTCCTTTTGGGTGTATTTTAAGGGCATTTTGAGCCTATTACATGTGGCTTAGCCAGACTGGTTCCTGTAGTCAACTGAGAAGTGCCGGAAGCATATTGGAAATCCTTTTTTGGGGTAATTGGAATTGCTCCAAATGTGTAGGCTAAATAGATAAGCGAAGTTTTTAAATAAAGATTTTCGTAAATGGGTAGTGTTTGCAATAAGCAGCAATTGTGTGACTTTTCTTTTGGCTGCTCCCAGCTAGTTTTCGTCCTCTCCACAATAGATGTGAATCCTAGGCCTTGTTGCCACCTTAGGACCAAACCAATTTGGGTTATCGCTAGTGATGAGCGAGTACTAAAATGCTTGGGTGCTCGAAGCTCGGGCCGAGCATCCCGAGATACTCGTGTACTCAGCCCGAGTACCGAGCCCAATGTTATCATATGGGAGACCCGAGTATTTTTATGAAATGACTGCCGGCAGCATGTAGAAACCCTAAAAATGTCACAAAAGTCTCAGAAGAGTGCTCAAATGACATGGCAACACCATGAGGAAGACCCCTGGAAGCATTTCTCACTCAAAAGTCACAGCTGTGAACAATGTTGTCCAAGTTTCACACCAATTTTACGGAGTCACCAGAAAACCTTCCAAAATGACACCAAAATGAATATTTAGGGTGGAAATGTTAAGGGCACATACCCAATAGTGAGATACAGCTGGTGTATGTTACTTTTTGTGATTACATGAAAGATTTTACGTGAAAACATTGTGCGGTACTCCGATGACCCTAAGAAGAGACGTACATGAAGCCCTGTCTTGACATAATGTGCCCATTTTGAGGAACTGGGTCTATTGTAGTATTTTCCTTTGCCAGGGCAGTCCAAAATTCGGAGGTTCACCAATGCCCCTGGATAGAGACATGCATGAGGGCCTGAAAACCTGAAGTGAGTGTATTGTAGTATAGCCCTTTGGCAGGGCAGCCAAAAATTGGGAGGCTCCACATTGTCCCTGGATAGAGACGTGCAGGAGCGCCTGTAAACCTGAAGTGGGTGTATTGTAGTATAGCCCTTTGGCAGGGCAGTCAAAAATTGGGAGGCTCCACATTGTCCCTGGATAGAGACGTGCAGGAGGGCCTGTAAACCTGAAGTGGGTGTATTGTAGTATAGCCCTTTGGCAGGGCAGCCAAAAATTGGGAGGCTCCACAATGACCCATGCATACAGACATGCATGAGGGCCTGTAAACCTCAATTGGGTGTATTGTAGTATAGCCCTTTGGCAGGGCAGCCAAAAATTGGGAGGCTCCAGAATGACCCATGCATACAGACATGCATGAGGGCCTGTAAACCTCAATTGGGTGTATTGCAGTATAGCCCTTTGGCAGGGCAGCCAAAAATTGGGAGGCTCCACATTGTCCCTGGATAGAGACGTGCGGGAGGGCCTGTAAACCTGAAGTGGGTGTATTGTAGTATAGCCCTTTGGCAGGGCAGCCAAAAATTGGGAGGCTCCAGAATGACCCATGCATACAGACATGCATGAGGGCCTGTAAACCTCAATTGGGTGTATTGTAGTATAGCCCTTTGGCAGGGCAGCCAAAAATTGGGAGGCTCCAGAATGACCCATGCATACAGACATGCATGAGGGCCTGTAAACCTCAATTGGGTGTATTGTAGTATAGCCCTTTGGCAGGGCAGCCAAAAATTGGGAGGCTCCACATTGTCCCTGGATAGAGACGTGCAGGAGGGCCTGTAAACCTGAAGTGGGTGTATTGTAGTATAGCCCTTTGGCAGGGCAGCCAAAAATTGGGAGGGTCCACAATGACCCATGCATACAGACATGCATGAGGGCCTGTAAACCTCAATTGGGTGTATTGTAGTATAGCCCTTTGGCAGGGCAGCCAAAAATTGGGAGGCTCCACATTGTCCCAGGATAGAGACGTGCAGGAGGGCCTGTAAACCTGAAGTGGGTGTATTGTAGTATAGCCCTTTGGCAGGGCAGCCAAAAATTGGGAGGCTCCAAATGACCCATGCATACAGACATGCATGAGGGCCTGTAAACCTCAATTGGGTGTATTGTAGTATAGCCCTTTGGCAGGGCAGCCAAAAATTGGGAGGTTCAACTATGACCCATGCATACAGACGTGCAGTAGGGCCTGTAAATCTCAAGTGGGTGTATTGTAGTATAGCCCTTTGGCAGGGCAGCCAAAAATTGGGAGGCTCCACATTGTCCCTGGATAGACGTGCAGGAGGGCCTCAAAACATTTTTCCCATTGAAAAGGAGCGGGTCTACTGTCGTTGTAATGCCCATTCTAAAAGAATGGGCGAAAAAATTTACCACTGGGGGTATACCTGAAACAACAGCCTAACTATTGTAATGGTCATCATGGTGGCACATGAGGAGAAGGAGGAGCAGTCCAGCGATTAGCCAAAGTGCAGAACTGTGTACCCATGGGTGAGTGGAGGTACATGGCAAATTCCCATAACAAAATTTAAATTCAGTTGGTGGTGTGGTGAAGTCTGGCTCAATCCAACCCTTGTTCATCTTGATCAGAGTCAGCATGTCAGCATTTTCAGTTGACAGGTGGGTGCGTTTATCAGTAATGATTCCACCTGCGGCTCTGAAAACACGCTCTGACAAAACGCTAGCGGCAGGGCAGGCCAGGACTTCCAAGGCGTAGAGAGCCAATTCATGCCACGTGTCCAGCTTGGAGACCCAATAATTGTAAGGCACAGAGGAATCTCTCAGTACAGTTGTTCGATCTGCAAGGTACTCCTTCAGCATCTAGCCAAACTTAGCATTTCTTATGGCACTACCCCGCACCTCAGGGGTTGTGGTACGTGAGGGGCTGAGAAAACTGTCCCACATCGTAAAGACTGTTCCCCTACCTCTGGCGTATTGAACTTGTGCCCCTCTCGGCCGTACACCTTGGTTGTCCACCGATTCCTGACCTATGCCGCTAGCGTTTTGTGAGGGGAATGATTTGCCTACTTCCGTGACTATGGCCTTCTAAAACTGCTGCATTTTGGCTGACCTCTCCGCCTCAGGAATGAGAGACATAAAGTTCTCCTTGTAGCGTGGGTCTAACAGTGTTGCCAACCAGTACTGCTAGGGTCACGAGCCAGGCAGCTTACCATAAAGTCAGCCATGTGCGCCAGACTCTTAACAGCCATCACTTCAGTATCCAGACCAACACGATGAGTGAACATGCTGTCCTCCTCCTCCTCTTCACTTCCCCTGTCCTCTGGCCAGCCACGCTGAATGAAAGGGTATGACTGGTGTGCATGTCATATCCTCAATTTGGCCAGAGAGTTGCTCCATGTCTTCATCCTCCTCCTCCTCGTCATAGTCCTCCACTGCACGTTGTGATGAGATGAGGCTGGGCTGTGTGTTATCACCCACACCCACTACTGTTTCTTGCTCCAAGTCATCGCGCTCCGCCTGCAATGCATCCTCTTTGTTTTTCAGCAGAGAGCGTTTTAGAAGGCAGAGTAGTGGTATGGTGACGCTAATAATGGCATCATCGCCGCTCACCATCTTGGTGGAGTCCTCAAAGTTTTGGAGGACGGTACATAGGTCGGACATCCATCTCCACTCCTCAGGTGTTATGTGTGGAGTTTAACCCCTTTCCCGACGGCTTAGGTGATGCAGGTAGTCAACAACTGCCCTCTTCTGCTCACATATCCTGACCAACATGTGCAGAGTTGAATTCCAACGCGTGGGGACATCACACACCAGTCTGTGGGCCGGAAGACGCAAACGGCGCTGAAAGCCGGCAAGGCCGGCTGAAGCAGCAGGTGACTTGCAAAAATGTGCAGACAGACGGCGAACTTTTACCAGCAGTTCAGACAGCTCTGGGTATGACTTTATAAACCTCTGAACCACCAGGTTGAGCACATGGGCCACGCATGGAACATGCGTCAGCTGGCCTCGCCTCAAAGCTGCCACCAGGTTCCGGCCATTGTCACACACGACCATTCCTGGCTTTAGGTTCACAAGTGTGAGCCAGTGATCTGCCTGCTGTTTCAGAGCTGTCCACACCTCTTCTGCATTGTGGGGTTTGTCACCTATGCAGACTAGCTTCAGCACAGCCTGTTGCCGCTTCACAGAGGCAGTGCTGCAGTGCTTCCAGCTTGGGACTGGTGTGGAGGGTACAGTGGATGAGGATGCGCAGCAGGAGGAGGAAGAGGCTGAGGAGCATGACATTCCGGAGCCCTAGAGTGTCGGTGAAACCCTGACAGAGGTAGGGCCTGCTATTCTTGGTGTGGGAAGGACGTGTTCCGTCCCTCGCTCAGACTGGGTCCCAGCCTCTACAATATTAACCCAGTGTGCCGTCAAGGAGATGTAGCGGCCTTGCCCACAAGCACTTGTCCACGTGTCTGTGGTTAGGTGGACTTTGGCTGAAACAGCGTTGTTCAGGGCATGTGTGATGCTTTGGGACACGTGGTTATGCAATGCGGGGACGGCACATATTGGAGAAATAGTGGCGGCTGGCGACCGAGTAACGTGGGACAACAGCCCCCATCAGGTCGCGGAATACTTCCGACTCCACCAGCCGGAAAAGCAACATTTCTAACGCTATGAGTCGCGAAATGTGAGAATTGAGGACAGTGGCATGTGGGGCGTTGGCAGCGTATTTGCGCCTGCGTTCATAGGTTTGCTGAATGGATATTTGAACGCTGCGCTGGGACAAGGACATGCTTGATGGTGGTGTTATTTGTGCGTGGGCAACTTCAGGTGCAGGGCTGGAGGCCTGCATGGACAGGGGATTGGCTCGCACGCACAACACGTGAAGACGTAGCAGTGACATCAGCAAGCACCGCTCCTCGACTCTGTTGTACTTCCCACAAAGTCGGGTGCTTGGCTGACATGTGCCTGATCATGCTGGTGGTGGTCAGGCTGCTAGTTTTCGTACCCCTGCTGATACTGGCATGGCAGGTGTTGCAAATGGCCTTTTTAGAGTCATCTGGAGCCAACTTAAAAAACTCCCAGACTCGGGAAGACCTAACATTTGCACAGGCACCTTGAGTCGTGTTGTTGTTCCGGGGAACGGTTGCCTGCCTTCTGCCTGCGGACACGACCCTGCTTCGTACTGCCTGTTGGGATGCTACGCCTCTCTCCCCCTGTGCACTGCTGTCCTCGCTCTGCATATCCTCCATGCCAGGTTGGGTCAGCTACTGGATCATCCACCACGTCGTCTTCCTCTTCCGCACCCTGATCCTCCTCCTGACTTCCTGGCAATTGTGTCTCATCATCGTCCACCCCTTGTTGAGACACGTTGCCAACGTTCCGTTCGTGAGAACGTGGCTGCTCAAATATTTGGGCATCTGTACATACCATCTCTTCATCACTCACTTCAACAGGAGCTGGCGAGAGGCCAGATTCTGCGAATGGATACGTGAACAGCTCTTCCGAGTGTCCAACTGTGGGATCAGTAATGTCCGTGGACGTGTACTCGGCCTGGTGGTAGGAAGGAGGATCAGGTTGGGAAATGTGCGGTGCAGTATCACGGCTACTGACACTTGACCGTGTGGAAGACAGGGTGTTTGTGGAGGTGCCCATCTGACTTGAAGCATTATCCGCTATCCAAGTAACAACCTGTTGACACTGGTCTTGGTTCAAGAGCGGTGAACTGCTGCGGGCCCCAAGAATTTGGGACAGGACGTGCGAGCGAATAGATGTGCCACTTTGTTGTTGCGAAATTAGTGCTTTCACACGACCTCGGCCTCTGCCTGCACCATCACGTCCACTTCCTTGTTCCTTGCCAACACCCTTGCCAACGCCCTTGCGCATTTTGCCTGTATACAGCGACAACAGTCTGGTGACTGTTCAGGTCACAGGAGAGTAGGATTTTAGTCCCTAACCTGTATCAAGGTAGTTAGTACAACAGTCTGGTGACTGTAATGGTCACAGGAGAGTAGGATTTTAGTCCCTAACCTGTATCAAGGTAGTAAGTACAACAGTCTGGTGACTGTTATGGTCACAGGAGAGTAGGATTTTAGTCCCTAACCTGTATCAAGGTAGTAAGTACAACAGTATGGTGACTGTAATGGTCACAGGAGAGTAGGATTTTAGTCCCTAACCTGTATCAAGGTAGTAAGTACAACAGTCTGGTGACTGTTATGGTCACAGGAGAGAAGGATTTTAGTCCCTAACCTGTATCAAGGTAGTAAGTACAACAGTCTGGTGACTGCAATGGTCACAGGAGAGTAGGATTTTAGTCCCTAACCTGTATCAAGGTAGTAAGTACAACAGTCTGGTGACTGTTCAGGTCACAGGAGAGAAGGATTTTAGTCCCTAACCTGTATCAAGGTAGTAAGTACAACAGTCTGGTGACTGTTATGGTCACAGGAGAGTAGGATTTTAGTCCCTAACCTGTATCAAGGTAGTAAGTACAACAGTCTGGTGACTGTTCAGGTCACAGGAGAGTAGGATTTTAGTCCCTAACCTGTATCAAGGTAGTAAGTACAACAGTCTGGTGACTGTAATGGTCACAGGAGAGTAGGATTTTAGTCCCTAACCTGTATCAAGGTAGTAAGTACAACAGTCTGGTAACTGTTCAGATCACAGGAGAGTAGGATTTTAGTCCCTAACCTGTATCAAGGTAGTAAGTACAACAGTCTGGTGACTGTAATGGTCACAGGAGAGTAGGATTTTAGTCCCTAACCAGTATCAAGGTAGTAAGTACAACAGTCTGGTGACTGTTATGGTCACAGGAGAGTAGGATTTTAGTCCCTAACCTGTACCAAGGTAGTAAGTACAACAGTTTGGTGACTGTTATGGTCACAGGAGAGTAGGATTTTAGTCCCTAACCTGTATCAAGGTAGTAAGTACAACAGTCTGGTAACTGTTCAGATGACAGGAGAGTAGGATTTTAGTCCCTAACCTGTATCAAGGTAGTAAGTACAACAGTCTGGTGACTGTAATAGTCACAGGAGAGTAGGATTTTAGTCCCTAACCTGTATCAAGCTAGTAAGTACAACAGTCTGGTGACTGTTATGGTCACAGAAAAGCTTGGATTCTGATCTGGATCACCCTGCCTATATCCTCCTAGATTAGTCCTGAGAAGGACTGTTGTGGTCAGTAGCAGTTTGCAGCCCTGTTCCGGATCTACCTATGAGGGCCGCAAATCTGTCCCTAAGCAGCAGCAGACACTCTCCCTACACTCACTGTCTGGATGGCTGTGTGCAGAGCACAGCGCGGCCGGGTCTTATAAAGGCTCGGTCACGCTGTGCAGGCCGGCCAATCACTGCAATGCCACAACTAACAGGGCTGTGGCATTGCAGTGGTCTGCCAGCCAATCCCTGCATGTGGGCTGGCTCTCTAAAGAGCGCCAACATGCAGGGATGAGGACCACGAGCACAGCACGAGTATCGCGAGATTACTCGGTGCTCGCCGAGTAGCCCGAGTACAGTGATACTCGTGCGAGTACCCAGTAGCGCAGAGCATACTCACTCATCACTAGTTATCGCTTCTCGGCCTTTTGGCTAAGATCAAGTGTAGGATTGTTTGAAAAGGAGGTATGAAGCGGCCTCCCTGGTAGTCAATACACCATACACACTGGAAGGTTGTACTTGTTAGTACTCTGGATTGATTGGTCATCCATACAGGGGAAAGCATGGCCCTACCAGGATCAAAGCCATTTTGCTGGGTAAGTGTGTGGATATAGCGCACAGTGCCCCAGGCCTCGTCCACCTGGTGGGAGTCTGAGCTTGCTGGATTTGGAACATCGTAAGTATTGGTCTCCATAGCCTGCTGCACTTTGCCACTTCATACTTTCTGAGCATACTTCCCTATCTGGGCTTTCTGGTCAGGATGGGAAATTTTTATCACTCCGGTCGAAGGTCCAGTCAGCTTTGGGCTGAGAAACCAACAACCCGGTTGGAGGTCCAGGCAGCTTCTGCTGGAAACCAACACCCGGAGGGCGGTCCGGGCACCTTCGGCTGAAAAACCAACGACTAGTAGCTCCCTACTCCAGTCGAGTAAGATGCCTGGCTGGACGCTGGGAACAAAGACAGATGCTCACCCTGGCTTCGACAAGGGGGGACACAGGAAGATCCCTGACCCTTGCTGTGGCCTTCTGGCTCGGAGGGACGGGGTTGGTTTTTGGGGACCTTCTCCTCATGGAAAGGTCCACACGAATCCTAGCCTTGGCACCGGTTTTGGTATGACTAACGTTGCACATTTTCCCGGTGCCTTGGAAAGCTTCTAAATAAAAAAATAAATAAAAAATCTGTTCTAATATCTGATACGTCCCTTATCTGGGGACGATATATTAGATTTTTAGAACAAGGAGATGGAAGAAGAGTTTGCTCTATCCACTCCACGTATTGACTTGGTGATGCAGTACCTCCAGGACCGGTGCTCCCCTTCCCTAACCCTGTTTCCAAAAGCAGAATTGATTTCACATGAAAGAATAGCCAAAAAACCAAGCCATTTGCTACTACAGTGGCTTAGTGGCTAGCAGCATTAAAGCCATATGCTTTTTCTTGATTCAAATTTCCCGCCTTTTTCGAACATGTGAAATTTCACACGTTTTCATTCTATTTAGTTTTTTGTGTTTTTTAGGGGGTCCTTTTGTTTCTTTTGGGGTTTTTTGTTGGCTTTTCTTTCCAAATAGACCAATTCTACTCCATTTGGACTTGTTTGTAGGTAATTTGCAATTGAAGGGGGCAAGGTAATAGTTTAATGATTTTTCTTTCTGTCACTGCAGGTGCTGCAGCTTAAGCATTTAGAGGCCATTGTCTTCTTACCACAATGCCCATTGGGCTTGTCTACAGGAGCACCTTCCTTCTTCTGGACCCACAAACCACCAAAACCAAAGACTAAACCAGCGTCCTCAAAATAAGACAAAATCCAAGCTAGTCTATGTCCTTTGCATTGACGATGGATGTCCTTTCCGACCTGCTCTTGTCTTTTAGGAGCTGTAGTCCTTTATAAGCTGCTGTCTCCCTCTTGTGGATCATTTTTACCAAGTCTTTTCAAGCTGTGACTTCCCACCACTTCTCCTTTTGGGTGCCTTTTAAGGGGATTTGAGCCTATCACATTTGGCTTAGTCAGACAGGTACCTGAAGTTAACTGAGAAGTGGCCGAAGCATGATGGAAATTAGAGCCACTATGAATAGAACACAAAGGATTATTATACCTAGTTTGATAAGTGCTTTCTGCCATCCATCCCACCCCCCAAACCAAGTGTCCCATGGATCCTTAACACCAGAATTATGAGCTAATTCTTCTGATGGGTCTGTGAGTCCTTTTAGGGCTTTAGCTATGTTCCCTTCTACCCTTGTTCAGGATCATGTGGTCTGGCAGGTTTCTACCCCATTTATCTTTACGTTCTTTGGCCTGGACTGGTCTATATCCCCCATATTACGCATAGCTGTTGTAGATCTCATGTCGTGTGCATCTGTATACTATGGTGCCGAAGTCAAACTGATATGTGACCCCTGTAGCTGTGGTACTAACATGAATACCCGTATGATCTCCCATATTCTCTCCTACATGACAGTTGAGGGAAATCCTGTTCCTCCTTATGTGGCCTATCTTCCCACAATCGTAACAGGTGACTCCACTTTTTGGTCCTCCCCTGTTTCCTGGGATCTGTGACACCATAACATTAAGGTTCCGGGGAGGCTTTGAAGGCATGTTCATTTCTATGCCCCTTGCCACCTGAAATATAATATCTGGGTCCAATCATTTTTATTAAGGTCTCGTCATCTGGACCTGCTTCTGTACAGGTTCAAGAAGACCTTGGACGAAGGCTTGTATCCATATCTGGCTATGGGACGTCTCATGGTAATCAAATCCCAAATCTGTGAACATCTGATTCAGCCGGTAGTAAAAACTTCTCTACACTTTCTCCTTTTTCTACAGAGCCACCTTCTTCTTCCAGAGCCGGTTCCGCAGCTCGTTGACACGCTTGTCCATGGTGGCCACCTTGGAGTTGTGCTTTTTCAGGCTCTCCCGCTGCTGCTGCAGTTTGGCATTCTGCTCCTGATTCAGCTTGTTCCTCAACTGAAGCTCTTTGTAGAGACGGTCGAGTTCAGCGACAGCAGACTGGTTGTCGTGATAGCCCTCGATACGTCCGTTCTTCAGCATTTCCAGCTGGCGACTCATTTCTTCCACTTTGGTCACGGCCACCGTCAGTTCTTTCTGCTTCTGTTGGAACATGTTATTCATCTGTTCGATTTCCTCAACTAGCCTGCCATTGCTGAGCCTCTTCTGCTCCACGTGGCCCTTCAGGGCCCACACTTTCTTCAGCTTTGCCTCCTGATTTTCTGCAATCTCCCGCAGACGTTTCAGCTTTTCCTGCTCACTGGCCTGCTGCTGCTGACGCTGGCCCTGCTGCTTCAGGTACTTCAAGAGCTGCTTCTTTGTAGCCAGCATTAGCTGCTGGGCCTCGATCTGCTGCTGTTGTCTCGCCGCCATCTCCTGCAGTTCAGCCAGAGTCATGTCCATTCTGTGGCTGTTCACCCCATTTTCAATCCTCCGCTCAGCAGGTACTTTCACCCCATTTCATTTCACATTGGGATCATGGGCTCTTTGTAGATTTCCGGACTCTTTGGTGGACGGGCGCTCGTGGTGCAGGTAGAAGCCAATCCCATAAGATCTTACCATGAGGCAGCGTGAGTCTTCTGAATCTGGCTGTAACACTATTGTATAGGTTTGATGATTCTGATCGCTTAAGAGCAATGAAAAGCAGAGACGGGTTCTTGGGTGCCAATTATTTATACACACACAGCAAACAATGTGAACTTAATACACAGCAAATAAGCAGACCAAAATAACACAACCCTAATATACACTGCCGAGCACAGTCCTTACGAAAACAGTCCGGTAAACAAATAGTCCAAGTTATGAAGATCCGGATGAATGTAGTCCATAGCACAAGTCCTTGTACCGGAACGACCGGATGAATATAGTCTGTGGCAAAAGGTCCCCACACCCGGAGGACCGGGTGAGGAGTTCAAACACAGTCCTGAGTAGGAAATGTAGACACAAGTTCCAGAGAGCCAACAGTACATAGAGTAATAACCGGGAAGTTGCTTACACACACTTAAGACGTCCGAGCCTGATGATAGAAGCAGCACTACCGGGAGCACACTGCAGGAAGCTTTTAGGAAGACGTAGGATTCCACGGAGCTCCAGAGAAGTAATTGGACAAAGGAGAGCAGCTGAGCAGGAGCAGACCAGGAACCAGTATACTCAAGCAATTAATGATCACCCGAACCGGGTCTTTAGCAAACGAGACAGGAAGAAGGGCAAACAAAACAACGATCTCTCATGTTGACTGAGGGCAATATTGTCAAACAACAGGCTAGAAAATCTGGAATACTGACACTACTCCCCTACCTTATACACGGGTGCGGGTCTTCGGTAGACATCCGCTGACTTCTTGTAACGCTCCTGAGCCGAGGCCAGAGACTCCTTTAGCACTTCTAGATTCTGCTTTAGAACCATCAATCTGTCCCCCACCGCTGGGACCGACGTAGCAACTGGCGACCTAGGTAAAATATTTGGATGATAACCCAGGTTGGCGAAAAAGGGCGTTACCTTCGTGGAACTGCTCTGCATATTGTTATATGAGAACTCTGCCAGGGAAAGCAGCTTGAACCAATCATCTTGGAGATGGCTGACATAACATCGCAGGTACTGATCCAGGGTTTGATTTGTCCGTTCCGTCTGTCCATTTGTCTGAGGATGGTAGGCAGAAGACAAACGTATATCAATATGTAATGCAGAACAAAACCCTTTCCAGAACTTGGAGGTGAAATGCACATCCAGGTCAGAGATGATCTCATCCGGTACCCCATGTAACCGAAAAGCGTTCTGGACTACTAGATCTACCGTCTCTGCGGCGGAGGGGAGGCCGGTACATGGTATGAAATGAGCTGCTTTAGTCAATCTGTCCACTACCACCAAAATAGTATTGTAGCCCCCTGAGTTGGGCAACTCCACAATGAAGTGCATCGAGATAGACCCCCAAGGGTGAGATGGTACGGGTAGCGGTTGAAGAAGTCCCGTAGGAGCAACATGAGGCACTTTGCACCGGGCACAAACCACACATGAGTGTACATAGTCTTTCACATCCTTTAAGCAGGTGGGCCACCAGAAAAAACGGCTTAAAAATTCCTGCGTCTTCTGTACGACCCTATGACCTGCCAACACGCAATCGTGGACCAATTTGAGAACCCGAAGTCTTACAGCCTCCGGGACATAAATACGCCGCTCCCTCAGCCACAAGGACGAGTTTTACGTCAGTGGGTGGGGCAGCAAGAAATACGTCACCGTCATAAGCCAGCTTGAGGTCCTTCCACAGGTCCCGGTCCTGGAGTACTCCAACAAAATTGGTATCCGATAAGACGGTCTTGGATGGGGTTCCTGGCACGGAATCCACAGCGTGGATTCGGGACAAGGCATCAGCTTTCCCTTTACGGTACGAGACAATAAAATTAAACTGGTTAAGGAACAGGCTCCACCGGGCTTGCCGTGGAGACAGGCACCTGGCAGATTTAAGGAATTCCAGGTTACGATGGTCTGTGAGAACTACCAATTGTTGTGATGCTCCCTGCAAATGATGTCTCCATTCCTTAAACGTGGAAATAATGGCTAACAGTTCTTTATCTGCAATATCATAGTTTCTTTCTGCAGGAGACAACCGCCGAGAAAAGAAAGCATACGGGTGTAGGAGTTCCTTGTCCCCAGTCCTATGTGAAAGGATAGCCCCTAGTGCGTTATCGGAAGCATCGACTTCCACAATAGTTTGAACATAGTAACATAGTAACATAGTAACATAGTTTTTAAGGTTGAAGGAAGACTTTAAGTCCATCTAGTTCAACCCATAGCCTAACATGTTGATCCAGAGGAAGGCAAAAAAAAACCCATGTGGCAACACTAAGCTCCACATTGGGGGAAAAAATTCTTTCCTGACTCCAGATACGGCAATCAGACTAATTCCCTGGATCAACGCCCTATCAAAGAATCTAGTATATATAACTGGTAATATTATAGTTTTCAAGAAAGGCATCCAGGCCCTTCTTAAATGTTAGTAGTGACTCACTCATTACAACATCATGTGGCAGAGAGTTCCATAGTCTCACTGCTCTTACAGTAAAGAATCCGCGTCTGTGATTATGATTAAACCTTCTTCCCTCCAGACGTAGAGGATGCCCCCTTGTCCCAGTCTCAGGCCTAAGAGTAAAGAGATCATTAGAAAGGTCTCTGTACTGCCCCCTCATATATTTATACATTATTATAAGATCACCCCTAAGCCTTCATTTTTCCAAGCTAAATAACCCCAAGTTTAATAACCTGTCTTGGTATTGCAGACCCCTTAGTCCTCTAATAACTTTTGTCGCTCTTCTCTGGACCCGCTCTAGTTCAGCTATGTCTTTCTTATACACCGGAGACCAGAATTGTACACAGTATTCTAAGTGTGGTCGCACTAGTGACTTGTATAGAGGTAAAATTATGTTCTCCTCATGAGCATCTATGCCTCTTTTAATACATCCCATTATTTTATTTGCCTTTGCAGCAGCTACCTGACACTGGCCACTAAATGTGAGTTTGTCATCTACCCATACACCCAGGTCTTTTTCAGTGACAGTTTTGCCCAGTGTTTTACAATTAAGCACATAATTATACCTTTTGTTTCCTCTGCCCAAGTGCATGACTTTACATTTATCCCCATTAAAGCGCATTTGCCATTTAGCAGCCCAAGCTTCTAGTTTACATAAATCCTCCTGTAATATAAAATTGTCCTCCTCTGTATTGATTACCCTGCAGAGTTTAGTGTCATCTGCAAATATTGAGATTCTACTCTGTATGCCCCCTACAAGGTCATTAATAAATATATTAAATAGAAGCGGGCCCAACACTGACCCCTTTGGTACCCCACTGTTAACTGTGACCCATTCTGAGTGTGTTCCATTAATAACCACCCTTTGTTTCCGATCACTAAGCCAGTTCTTAACCCACTTACACATATTTTCCCCTATCCCCATTGCCCTCATTTTATGTATCAACCTTTTGTGTGGCACCGTATCAAAAGCTTTTGAAAAGTCCATTTACACCACATCCACTGCATTTCCTTGGTCCAGTCCAGAACTTACTTCTTCATAGAAGCTTATTAGATTAGTTTGACAGGAACGGTCCCTCGTAAAACCATGTTGATAATGGGTCATGAGGTTATTTTTCTTCAGATACTCCAGTATAGCATCTCTTAGAAAACCCTCTAGGATTTTACCCACAGTAGAGGTTAAGCTTACTGGCCTATAATTTCCAAGTTCAGTTTTTGTCCCCTTTTTGAATATTGGCACCACATTTGCTATATGCCAGTCCTGTGGTACAGACCCTGTTATTATGGAATCTTTAAATATTAAAAATAATGGTCTATCTATGACAGTACTTAATTCCTGCAGCACTCTGGGGTGTATCCCATCTGGGCCCGGGGATTTGTCAATTTTAGTGATTTTTAGACGATGCCGTACTTCCTCTTGGGTTAAGCAGGTGACGTTTAATTGAGAATTTTTGTTATCACTGATCATATTGTCTGTCATGGGATTTTCTTGTGTAAATACTGTTGAAAAAAAGTCATTTAGCATATTTGCTTTTTCCTCATCCTCATCCACCATTTCACCCAGACTATTTTTAAAGGGGCCAACACCATCATTTTTTAGTTTCTTACTATTTATGTAGTTAAAAAATATTTTGGGATTCTTTTTACTTTCTCTGGCAATGAGTCTCTCTGTCTCAATCTTTGCTGCCTTGATTTGCTTTTTACAAATGTTATTTAATTTTCTGTATTTATTTAATGCTTCATCACTACCTACTTGCTTTAATTCCCTAAATGCTTTCTTTTTGTCACATATTGCACTTCTTACCGCTTTATTTAGCCATAGTGGTTTCCTCCTATTTCTAGCATGCTTATTCCCATAGGGTATATATTGTGCACAGGTCCTATTCAGGATGCTAATAAACATCTCCCATTTGTGTTGTGTACTTTTATGTCTCAGGACATCGTTGTCACGGGTGGCACGGATGACAGGGTAGAGGCCACGCGCAGACGGTCCCAGCGTTTGGCCAATCAGCCATAATGTTTGAGGACGGTCCGTCTTTCAGGGGCATTTACCTTCTGTGTAGATAGAGAGAAGGTATGATAAGATCTCCCTATCATGGGGAGACGGCTGGGAAGGTCTTGTGCTCGGTCTGGTTTCTACACCAGTATTCTGGGTCACTAGGACCCAGCAGGTTCTTCCCACCTTTATAAGGAGTTTCATTGCCCTCCCTCGGTGCAGGTGATATTTCCTTGGACACTCATTATCCTTGCTCCAGCAGAAGCTGAGGTTGTGGAGGTTGCTGTGCTCTGCTGCAAGATAAGTGTTTTCTTTCCCCATTGTCTGTTTTTCCTTGTGTTTGTCTTTAGTTGTTAGTGGAGGGGTCTAGTGAACCTCTCCATCTGATCCTTAGATAAGGTAGTGCTAGGATCAGAGAGGGACGAGGTTCGTGGTCGGCGACAGTTGAGGAAACTGTATAGGGACGTCAGGGCAGACAGGGTCAGCCCCAGGAAGACTAGGGGTCTCCCTCTCCCTCTTGTGCCCATAGCTTTAGGGACTCCTTATTCCCCCCCCCCGTCGTTGTCCTACGCTGAGTGTCTCTCCCGCTCCCAGCGTGACAATCGTCCCAGTTTATTGCACTAAGATCATCTCTCAACCGTTGGAAATTTGCCTTCCTGAAGTTTAGTGTCCTTGTGGCCCCTCTACTACACGTCTTAGTAAAGGATACTTGAAAGCTTATTAAGTTATGATCACTATTACCCAAGTGACCTCCAACCCGTATATTTGATATGCGGTCTGGCCTGTTGGTTAATATTAGGTCCAGCAGTGCCCCCCTTCTTGTTGGGTCCTGAACCAGTTGTGAAAGGTAATTGTCTCTTATAGTTTTCAAAAACTTATTACCTTTGCTGGAACTGCAGGTTTCTGATCCCCAATGTATTTCAGGGTAGTTGAAGTCCCCCATAATAATGACTTCTCCCTGAGTCGCTGCTTCATCTATTTGCTTTATGAGGATATTCTCCTCCACTTCCATTATTGTTGGGGACTTATAACAAACCCCTATCAGTAATTTATTATTTTTTCCCCCTCCCCTTATCTCCACCCACAGGGACTCTACATTTCCATTAGATTCACCTATATTATCACGCAGGATGGGTTTTAAGGATGATTTTACGTATAAACATACACCTCCTCCTCGCCTATTTGTACGGTCATTTCTGAACAGACAATAGCCCTGTAAATTAACAGCCCAGTCATGGCTCTCGTCCAGCCAAGTCTCCGAAATCCCCACCATGTCATAATTATTTTCCAACAAAATCAATTCTAATTCCTCCATTTTGTTGGTGAGGCTTCTGGCATTAGTGAACATGCACTTTATGCATCTCTCTTTACCTCTATTCCTTCCTACTAGATTGACTGTTCTAACCCACCCCCCATGCCACCCCCAATTTTATTATTTGTGCCCAGGTTACTGTTTACACTATCTTCCCCTCCTATACAATGAATACCCTCCCCCCAATCCCTAGTTTAAACACTCCTCCAACCTTCTAGCCATTTTCTCCCCCAGCACAGCTGCACCCTCCCCATTGAGGTGCAGCCCGTCCCTAGCATAGAACCTGTAGCCAACAGAGAAGTCGGCCCAGTTCTCCAGGAACCCAAACCCCTCCTTTCTACACCAATTCCTGAGCCACTTATTTATCTCCCTAATCTCCTGTTGCCTCTCTGGTGTGGCACGTGGTACAGGCAGTATTTCAGAGAATACTACCTTGGAGGTCCTTGCCTTAAGCTTGCAGCCTAATTCCCTGAAATCATCTTTAAGGACCTTCCACCTACCTCTAACTTTGTCATTTGTGCCAATGTGCACTATGACTGCTGGGTCCTCACCAGCCCCTCCCAGTAATCTGTCAACCCGATCAGCGATGTGCCGGACTCGAGCGCCAGGTAGGCAGCGCACTGTTCGACGATCCCTGTCTTTGTGACAGATTGCCCTATCTATTCCCCTAATAATTGAGTCCCCCACTACCAGCACCTGTCTGGCCTGCCCTACTCTCCTGTTTTCCCCCTTACTGGAGCAGACACTCCTCTGGCTTTCAGAGGTCATGCCCTGCTGCAGCAGTGCTATCCCTGAACTCACACCCCCCTCATCTGCCAACATAGCAAATTTATTGGGGTGTGCCAGATCAGGGCTAGCCTCCCTGGCACCCTTCCCTCTACCCCGCCTTCTAACTGTCACCCAGCTAGCTACCTCATGGTCCTGAGGCTCCATAGTACCATCCTCCCCCACATCTATCCCATTGAGCAGCTGTTCAGTGAGCAGCAGACTCCTTTCCATATTGTCTATGGATCTCAGCGTTGTCAGTCGTTCATTTAGATCCAGTATCTGGGCTTCCAAATGCACAACGTACTCACATCTCACACAGCAGTATGCACCCTCGACCGGCTGGTCAAGGAATGCATACATGTGGCAAGATGTACACTGGATGGCATTGCCAATCATGGAGCTCATTTCCTAATGGGATTGCACCAGACAGAAATGATAAGTAAAAAGAAATGCAAAGTATTAATAAAATACAACCAGCAATTCAGTAAGTCCTCCCTTCCAAACTCCCTTAATCCAAAGTCACTGAATCACAAGTCACACACTTACTTCTGTCGCACTTGCTCTGTCACACAAAGCTCGCGGTCACACTCGCTAGAGAATCAGATATAAAGAGGTTTTTTTTTTTTTTTTTTTTCCCTTAGCAGCAAATCAGCCTGTATCTCAGTGCACTTCCAAAGGACTGGAAGCCCCAACCAGCTGCTTCTTATAAACCCTTAATTAACCCCTTGTAAGTATAGCTACACCACAGGTTTTAAGTGCAGAGTAGTTAACCCTTTAACTTACAGGTAGTAAAATAGGAGTCTATAAACTTGTAGAGAGAAAAGAAAGTTAAGAAAGCCCAATAAAATTAAAAAGGTAAAAAAAAAAAAACAGTCAGCAATTCACACAGGTATTTGTTGCAGGATTCCCAAACACCTCCTCACTGAATCACAAGTCACACACTTACTTCTGTCGCACTTGCTCTGTCACTCAAAGCTCGCGGTCACACTCGCTAGAGAATCAGATATAAAGAGGTTTTTTTTTTTTTTTTTTCCCTTAGCAGCAAATCAGCCTGTATCTCAGTGCACTTCCAAAGGACTGGAAGCCCCAACCAGCTGCTTCTTATAAACCCTTAATTATGCACCCCCACCCTTAATTAACCCCTTGTAAGTATAGCTACACCACAGGTTTTAAGTGCAGAGTAGTTAACCCTTTAACTTACAGGTAGTAAAATAGGAGTCTATAAACTTGTAGAGAGAAAAGAAAGTTAAGAAAGCCCAATAAAATTAAAAAGGTAAAAAAAAAAAACAGTCAGCAATTCACACAGGTATTTGTTGCAGGATTCCCAAACACCTCCTCACTGAATCACAAGTCACACACTTACTTCTGTCGCACTTGCTCTGTCACACAAAGCTCGCGGTCACACTCGCTAGAGAATCAGATATAAAGAGGTTTTGTTTTTTTCTTTTTTTCCCTTAGCAGCAAATCAGCCTGTATCTCAGTGCACTTCCAAAGGACTGGAAGCCCCAACCAGCTGCTTCTTATAAACCCTTAATTATGCACCCCCACCCTTAATTAACCCCTTGTAAGTATAGCTACACCACAGGTTTTAAGTGCAGAGTAGTTAACCCTTTAACTTACAGGTAGTAAAATAGGAGTCTATAAACTTGTAGAGAGAAAAGAAAGTTAAGAAAGCCCAATAAAATTAAAAAGGTAAAAAAAAAAAAAACAGTCAGCAATTCACACAGGTATTTGTTGCAGGATTCCCAAACACCTCTTCACTGAATCACAAGTCACACACTTACTTCTGTCGCACTTGCTCTGTCACACAAAGCTCGCGGTCACACTCGCTAGAGAATCAGATATAAAGAGGGTTTTTTTTTTCTTTTTTTCCCTTAGCAGCAAATCAGCCTGTATCTCAGTGCACTTCCAAAGGGAGAACGGGATCCGGGTGTGTCAGTATTGGCACCGAGGTAAAACAAACATTGAGACGATCAAAAATCTCCTGGGCCTGCGTGGACCATACAAACCTCTGCCCCTTCTTGGTGAGCAAGGTGATAGGACGCACAATCTCCGAAAAGTTGCAAATGAAGCGTCTGTAAAAATTAGCGAAACCGACAAAGCGTTGTACCTCCTTGATGTTTCCTGGGACCGGCCAGTCCAGAATCGCCTGGATCTTGCTGGACTCCATGTTTAATCCCTGAGGAGAGATAACATTCCCTAAGAAGTGGATCTGTGAGCAATGGAATTCACACTTCTCCAGCTTGATATACAGGTGATTATCTCTCAGATGGGTAAGTACCGCCTTTACGTGCTCCTGATGTTCCTGTAGAGAATCAGAGAAAATTAAGATATCATCCAGGTAGATCACCATAAACTGATCCAATAAATCCCTAAATATATCATTGACCAAGTGTTGAAAAGCAGAGGGAGCGTTACAGAGCCCAAAAGGCATCACGAGGTATTCGAAATGGCCATACCGACATCTGAACGCCGTCTTCCACTCGTCTCTGGGACGTATACGGAGCAGGTTATATGCCCCCCGTAGATCTAATTTGGTGAAGATTTTGGCCTGCCATACTCTCTCCAACAGTTCGGGAATCAACGGTAGCGGATACCGGTTCTGGATGGTTATTTTATTAAGCTCCCTGTAATCGATACAAGGTCTCAGGGTCCCATCTTTCTTTTTCACGAAAAAGATGGGAGCCCCTGCGGGTGAGGATGAAGGTTGAATAAACCCCTTGGCTAAGCTTTCAACAATATAGTCTTTCAGTGATTGTAACTCCGGAGCCGCCAACGGGTAGACAAGACCAAACGGAATCTCAGCCCCTAGAAGTAAGTCTATGGGACAATCGTATGGTCTATGCGGGGGAAGCTGGTCTGCTCTTTTCTTGTCGCATATATCCGTAAACTCCTTGTAGACTGGGGGGAGAACAGGCACCTGTATAGTGTCCTCCTCATTCTGCTTTACTGGTACTGTTAGACTGATGGTCGGACTGGCCTGGGGATGGAAGGATACCTCCTTTGTCTTCCAATTGATGATTGGATTTTCAGACCGCAGCCAAGGGAGTCCTAAAATGACCGGAAAGTGAGGAGAAGAAATTAACATAAAAGTCAGTGTCTCCTGATGACCTGGTTTCATCACACAGTTAAGAGGTACCGTCTCCTGATCTACGGGTCCCGAAACTAATGGAGAACTGTCCACCGTTTCCATGGTTATGGGTGAGACTCTTTGTTGTGTTTTGATACCATGTCTCCTGGCAAAAGAAGAGTCCATGAAGTTACCCCCTGCCCCGGAGTCTATCATGGCAGATGTAGGAATTAACTGTCCCTCCCACTGAATCTGAATCGGAAGAGAGCAATGGGTATATTTGTCTTCCGGAACCTTAGGTGAAGCTGACATTAGTATGGAAGGAAAAACCGCATCCAGGTGTATGCTTGAGTCAGAGATCTCGGACTCTGCGTCCGTGTTATCACACTCGGTTACGGCTGCCAGAACCTTATTTGGACATTTAGGACATTTCGGGCAGTTAATCAAAAAATGATCAGATTGACCACAATAAAAGCATAAACGCTCACGGAGCCGGTAGTCGCGACCTTCGTTGTTTTCCCGTCGTTGTAAAGAGTCCACTTGCATGAGAATGTCCTCGGCCTCCTGTGGAATCTTATTAGCGGGCTCCCTAGGAGGAAAAGCAGAATTGGTTATTCGGTTTACCGCTGCCCATCTTTCCTGCCTACGTCCGTCAATCGGGTATCAATACGCACACAGTGTTGAAGAAACAGTTCAAAGTCCTGAGGAGACTCGGCCCGAGCTAACTCGTCTTTGATTGCACCGGACAGTTCTTTTTTGAAAACCGATAACAGCGCGTTATTTCCCCAATCGACATCCACCACTAACCTTTTAAATTCGGTACCGTATTCAATGACAGACCGCTTTCCCTGACATAGGGAAAGCAGAGCCGTTTCTGCGGTAGTACGGCGATTAGGGTCATCAAACATTTGCGCCATTGCTGTTACAAAATTATCCATGGTTATTCAAACGGATATCGTGACTTTCAATCATGGGATTAACCCAAGCCAGTGCTCGTGATGTTAACAACATGACTATACATAATACTTTTGACCGATCTGACCGGAAATAGTTGGCATGTACATCGAAAAACAGCATGCATTGATTAATAAACCCACAGAACTGACCACGATCGCCGCCGAACCGAAACGGGGGTAATTTAGGCATACCAGTGGCTGGTACGGGGTTCCGTGGGTACATTTTCCAGAACCTCCACTCTGGTTTGCACATCTCGGAGAGCCTGACCCACAGCCTGGTGATTATGGCCCAGCTGTCTCTCCATGTCTATGACCTTGTTTTGCACCGCCTCCATCTCCTGCTGCAAGGAGGTAACCATGGAGAAAAGCTTCTCCGCCCGTGTCTCTGTCATTGCCCTAAGCAGAATCCTCTTTCTGGGCTTGAGTATAATGTAATACTATTGTATAGGTTTGAGGATTCTGATCGCTTAAGGGCAATGAAGAGCAGAGACGGGTTCTTGGGTGCCAATTATTTATACACACACAGAAAACAATGTGAACTTAATACACAGCAAATAAGCAGACCAAAATAACACAACCCCAATATACACTGCCGAGCACAGTCCTTACGAAAACAGTCCGGAAAACAAATAGTCCAAGTTATGAAGATCCGGATGAATGTAGTCCATAGCACAAGTCCTTGTACCGGAACGACCGGATGAATATAGTCTGTGGCAAAAGGTCCCCACACCCGGAGGACCTGGTGAGGAGTTCAAACACAGTCCCGAGTAGGAAATGTAGACACAAGTTCCAGAGAGCAAACAGTACATAGAGTAATAACTGGGAAGTTGCTTACACACATTTAAGACGTCCGAGCCTGATGATAGAAGCAGCACTACCGGGAGCACACTGCAGGAAGCTTTTAGGAAGACGTAGGATCCCACGGAGCTCAAGGGAAGTAATTGGACAAAGGAGAGCAGCTGAGCAGGAGCAGACCAGGAACCAGTATACTCAAGCAATTAATGATCACCTGAGCCGGGTCTTTATGCAAACGAGACAGGAAGAAGGGCAAACAAAACAACGATCTCCATGTTGACTGAGGGCAATATTGTTAAACGATAGGCTAGAAAATCTGGAATACTGACACTGGCTCATCTTCTGATGAAAGGGCATAGGTTGCTTGTCAGGGTCCGGTAAGCTGTTCCCCAATGTGGCAGCTTCCTTAGGCTTCCAGGAGACATATCTGCCTCACCTAGGATGAGAAACATGCTGTGGAGGGTCTTCATACAGTGCCAATTGGTGTGATTGATCCAAGCCATGCGTACAGCTGCCTGTTGTTGCCTGCGTACCCCCCTACATTGATAAGGTTTGTCTCCCACCTCCCCTATCCTGGGGAGTATGCTGTTTCGGGGAAGTAGACTGTAGCCGGTGATATGTCTGCTCGTCTCCACCTGCTGCTCCCAATTGTGACAGTTCTGTCTTCATTAAAGCCATGCCTCCATGATTTCCTAGTGATGAGAGGGGATCCACTGACGCTTGGGAGAGATACTGTAGAATTTTTGGCCTAGCTACAGGCCCAACTGGGAAATTCTCCTGTCCCCATGCCATCTGATATTCTTCTTCGGCAGCCTCCTCCTCTCCATCTCCTGTTTCATCCCCGTCCCTGTTCATGTATATTCCAGATACTGCTGCAGAGCAGGGTCTGGTCTGTGCTAAGACGGCAGCTTGAGAAGAAGTGGGTGCACCTGGGTTCACTGGAGCGTAATGTGTGCCATCCATATTAAGAACTGGACACAGGGTGGTGGGTCTGTGTGGGTATCTGGAATGTGTCAGCATAGGCATGGGTGCAGCAGCTTCTGCCAGTGTCATCTTTGTCAGTATACACGCATATCGAACATCAATGCACACGTGCAATAGAAGTTTATGAATCAAGTGAGCAGTTTATTTACAATTCCGAGGTGAAGCGACAGACTAACGTTTCGGCCAAGTTATTGGCCTTGTTCACAGAGTCGCTGAAAAACATTGAAAATATTTACAGTGAGTAACGCAAGGATGCTGTATTTACAAAGTTTCAGTATACGTGTGAAAATATATACGTATCTACATATATACACATGGAGGAAATCTCATAGTTTGGATCAGTATGTATAGTGGTGCTTGCACCAGACCATTAGCTTAATAGGTTTTAAGGATAAAGGAGATGAAAAGGATTCAACATACTGGTGAGGTCATAGAGGTATTTAGGTAGTAGAGTTAGGGTACCTTTACACGCGGCTACATTTGTAGCTTGTCACCAGGTAACTTACTGGTTGCAGTGAAATCATGGATACATGGTTATATCTTGTTGCTGTGTACAAATGGAATCATGTATCCATGATTTCACTGCAACCAGTAAGTTACCTGGTGACAAGCTACAAATGTAGCCGTGTGTAAAGGTACCCTTATAGATATGCTTATGTGGCTGAACATACCCTAGAATGTTGAGGCTTGAGATATGGTAATTCATACAGTAGGTATATAAGGTAACTTTGTTAGGGAGGTACCTGTGGAGTTGAATGCATTTAAATTAGGGCAGCAGTATAAGTACAAGGTGTTGCAGAGAAGATAGATATTATCATGGTGTAGTAGTGGGCAAGAGCCTAGGTGATACCAGATCCTAAACAGCAAGAGAGCTTAGTGAATGGAGAGTATATGGTATCAAAGATGGTTAAGGTGAGAGATAATATGCTATCATATAATGGAGTGAATGAAGGGGGCAAACTACTTAATCTGTGTATAACAGATTCATTGTGTCACAGGATGAGGTATATATACACACATAGTTACCCTGGGGAAAGCTGTACAATATCTCAGCCTGCCGTAGTAGCTGATCACCTGTATGGAGGTATGGTAGAGCAGGGCTCTCTGAGTAAATAGGGGAGGAAACATAAAGTATAACATCAGATTTAGAGGGAAAAGTGAGATACTTAGCTTAGTGGAAGATTCTGGTCTCACATGGGTTGGTGGCGCAGTGTGGAAAGCTGACACAACTGTGTCCAAGCTGATGGCTGGCAAGTGCTGCAGGGAGCACGCTCCCTTATATCCTGTCAGACCGGTGGCCAGGCCGGTAATGACGCTAGACGCCGGCGCGTGCGCACTAGGAGCGGGTGACGTCACCGGAAGTGACGTTCCGCGCCTAGAGGCAGTGTAATGGGAAACTCTATGGGGATGGCAGGGGGAGTCACAGGAAGTGACGAATCATAACAAGCGTTTAGTAGGTAACCATGGGAGATCGGAACGCTGCCTGTGTGTGGCGGTTATGGTAGTGGCAGCCACATACTACTAGGGAAGCTGCTAAGGCAAGAGTGGTGGTGGAGAAAGGAGAATGGAGGATGAAAAAAAGGGGGGAAAAGCCCAGGGCGCCCCTATAGTTGTATGGTGTGATAGGTGCAGGGTCCTGGATCAAGTTGTTTAGAATGTAAGTGAATGGGTAAATAGGTCTGTTATCAGTGAACATAGCCATAGTATTCTTACATACAATGAAGATGGTGAAAAAAGGGGGGTTGGTGCTGCACAGCTCTCAAATAAATAAGGGGTGCAAGACTGCATATATAATCATATATCATTTAAATTTTTTTTTTTTTTTTTTTTTTTTCTTTCCTCCCCTTCTCCATGCTTTGACCAATTGACAGTTTTGGACATAGTTGATTACAGGTAACCACACCTCTTGCTTCATTAGCTGTAATTGATTATCAGGACCCACTGGGCTGTATGGCTTTACAGCCTCTTGTATATAAGGCGGCTCTGACACAGGGCACATCAGACTCCCCTGAGGAAGCTGCCTAGTTGCAGCGTAACGCGTGGGGTCCCCGGTCACCCAGGTTGCAGCATCCATCTTTGGTATGATCCTTCACTTATGATGCATGTTCATATTGACTTTCATCCATACCATGTCTAATTGGTTCCTCCATGCACATGGAGGACCTTGTTGTATAGTTGTTTCATAGACTTCACATGGCGTGCTATTTTTGTTTAATCTTGACATTTCATCTGTCATTTCATTGGTATTGATCTGCTTGCAACCGGCATACTGGGACCTACTTTGTTTTAAGTGGTTTTAATTTTGTGTCTCATGTGTTGTTTGCCTTAGTTATTTTCTACAATAAACTCCATGTTTTGATCTTGGGTGTGCAAGTTTGTTCTGCATAATCTTTTTTTCTTCCCTCTCATGATACAATGAAGATGGGGCAGATGTTACAATTAAGACAACACCTGCTTACAGTTATACTGATGATAAAACATATGGCAACGGTATACAGTATACAATACGCATGTAAAACATGATATTAAACATGTGTAGATGATGACCTGAAAATGAAAACAGTAATTGGAAAAGCATAACATAAAAACGATCAGGATGGAGTCCAAATAATAAAAGGAGGGGGAAGAAAACAAAAAAAGGGGGGGGGGGGTTGGGTGTGGAAAAAAGCTGAGTTATACAGTACTTAGGTCTTACCGCTTAGACAGAGGAACACTGTGAAGGTGACTACAGGGAGGCTACTACGTATTTGTCTAGGAGAAAGGAGAGAAGAACCACATTCATATTAGCCAATCTATCTCGCGGTTGAGACCCTTAGGAGTTAGTGTGTCGAGAGTATAGATCCAATAGGTTTCCCTTTGGCGTAATAGTTGTACATGATTACCCCCTCGTTTTGGTCTCTGGACTTGTTCCAATACTTGAAAACGCAGTTGTGAAACGTTATGTTTGGCCTCGTGGAAATGTGCTGGTAGTGGTAACCAGTTTTTTTCCGTTCTTATGGTTGATTTGTGGCTGGAGATACGATCCCTCACTGCCTGAGTGGTTTCACCGACGTATAACAAGCCACAAGGACATTTCACTATGTAGACTACAAAATTGGTTTCGCAGGTGAAATAACCTTTGATGGGATAAGCTTTACCGGAGCGCGGGTGAACTACCTCATGCCCTCTGATGATGTTTGAACAGCATCGGCATGTGCGCCCTAAACAAGGAAATGTGCCAGATCTCCTTTGTCCTGAAAGGGTAGTTTGTTGTAGATGCGGTGTAGTGGGCATGTCAGCTCTGACCAGTCTGTCTCTGATATTCACAGGTCTTTTTGTGCACATGATGGGTTGATGTTGGAACTCTTTAATCAGTGGGTATGCTTTGGTCAGGAGTGGCCAGTGAGTACGTATGAGTTTGTGTACTCGTAAAATGGCAGGGTGATAGTTATGGACAAAGGGAAGTCTAGGAGTATTCCGGTCTGCCTTGTTGGTAGTTTGGCTTGTGTCAGATAGGGCTAGTGTCAACTCGCTATCCAGTAGTGGAGAGGGGTAATTACGTGCCTTAAACTTATCGGACATCTCTTTCAGCCGATTGGCTCTCTTGGTCTCATCAGTTACTATCCTGGTTACCCTCTTGAACTGTGACCTGGGAAGACTATTTTTGGTGTATTTCGGGTGACAGCTGTCAAATCTCAGGAGGCTGTTGCAGTCCGTGGGTTTGCAAAAAAGATCGGTTGTCAATCTGCCCTGGGAATCTTTCAAAACTCTAGTGTCTAGAAAAGTCACCTCCTCATGATGGTGCGTCATTGTGAATGTCAGACCGGGTCTGGTCTCGTTGAGCATATTATGAAACTCATGTGGGCTGAGTTCAGTACCTTGCCAAATACAAAAAATATCATCGATATAGCGAACCCACAAAATCACATTATCAATAAAGTTTTGGTTAGTGTAGATGAACTCACGTTCAAAACGGTCCATGTATATGTTTGCATAGGCCGGCGCAACATTCGAGCCCATAGCGGTCCCACATATCTGTAAAAAGAATTCGTCCTCAAACCGGAAAAAATTCTCCCTGAGTACTAAATCAAGTAGATCCATACAGAGGTCCTGGGTTTTGGTATCAGTTTTGGCTTCATGTAAAATGAGTTGTACGGCCCTCATCCCGTCATCGTGTTTAATGGACGTATAGAGGCTATTCACGTCAAATGTACAGAGAATACTGTCATTAGGGATGTTGTGTAGGGTCCGTAATTTCTCAAGGAAAGCACCAGTGTCCAGGATGAAAGATCGAGTTTGGTGTGTGTATGGTGTGAGGATTTTTTCCAGGAATATCGACAGTGGGTTGAGTATGGAGTCGGTGGAAGCAACTATCGGTCTACCCGGTGGGTTGTGGAGATTCTTATGAATCTTTGGTAACGTGTATAATACCGGGGTTATTGGGTGAATGTTGGTAAGGTATGTCTTTGTTTTGTTATCGATTGCTCCGTGTTGTAAATGTTTGGATAGTGTGGCTTCGATTTTCCTGCGAATGTTGTATGTTGGGTCAGATTGTAATTTTTTGTAAGTGGTGGTGTCAGCTAGTTGTCGCCTGATTTCATTGACGTATTGGATCCTGTTCATGACCACTATGGCTCCACCCTTGTCCGCTGGTTTGACAACGATGTTGTTATTCTCCTTTAGGGAAGTAATGGCTTGTTTGTCAGAGGCAGATAGGTTATGGCGGACTGGGAGGAGGCCAATGCGTTGATCATGAATAGTTTCCTTTATATCCCTGTCTAAGAGATTCACAAAGGTTTCAATGGCATGATAAGTTTTGGGTGGTATAAAACTACTAACGTTGCGTAGACCCAGTGTATCGATTGACATGGCAGGTCTCTCAATTCGCTCGTGTATTGTCCCCAAGCTGTTGGCACTAAGGAGTGGGGTGTCATTGAAGTGTACCTTCAACCTTAGGTTCCTATAGAAACGTTGGAGGTCCTTCTCTAATTGGAAGGAATCCCAACATGGTGTTGGACAAAAAGAAAGACCCAAATTTAAAACTTTTAGTTCTAAAGGAGAGAGTGAATAGTCAGAAATATTGATCACTATATTTGGACTCCTACCTGAGATCGTAGTATCATCTGCCGGTCCGAATCTCTTCCTCCTAGACCTCCTGGTGGGACGGCGGTTATGTCTAAAAAATGGGGTCTTGGTATTGATGCCCCTCCAGAGTCGCTCCCGGATCCTGCGGAAGAGGTTGCCGGTGAGGCTCCCCCTGACGGTGTGGGACCTCCATGGGGGCGGCGTGGTTTCGGATATCTCGGTCTGCGTGGAATGGGATCTTCCCATCTATAGACTTTATTAGACAAGTAGTCCTCAGTGTCCCTTAGAAATTTCGTGCGTTTCCGCTCTTCCAATGTTTTACGATGATTTGTTAAAATGGTATCAGTTTTCAAGTATTGGAACAAGTCCAGAGACCAAAACGAGGGGGTAATCATGTACAACTATTACGCCAAAGGGAAACCTATTGGATCTATACTCTCGACACACTAACTCCTAAGGGTCTCAACCGCGAGATAGATTGGCTAATATGAATGTGGTTCTTCTCTCCTTTCTCCTAGACAAATACGTAGTAGCCTCCCTGTAGTCACCTTCACAGTGTTCCTCTGTCTAAGCGGTAAGACCTAAGTACTGTATAACTCAGCTTTTTTCCACACCCAACCCCCCCCCCCCCTTTTTTTGTTTTCTTCCCCCCCCTTTTATTATTTGGACTCCATCCTGATCGTTTTTATGTTATGCTTTTCCAATTACTGTTTTCATTTTCAGGTCATCATCTACACATGTTTAATATCATGTTTTACATGCGTATTGTATACTGTATACCGTTGCCATATGTTTTATCATCAGTATAACTGTAAGCAGGTGTTGTCTTAATTGTAACATCTGCCCCATCTTCATTGTATGTAAGAATACTATGGCTATGTTCACTGATAACAGACCTATTTACCCATTCACTTACATTCTAAACAACTTGATCCAGGACCCTGCACCTATCACACCATACAACTATAGGGGCGCCCTGGGCTTTTCCCCCCTTTTTTTCATCCTCCATTCTCCTTTCTCCACCACCACTCTTGCCTTAGCAGCTTCCCTAGTAGTATGTGGCTGCCACTACCATAACCGCCACACACAGGCAGCGTTCCGATCTCCCATGGTTACCTACTAAACGCTTGTTATGATTCGTCACTTCCTGTGACGCCCCCTGACATCCCCATAGAGTTTCCCATTACACTGCCTCTAGGCGCGGAACGTCACTTCCGGTGACGTCACCCGCTCCTAGTGCGCACGCGCCGGCGTCTAGCGTCATTACCGGCCTGGCCACCGGTCTGACAGGATATAAGGGAGCGTGCTCCCTGCAGCACTTGCCAGCCATCAGCTTGGACACAGTTGTGTCAGCTTTCCACACTGCGCCACCAACCCATGTGAGACCAGAATCTTCCACTAAGCTAAGTATCTCACTTTTCCCACTAAATCTGATGTTATACTTTATGTTTCCTCCCCTATTTACTCAGAGAGCCCTGCTCTACCATACCTCCATACAGGTGATCAGCTACTACGGCAGGCTGAGATATTGTACAGCTTTCCCCAGGGTAACTATGTGTGTATATATACCTCATCCTGTGACACAATGAATCTGTTATACACAGATTAAGCAGTTTGCCCCCTTCATTCACTCCATTATATGATAGCATATTATCTCTCACCTTAACCATCTTTGATACCATATACTCTCCATTCACTAAGCTCTCTTGCTGTTTAGGATCTGGTATCACCTAGGCTCTTGCCCACTACTACACCATGATAATATCTATCTTCTCTGCAACACCTTGTACTTATACTGCTGCCCTAATTTAAATGCATTCAACTCCACAGGTACCTCCCTAACAAAGTTACCTTATATACCTACTGTATGAATTACCATATCTCAAGCCTCAACATTCTAGGGTATGTTCAGCCACATAAGCATATCTATAACTCTACTACCTAAATACCTCTATGACCTCACCAGTATGTTGAATCCTTTTCATCTCCTTTATCCTTAAAACCTATTAAGCTAATGGTCTGGTGCAAGCACCACTATACATACTGATCCAAACTATGAGATTTCCTCCATGTGTATATATGTAGATACGTATATATTTTCACACGTATACTGAAACTTTGTAAATACAGCATCCTTGCGTTACTCACTGTAAATATTTTCAATGTTTTTCAGCGACTCTGTGAACAAGGCCAATAACTTGGCCGAAACGTTAGTCTGTCGCTTCACCTCGGAATTGTAAATAAACTGCTCACTTGATTCATAAACTTCTATTGCACGTGTGCATTGATGTTCGATATCCTCTTGATTACGGGACCTCTGGCCCCTTTCAATTGCACCGTGACCATCACCATAATTGAGTGCTAACCTTCGAACTTCCTAGTATACACGCATACACGTCATGATTTTCAATCCACAATAACTTCCATAACTTCCTCGTATTCTCATACCATGCTTCTGCATCTTCCAAAACCTTGGCCTCCTTCAAAAGCCCTCTTTTACTTGTTATCACTTCCTTCAACTCCTTCTCATCTAAGCGTCCTCCATGGGTTGTGGATCCCGTCAGTTTTAAGAGGACCTTCATATTCTTCACATACTATACTTCTTCCATTTTTCACATACTTCTTCCCTTTCTTTTTACATACTTCTTCCCTTTCCTCTCTGCAACAAGGTCTCTTGGGGGTAACTTGCTGAGGCTTTGACTGATTAACACCCATGTCATAGTTTAAACCCAAGTCTCTATGCTTCTATCTTGGCTATGGCTGTCCACCCCTCAAGGTCACCACTGTCAGCAGGTAGTATAAAGGGAAGTCAACTGGGATACCTTCAGTGAGCTGGGCATTAATGTTTATCCTGAACACTCTAAACCTTGGAGGGGGGAAAGAGAGGTGAAATGGGTCTGTGACCAAGTCAGCAGAAATAGCAAACTTCACATCTTGCTTGGAGACTAGTCAGTGGTGTTAGGAAGGCAGTTATTCAGAGGACTGGAACTGGTTGCGTCACTAGAGTCAGTCAGTCAGAGTCAGTCTGAGGACTAGAACTGGAATGGTTGTCACCAAACAGATAAAACAGATAAATCATCAAAATGTGTCGGCCCCCTCTACACCTCAGTGGGGCAACAACTGGGTCATATAACTTTCTTGCATATACTTCTGGCAACAAAACCCCTTGCGGATTGACTATAGTTAGATGGGCATGTATATTTTGTCTGAACACCTAGAGTACTGGAGAAGTGCCAGGGATTGCTATATAACCAGTTTCTTCATGTGCATATGGCACGTCAGTAACACGATTTATTATCCAGCCAGCAGGCGTAATTGCTTGCTCTATACCTTGTCTACACAAGGGGCACGTTATCTGGAGTTTTCTGGAGAGACGGAACAATGGAACAATATCATCACTACAATCGTTTACGTAAATTACATACTCATCCACCACCGCAGCCAGGACCACTAACACTACCCTCCGTCCTTAGCTTGCGCACGCGGGGTGGGATAAACATCAGCCTTTATTAGGGGCCGAAAAACCATCAACCCTTATTAGGGGTCGGAAAACCATCAGCCGTATCAGAGGCTGGAACACCAGTAGTGAAATACACCATCGTTCCCCCTTTCAGGGGCCGGAAAACCATCAACCCTATCCCCTGGGAATAGAGCTGGAAAACCAGGGAAACAGAATCTTCCCACTCAGCCCCGTCTCTCCATCCTCCGTGCCTTTCTCTCTCTTTCTCTGTACTTAAACTGTTGCAATGATAGCACTGACATAAACACAGATAAACTCAGGTTCAGGTTGCAAGAACACAAATAAGGCAGACAATTAAGGAATTCTCAGGACCGGGTTGCAAGGGCTAGGACTTCTCAGATCCGGTCATCTATGTCCGAGTCTGACAGCTAGCTACCTCCATCTCTGCACGGAGACACAGGAGGGTCTTAGGTAAGATAAATCATTTTCTTACCTCTTTGTAGCCTGCAGGTCTACCCCTCGTGTATGGTCCATCCTGGGAATGAAGGATCAGGTGTGTGGCTGTTGTCCCCTGGACGTCTCGTCCTAGACCCACGCTGGTGCGCCAACTGTAATGGATGCTCTCCACACCTTTCGGGTGGGCTGTCATCTTAATTGTCTGCTGCCGTATTGATGCTTTGTCTAAATGTGTGCAGGCCACCGTAAGAACCACGCTAACCAGGGGAGGACCTACTGTGGTGCAACTGGTTCAGCTGCACTAGGGCCCCACCAGATAGGGGGCCCCTCAAGCCTGTAGGGGGGCCCCCAGCTGACCCCAATGTCCCTGTGTCAGAGGAGAGGGGCTTAACTGAGGGAAGCTTCCTGCTTCCTTCGGCTGATCCCGCCCCTCCTCTCTTGGCTCCCAGATCTACAATGCGGCGCAGGTAAGAGCAGCACGCTCCCCCCTGCTAGCACTCCCCCCCCCCCCCCCCCCGCTTGTCACAACCAGCACCCACAGCCCTCGCCTGACGCTGGCAGCACCCGTCCATCCCCCCGGTCCTCACCTAAGGCTGCACCAGGGCCCGGCAGGCTGTAGGTCTGCCACTGACACTGACACCCATGTCGAAGTAGAGCTTAATGACAAAGACCTTTATTAAGGGAGGGGTTAACAGTTATTTACGGCTCCTTAAAGGGATGTTAAAAGGGGTGTTAGTAGGGGTGATTGCATCATATTATGCTGAATCTACATTTTATTCTGAAAACATTCTATTCATATTCTGTGTGTTAGTTCAATTTTGCCTTGGATTTGTACAGGACATTCAGAACATGCTGATAAGAACTTCTACACTGCTACATCTAACTCAAAACATTATATAAAAACTGAGACAGAGGAATTCTAGAGGTAAGTGCAAGAATTCATATAAAAATGCTTTTGGAAGGTTTCTGAATGGCTTCAATAAACCTATATAAATTATTAACTATTGCCATAACATTTTCGAAATGGACCAATTCTACTCCATTTGGACTTGTTTGTAGGTAATTTGCAATTGAAGGGGGCAAGGTAATAATTTAATGGTTTTTCTTTCTGTCACTGCAGGTGCTGCAGCTTAAGCATTTAGAGGCCATTGTCTTCTTACCACAATGTCCATTGGCCTTGCCAGCTTTCTTTCAAAGTTGACCAATTCTGCTCCCTTTGGACTTGCTTGTAGGTAATTTGCAATTGAGAGGGGCGCGGCCATAATTTAATGTTTTTTCTTTCTGTCACTGCAGGTGCTGCAGCTTAAGCATTTAGAGACCATTGTCTTCTTACCACAATGTCCATTGGCCTTCCCAGCTTTTCTTTCAAAGTTGACCAATTCTGCTCCCTTTGGACTTGTTGGTAGGTAATTTGCAATTAGATGGGCGCGGCCATAATTTAATGTTTTTCTTTCTGTCACTGCATGTGCTGCAGCTTAAGCAGTTAGAGGCCATTGTCTTCTTACCACAATGCCCATTGGGCTTGTCTACAGGAGCACCTTCCTTCTTGTGGACCCACAAACCAACAAAAACAAAGACTAAACCAGCCTCCCCAAAAAAAGACAAAATCCAAGCTAGTCTATGTCCTTTGCATTGACGATGGATGTCCTTTCCGACCTGCTCTTGTCCTTGAGGAGCTGTAGTCCTTTATGAGCTGCTGTCTCTCTCTTGTAGATAATTTTTAGCAAGACTTTTCAAGCTGTGACTTCTTACCACTTCTCCATTTGGGTGTCTTTTAAGGGGATTCGAGCCTATTACATTTGGCTTAGTCAGACAGGTACCTGAAGTTAACTGAGAAGTGGCAGAAGCATGATGGAAATCCTTTTTTGGGGTCATTGGAATGGCTCCAAATGAGATTTTGAATGTAGATTTTCGTCAATGGGAAGTGTCCGCAATGAGAAGCAATTGTGTGGCTTTTCTTGTGGCTGCTCCTAGCTCATTTTCAACATCTCCACAATACATGGGAATTGAAGGTCTTGCTGCCACCCTAGGTCCAAACCAATTTGGGTTATCACTTCTTGGCCTTTTGGCTAAGATCAAGTGTAGTATCTGTTCTTATCAGTTTAATATTTGATACGTCCCCCTGTTCTAAAGCAGAATTGATTTCACATGAAAGAATAGCCAAAAAAACAAGCCATTTGCTAGTACTGTGGCTTAGTGGCTAGCAGCATTAAAGCTATATGCTTTTTCTTGATTCAAATTTCCCGCCTTTTTCGAACGTGTGAAATTTCACACGTTTTCATTCTATTTAGTTTTTTAGGGGGTTCCTGTGTTTTTTTGGGGTTTTTTTTTGGCTTTTCTTTCCAAATGGACCAATTCTACTCCATTTAGACTTGTTTGTAGGTAATTTTCAATTGAAGGGGGCAAGGTAATAATTTAATGTTTTTTCTTTTTGTCACTGCAGGTGCTGCAGCTTAAGCATTTAGAGGCCATTGTCTTCTTACCCAATGCCTATTGGGCATGTCTACAGGAGCAGCTTCCTTCTTCTGGACCCACAAACCACCAAAAACAAGGACTAAACCAGCCTCCCCAAAAAAAGACAAAATCCAAGCTAGTCTATGTCCTTTGCATTGACGATGGATGTCATTTCCGACCTGCTCTTGTCCTTGAGGAGCTGTAGTCCTTTATGAGCTGCTGTCTCCCTCTTGTGGATCATTTTTAGCAAGACTTTTCAAGCTGTGACTTCCCACCACTTCTCCTTTTGGGTGTCTTTTAAGGGGATTTTGAGCCTATTACATAAACAGGTTACCTGAAGTTAACTGAGAAGTGGCAGAAGCAAGATGGAAATCCTTTTTTGGGGTCATTGGAATGACTCCAAATGAGGTTTTGAATGTAGATTTTCGTCAATGGGAAGTGTCCGCAATAAGCAGCAATTGTGTGGCTGTTCTTGTGGCTGCTCCCAGCTCATTTTCGACATCTTCACAATACATGGGAATCGAAGGCCTTGCTGCCACCCTAGGTCCAAACCAATTTTGGTTATGGCTTCTCGGCCTTTTGGCTAAGATCAAGTGGAGTATCTGCTCTTATCAGTTTAATATCTGATATGTCCCCTATCTGGGGACCATATATTAAATGGATTTTTAGAACAGGGAGATGGAAGAAGAGCTTGCTCTGTCCACTCCACGCATTGACCTGGTATTGCAGTACCTCCAGGAACGGTGCACCCCTTTCCTAACCCTGTTTCCAAAAGCAGAATTCATTTTACATGAAGAATAGGCCAAAAACCAAGCCATTTGCTAGAACAGTGGCTTAGTGGCTAGCAGCATTAAAGCCATATGCTTTTTCTTGATTCAAATTTCTCGCCTTTTTGGCGAAGCTGTGAAATTTCACGCGTTTCTATTCAATTTCGTTTTTTTGCGTTTTTTAGGGGGTTCCTGTGTGTTTTTCTGAGTTTTTTTTCGCTTTTCTTTCAAAGTTGACCAATTCTGCTCCCTTTTGACTTGTTTGTAGGTAATTTGCAAATGAGGGGGGCACGGCCATAATTTAATGTTTTTTCTTTCTGTCACTGCAGGTGCTGCAGCTTAAGCATTTAGAGGCCATTGTCTTCTTACCACAATGTCCATTGGCCTTGCCTACAGGAGCACCTTCCTTCTTCTTGACCCACAAACCACCAAAAACAAAGACTAAACCAGCCTCCCGAAATAAAGACAAAATCCAAGCTATGCTATGCTATGCTATGGCCTTTGCATTGACGATGCATGTCCTTTCTGAGCTGCTCTTGTCCTTGAAGAGCCGTACTCCTTTATGAGCTGCTGTCTCCCTCTTGTGGATCATTTTTAGCAAGACTTTTCAAGCTGCGACTTCCTACCACTTCTCCTTTTGGGAGTCTTTTTAAGGGGATTTTGAGCTTTTTACATTTGGCTTAGCCAGACTGGTACCTGAAGTCAACTGAGAAATGCCAGAAGCATGATGGAAATCCTTTCTTGGAGTCATTGGAATGGCTCCAAATGTGTAGGCTAAATAGATGGGTGGAGAATTTGAATGTAGATTTTCGTAAATGGGTAGTGTCTGCAATAAGCAGCAATTGTGTGGCTTTTCTTGTGTCTGCTCCCAGCTCATTTTCAACATCTCCACAATACATGTGAATCGCAGGCCTTGCTCCCACCCTAGGTCCAAACCAATTTGGGTTATCACTTCTCGGCCTTTTGGCTGAGATCAGGTGCATTGCTTCACTGTGGTGTGTCTGGTCTTGGCTGAAGGGTGTCTGGGGTACCTGGCTCCTTGGCCTGGGGTGATTGTCTCACTTACATGGGACTTCACCCCCCTGCTGCTATTAGGGAGCCGGCTTAGTCCCTGGTCAACAAGGAGGGATCCTCCGGCAAAAGGCCGAGCCCATTTTGACGGTAAGTCTTTTGCCACCTAGGACGATGCTATGCATCCTGTCCTTTAACACTGGCTCCGGCCAGTTGAGGAACTCGATACGGATCGAGGTTCCTGCGAACCATGTTGGTTTGGTAATCCCGCGGAGTTTGCGACCCAAGTGTTGCGTGAATATTTGGCTGTGAAGAATGAGGAAGTTTTCTGCCTGCAGGAGAGGGGGCGTGACTCCTGCATGCTCACGCTGACATCTAGGGGCGCCTGTCACAACTTTCAGCAGCTCGTTAAGAACCTGTCTGCCAGTAGATTGCTGGATGGAGTGGTCTTTCATTTTCTTTATCCCGAAGGAGAACTCCCCCTGGTGGTGTATATGTACAACCCCTATGTCTCGGAGGAGGATATTGAAGTCTTCCTGAGCAGGTACTGTACCTCTGTATGATCCACGGGGAAAGTTAAGGGCACCAGTGGCTTCTGGAACAGGAAACGCAGGTTCATGGTGCATTTTAAACCTGACCCTGGGAGCGCAGAAGGCCATGTGCATCCCCCATCCACGGTTTTGCTGGGTAAGGACTTCGGTTTCCTATTTTACAATGGGCAACCTCTAAGATGTCGGAAATGTGGCGAGATCAGACATGTGCAGAACCAGTGCAAAAATGAGAAATGTAGCCTGTGTCACAACTGTGGTCAATGGGGGCATATCGCAAAGGACTGCTCTAAGGGCCAATTATGCAATGTTTGCTGATTACCTGGCCACATTTTCAGCAACTGTCCGCTTCGGATAAGGTCTTGTGGAGGTACCCAGGCACCTGCGGCTAGCTCCGCAGGAGTGCCTACCGCTGCTGGTACGGCCAAAATGGAGACCTCCAGTCGTAGTTTTGCGGACGTGGCTGCAGGCCGTGGGCACCCTGGCACTGGGGAGGCACGAACGGACGATCCACTGAATGTCCCAGCTCCTGCAGGTGACCAGGCTACGTCTGGTGAGGAGTTGGGTTCTCCTCAGGGCGGTTCTGAGGACAAGTCGATTCAGCCTAGCTGTTCGGTGATTCCTGAGACTCCCGGGTCTTCTGCAGAGACCGGGATGAGGTCTGGGACAGATGGCGCTCACATCCCAGCTGCCCTACCCAGGGCAGGAAAGTATGCTGACCTACCGAATGAGGGTTCTGTTGACCTACCAGATGTCCCGGTTGATGGCCTTGATGACCGCCGTGCTTACCGTCCAGATGACCTGGTTGATGGCCTTGACCACCGTGAGGACCATTCAGATGCCCCGGTTGATGACCCTGATGACCACCATGATGACCGCCATGATGACCATCCTGATGACCATGATGACAGCAATCTGGAGGATCGCCCGGAGGAATCGCGGGACCCTTTGGCGGAGGTACTGATGGGGATCGTTGACATCGGTTCCAGAGGTAAAAGAGGCCGAAAGGAAAACGAGGCCGACAGTAAAAAGAGGAGGACTGTTCTTGGGGTCCCCACTCCATCTGCGAGTCCAGTGGGGACCAATATGGACCCAAACTACTCAGTCTCTGAGTCTTATGAGACAGGCAGTATGGACACTGTCAAGTCTGCTAGTGAAGAGTCGGACTTGGAGGAGTGTGATTTCGACAATGACTTTTAAGGATGGAGGAACTTCGTATTGCCTCACTGAATGTGAGGAGTCTAAAGAGTCCTATCAGGAGGGCAGCTTTGTTTGCTTGGCTGGTGACACTCAACCTTGACATTTTCTTTCTTCAGGAGTGTGGAATCTGTCATGAACTTTCATATGCTGCCTTGAAAAAAGACTGGACTATGGGCCCCTCTGTGTGATCGGGGTCTAATATGAACAGAGCTTCAGGGGTTGCTATTTTATTTAAGAACACAAATGTTAATATTTTATCGATTACTGAGATTATACCAGGCCGTGCCCTTTTAGTTCATGCAGTTTTAGATGGTTTTATGTGTCAGCTTTTATATGTGTATGCCCCCCCTGATAAGAATGAACGAGCCTCCCTTTTTAATGCCATCCCCTTGTTTTTAACAGGTCCCGTACCTTTGGTGGTGGGTGGGGATTTTAACTGTGTGATGTTGGGGGAAGGGAGAGGTGGTGGTGACATGACTAGGAAGCCGGACAAAACTTCCAGTTTGGTAAAACACATTTTAACCGATTTTAAACTGCAGGATGTCTGGAGGAAGACCCACCCGACTGACCTAGGTTATTCATGGACTGGGGGTGGAGTATATTCCCGTATAGATTTTGTTTTCTCCTCAGGTATCTTCACACCTAAGGATGCTGGCCTGACCAGTAATGACCATGCTCTCCTGCACACTACCTTGGAGCATACTGGTGAGAAAAAGACTGGTAAGAAAAATGGAATCTTAATGTGCTTTTATTGCAGGATGAGAAGACCCAGACAGATTTTATTACTACCGTGTTTCCCCGAAAATAAGACCGTGTCTTATATTTTTTTGGGCGCCAAAATTGGTCTTATATTGGCAGCCCCAGCCACTGCAGCCTCCCATCCACACACACCTACCCACCCATACACTTACAAAAACACACACACACACATACACATATACACATATACACATATACATACACACACATACACATACACATACACACACATACACACATACACTCACACATACACATATACACTCACACATACACACCGCTTCTTACCGTCTCCCCCGGCCTTCGCTGTGGCTCCCCACTGTCCTCGCTGTCCTCCGGTGTGTCCAGGCTCCTCCAGTGTCCTCTGTATACCCCAGGTGCAGCCGTGCTGGAGCAGATGGGGTTAATCACAGCCTAACTTGGTGTGTGCCCCTGCTCATCTCTGCCCAGCCTGATGTCACTCACTGCAGCCCGGCTTGAGCTCTGATTGGCTCCCAGGAATCAGCGGGCGAGGCCAGATGACGAGCCAATCAGAGCTCACAACGTCATCTGACAGCGCCCGCTGCTTCCTGGGAGCCAATCAGAGCTCGAGCCGGGCTGCAGTGAGTGACATCAGGCTTGGCAGAGATGAGCAGGGGCACACAGCAAGTTAGGCTGTGATTAACCCCATCTTCTCCAGCGCGGCTGCACCTGCAGGACACTGGAGGAGCCTGGACACACTGGAGGAGCCTGGACACACTGGAGGAGCCTGGACACACTGGGGGACAGGTACCAGAAGGCGGCGGCGGCCTAATATTCCCCAGAGCCCCCCCCTAGGCGGTCTTACTTTCGGGGGGGGCCTTATATTAGCAGACCCTCCCCCGTTCCCCCTACCCTGTCTTACTTTCGGGGGGGTCTTAAAATCGGGGAAAGACGGTATGTATAAATTCTTGAGAGATAGAAAACACCCAGATCAGACAATGTTAAACTGGTGGGAGGGTGTGAAGACTCCTATAAAGGAATTTTTCATTAATGTGGGAAAAAAGAAAGCGAAGGAAAAAAGACAGTGTTTTAAAGATTTTAACGTAAGATTACAAACTCTCCATAAGTTAAAAAATTGGGTTGTGACTGATGTAGATGATGATATAGCTAAATTAAAAGTAGAGATCCAGAAATGTTTAGACCAGAAAGACAAGGAAATAATCTTTACTTCCCGTGTTAAACATTTAGAGGAGGGGGAAACATGTGTGGCACCCTGCAACGAGTGCGTCACAGGAGGGTATTGCAGCCAAGACAGCAGCAGCAATATTCTCTGACTAGGCAATGACACAGTTAAAACTCAGAGCTCCATACCCTACATGCACATCAGCATAGAGGGCCAATAAGGTCCTGGTGGGCGGAGTATAGTGGTAGTATGTAGAGGAGAACTGAAGAAAACAACGTAGGAGAAGGGAGCCAAAAGAACAAGCTCTGCAACCTAGGAGAGGGGGCCTGCACAGTCCCGTGCAGCCCCCTGGCCATCACCCCGGTTGGGCGCCATTACTCCTGTGCCTCAACAACTGGACTCTGGGCAAATGCACAGGGGTCAAAACATCCCCATGCCTGTCTACAACCGGATTACTGGTTCCGAAGCTGGGAGTCATTTATCACTGCCATGCAAACCAGGAGTGGAGGGACCGCTTTACAGGAGCACCCCACCACCACCGCACACACAGAGTCGTCTAGCCAGCGGAGTACCCACCAAAAGGACCCAAGGCTCCCCACAAATCCGGCCTGAATTCCCCAGTAGGGCAATTGAAGCAGCCTCCTTGTACCCGATCTGGCACCCCTGGGCAACAACGGCAACACAAACTAGTTAGAATGGAAGAACACCGCGGAGCTCTGAGAAACACTGGACACCCGGTCCGTTACCCGTGAACTGTATACCATGTATCACCTGCTGGTTACAGTAAAGTATTCCGGTTACAGAGACTATCCGTGTCCATGCTTTCTTAAGAACTGTCCATCTCCGCATGTAGAAGGTAACTGCAGCTGCCTCACAACATCTTGTGCAGCTCCTGGCTCCGGGGACTACCGCTCAGCCTAAGCAGCGCCGGTGGGTATCACCGGAACACTCATAGGTGGCGTCACGAATTAAAACAACCTTTAAATCTGTTCAGCCAATGTTCTTTTGAATCTGCACCACCGGGCCCCGCTTCGGCAGGCGCGGTTCCATGACAGGAGGAAGAAGCTATGCCTGCCCCGTGAAGCCCCGGCCCCCGGCTTGGTGTCAGACAGAATGGCGTCATGAACAGGATACGAGCAGGCCCGTTCCCTAACAGGTATAATGTGCTTAAAAAGACTTTATTTCTTCAAAAAGGACTTTGTTCATCCCTAAAAGAACTTTTCCCGCCTTTTCACCAATTGGGCCAAGATGGCATCCAAGATGGCGATCCTCACCATGTGAACCACCACGTGCAGGCCCAGGGGTGAGCCACCACCCCACTTCGTGGGAGGACCAAGGCAAAGGCGCCAAAATCATTGTCCGCCCCGATTGCTGGAACCATGGGGGCGGGCCAAAGAGTTTTTCCCACACTTGGACTACAAATACTCCCAGAAAGTGGGAGTGTCAGAGGCTTTTCCACCAGCTCACCAAGAGAACGGTTACCGGTTTGGACGGGTGTGGTTCCTCCAAGTAGAAGATGACCAGCATCATATTGATTTTTCAGAAAAAAAAATGACGTGGGCTTCGCCGTATTTCTGGAACCAGCCGGATCCAGCAGGCAGCGACGGGCTGCCCCCAACCCCCAGGTGCCTATTTGTACCTGGCCGGACACAAGAATATAGGCGAGCCCTCTTTTTTTATTATTTCATGAATTTCATGAAATAATAAAAAAAAAATGCGTGGGGCTCCGCGCAATTTCTATGTCTAGCCAGGTACAGCTAAGCAGCTGGGGGCTGGAATCCGCAGCGCAGGGAGGCTCAAGCTTTCTGGGCACCCGCCGCTGCAAATTGCAGCCCGCAGCCGCCCCAGAAGATGCCGCGTTCATTGAAGCGCCATCCTCTGGCGCTGAACCCTGCTCTTCCAGCAGCCCTGGTGGCGGTGGCACGCTGGGTAATAAAGGGGTTAATACCAGCTTTGTTATACAAGCTGGTATTAAGCCCGAGATTCTTAATGTCAGGCCAGGTTTGACCCGGCCACTAAGAATCTCCAATAAAGGGTTAAAAGAGAAAAATTTTTATTAGAAAAAAAAAAAAAAGCCATTAGGGACTCCATCTTTAATTAAAAAAATCCTCTTCCGTCCGACATAGTCCAAAAGGCGATATCCTCTCTGCTACATCCCCTGTGCATAGATATAGATGTCTATGCACAGGGAATGAGCAGACTGAGAACAATCTCAGCTCTGCTACATCAGGCAGCAGGCGGGCACTAGGACCCTGGAGCTGCGGCAGCCTGCAGGACCCGAGGGCACAGAGCAGACAGCCAGACTCATTACTGTGCGAATTTCCCTGCGATTACTTGCACAGTAAGGAGTCCAATGCAAGTCAATGGCAATGCTAGTTTTGTCAGAGTCTCTGACAAAACTAGGATTGCCATTGATTTGCATTGGACTCGTTACTGTGCGAGTAAACGCTGGGAAACTCGCAGAGTAACGAGTCCTAGCAGATAGAGCCTGAAGCTTCTGAGACACATCTGCGATTTGTAAATCGCACATTACTCGCTATTACTCGCTTCCCCATTCATTAACATTGGACTCGCTAGACTTGCAACGAGTAGCGAGTCCCGGGCTCGGACTCGCTAGAGTCAAGCGATTCCGAGTAATTTAGGACTCGCCCATCACTACCCAGGATCCCTGTCCAATCTGATGGCATAAAAATCTTGGGCATACACTTTTATGCAAGAAATGATGGAAGCAGAAATTGGGATATAGTGCTTATCAGACTGACCCAGAAAATTTCTTTATGGCAGCTAAGACAACTATCTATGGAGGGTAAGATCCTAATTGTAAAAATGATTTTGTTTCCGATCATTTTGTATGCTGCAATGGTCTTTCCCCCAAACTCCCTCTATATGAAAAGGCTTCTCAAGCCCATCTTTCATTTCCTGTGGGGTTCTAAAATGGAGAAGCTTAGGAGGGTGGTGGTTTGTAAGAGTAAGAAAAATGGCGGTAAGGGGCTTCCAGACTTGAAATTGTTTTTATTAATCAAGTTCTTTGTATTTTGCTACAAGAGTCTGAGCAAGGTGGGGGCCTTTCCATGTTTCTTAAGGTACAGCACGGGGTATATTTTTACGAAACTAAAGGTTAATGTTCAGACTAACCGCCCTGTGCTTTTGTTCCCTCCTAAGCATTACAAGATTCTTGATACCATTATTACTGAGATTGATCTGACAAGTGTTGCGCATGAGGTGTTAACCAATCAGTGAAAACGTACTGCTATTTGTAAAGGTCATGAAGAAATGGAAGATGTTGCGAATTTTTCTCCTTCTAGGTGCCGGCTGGTTTGGAACAATGTGTCATACCCTGCACTAAGTAACAGGCAAAAACATCTATCCTGGCAGGTTGTTCATCAGTGCCTTTCCACAAGGGCCTTTCAACATCGTAGAAGTCTTGTGTCTAGTGCTAGATGCCCAAGGGAAAGGTGTGCACATGATGAGACTGTATTCCACCTGTTTTGGCAATGTCAAAATGCACATGCACTTTGGCAGACCGTGGGCACCCTCCTGAAATGGGTCTGCGGTCTGTGGGTTTTAAATTGTGCTATTGTTTTATATGGAATTCTTGATTGTCCAGCCATGGCCCAAGCTCGAGTGGCATGGCTTATGATAAATTGTTTTAAAGAAGCTATTTGGAAAACGAGAAATATTTTGCTTTTTAAACGTGACTGTATTTCTGTGAATGATTGTATTGGATTGGCACTTTGTGAAATGTACACTTACTATCTAAGAGATGTTAAAACTATGGGGAGAAATGAAGCTATGAAACTATGGTGTATCCAAATATGGAACTCTTATATGTTTTTATGAATTACCTTTTACCTCTTGTTTTATATGTCTTTTAATATCCTGCCTTTTATGTGATTTTATGTCACGTTTTATTAAGTGTAAATTTTGATTGATGATTCTTCTTTTCCGTTCTTGTATTTTACTATTGACTACAATAAAGCTTGTTTGAAACGTGATCTGTTCTTATCAGTTTAATATCTGATACGTCCCCTATCTGGGGACCAGGGGCGGAACTACTGTGGTGCAGCTGGTGCAGCTGCACCAGGGCCCCGACCAGCTAGGGGGCCCCTGGGGCTCCAGCGGCAGGTCTGTTCCCCTGTCAGACAGACAGAAGGGTGGTAGGTAGCGGCAGTAGTGTGGGGGTGGTGCTGTCGGGTGTCAGCAGCGCTGCACACCCGCGGCACTGTTTTGGCACTGAGTTCCGGGGGGGAAGCAGGAAAGCCACCACATGGCTAATTAGTATGCGATGCTCTCCAAACTACAGCCTGCAGAGCATCGCTTATCTCCGTTCTGTGCTGAGGGAGGAGGGAGGGGGCTAGAGTGCAGGGGGAGGTGGGGGATGGGCTGCTCTGGCTGGCATTACATGAGCCCAGCCACATCACACCGGAGACAATCCCGGGGTCTCCTGTGAGCTCACACAGCCGCCCTGCACTTTCCTTCCCTCCAGACTCAGAGAGGATCATCACTGTTAAGCAAAGAACACTGCTAATGTGTGTATGTGTACATATGTGTAAGTCTGTGCTTATATGTCTATGTGTGTATATATGTGTGTGTGCAGTGTGTGTATATATATATGTGTGTGTGTGTGTGTGTCTGTCTATATGTGTGTGTGTGTACATTGTGTATATATATGTGTACAGTGTGTATATGTGTGTATTTATATATGTGTGGGGGGTGTGTGAACAGTGTGTATATAAATGTGTGTCTCTGTGTATATATGTGTGTATATATAGGTGTGTACAGTATGTATACGTGTATATAAATGTGTGTCTGTGTATATATGTATATATGTGTGTGGGTGTGTGTGTACAGTGTGTATTTGTGTGTATATATATGTGTGGGTGTGCAGTGTGTGTATATATATGTGTGTGTCTGTCTATTTGTGTGTGTGTGTACATTGTGTATATAGATGTGTACAGTGTGCATATGTGTGTATTTATATATGTGTGGGGGGTGTGAACAGTGTGTATATAAATGTGTGTCTCTGTGTATATATATGTGTGTATATATAGATGTGTACAGTATGTATACGTGTATATAAATGTGTGTCTGTATATATGTATATATGTGTGTGGGTGTGTGTGTACAGTGTATTTGTGTGTATATATATGTGTGGGTGTGTACAGTATGTATATGTTTATATAAATGTGTGTGTGTATATGTGTGTGTATATATGTGTGTGTGTACAGTGTGTATATATGTGTGTGTCTGTGTATATATGTGTGTGCGGGTGTGTGTACAGTGTGTATATGTGTATATAAATGTGTGTGTCTGTGTATACATGTGTGGGTGTATGTGTGTGTATATATGTGTGTATATGTGTCTGTGTGTGTGGCCTGTGCATGTGTTTGGCATTTATATGTGTGTTGTGTGTGTGCATGGATTGTGTGTCTGTGGCTTGTGTCTGTGGCTTGTGTCTCTGTGTGTGGCATGTGTCTCTGTGTCTATGGCATGTGTCTATGTGTCTGTGGCATGTGTCTCTATGTGTGTGGCATGTGTCTCTGTGTCTGTGGCATGTGTCTCTGTGTGTGTGGCATGTGTCTCTGTGTCTGTGGCTTGTGTCTCTGTGTCTGTGTGTGTGGCCTGTGCATGTGTTTGGCATTTATTTGTGTGTTGTGTGTGTGCATGGATTGTGTGTCTGTGGCTTGTGTCTGCGTGTGTGGCTTGTGTCTCTGTGTGTGTGGCCTGTGTATGTGTCTGTGTGTGGCATTTGTCTGTGTGTTGCTTTTGTGTCTGTGTGTACTTGGCTTGTGTGTTTTGATTGTGTGTGTGGATTGTGTGTGGCTTGTGTCTGTATGTGTAGCTTGTGGCTGTGTGTGGCTTGTGTCTGTGTCGCTTGTGTCTCTTTCTGTGTGTGTGGCTTTTGTCTCTGTATGTGTGGCTTCCGTCTCTGTGTGTGGCTTGTGTCTCTGTGTCTGTGGCTTGTGTCTGTGGCCTGTGTATGTGTCTGTGTTTTGGCATTTGTCTGTGTGTTACTTGTGTGTCTGTGTGTGTGCGTGGCTTATGTGTGGATTGTGTGTGTCGCTTGACTCTGTGTGTGTGGCTTGTGTGTGTGGCTTGTGTGTGTGGCTTGTGTCTGTGGATTGTGTGTATGTGCCTTGTGTCTCTGTGTGTGGGCTTGTGTCTGTGTGTGGCGTATGTGCGGCTTTTGTCTTTTTGTGGGTTTGTGTCTGTGTGTGGCGTGTGTGTGTGGCTTGTGTCTATGTGTGTAGCTTGTGGCTTGCCTGTGTGTGGATTTTGTCTGTCTGTGTATGTGGCTTGTGTCTCTGTGTGTGTTTGGCTTTTGTCTGTGTATATGTGTGTGGCTTTTGTTAATGTGTAAAAAACATGTATGATGTGTATGTAATGAGCACATGTTGTCCAGTATAGGTTCCCTTTAAAGGGCATCAGCATTCCTTCTGTTGTTTCCACCTCTTTTGGAAACTCGCATCTCCTGTGGTACTCTGACGCGCCGGCCAGAATGTCATATCCAGTCCTGTGCATTGTGGGGGTTTATGACATGTATAGGCAGCTTCAATATGTGCACTGGGCATGCGTCGGAGCCCGGCCGAACATGTGATCAGCCCCCACAATGCACCAGGCTGGATATGACGTTCGGGCTGGTGTGACAGAGTACCATAGGAGGCGGTAACAACCATGGCTTGCCCCCCCTAGTTTTGATCCTGGGTACGACCATGGATGCACACCCATGGCACTATTCTGTCATTGAGTCCCGTGGTGCTGTGGGGTGTCAGCTGTGCTCAGTGGCGTAGCGGGGGGAAGGGGGGGGGCCACAGGCGGCACTTGTGTGGGGGCGGCACACGGCAGCAGCAATTCCTCTCCCTCCTTGGGAGAAGCGCCACTGCAGGACCTGTCAGAGCGACTGCGGTGATCACTTCATCATAGGACCTGTGCGGTGACGTCACTTCCCGCACAGCCGCACAGTGCGGCCCACACTTCACTTGCGGCCGTTCTGGATCCTGGAGGGAGGCTGATATTCATTGAATTTAAACAGTGAGAGTCCTGACTCCCTGTCCCTAACAGGTACACTAAGTGGCTCCATGGAGATGAATACTGTATATAGCATATGGGATATGGGCCATATGCTATATACAGCATACAGAGGAGAAGAGGACAGGGGGGCAGAAGGACAGGAGCAGGGGGACAGAAGGACAGGAACAGGGTTACAGGAGAAGAGGACAGGGGGGCAGGAGGAGTGGGGCAGTGTGTGGTGATAGTGGCGGCTGTACCAGGTGTCTCTGCCTCCATGCGGCATCCTCCACCTTCCTGTGTTGGCAAGGTGTGGCATGCTGGGAATTGTAGTTCTCCTGCCTGTTCGGGCGTTATTGTATGGTTTCTGGGCAGTATGTTGGGTGCTGGGAGTTGTAGTTCTCCTGGGAGGGCTCAATGTTCTCCCGCCGTCTGTCTGTGGTTATTGTGCCTCTTCTGGGATGTCCTCAGCTCCGTACTGTGCACAGACAGTGTACCACCATGTCTTCATCTTCGTGCTGAGCACAGACAGTGTATCGTACACTGTCTGTGCACAGCACGGAGCTGGGGACTTGGTGGTACACTGTCTCCCGACGCCTTAAAATCGGTCTGTTTCTCATCCAGGAGTCGGATGAGTGACATCCATTTTTTGGTCCGTTTGGCAACTGCTGTGCGAGTGGCCAACATTTTTCTCAGATTCTCAGATCACATCCGTGTGCAATCAATCTGTTCTTTCTTCAGCAGCTATTACTGTATAATCATTTACAGGAACATTTTGCAGTGTTCTGAGCTATAGAATGATAATATATCCGTGAAAAAAACAGATGCCTCTTGGATGGTCTGTGTGCTGTCTGTGATTTTGTCGGACCCGTAGACTTGCATTGGCGAGTCTCGCGCGAGAATCACATACTGTCGCAACATGTTGCAACTTTTTTCTCATCCTGAATCTGGATGAGAAAAAAGCATCCGACACTCACCAATGTGCTCTCAGAGATTGATTGCAATGTGAGAAAATCACACATTAAACTCATCAGAGTTTCACACCAGTTTGTCCGTACCCTAATACTAAAATCCATATAGTAATCCTACAGTGCCTGCGGGACATGGTATGGGGAGGATTTATGGCTCAGTTAGTACACACTCCATACTTCTTGTTATTAACCAGTTAATGCTCTCTTGTCCACCGCACTGCAGTGTCAAAAGAGGACGACAGTGAGACAAACAGCAACATGGCATCAGAGAGCCCCTGACCTCGAAATAGAAGATCCTCAGATCCCGGTATTGTGACATAATATTAAGAATAAAGGTTTTTTGCATTTATATTGCATTATGAACACAGCACAGCACGGCGACGAAAATTGCTCCGGCCCCGGGCCCTCCTTGACTCCTGCTTGTTGCCATACACTGGGGTTGTGCAGAGCTGGCAATTGCAACCCTTCTCTTTGTGTTTTAGTATAGTAGTTATATTCTTGAATATAGGGGCAGACAGTGTATACTATGTATACTTCCAGATAATCAACAACCAAAGAGGCGGCAAATTGTTCGACAGCCCCAGGCGCCACAAACAGTAGCTACGCCGCTGGCTGTGCTGCACACCCGCAGCACTATTCTGGCACTGAGTTCCGGGTAGGGGGGGGGCCCAAAAAATTTCTTGCACCAGGGCCCAATACAGTCTGGGTCCCCCCTGCTGGGGACCATATATTAAATGGATTTTTAAAACAGGGAGATGGAAGAAGAGCTTGCTCTGTCCACTCCACGCATTGACCTGGTATTGCAGTACCTCTAGGACCAGTGCACCCCTTTCCTAACCCTGTTTCCAAAAGCAGAATTAATTTCACATGAAAGAATAGCCCAAAAACCAAGCCATTTGCTAGTACAGTGGCTTAGTGGCTAGCAGCATTAAAGCCGTATGCTTTTTCTTGATTCAAATTTCCCGCCTTTTTGGCGAAGCTGTGAAATTTCACGCGTTTCTATTCAATTTCTTTTTTTGTGTTTTTCAGGGGGTTCCTGTGTGTTTTTCTGAGTTTTTTTCGCTTTTCTATCAAAGTTGACCAATTCTGCTCCTTTGGACTTGTTTGTAGGTAATTTGCAATTGAGGGGGGCGCGGCCGTAACTTAATGTTTTTTCTTTCTGTCACTGCAGGTGCTGCAGCTTAAGCATTTAGAGGCCATTGTCTTCTTACCACAATGTCCATTGGCCTTGCCTACATGAGCACCTTCCTTCTTTCGGCTGAAAAACCAACGACTAGTAGCTCCCTACTCCAGTCGAGTAAGATGCCTGGCTGGCGCTGGGAGCAAAGACAGAGGCTCACCCTGGCTTCGGCAAGGGGGAGCACAGGAAGATCCCTGACCCTCACTGTGGCCTTCTGGCTTGGAGGGACGGGGTTGGCTTTTGGGGACCTTCTCCTCACGGAAGGGTCCACACGAATCCTAGCCTGGGCATCGGTTTTGGTGTGACGTACGTTGCACATTTTCCCGGTGCCTTGGAAAGCATCTGAATAAAAAAAAAAAAATCTGTTCTTATCAGTTTAATATCTGATACGTCCCCTATCTGAGGACCATATATTAAATGGATTTTTAGAACAGGGAGATGGAAGAAGAGCTTGCTCTGTCCACTCCACGCATTGATCTGGTATTGCAGGACCTCCAGGACCGGTGCACCCCTTTCCTAACCCTGTTTCCAAAAGTAGAATTCATTTCACATGAAAGAATAGCCCAAAAACCAAGCCATTTGCTAGTACAGTGGCTTAGTGGCTAGCAACATTAAAGCCATATGCTTTTTCTTGATTCAAATTTCCCGCCTTTTTGTCGAAACTGTGAAATTTCACGATTTTCTATTCAATTTCATTTTTTGTGTTTTTTAGGGGGTTCCAGTGTGTTTTTCAGAGTTTTTTATCACTTTTCTATCAAAGTTGACCAATTCTGCTCCCTTTGGACTTGTTTGTAGGTAATTTGCAATTGAGGGGGGCGCGGCCGTAACTTAATGTTTTTTCTTTCTGTCACTGCAGGTGCTGCAGCTTAAGCATTTAGAGGCCATTGTCTTCTTACCACAATGTCCATTGGCCTTGCCTACATGAGCACCTTCCTTCTTCTGGACCCACAAACCACCAAAAACAAAGACTAAACCAGCCTCCCGAAGTAAAGACTAAATCCAAGCTATGCTATGCTATGCTACGGCCTTTGCATTGACGATGCATGTCCTTTCTGAGTTGCTCTTGTCCTTGAAGAGCCGTACTCCTTTATGAGCTGCTGTCTCCCTCTTGTGGATCATTTTTAGCAAGACTTTTCAAGCTGCGACTTCCTACTACTTCTCCTTTTGGGTGTCTTTTTAAGGGGATTTTGAGCTTTTTACATTTGGCTTAGCCAGACTGGTACCTGAAGTCAACTGAGAAGTGCCAGAAGCATGATGGAAATCCTTTCTTGGGGTCATTGGAATGGCTCCAAATGTGTAGGCTAAATAGATGGGCGGAGAATTTGAATGTAAATTTTCGTAAATGGGTAGTGTCTGCAATAAGCAGCAATTGTGTGGCTTTTCTTGTGTCTGCTCCCAGCTCATTTTCAACATCTCCACAATACATGTGAATCGCAGGCCTTGCTCCCACCCTAGGTCCATACCAATTTGAGTTATTGCTTCTCGGCATTTTTGCTAAGATCAAGTGTAGTATCGTTCAAAAAGGAGGTATGCAGCGGCTTCCCCAGTAGATGATACATTATGCACACTGGAAGGTTGCGCTTGTTAGTACTCTGGATGGACTGGTCATCCAACCAGGGGAAAGCATGACCCTACCAGGATCAAAGCCATTGGGCTGGGTAAGTGTGAGGGTATAGTGCACAGTGCCCCAGGCCTCGTCAACCTGGTGGGAGTCTGAGCTTTCTGGATTGGGAACCCTGCGAGTCTTGGTCTCTGTAGCCCGTTGCACCTTGCCTCTTCATACTTTCTAAGCACACTCCCTTATCTGGGCCTTCTGGCCAGGATAGGAAATTTTTATCACTCCGGTCGGGGGTCCGGTCAGCTTTGGGCTAGAGAAACCAACATCCCGGTCGGAGGTCCGGTCAGCTTCAGGCTGAGAAACCAACAACCCGGTTGGAGGTCTGGGTAGCTTTTGCTGGAAACCAACACCCGGAGGGCGGTCTGGGCAGCTATGGCTGAAAAACCAACACTTTGTTGGAGGTCCGGGCAGTTTCGGCTGAAAAACCAACGACTTGTAGCTCCCTACTCCAGTCGAGTAAGATGCCTGGCTGGACGCTGGGAGCAAAGACAGATGCTCACCCTGGCTTCGGCAAAGGGGAGCACAGGAAGATCCCTGACCCTCGCTGTGGCCTTCTGGCTCGGAGGAATGGGGTTGGTTTTTGGTGACCTTCTCCTCATGGAAGGGTCCACACGAATCCGAGCGTGGGCATCGATTTTGGTGTGACTTACGTTGCACATTTTCCCGGTGCCTTGGAAAGCTTCTAAATAAAAAAAAAAAATCTGTTCTTATCAGTTTAATATCTGATACGTCCCCTATCTGAGGACCATATATTAAATGGATTTTTAGAACAGGGAGATGGAAGAAGAGCTTGCTCTGTCCACTCCATGCATTGACCTGGTATGCAGTACCTCCAGGACCGGTGCACCCCTTTCCTAACCCTGTTTCCAAAAGCAGAATTCATTTCACATGAAAGAATAGCCAAAAACCAAGCCATTTGCTAGTACAGTGCCTTAGTGGCTAGCAGCATTAAAGCCATATGCTTTTTCTTGATTCAAATTTCCCGCCTTTTTGGCGAAGCTGTGAAATTTCACGCGTTTCTATTCAATTTCTTTTTTTGTGTTTTTCAGGGGGTTCCTGTGTGTTTTTCGGAGTTTTTTTCGCTTTTCTTTCAAAGTTGACCAATTCTGCTCCCTTTGGACTTGTTTGTAGGTAATTTGCAATTGAGGGGGGCGCGGCCATAATTTAATGTTTTTTCTTTCTGTCACTGCAGGTGCTGCAGCTTAAGCATTTAGAGGCCATTGTCTTCTTACCACAATGTCCATTGGCCTTGCCTGCTTTTCTTTCAAAGTTGACCAATTCTGCTCCCTTTGGACTTGTTTGTAGGTAATTTGCAAATGAGGGGGGCGCGGCCATAATTTAATGTTTTTTCTTTCTGTCACTGCAGGTGCTGCAGCTTAAGCATTTAGAGGCCATTGTCTTCTTACCACAATGTCCATTGGCCTTGCCGGCTTTTGTTTCAAAGTTGACAAATTCTGCTCCCTTTGGACTTGTTTGTAGGTAATTTGCAATTGAGGGGGGCACGGCCATAATTTAATGTTTTTTCTTTCTCTCACTGCAGGTGCTACAGCTTAAGCATTTAGAGGCCATTGTCTTCTTACCACAATGTCCATTGGCCTTGCCTACATGAGCACCTTCCTTCTTCTGGACCCACAAACCACCAAAAACAAAGACTAAACCAGCCTCTCGAAATAAAGACAAAATACAAGCTATGCTATGCTATGGCCTTTGCATTGACGATGCATGTCCTTTCTGAGCTGCTCTTGTCCTTGAAGAACCGTACTCCTTTATGAGCTGCTGTCTTCCTCTTGTGGATCATTTTTAGCAAGACTTTTCAAGCTGCAACTTCCTACCACTTCTCCTTTTGGGTGTCTTTTTAAGGGGATTTTGAGCTTTTTATATTTGGCTTAGCCAGACTGGTACCTGAAGTCAACTGAGAAGTGCCAGAAGCATGATGGAAATCCTTTCTTGGGGTCATTGGAATGGCTCCAAATGTGTAGGCTAAATAGATGGGCGGAGAATTTGAATGTAGATTTTCGTAAATGGGTAGTGTCCGCAATAAGCAGCAATTGTGTGGCTTTTCTTGTGTCTGCTCCCAGCTCATTTTCAACATGTCCACAATACATGTGAATCGCAGGCCTTGCTCTCACCCTAGGTCCAAACCAATTTGGGTTATCGCTTCTCGGCCTTTTGGCTGCAATCAAGTGCTTAACCCCTTCATGACCTTGCCATTTTTTGCAATTCTGACCAGTGTCCCTTTATGAGGTTATAACTCGGGAACGCTTCAATGGATCCTAGCGATTCTGAGATTGTTTTTTCGTGACATATTGGGCTTCATGCTAGTATTAAATTTAGGTCGATAATTTTTGCGTTTATTTGTGAAAAAATCAAAAATATGGCAAAAATTTTGAAAATTTAGCAATTTTCAAATTTTGAATTTTTCTTCTGGTAAACCAGAGAGTTATGTGACACAAAATAGTTATGAAATAATATTTCCCACATGTCTACTTTACATCAGCACAATTTTGGAAAAAAAAAAAATTTTGTTAGGAAGTTATAAGGGTTCAAAGTTCATGAGCAATTTTTCATTTTTCCACCAAAATTTACAAAACCATTTTTTTTAGTGACCACATCCCATTTGAAGTCCCTTTGAGGGGTTTACATGACAGAAAACACCCAAAAGTGACACCATTCCAAAAACTGCACCCCTCAAGCTACTCAAAACTACATTCAAGAAGATTATTAACCCTTCAGGTGCTTCACAGGAACTAAGCAAATTGGAAACAAAAAAATGGATATTTTAATTTTTCTAACAAAAATGTTCTTGTATCCTCAATTTTTTCATTTTCACATGGGCAACAAGATAAAATGGATCCTAAAATTTGTTGGGCAATTTCTCCTGAGTATATCGATACCACATATGTGATCATAAACCACCGTTTGGGCGCACGGCAGGGCTCTGAAGGGAAAGAGAGCAATTTGACTTTTGGAGCTAATTTTCCATTCAAAAAGTGAAATGGCGCTCCTTCACTTCTGAGCCCTGCCGCGCGTCAAAACAGTGGTTTATGACCACATATGAGGTATCGGTGTACTCAGGAGAAATTGCCCAACAAATTTTAGGATGCATTTTATCCTGTTACCCATGTGAAAATGAAAGAATTGAGGCTAAAAGAACATTTTTGTGAAAAAAAAGTACTTTTTCCATATTCACAGATCAATTTGTAAAGCATGTAGGGGTTCAATATGCTCACCACCCATCTAGATAAGTTCCCTGGGGGGTCTAGTTTCCAAAATGGGGTCACTTGTGGGGGAGCTCCAAAGTTTAGGCACACAGGGGCTCTCCAAACGCGACATGGTGTCCGCTAACAATTTGAATGGAAAATCACCTCAAATTGTTAGCGGACACCATATCGCATTTGGAGAGCCCCTGTGTGCCTAAACATTGGGGCTCCACCACAAGGGACCCCATTTTGGAAACTAGACCCCCCAGGGAACATATCTAGATGCATTGTGAGCACTTTGAACCCGCAGGTGCTTCACAAATTGATCCGTAAAAATTAAAAAGTAATCTTTTTTCCACAAAAATGTTTTTTTCATTTTCATGAATTAATTTGTGAAGAACCTGGGGGTTCAATATGCTCACCACCCATCTAGATAAGTTCCCTGGGGGGGTCTAGTTTCCAAAATGGGGTCACTTGTGGGGGAGCTCCAAAGTTTAGGCACACAGGGGCTCTCCAAACGCGACATGGTGTCCGCTAACAATTTGAATGGAAAATCAGCTCAAATTGTTAGCGGACACCATGTCGCATTTGGAGAGCTCCTGTGTGCCTAAACATTGGGGCTCCCCCACAAGTGACCCCATTTTGGAAACTAGACCCCCAGGGAACATATCTAGATGCATAGTGAGCCCTTTGAACCCCCAGGTGCTTCACAAATTGATCCGTACAAATTAAAAAAGAAAATTTGTGTGAAAAAAAAAGTATTTTTACCTTATTACGGATCAGTTAGTGAAGCACCTGGGGATTCAAAGTGCTCACAATGCATCTAGATAGGTTCCTTGGGGGGGTCTAGTTTCCAAAATGGGGTCACTTGTGGGGGAGCTCCAAAGTTTAGGCACACAGGGGCTCACCAAACGCGACATGGTGTCCGCTAACAATTTGAATGGAAAATCAGCTCAAATTGTTAGCAGACACCATGTCGCATTTGGAGAGCTCCTGTGTGCCTAAACATTGGGGCTCCCCCACAAGTGACCCCATTTTGGAAACTAGACCCCCCAGGGAACATATCTAGATGTATAGTGAGCCCTTTGAACCCCCAGGTGCTTCACAAATTGATCCGTACAAATTAAAAAAGAAAATTTGTGTGAAAAAAAAGTACTTTTACCTTATTACGGATCAGTTTGTGAAGCACCTGGGGATTCAAAGTGCTCACTATGCATCTAGATAGGTTCCTTGGGGGTCTAGTTTCCAAAATGGGGTCACTTGTGGGGGAGCTCCAATGTTTAGGCACACAGGGGCTCTCCATACACAACCTGGTGTTTGCCAACAATTGGAATTGTTAGCGGACACCAGGTCGCGTATGGAGAGCCCCTGTGTGCCTAAACATTTGAGCTCCCCCACAAGTGACCCCATTTTGGAAACTAGACCCCCAGGGAACATATCTAGATGCATTGTGAGCACTTTGAACCCCCATGTGCTTCACAAATTGAGACGTATAAATGAATAAAGAAACTTTTTGTGAAAAAACATACTAGTCTAGTAGTTACAATTCGCAGCATAGGGGACCCAATACATTTGGGTCTCTCCATGCTGAGGATTCCAGCCCCCTAGCTGCCAAGTTGTACCTGGCTGGCAACCAAAAATACGGCAAAGCTCCATGTCATTTTATTTGTAGAATTTTAAAAAAAAAATGACATGGGGCTCTGCCATATTTTTGGTCCAGCCAGGTACAACTTGGCAGCTACGGACTGCCACCAGCCCCCAGCTGCCTCATTGTACCTGGCTGGAACCAAAAATACAGCGAAGCCTATTTTTTTTTTATTTCTAGAATTATTTCTAGAAAAAAAATGACATAGGGCTCCGCCATATTTTTGGTCCAGCCAGGTACAACTTGGCAGCTGCGGACTGCCACCAGCCCCCAGCTGCCTCGTCATACCTGGCTGGAACCAAAAATACAGCGAAGCCCTTTTTTTTTTAAATTTCTAGAACTAATTCTAGAAAAAAAATTACGTGGGGCTCCGCCATATTTTTGGTCCAGCCAGATACAACTAGGCAGCTGGGGGATGGAATCCTCAGCATAGAGAGGCCCAAGCGTTCTGGGCCCCCCTGGTGCGAATTGCAGCCCGCAGCCACCCCAGAAAATGGCGCATTCATTGAAGCACCATTTTCTGGCGCTGTACCCACGCTCTTCCAGTTGCCCTGGTGCCAGTGGCTAACTGGGTAATAAAGGGGTTAATGCCAGCTTTTTATTGGCAGCTGGCACTAAGCCCGAGATTCATAATATAGGGCCAATGTTAGACCCGCCATTAGGAATCTCTAGTACGGTAAATAGTCAATAAATACACACATAGAAAAATCTTTTTATTTGAAAAAAAAACACAGACACAATTCGGACTCCATCTTTATTATAAAAAGATCCGACGTAGTCCACAACGAAGGTCCCACGACGCCCGATCGCTCCGACGTAGTCCATAATGAAGGTCCCACGACGTTCGATTGTCTCCGACGTAGTCCACAACGAAGGTCCTTTGCCGCTCGATCGCTTTCAGATTGCTACTCTGGAGCCCAATCCGCCAGCATTGGTGATCGAGCTGCAGAAAGTGATATGACACCCCGGGCGCAGTGACCCACTATGTGCATCACTGTGCCTGGGCTGTCAGATTGCTTTCTGCAGCTCGATCCCCAGGATCCAGCTGCAGAAAGTGATCTGACAGCTCCAGCACAGTGATCACATAATGGTCACTGTGGATCACTGTGCTGGAGCTGTCAGATCATTTCCTGCAGCTAGATCCTCAGGATCCAGCTGTAGAAAGTGATCTGACAGATCCAGCACAGTGATCCACAGTGATCACATAATGGTCACTGTGGATCACTGTGCTGGAGCTGTCAGATCACTTCCTGCAGCTAGATCCTCAGGATCCAGCTGTAGAAAGTGATCTGACAGATCCAGCACAGTGATCCACAGTGATCACATAATGGTCACTGTGGATCACTGTGCTGGAGCTGTCAGATCACTTCCTGCAGCTAGATCCTCAGGATCTAGCTGTAGAAAGTGATCTGGCAGCTCCAGCACAGAGCTGTCAGATCCAGAGGCGGTGAAGAGGAGGAGGAGGAGCGGGACGCAGTGGAGACAGAGCGGCCGCCGGAGGGGTGAGTGGGAGAGGCGATCGCAGCTCCGGTGATCGGGGGGGCAGGAAGGGGGAAGAGGGGGGGTGACAGGAGAAGTAGGGGGGCACTTAGGAGGAAGCGGGGGCAGGCAGGAGGAAGCGGGAGCAGGCAGGAGGAGGCGGGCGGCAGGAAGAGGAAGCGGGCGGCAGGTGACAGGAAGCAGGCGGCAGGAAAAGGAAGCGGGGGGGGTAAGAAAGATGAAGAGAGGGCAGGAAAGAGAGGTGGGGGGCAGGGGGACAGTTAGAGGATGACAGGGGAGAAGATTGGAGGGTAGGGATAGCAGCGGCAGACAGGGAAGCATTACAGGCGCGGTGATTTTCACTTTCACTTTTGAGTGCCAATCACCACGCCTGTAGCCGGGGGGGTGGGGGTGGGGGCAAATCGACCCCCCCTGGGGTGTTGTACAACTCCCCATGTACCTGCAGGCCGAGTGACAGGTCAGTGACACCCTCACTCGACCTGCAGGAGCCCGATCATTCCATGGCCCAGGGGGTGGGCCAAGGGTCTGGAAGGGGTTAACAGCAGGAGGTTGTAGTTGAAGGGCACTCGGGTACCCCTCTCCTTGGCCTGGCAGGATCGTCCACTTCGGTGGACTTCATCTGCCTGTTGCTACCGTATTAGGCGGAGGGCTTAGTCCCAGGGTAACGAGTTGCGATCCCCCCAACCTTTCGGTGCTTTGCTACAAAGCTCTGAAGACGCAGATTGCAGGCGGTTGCAATTTGCAATTCTTTTTTTTTTTGCGCCATACCATGGAGGTTGACCCCAACCTCGTGCCCCTGTATGCGAGGCTTAAGAACACTGTACGGGTTCACTTTACGGCCGGTGGTTCAGATACACGGAATCTAGGGTATGTATTCCAGGACATCCTTTAAAAACTGCTCCGTGTTAGGCACACCGAGATCCTTTCCATCCAGGATTATCCTCGACGTGGAGATTATGACATCACTTTTACTGCAGACGGTATTTTCAAGGATGTCCTGTCTAGAGTTAAGGCAGTAGAATCTAGCCCTGTTCTTAAAGGGGTTCAGATTATCGAGCACATCCTAGATGAGGTGAAATTGGTGATTGTGAAAGTTTTTTCACCCTTTATATCAGCACCAGAGGTAATCTCTTTTTCGACAGTCTACTTTAAAAGTGTAAAATGTATTGGGAAAGTGTTAAATGAGTTTAACATCTGGACTTCCAAATGGAAATTCCTGGTAAAGTGCGAATAGAGACCCTAAAGTCCCTGGCGGGGTGAGACTCCCTCCAGCTTGATTTAAACTAGGCCAAACTAATGGGGATTTTTTTTTCTCAGGAATGCCTCTTTTTTGTAGACATTGTGGGCTATATGGGCACTCTAAAGATAGTTGCTTTGCTACATGTAGAAATTGTGCCAGTACAGAGCATGATGCAAGAGTGCCCACAAGAGAAAAATTGCTCCTTTTGTCAGACACCGGGTCATTTCTATTTTTCTTGCCCTCACAGATTTTGGGAAGATGAGCAAAAACAGAAATCCAACACGTCCGACCATGAACCCAACGATCAGACCACCCCTCAGGAGGAGGAACAACACTCTGGAGCCTCCGGAGCAAATAAGGGTGCACCCAGTAGTGAACTGTCTCCAGAGTCTGTGACAGGTAACCCACCAGTTTCTAAAACCTGGCTTCAGGACCAGCGGGAGTCCAAAAGGAGGGCTGAGAAAGACCAGAAGGGCACTGCTGGTAAGGTAAATAGGGATAGACCAAAGGTCGACTCCGAGGCCCATGGCCAGTCTGGGTCTCCTAGGGCTGAGGGCGTGAATTGGACATTGGTGGGTTCTAAGAAAAAGAAAACAGGTGGTTCTGAGGAGGCGGCAGGAGGGGAACAGATGGACACATCTCCAGCAGGGGCTGTGGGCGTTGTGACCCGAGGGTTTTGGTCTCTGCTGTTGCAGGTGGGGACCGGGATCTTGCTGCCTCTGAAGACTCAAAGGCTCTGCCTTGTGCGCAACGTCCTCCTGTATGACGACCTTCCTCAGGTCGGGCGGGGGCGGCGGAGCCCTTGGGTGACCCACCAGATGAGGATTTAAATGGCCAGCCAATCGAGAGCCGGCGAGCTGGGTCAGTCAGCCCTCCGAGCTATGCCAGTGTAGCATCGGGTATTTATAAAGGTGGTAATCTTTCCTCCTCCATGGAGACGCTCGTGACAGTATCATCTGAAGAGGAGGGAGGTGTAAGCCCTGTGATCTGCTCGGGTTCATCGGACAGGTAAATCTGTTGCTCTTGATACAGCATGCTTCCTACTCTTCCAAATGATGGTTGACCTCAAAGGTGTTTCCCTCAATCTGAGGGGCATAAAATCTAAAACGAGGAGAATAACCTGTAAACGTGAGATAAATGCGCATAGGGTCTTATCCTTTTTACAAAAGGTTATAGCGGTGTATATCAGGAACTGCTCACCTGGTTCGGTTGTGTCACCCACAACCGGTATAATCGCCTGTAAGATGGCTTGTAGAATGGCTGCTGCAGGGCCGCACCTTCACGATAAACGTGGAAACAGGAATGCTGTAATGGGACAAAATGCCGGAATGCCCGCGCTGCCACCAAGAATCACCAGGAAACAAACAGTTAACTGGGCAGATTTTTCTTTTATTCTATCCTACGCGTTTCAGAGCCTCTATTCGAGCTCCTTCCTCAGGGAACATCAATGTTCCCTGAGGAAGGAGCTCGGATAGAAGCTCTGAAACGCGTAGGGTAGAATAAAAGAAAAATCTGCCCAGTTAACTCTTTGCTTCCTGGTGATTCTTGGTGGCAGCGCGGGCATTCCGTCATTTTGTCCCATTACAGCAAAACGAGGAGAATGGCGCTTTTTAATTTTCTTACTTGTTTTACCGCATCAATTTTTTTTCTGGAGGAATGTAATATCCCACATGAAATTTTGTACACAAAATATAAAGAGGAGTGGAAGTCTGGCCCATCTGTCTGGTCTGGATCTAACACCACGGGATCAGCGGGTGTCGCCATACTTTTTAAAGGGAACGTTTTGATACAGGAAATTTTACCAGGTCGTATTTTATTAGTTAAAGCTTTTATTAATGGTATTAGATGGCAATTTTTACATTTCTAAGGGTCCCCTGAGAAAACTGAAAGAGCCGAAATGCTTGACCTTTTACCATTATTTATTAACAACTCTGAACCCTTTATTTTAGCAGGTGATTTTAATTGCATTTTAAAAGGAGAAAACTGGCGCTCCAACTCCGTCAGTAGAAACTATGATAAAACCTCAGGTATGCTTAATGATATAGTTTATGATACTAAATTAACTGATGTATATAAAGAGTGTAATATAGGCAGCCCTGAGAGTGCCGGTTTCACCTGGAGCAATGCTAATTGTAGCTCTAGGATTGATTTTATTTTCGTCTCAGACAAAACAATACCTTAAACAACCAGAGAATCAACATGACCTGTTGTAAAAGTACCGACATATACACATATTAAAACCAACGAACCAAAATGTCTTTAAGGTACATAGAGTCACACGATGCATCTTCATGCGTTACAACCAATTTTATTTGTAGAAAAACAAGTGATTGTCACAGCTAGTAAGCAAAAAAGTGCATCAGTGCAAAAGGGGGGGGGGTTTTTTCAAGGACAAAGTGCAGGGTGAAAAGAGAGATCAAACACAGGACCCAGAATTTTACATAACAGACATCTCAATGGTAATGACGTTAATATAAAAGGTAAAAATTCCCCCAACAAAGAATACAGTTGCAGTCTTTTGCATAAGTTGCAGCCAAGGTGATTACAGTCAATTTACAGCATCATAAACATACAACTAGAACCAATGTCAGGGACACCAGAGGTTAATAAATAGTTCTCATACCAGAGATGCCTGCTGCCTGGGGACTGTGTCAGGGAGAAGCCCCGACACGTGTTTCGTTTGTTCTTCCTCGGTGGGCAGTGGGGTAATGTGCAGGGAAGGTCAAACCTATTTATATCCAGGGCACATATGGCTGGCACCAATAGTGGCACGACCGCACAGCTGAACGCGGTCAGTGGTGATTACAGGCTGCAGCATGGAGAGGCATCTCAGTGGAGAGAAAACCTCCAGGTGACGTCAGTATACCGAGATGCCTCTCACTTCCTGCTGCGTCTGCATCACATGACCGTGACCCTGCACGGCCGTGCACACAGTGTCAGACATCAGCCCAATCAGCACATAGCATCTGCGTTGCTAAGCAGCACAAAGCAGAGAGTGTCCAGCTTATGTGTCACTGAGCAGCTGCAGGGGGAGGTGTTAACCCCTCACTCTCCAAACGGCTGATTTGAGCAGTATTAGAGCACAAACAGTGAGATCAAAGTATAAAGGAAACAGGAAAACTATATAATCCATCACAGGAGAAATTCTAGGTACAAAAATAGATCATAAAATAGATCATATCCAGCAATGTAACGTCCATAAGGAATTTCTCCAAATTCATGTCATCTTGTTTCCTATTAATCTTCCAGGATTTCTCATCTGTAAGTGCAGGCTCCAGATATTTCCTAGGGAATAGACCAAGTGGGAGTGGCTAGAGTGAAAATAAAAACAGCACACAATTAAAAAGGCAAACCGGACATCGTAAGGCTGCAACCACCGTATATATGAGCATTGTAATCACATTTATACGTCTATTAGCACCAAGAGAGGGGCCAATTGCAGAGAGAACAACCTTGAACCAAACTGAGCCCACCAAAGAGCAAAATGTGTCCATCACAGAGACGGAATCTTTCTCTCTATAGAGAGGAGAAATGCAGAAATACCAAGATTTCCAGATCATGAATCAATGACCATGAGATAATCTAGCCGTGAATTCATCTATAGGGTTGGGGGGGCCGGGAAAACAAAAAGATTCTCAAGATCCTCATATAGATCACACGGACACCGCATACGGCGGACTAACCCGAGTCCGACTATGGGGTGCAGCAACCATTACGGGCCGCAGGGTGACCGGGCACGAGATACATAGTGCGGCAGTGAGGATGGATAACCCACCACGGTGCAGCGGACGCGGAAAATGAAAGCACGACGCAGCTTGGAGTGATTATTCACAAAAAGGGAGCAAAGCTAAACCTCTCATTCAAGCCCGCCGGGGCCCTGGTACCCAATCTAAAGATCCAACGAGCCTCCATCTGGGCTAGTACTTTTTTGAGGTTACCCCCTCTAATACCCAGATGGGCCTGATCGATACCCCTCACTCGGAGGCTACCTGGATCACAGTTATGATGTATCTTAAAATGCCTCGGCAGGGTACGAAGAGTGCCCAGATCAAGTGTGTTCTTTGCTCCCTCTATGCTCAACACATGCTCCCTGACACGTCGTCTTAATTCACGTGAAGTTAACCCAATGTAAATCTTACCACACCCGCACGTAGCATGATAGATCACCCCCACACTGCTACATGAAACGTACTTCCTAATCTCGTACTCCTTCCCACCAGATGCGTCCACAAATGTCCTGCTCCTCAAAATGTTTGTGCATGCAGCACACGAGCCGCAGGGAAAACACCCCACCCTAGGTGTTCCTATATTAAATGGTATGGTGGCTTTTTGTATATAGTGACTATGCACTAAGGTGTCCCTGAGGCTCCTCCCCCTGCGTGCCGTCATCAGTGGGCGCTCGGGTAAATAGTCACGGAGATGAGGATCAGTTTTTAGAACTTGCCAGTGTCGGTCGAGGATGCCTCTGATGTCCTCCCATTGATTGTTATATGTGGTGATGAACCGCACCACGGGATACTCGGAACTTCCTGATCGAATCTTGGGTACAAGTAGATCTTGTCTCCGCGCCTGTCTGGCCCGCCCGAACCCCCGCCTGATGCTTCTTCCACTATAACCCCGGACTTTGAATCTCTCCCGCATCTCCGCCGCACATGCAGTAAAATCCACCTCATCAGAGCAAAGGCGTCTCAGTCTTAAAAACTGTCCGGTTGGAATTGCTCTGATTGTGGATCCCGCATGCGAGGAGGAGGCATGCAGCAGAGAATTCACCGAGGTCTCCTTCCTGAATATGGTAGTTCCCACATCACCTCTTTCGTTAATTCTTATTTTGATGTCAAGAAAGTCAATACTTTCATGGTGGAATTTATATGTGAGGTTGATGTTGAAACGATTCATATTCAGGAAGGAGATGAATTCCTCCAACTCGGGGACAGACCCACCCCAGACAATTAGAACATCGTCAATGTATCTAAGCCAGTACTGCGCATGGGACGCACCCTGCCCCCCGTCGCCAAACACCTCCCTCTCCCAGTATCCGAGAAAGAGGTTTGCATACGACGGGGCACAGGCCGCGCCCATGGCAGTACCCCACTTCTGGAGGTAGTATCTGTCCCCGAACAGGAAGAAATTATGAGTTAACACGAAGCTCAACAAGTCAAGGACAAGGCGGGCCAGTGGCGCATCCAATCCACTCATATCCAGGTAAAATTTAGCTGCCTGTAGCCCGTGGTGGTGCTCAATACAGGTATAGAGGGCCTCCACGTCGACAGCTACCAGCAACGCCCCCCTATCCAATGTCATCCCATCAAGTCTCCGCAGGACGTCCGAAGTGTCCCTGACATAGGAGGGAAGCATCTCAACCATTGGATGTAGATAATGTTCAATGAACTTACATGTCATATCGCATAGCCCTCCAATGCCAGAGACAATCGGACGCCCCGGCGGAGACGAGGGGTTTTTATGGATTTTTGGTAACAGGTAAAAGGTGGGCGTTACCGGTGAGTCGACAAGGAGGCCCTCCAACACCTTTTTAGGGATGATACCTTGTTCAAAGGCATCCTCGAGGACACTGGCAAGTTCTACCGAAAAATCTACCCATTGGGTTATAGTGGAGCCGTTCGTAGAAGGCATTATTTCGCAGCTGTCGCATTGCCTCTTTTTCATACATCCCGGATGGCCTTATCACGACGTTTCCCCCCTTGTCAGCAGGTTTTATTACAACCCCTTTCAGGTCTTGTAGCTCACGAAGAGCCTTCCTCTGCCGCATATTTAGATTTCCGGCAGATCGGTTCTTTTTTAGTTTTTCTAAATCTCTCAACACAAGTGCGTTGAAGATTTCCACCTGGGGGCAATGTGACAAGGGGGAAAAGTCGCGGACCGAGGGAGCACATGCTTTGGAAATTTACCTTGTTGGATTAGCGTTGTTTCTTCTTCCAACTCCTCCATTACTCGCAGTGCCACTCTCTCCATTTGTGATACCGTGCCATTACCAGGAGCCGAGGTACATGGTCTAACGTGTAATTTGTGCAGAATCAGCTTTCTCAAGAAAAGGCTCAGATCTTTGGCTACTACGAAAGAATCAAAATTAGCAGAGGGTACAAAGGTAAGACCCAATCCCAACACCTCCACCTGATCTTTAGTTAATATATGTGAGGATAAATTAATCACCTCAAGTTGGTTCCTGTTACCCAGACCAGATGGAGGCGGTGGGACGGAGCCTCCCTTCGGGTCCCTCCCTCCCTTATTCTTGGCCGCCTCAGCACGAGTAAACGGTCGACCACCATTATCCTCGCCTCCCGACGGATCATCATCGAGAGAAGACACTGATGAGGCTGGAGGGCCCAATGGTAGAGGATCGGCTGGTTTAGGTTTCTTGCTGTTTTTACCCATCTTTCCACGCCATTTATAAACCCTGTCAGAACGGAAATCCGTGACATCCCTTTGGTACTTCTTAGATTTTGTCTCCACAATCTCCTTCTCCCATTTCTGTTAAGTGTGAAGTTTTAACTAATATATTTTCAGATCATAAACTTTTATCTTTTAGCGTAAAAGTTAATGAAAACAAAAAATTTGGTAAGAAAAGCTGGAAAATGAACGTATCATTTTTAACTGACCCGCAGATTTTATCAGATTTTATTGACTTTTATAAGAAATGTAGAGAAGCAAAAAATCCCCATGTTTCCATGAGTGTATGGTGGGATGGAATGAAAGCTAAAGGGAACCAACCATCAAAAAATACCTATCTAACCTCTAAATATCTGTCCCTGGGCCCTAAATGACTATTCTAACCATCCCTGACTGACTAAATCTAACTAAGTACAGGCACAATAAATCACTTTTATACTTACCAAATTCTTGTCGCCTGGGCGTTCCTCCAGGGTCTCTGTCAGCGAGGCGGGTCTCCTCGCTGCTGTCCGTCTTCCTTCCAGGGCGGCATCTTCTTCCTACGGATTCAAATTACCCGCCCATTGCGTCCTCGCAATGAGCGGGTCACCTGCTGCAGGCCCCGCGTCACTTCCGCCCGCCGCATCGCTGGGACTGTGACGCGCCCAGGCCGGCTTCAGCATGCCATCTGCGCATGCTCAGAAGCCGGTCTGAGTGCACCAGTGACGCGGCGGGCGGAAGTGACGTGGGGCCTGCAGCACGTGACCCGCTCATTGCGAGGACGCAATAGGCAGGTAATTTGAATCCGTAGGAAGAAGATGCCGCCCTGGAAGGAAGACGGACAGCAGCGAGGAGACCCGCCTCGCTGCCAGAGACCCTGGAGGAACCGCCCAGGCGACAAGAATTTGGTAAGTATAAAAGTGATTTATTGTGCCTGTAGTTAGTTAGATTTAGTCAGTCAGGGATGGTTAGAATAGTCATTTAGGGCCCCAGGGACAGATATTTAGAGGTTAGATAGGTATTTTTTGATGGTTGGTTCCCTTTAAAAGAAGAGATTTTTTTTTTATTAAAAAGAGTATTTGTAAAGCTAAAGAAAAATATAAAGAATACTGGATTTTAAATACCCGCCTACAAACGTTATTTAAACTTAGAGACAATGGGATAGATGTACAACATGATATTTCAACCTTAAAAGAAGAGATTTCAAATTGGCTAGAACAAAAAGGAAAAGAGATAATTTTTCGTTCTAGAGTACATCATATAGAAGAAAATGAAAAATGTTCCAGATTTTTCTTTAGGCAATATAAAAAAGAAAAAGTAATAATTGACCATATTGATGGAGAGAATAATATAACAAATATGCTGGGTAAAGTTGAGTATTTTTTTACTAACCTTTTTAATGCCAAAATTATAGATGATAAACTAATGCACGATTCCCTAGAAGAAATAACAGATGTTTTAGATCCCACATCCCAAGAGTTTTTATCCCAACCTTTAACCGAACACGAAATTTTAAAAACCATTAAAAGTTTTAAAAGTGGCAAAGTCCCTGGTCCTGATGGCATCCCAATAGAGTTTTATGTTTGTTTTTATCATATTTTACGAGATGATTTGTTTTCTTTGTTTACTGAGGTTTTTAAAAATAAGGTTTTATTAAATTCCTGGAAGAAAGGTGAAGTCTCCCTCTTATACAAAAAAGGTGATAAATCCAAATTAGAAAACTGGAGACCGATAACGCTTTTAAATTGTGGCTATAAAATTATGGCAAAAATCTGTGCAAATCGTCTAAAAGAATTCATCAGTAAAATCATTAATTCCAATCAAGTGTGTGGAGTATCGGGGCGTAGTATCTGGGATAATCTGAATGTAGTAAAAGACTGTATTGAGGATGTGAAGCCAGAAAGGGGAAAATGGCGATTTTATCTATTGATTTTGAAAAAGCATTTTACCGTGTCTCTCATTTTGATCTTTTTAAAGTTTTAGAGAAAATGGGCATACCAGAAGGGTTTTTACTATCTCTTAAAGCATTTTATAAGGATTGTAGAAGTAAGATTTTAGTTAATGGTTTTAAAACACAAGATGTATTTTTAAAGTCAGGGGTAAAACAGGGATGCCCCCTGTCCCCCTTACTTTTTATTTGTGCATTGGAACCAATGCTATGTGCAATTCGCGGTAATGATCAAATTTGTGGGATACCCCTGCCGGGAGGAGGTGGTTTGGAGGCCATGGTTGTAGGCTACAAGGATGACATTGCGGTACTATGTAAAGATGCACCATCAGTAACGAAAACCCTCCATCAAGTGCAATCCTTCTGTTTAGCTTCTGGTTTTAAAATTAATTTTAATAAGTGTAATGTTTTAAGTGTCGGTGGGATGATTTTATATGATGTGCCCATTGATGTAACTGAATCTTTTACCTTTTTAGGTTTATCGTTCACTGAAAATAACGATGGTTTTAATAGTTGGGAAGCTGTTACACAAAAAGTAAATACGAAAGTCTGTATGTGGAACTTGCGAAAACTTACAATGGAGGGTAAAGTATTGATTTTAAAAATGGTGATTTTACCTCTGTTATTGTATCTTAGCATGGTTTTCCCCCCACCTGTTAATGTTTTAAAAAAGATTACTAAAACCTGTTTTACCTTCTTTTGGAACTCAAAAATGGAAAAGCTGAAAAGAGAAATTGTGATGAAATCAAAAGCAAACGGGGGTAAAGATTTTCCAGATTTTGATAGGTTTCTTTTAATCCATCTTTTCGTTTACTGTTTTAATGCCCTTTTTAAAGATCACTATTGCGTTTTAATACTGGATTTTTTATGAGAAAGTTTGGATGGTATGAGGTTAATTTATCTGCTCCCCATGCTTTTATCTTGCCAGAGCATTATGGGTTTTTAAGGAAAATAGTGTCTGATTTTAATTTAGGGCATAAGAAACCAGAAGACTTGAGAAACAGTAAGAAATTAATTAAAGAAATACGTAAAACTGAGGAAATATGCAATATTAACAGGTATGATGATGAAGAATCTATGTCTATCTGGAAAATGATTAATGGGTTTTATCTTTTTAATACACAGAGAGATCTGGCTTGGAGCTGCGCGCACCGCTGTCTTCCTTGCCGGGCATTCCAATACTGGCTTTTCTTTCCAAATTGACCAATTCTACTCCATTTGGCCTTGTTTGTGGGTCATTTGCAATTAAAGGGGGGCTAGGTATTAATTTAATGTTTTTTCTTTCTGTCACTGCAGGTGCTGCAGCTTAAGGATTTAGAGGCCATTGTCTTCTGACCACAATGCTATTGGGCTTGTCTACAGGAGCACCTACCTTCTTCTGGACCCACAAACCACCAAAAACAGACTTGACCAGCCCTCCCAAAAAAGACAAAAGCCAAGCTATTCTATGTCCTTTCCATTGCCGATGGATGTCCTTTATGAGCTGTTGTCCTTTATGAGCTGCTGTCTCCTTCTTATGGATAATTTCTAGCAAGATCTTTCAAGCTGTTCCCAACACTCTTCCTCTTGGGTGTTTTTTAAGGGCATTTTGAGCCTATTACATGTGGCTTAGCCAGACTGGTAACTGAAGTCAACTGAGAAGTGCCAGAAGTATATTGGAAATGTTTTTTGGGGTCATTGGAATGGCTCCAAATGTGTAGGCTAAATAGATGGGCGGAGTTTTCAAATGTAGATTTTTGTAACTAGGTAATAAGCAGCAATTGTGTGACTTTTCTTTTGGCTGCTTCCAGCTCGTTTTCGTCCTCTCCACAATAGATGTGAATCATAGACCTTGTTGCCACCTTAGGACCAAACCAATTTGGGTTATCGCTTCTCGGCCTTCTGGCTAAGATAAAGTGTAGTGTTCTTATAAGAGCACATTCTGAGCTATCTACACTTGATCTGAGATTTGATTGAACCCGGAAGGAGAGCTTTGGAGCCCAGCCGATATCGGAAGAAGGAAGAAGCTCTGAAGGAAGCAGGAAAAGTACGAAGACTTGGAGAAGATTCAGGGATACCTGAGGAACTTCGAGGCAGACTCCAGGGGGACGAATACCTCGCCTGAGGAATTTGTCTAAAAGACCACCGGAGAAGAGTCGGAGATCCAGATCCTGATTCAGCTCCGGGAACCTCTGCAGGAAGGAGCCATGGGGAATTCGAAGAAGAATTCTGCAGCCAAGAAGGCACTGGACCAGGGGACCCCCGGGAGAGCTCTTCCAGAGGCTTCTTTAGCCCCCACATCTGACGCCAGCCAGCTAAAGGGAGCCCAGCCGCCCACCCAAGCAGCTCTGTTCTTGGAGCCTTGGAGACGGAATGCGGTGTCCCTACACCTGAGGGCAGTAGATGGCAGGGTGTCGGACATGTCCGTGGACGTGTTAAACAAAAAGATGCTACTGGACCAGGACTTCTCCTCGGCGGAAACCCTCGGTATTCAGACCTTTGTGGCAGGCATTTTTATTGTGACGTTCACCATGATGAATGCCTGCAGGAGGTACTGGGAGGCGGTGAAAGCAGTGCTGCCGGACTCACCTTTTGCCTCTTTTGTAGGTTACTGCCCTATACAGAGAGATGAGAGGAGAATCACGGTCTCCATGCGGAACCAACACACCCCAGGGAAAGATAGTGCCACATTCCTGAGACGTTTCTGAACAGTGGTGAGGGAGCCATCCCACATCCTGACCAGCTATGGATTCTGGACTGGTAAGTGGTCAGTAACCGTTAGACTCCACAGGGAACCAGATTCCTCGGATGGCCTTCAGCACCTGCACCCGACATTCTCTCTGGGAAACTCTTTCGGCCACATCTGGTATCCTGACATGCCGCAGACCTGCAGGAGATGCGGAGGGAAAGGACACCATATGAAGGACTGTAAGGAGGACGCCTACAGAGTTTCCCGGACGTCAGGCCACAGCACGAAGGACTGCCCGAGGACAAAGACCTGCAACCTGTGTGGAATGATGGGACACCTGTACAAGGACTGTCCAATGTGAGAGAACTCCTGGGCAGCGGTGGCAGCGAGGACCCAAGCTTCGGCAGCTAAAGCCACAACGATCGAGGCCGCGGTGACCAGGGCCCCAGCACCCACAGTCAGGGCGGTAAAAGATCAGAGGGCCAAGGCTCCGGTTGTGGTCCCAGCGGCCACGACTCCAGCTGTGGTCCCGGCAGCCACCAAGCCCAAGAAGAAGACAGATGGTAAGAACGTTGGCCCCATCCTCATTCCCCCCCCCTGTCACCACCATTCAACCCCCCCTCCCCGGCCACACCTACTGAGGCTACCACCTCCTCCTCCTTTCCCTATTCCTCAGTAGGTCCCCTCACCCCCCCTCCGAAGGCCACCGCCACCCCTAGTCTGTGTTTTCACCGCCGAGGATTTTCCAGCTCTTGTTCCCCCAGGCAGCGACCTGAGGAAGGGTAAGAGGAGGTTGGAGGATAGCCTGGTTGCAGAAGCCAACAAATGGTGTATAGTAGAACTCATAGAAACCCAAGAGGGTGATGACGATATCCTCCCGGACCAAGAATCAATGGAGCAGTATGTGGAGACCATGGTGGCAGACCAGGGAGAAGAGGAATGAGAGACGGCCATGACCCCACTGCTGCTTGATGCGCTGATCGAAGAAGGCCTGCTAGGAACATCCCAACTAGCAGATACTGAAGAGACAGACCCACCCGACAGGAGTGGTAACTAAGGTGTAGCTCCTGCACTAGCTTTCTCTCTTCCCTTTCATGATGGCTAATATTAACATATTTTCCATCAATGTTAGGAGTATCAGTGACAAGTCTAGATGGCAGACTGCTTATGCCTTTCTTAATAACCAGTCATGTGATGTGTTTTTCTTGCAGGAATGCTCTCTCCCCTCCTCCAGGTCTTACAACCACCTGGTCGGGGAGTGATCCCACGGTCCATCCTACTGGTCTGGTGCGGATGACTGTAGGTCTGCAGGGGTCGCCATCCTGATCAGGGGAAGCACTTTCACGTTGGACTCCGTTCAGGAGCTCGTCTGTGGCAGGCTACTGCTACTGGATGGCACCTGGGCGGGGAGCCCGTCAGGTTTTATTATGCTTCTCCCGTGAAGAATAATCAACTGGAGCTGCTCCACGCCCTGCGTCCTTTTCTTGCCACCACCAGAATCATAGTGATGGCCGGGACTTCAACTGCCCGATTGAAGAGGACGGACGTAGGTCCGGAATGTCGGCTAAGTTGAACATCACATCCAAACTGCTTAACGAGATGGTGACCGAGGCCTCTCTTGTGGATGTCGTGGGTTCCATCGGGCAAGGATCCGTGAACTATTCATGGAGCTGGCCCGATGGCTTGCTGCGTTCAAGGACTGACTTTGTGTTCACCTCTCGGGCAGTTGGGAGGAATGGGCACTCTATGGTCCCCTACTTCTTCTCTGACCACAGGGCCATTCGCGTTCAAGGTGTCCTCAGCCATGGTTTCCCCAGTGGCCCAGGCTCCTGGAAGCTGAATTGCGCCCTGCTGGAACAGAAGGAAGTACTGGAGGAGCTTAGACTCGCCTGCTCCACGTGGCGGTTTACAAGGCTGACTTTCGGAGCATTTCCGATTGGTGGGAACAAGTTAAACTCGAGTTTCTTTCAGGACAAACGTCAACAACTGATGCGTGAGAGGAGCAGGGACCTCAGAAGAATTCAGCGTGAGCTGCGTTCACTGCAGGACCTCCTCCTCTGCGGCTGGGACGTGAGAGAGGAGCTGGAGGAGACCAAGAAGAGTCTGAAATGGCACTTTGAGGAGGAGTCCAAGCGAATCATCTTCCGTTCTAAAGTGGAGAACCTGGAGAAGGGTGAGAAATGTAACTCATTCTTTTTTAGGAAACTACAGGCCGGTCCCACGCCCTTGAACGAGCTGCGGGACGAGAGCGGAAACATGCGACGTTGGAAGGAGGACGTGATGAGGGTCGTCCGCGACTTCTACAGCGAACTCTACGCCCACAAGACCACCGACACCAACGCTGCCGATAAGTTCCTGTCGGGTATCACTAACCATCTTGACCCTGCAGGTGCGGCAGACATAGACATCCCTCTGGCGGTGGGCGAACTGCTCTCTGCCGCTAAATCCTTTAGGTCTGGCAGGACCCCGGGCAGTGACGGTCTTCCAGCGGAGCTCTATGTAGCACTGGGTGACCTCATCTGTCCGGACCTGTTGGAACTCTATGAGGAGATGGTGGTGGAGGGCAGAATGCCTCCGTTTCTGAGGGAAGGCCTGGTCACGATCCTGTACAAGCGCAAAGGAGAGAGGTGCGCCCTGAAGAATTGGCGTCCCATCACCCTTCTGAACGTCGACTACAAGATCCTGGCCAAGACAATGGCAACAAGACTCACAACACTCATAGGAGGGATCATCCACCCGGACCAGACCTGCGGCATCCCCGGCCGTCGCATCGCAGACAGCCTGGCGCTCGTGCGGGACACGGTCGAATACATCAAGGGCTACAGGGTGCATGCATCCCTGATCTCGTTGGATCAGGAAAAGGCCTTCGATCGGGTCTCTCACGAGTTCCTGGGCAGTTGCACAGGTTGGGGTTGGGTAAGATGTTCTGTTCGTATGTCCGGCTAATGTATTTTGACATCCACAGCTCGGTGTTGGTGAACGGCTGGAAGACTGACCCCTTTCCGGTCCTCTCTGGAGTCAGACAAGACTGTCCTCTCTCACCCCTCCTTTTTGTTTGCGTTATAGAGCTCTTCGCAGAGGCTATCCGGCAGAATGGAGAGATCAGAGGGATCATCGCATCGGGACCAGATCGATTCGAGGTCAAGTGCTCGCTCTACATGGACGACGTGACCGTTTTCTGCGCAGACCGGAGCTCAGTAAACACCCTCGTCCAGACGTGTGAGACTTTCGGTCAGGCTTCAGGGGCATAGGTTAACTACGGGAAGTCAGAGGCCATGCTCTTCAGGGACTGGCACCTGGCCTCTTCTTCACCCGTTTCCTTCAACATCCAGCCAGATTTCAGCAAGATCCTTGGAGTGTGGTTCGGGAAGGAAGGAAGGAGTGGCCCTCAAGTCTTGGCAGGAACACTTGGCCAAAGTCAACCAGAGGATCGGACTGTGGAGCCTCAGACGACTCACCTGTGAGGGCAAAGCACTAGTCCTGCGTAACGAGATACTGCCTGTGCTGCAGTGCACGGCCCAGGCCGGGCCCCCCCTCGTCACCGTGTGCAGGGCCATTACCAAGACGGTGTTTAGCTTCATCTGGGGATCCAAGATGGCCAGGGTTACGTGGACCACCATGTACAAGGAACCTCGCAAAGGTGGGAAGGGCGTTCCTGATATCCCCACTCTTCTGTGATCATCCTTTGTATGTGACTATGTCCGCCGAACCCTGCGAGTCAAAAGAGGCTCTGCAGGAAGATCCATGTCATGCTTTTTCCTGCTGCCACTTTGGAGAAGATTCGGATGGGAAAAGTGGGACAGCTCCTACCCCTACAACTGGACGACGCCATGGTTCTACGGAGACGTTGTTCGGTTCATGAGGGAACATCAGCTGGAGGGTCTCAAACCGGACTTGTGGAAACCAAAGACTATCCACAAGCTCATCAGAGCCAAGGATAAAGAGGAGAACATTCCAGGATTCCATCACGACACGCTAGAGACTGTTTGGAGGAACGAGTCGTCTAACAGGTTGACCAATGGGCACAAGGACTTGTCGTGGATGGCGATACAGGGCGGACTGCCCGTCCGGTCATTCATGCATGCCCGAAACCTGTGCAAGACCCGGTACTGCCCAAGATGCCCCTTTGTGGAGGAAACATTGCTGCATGCATTTTGGGACTGCCGTTTTGCACAGCGCCTGTTGGTTGCCCTGGAGGACTACCTGAAGAACTCTGTTCCCAGAGGGAGCCTATCGCACCATTCTGTGCTTTATGGACTCTTTCCGGGGACTCACACCGTTGGAGCCATGCAGGAGGCTTGGCGCCTTATGAACTGTTTCAAGGATGCTGTTTGGGTCACCCGGAACCGGCTCATCCCAAGGAGGGAGGAGATGTCCATCCAGGACTGCCGCAGGCTGGGTCACATCCTGCTCAGAGACTATTTGATCGCGGACGGTCCGGACAGTGAGGACGAGGACTAAACACCTCGCCCCTTCTCCCCTTATGTGTCTTGTCCTTAATAAAGCTTCGGGCCTGTGAGTTTCCCCTCCTCTTTCCCCTTTTCCCCTTCCTCTTGCACCTCTCGCCGGTTCGTCATATTTATTGTTTGACTTTGCCTTATTAGTGTGTGTAACCTTATGTGTCTTGTCTTTCAATAAAGCTTCATGCTTGTGATTTCCCCTCCCCTTTCCCCTTCTCCACCCCCCTTGCACCCTTCGCCGGTTCGTCGCATTTATGGTTTGACTTTGCTTGAGTATTGTGTGCAGAGTAGGGTTCTCTTGTCTAGTTTACTAGGATTCTGATGTCTAGTTTAGTGTGTAATATTCTTATGCTTTGATAAAACTATTGTCCAATAATGTGTGTACTGGGCTGCGGCACTGTGCACTGTTTGTTAACTTATTATGGATGTATAGTAATAAACATACTATTAAATCAAAAATTTGTTCTTATCAGTTTAATATCTGATACGTCCCCTATCTGGGGACCATATATTAAATCAATTTTTAGAACAGGGAGATAGAAGAAGAGCTTGCTCTGTCCACTCCACGCATTGACCTGGTATTGCAGTACCTCCAGGACTGGTGCACCCCATCCCTGACCCTGTTTCCAAAAGCAGAATTGATTTCACTTTAAAGAAAAGCCCAAAAACCAAGTCATTTGCTACTACAGTGGCTTAGTGGCTAGCAGCAGTAAAGCCATATGCTTTTTCGTTTTTTGGGTTTTTTTGGCTTTTCTTTCCAAATTGACCATTTCTACTCCCTTTGGCCTCGTTTGTAAGTCATTTGCAATTGAAGGGGGGCTAGGTAATAATTTTAATGTTTTTTCTTTCTGTCAGTGCAGGTGCTGCAGCTTAAGCATTTAGAGGCCACTGTCTTCTTCCCACAATGCCATTGGGCTTGTCTACAGGAGCACCTACCTTCTTCTGGACCCACAAACCAACAAAAACAAAGACTAAACCAGCCCACTCCAAAAAAAACAAAACCCAAGCTATTCTATTTCCAAGCTATTTTATGTCTTTTCCATTGACGATGGATGTCCTTTACGAGCTGTTGTCCTTTATGAGCTGTTATCCTTTATGAGCTGCTGTCTCCCTCTTGTGGATTATTTCTAGCCAGATCTTTCAAGCTGTGAGTTCCCACCACTCTTCCTTTTGGGTGTTTTTTAAGGGCATTTTGAGCCTATTACATGTGGCTTAGCCAGACTGGTTCCTGAAGTCAACTTAGAAGTGCCAGAAGCATATTGGAAATCCTTTCTTGGGGTCATTGGAATGGCTCCAAATGTGTAGGCTAAATAGATGGGCGGAGTTTTCAAATGTAGATTTTCGTAAATGGATAGTGTTTGCAATAAGCAGCAATTGTGTGACTTTTCTTTTGGCTGCTCCCAGCTTATTTTCGTCCTCTCCACAATGGATGTGAATCCTAGGCCTTGTTGCCACTTTGGGACCAAATCAATTTGGGTTATCGATTCTGGGCTTTTTGGCTAAGATCAAGAAAGGTGACCTGGGCTTATTGATCCCAGTCGTTTGGCCTTTTGGATTTCGGTCCAATTGCTGCTCTTGGGCGACAGGGTTTAGCTGCGGTATATTCTTTCTTAGAGGGCGGCCGGCTCGCTGACTAGCTGGAGATGATCTCGGCTTATTGATCACCGCCACTTGGCCCTCCAGGCTTCGGTCCGGATGCTGCTTTTAGGTGGCGGTGTGTAGCTGATGGTCTCTCCTCCCCAGTACCTTGGGATTGACTTACCTCTCTTGGTAGAATGCCTGCTATTCTTTCTTATACATCGGGAGAACCCCGGATGAGGAATACAGTCCATATAGATGTTTCGGAGAACTTCAGGAAGGAGAAGAACGTCCACTATGTTTGCAACACAGTCCTCCTCGGGATTTTGGAATTCGACAGCGATGATATTTTTTGCTTCCAGGACAACGACCAAAAGGGCATCTACATCATCACCTTCAGGAACCAGGACTGCTGCCAGCAGTTGGTGCAAAAGGTTAATGACAAGATCCAATCGAACGCACTCGAGGGTTTGACCTTCTCTCTGCTGTTCGTCCATGAAGAGGTCCAACTGGTTGTATTTTTCTCGAATCCCTTTGTTGAATATCATGACATTGCCACCTTTTTACCTCGCTATTGTGATTCTGTGACTTTCATTGGAAATGTGAAAAATGCAGTTGGCTTCTGGTGTGGTAAGCGGAAGTTTTTGGTACGACTAAAACGGGATCCGGGGGGATGGGTGGCACGCTGCACCCTCCCTCTACCATTACCATCGGGCGGAGCCGTGGATACCTTTACTACTCAGCGATGCCTATGTACTGTAGAAACTGTGGGAAGATGGGGCATACCCAATGGGTGTGCCTAGAAGGGAGGGCCAGCCGCTGCAACAACTGCTGCCAATATGGCCACTTTATGAAGGACTGCCCTTCGAGACTGAACTGTAACCTTTGTGGGAAAAATGGACACATGTTTCGGACCTGTCCCCGTAGATCCATTGTCCGGTCATATGCTGAGGCGGCTGGAGGGTCTTTTCTAGGGCAAAAGCCAGCTCGCCCCCAGTGGACTCAGGCCTGAGCCGTGCCCTCCTGCTTCTACAGTGGAGGTGAAGGCTAAGACGGCAAAGGGCGCAGGCAATGGGAAGGTGGAGGTGGAGCAGGGATCCGGCAGCTCTCGTGGGAGCCCGCCTGTGACGAAGCTCCGTAAGAAGGGCACAGGGTGAGACAACTCAGGACCGGAGCGGAAGAACTCTCCCACTACGGAGGGGTCTTCTGTGTCGATGGTCTCTCGAATTGATCATGCCGCTGGGGTGTTGGAGCAGGGTGCCCCCGGTTTGCTGGCACTGGAGGGCCCTGTGGTGAAGACACCCAATGCCACTAGGGAGTCGAGCCAACAGGCCGCTGTTTTTCCCCCTACAGGTACCACCATAGTTGTGACTGAAACTCCTGGGATGGATGCTTGCCCGGAGGAGAGGGATCGTGTTGCGACATCTGAAGAGGACTGCACTGGCAACCTGCCTGGGCCTAGTGACAAGAGGAGAAAGGCCGATCCCATTCCAGAGGCCAACCCGGAGTCGCCGGATGTCTGTGTCAACGCTGCTGATCTCTGGTTGGGTACTGTCGGGTACTCCTTCGGTTCTTCAGACCCCCGAAACATCACCTCCTCCCCGTCCCCAGTGTCGGAGGTCTTCGACAATATGATGAGTGTCCTGATGGATGATGCGCCACCGCCATGACCTAACAATGCCGCCCATCAGTTGCCTCTCACTGAATGTAAGGTCCCTAATGAGCCCCAGTAGACGGGCTGCTTTTTTTGATTACATTGCTTCGTTTTCCTTTACAACATTGAATGGACTATGGCAGCCTTAAACAGGGCTGGCATCATGGGCCGTCTGTATGGTCAGGTGCCAATGATAACCGCTCTGCCAGAGTAGGGCTTCTGTGTAAAGGTCACTCTACCACCATCCTGTCGGTGACAGAGATAATGTTCGGCAGAGCAATACTGGTACATGTTAACTTTAATGGTCATGTTTTTCGTATTCTGAATTTTTATGCTTCCCCTGATAAGCAAGAACGGGCCGACCTGTTGGAAATCCTTCCTCTGTTCTGTCAGGGCTCACCTCCTCTGCCGGTGGGTGGAGATTTCAACTGTGTCATTGCAGGTGAACACCGGCAGGGGGGTGGCCCCAACAGAGGGAATGATAGGACCGCTTACCTGCTTAAAAACTTTCTGTCTGACTTTAACTTGAAAGATGCTTGGAGGGCTCTCCACCCCAGGGATTCGGGTGACACATGGTCCGGGAGGGGAGGGAGCTCCAGGATTGACTATTTTTTTCTCTCCGAAGGCTTTCGGCTCGCAGATTTTAGGCTTCTAACCAATGTCTTTTCTGATCATAAGCTCTTGTCCTTACACTTGGATGTTATTGGTGAAACCAGAACTCAAAGGGGTGAGTGGAGGCTTAACATCAGCCTTCTTGAGGACCCCCACATTTGCCGAAACTTTGTGCGTGCCTACCAGCACACTGGCAAATGACTCAAAATCCCACTAAGTCCATGTTGTGCTGGTGGGAGAACGCTAAAGAGAAAATTAAGGCGTTTTTTGTCAAGGCTGGTAGGCACAAAGCCAGAGAGAAACGGCGGTATTATGTAGAGTTAAATTCCAGGCTGCATACCCTTCTTAAATTTAGGGACCTAGGGGTGGATGTTGACATCAACATTGCAGAATTAAGGGGTGAAATTCGCAGGTATCTTGAGCAGAAAGGCAAAGAGTTAATCTTTCAATCTCGTGTCCAGGTGTTGGAGCAAGATGAAAAATGCTCCAGGTTCTTTTTTAAAAAGGTGAATGAAAGGAAGGGCCTGATGACAAGCCTCAAGGGGGAAACAACTACACGTGTTATGTTGAGTATTGCCTTTAAGTTCTATCAGACCCTTTTTGACATCAAACCAATTGATGCTGACTGTTTATCTAATTGTCTTATGCAAATGGAGTCCGTGGAGCCTCGATTAAGAGTCTCAAACACGGGACTAGCCAGATATCTCTCCAGGGAAGGATCTAGACCTGGGGTGGAATCCTTGCGGAGACCACCATAACCACCATATTAAGTGGCCCTCTTAGTCAATATCCCACTCAGTTGGGGGAGTGGGATTATGCCGCCACTCCGGACATATGCTTTAACCAAGTTGCTATTAAGGTGTTAGGTATTGTGTTTAATGCGGCCCAAACAGGAGACTCCAACTGGGATGCTGTGATAATAAAGATGGAAAAAAAGATCTCCTTTTGGATGTTAAGGCACTTAACCATAGAAGGGAAGGTTTTGCTTATTAAGATGGTCCTGTTGCCCATTATGTTACATGTTGCCATGGTCTTCCCACCCTCTGATTTGTACATCAAACGCCTTACCCAGGTTTGTTTCAAATTTCTATGGGGGTCCAAGATGGAAAAGCTAAACCGTGCCTTTATGTACAGGGATCGCCTTAATGGTGAAAAGGGGTCCCCAATCTGTTTCTGTATTTCCATGTGAAATTTTTCTGTTTCTGTTTTAATATCATGCAACGGAATGGCGCCTTTACTTGTTTTCTGAAATATGCTGCAGAAATGCTTTTCAGACCTTGGTTTAGATGTCCATTGAACGTTCCTGTCCTTTTGAGCCCACCAAAACACTATGCTTGTATCGAAAAAGTGATCAGGGCCCACCGCATGAAAGAGGCGGACCCCGTTCTCTTACTGAACCAAAAACTCGTGTCTGCTTCGATCAAAAAGAAGGAAGAAATCATCCAGGTTTCCATCTTCTCCCAGGCTCGGTCAAAAAGGTTTGGAGGAACGTGTTTGGGAAGTACCTTGCAAATGACCACAAGGACTTAGCCTGGGCCATAGTCCACCAGTGCCTCCCTACAAGGGACTTTCAGCACAGGCGAGGCCTGGTGAGACACTCCAACTGTCCGAGGCCCCGATGTGCTATTGATGAGAATGTTTTGCACGTATTCTGGAACTGTCCCTTTGCGCAGGAGGTCTGGAACAAAATTGCACTTCTTTTAAAATGGATCTGTGGACTTAAGGACTTGAACTATTTTTATGTGTTCTACTTATTCTATACTTGCCCTTCGGCGAAACAACAAATCGTAGCATGGAAAGTGATTACTTGTATTAAGAGCGCCCTGTGGAAAGTGAGAAACATCTTGTTGTTTAAACGCGACTCTGTTGATGCCTCCAACTGTGTCAAACTTGCCTTAGCCGAGATGTACGTGTATTACCTAAAAGACAAAAAGGACTTTGGTTTTCAAGAGGCTAAAACTATGTAGGGCATTTACATCTGGAATGTCTTACTTTTTTGATGTGTTTGTTCTATACTATACACTCTTATTGTACATACCTGTATATATCTGTTCATTATATATATACCTTGTTGTGAATCATATCCTTTTATATGCTTAATAAAGCTTGTTGAAACCTTATCTGTTCTTATCAGTTTAACATCTGATACGTCCCCTATCTGGGGACCATATATTAAATGGATTTTTAGAACAGGGAGATGGAAGAAGAGCTTACTCCACGCATTGACCTGGTATTGCAGTACCTCCAGGACCGGTGCACCCCTTCCGTAACCCTGTTTCCAAAAGCAGAATTGATTTCACTTTAAAGAATAGCCCAAAAACCAAGCCATTTGCTACTACAGTGGCTTAGTGGCTAGCAGCAGTAAAGCCATATGCTTTTTTGTTTTTTGGGGGTTTTTTGGCTTTTCTTTCCAAATTGACCAATTCTACTCCCTTTGGCCTTGTTTGTAAGACATTTGCAATTGAAGGGGGGCTAGGTAATAATTTTAATGTTTTTTCTTTCTGTCACTGCAGGTGCAGCAGCTTAAGCATTTAGAGGCCACTGTCTTCTTCCCACAATGCCATTGGGTTTCTCTACAGGTGCACCTACCTTCTTTTGGACCCAAAAACCAAGAAAAACAATGACTAAACCAGCCCACTTCAAAAAAGATAAACCCAAACTATTCTATGTCCAACCTATTCCATGTCCAAGATATTGTATGTCTTTTCCATTGACGATGGATGTCCTTTATGAGCTGTTGTCCTTTATGAGCTGTTGTCTTTTATGAGCTGCTGTCTCCCTCTTGTGGATTATTTCTAGCCAGATCTTGCAAGCTGTGAGTTCCCACCACTCTTCCTTTTGGGTGTTTTTTAAGGGCATTTTGAGCCTATTACATGTGGCTTAGCCAGACTGGTACCTGAAGTCAACTTAGAAGTGCCAGAAGCATATTGGAAATCCTTTTTTGGGGTCATTGGAATGGCTCCAAATGTGTAGGTTAAATAGATGGGCGGAGTTTTCAAATGTAGATTTTCGTAAATGGGTAGTGTCTGCAATAAGCAGCAATTGTGTGACTTTTCTTTTGGCTGCTCCCAGTTTCTTTTCGTCCTCTCCACAATAGATGTGAATCCTAGGCCTTGTTGCCACCTTAGGACCAAACCAATTTGGGTTATCGCTTCTTGGCCTTTTGGCTGATATCGGGTGCATTGCTTCACTGTGGTTTGTCTTGTCTTGGCTGAAGGGTGCCTAGGGTACCCGGTTTCTTGGCCTGGGGGGATTGTCTCACTTACGTGGGACTTCACCCCCCTGCTGCTATTAGGGAGCCGGCTTAGTCCCTGGGCAACGAGGAGGGATCCTCGGCGAAAGGCTGAGCCGTGTTGGACGGTAAAGCCTTTAGCCATTGCTGCTACCATGCCGTGTGTAGTTCACACTACAACTGGCTCCAGCCAGCTTAGGAACTTGATTAAAATCGAGGTTCCCAACCAACATGTTGGGTTCAACAACCCCTTGTGAATTTTTCGTGCAAGTTCTGAGGGACTTGCTGTGTGTACAAGATGGGGATGTGTTCTGCCTGCCGGAGAAAGGGCAGAGCACGTACATCCTCACGTTAAAAACCAGGGATGCGTGTCAACACCTGTACGAGCGTATCCAGGCTGCGAGGAATAGCACACTGCTGGAGGGCGTTGAGGTTACGTGTCTGTATGGCCTTGTTGAAGTTCCCCTGGTAGTTTACATGCACAACCCCTATGTTGCCGCTGAGGACATAACACTGTTCTTACTCCGATTCTGTGCATCAGTAAGATTTGTGGGGAACATCAACAGCAGAAACATTTTCTGGAACGGTAAACGCCGTTTCATGGTGCGCTTCTGACCGGACCCTGAGAGTATGGCAGGCTTTGCATACCCGCCCTTCACGGTGGTGCTGGGGAAGGATCATGGCATCTTGTTTTTTAATAGGATGCCACTGAGATCCCGGAATTGTGGGGACTGTGGTCATTTACAAAATGACTGTACGAAACCGAAAATGAGCCAATGCCACAACTGCAGTGAATGGGGACATACCTCCAAGGACTGCAAGCGAGATCCAATGTGCAGTGGCTGTGGGTCAACTTCCCACTTGCTTGGAGGGTGCCCGTTGTGGACAAGGCCTCAAAGCTGCTCCCGTGCACCTGCGGCTAATTCCACAGGAGTACCTGCCTCAGCTGGCACAACCAGTTCGGGAGCTGCAAGTAGGAGCTATGCAGATGCTTTGGCTGGTGCCGGACCGTGTGCCCCTGCGAGTAGTATGCCAGTGACACCCCCGCCAAGTGACTCGGCTACCTCGGGCACAGCGGCAGAGCAACCCACTTCCGCATGAGACCTGGTTCCACCTGGTGGGAAGATGGGACACTCTCAGGGTGCAACAGAGAATGCATGGCAGACAGTCCAGTCAAGGAAGCGCAAACCTAAGAAGGATGGACGGACCTGCCCAGATGCCAGCGGTCATGATGGTCCAAGTGCCGGCCCAGATGTTAAGCCTAGATGTCTGGCCTGATGTTGGTCCTGATGTTGATCCTGATGCCCCCTGATGTTCCACCTGATGTCCATCATTCAAAGGAGGATGCCGAAGCGGATCCTGATGTCTGCCTTGGTGATGACCCCGAGATGACTGCAGGAGTCCTTGAGGTGATGGAAACGCCACTCTCTGAGGCGGGACGACGTCTTCATGTCGGATGGTTCCTGTGGATCGGATGGACCTCAGCACTTGTGGCAAGAGGGGCCGGGATGACATCCCGGAGCCAAGTAGTAAGGTTTGTCGCATTAACAAAGAAAGCCTTTTGAGACCTGCGGGGACAGGCCAGTTCGAGTGTCTCTCTGACAGTGAAACAGACTCTTTGCCGACTGTGTCGACCACTTTCGCCCTTTGTGATTGAGTTTGATTTGGAGAGTTTTGGACACTAAAAAGACACTGAAATGGCAGAAATCCGCATAGCCACTCTTAACGTGAGAAGCTTAAAGAGCCTGGTCAGACGAGCTGCTTTATCTACTTGGCTGTTAACTTTGAATTTTGAGGGGTTTTTTCTTACAGGAGAGCGGTATTGACCATGAACTTTCATATTCGGACTTTAAAAAGGACTGGTCAGCTGGGCCTTCAGTATGGTCTGGGTCCAATGAAAATAAGGCAGCGGGGGTGGGGATCCTATTTAAGAATGCAAATGTTGACATTTTATCTGTCACTGAAATTGTCTCTGGTCGTGCCTTAATGGTCCATGCCAATTTTAATTATTTTATCTGTCGTTTTCTGAATATCTATGCATCACCTGTTAAAACTTATCATATTTCCCTGTATGACAACATGCCTCTCTTCCTGACAGGTCCTGATCCTGTGATACTGGGGGGTGATTTTAATTGTGTTATGCTGGGGGAAGCGAGGCAAGGTGGGAATGTACACAGGAAACCTGACAGGTCGTCTAGTATGTTGAAAAGTCTGCTAACTGATTTTAAGCTTTTAGATGTCTGGAGAAAGTCCCACCCAACTGATCCTGGCACAACATGGAAAAGCGGGTTAGTAGAATCACGTATTCATTTTATTCTTCCTCTGCTGATGTTTTAAAGTTGAATGCTGTGGGTATGATTGACAATATTTTTTCTGACCATGTATTATTACATGCCGCCTTAGAACTCCCTGGAGAACCAAAATTTGGTAAGCCGACATGGAAACTTAATGTACAACTATTGGAGGATGAATGTGTTAAGAATGAGTTTATGGCCAAATACGAGGGTTGGAGGAAGCGAAAGCGCCCTAATCAGAGTATGTTGGCCTGGTGGGAGTGTGTCAAAACCCAGATAAGGGAATTCTTCATAAAAGTTGGGAAAAGGAAGGCCCATGAAAAAAGGAAGTGTTTTAGAGATTTTAATATACAGTTGCAGACCCTCCATAAACTGAAGGGGTGGGGGGTGCCAGGAGTGGATCTTGAAATTGCCAATCTCCGGACTGAAATCCAGACGTTCCTAGAACAAAAAGGTAAAGAAGTAATTTTTAATGCCCGTGTAAATTATTTAGAGGAAGGTGAAGCGTGTGTTCCAGGTTTTTCTTTAAAAAAATTAAGGATAAAAGCCAAGGCATTATACAGCTTGAAGGACAGTCTACCAAACAAGGTATTTTAGATGAAGTTTTTAAGTTTTATAAGGATCTTTTTAGCCTCAAAAATGTTGATGATTCTACCCTTGCTAGTAACTTAAATGTTTTATCCAGTTTTTAAGTAGTGAAGATCAAGACCTTTTAAGCAGCGATGTGACGCCGAGCGAGATTGAGCAGGCCCTTAGAAGTTTTGAGATGGGTCGATCTCCTGGGTCTGATGGTCTTCCCATTGAATTTTATCTTTGTTTTGGGGATTTTATTAAGGGGGATCTTTTTAACATTTTTACTGAGGTTTTTAATACAGATCTTTTACCCCACTCCTGGCGAAAAGGCATAATTACATTGATTTTTAAAAAGGGAGACAAGTCTAAATTGGAAAATTGGAGACCAATATCCTTATTAAACACAGATTACAAAATTGATTGCTGAACGTATGAAAGGTGTCATAGCGAAAGTAATTGACCCAGATCAGGTATGTGGTGTCCCAGGCAGATCAATTTGGGGGCACCTAAACTTGATCCGAGACCTGATCTGGTATCAGAAAGACCGTAACCAACCACTTGCCATTTTATCATTGGATTTTATGAAAGCCTTTGACAAGGTCTCCCACTTTTATCTTTTTAAGGTTTTGTAGAGAATGGGCTTCCACGCTGTTTTTATCCAGAAAATAGCTCTTTTATACAACTAGTCTTTTGCACAGGTGTTAGTTAATGGGTTTCTAACCACTGAAGTTGGTCTTCGCTCGGGGGTCAAGCAAGGCTGCCCCTTATCCCCTCTCTTGTTCATTTGTGCTATTGAACCCTTGTTATGCCTGTTACGCCGGGATAAAGTAATACGGGGAATCCCTATTCCGGGGGGTGGTGGGAGACAGGTTAAAGCCCTGGGTTACATGGATGACATCTCAATCTATTGTACTAGTACAGCATCCGCTAATAGAGCTATTTTGACAACGGAGATATTCAGCTTAGGTTCTGGGTTTAAATTAAACACCACTAAATGTGACTGTATGATTGTGGGTGAATGGGAGTCAGATCCCCCCCAGGATTCCCATACAAGCAGATGGAATTAAAATTCTTGGTGTACTTTATAACCCTGTCAATGATGGTAAGGAGAATTGGGATGTAGTATTGAACAAGATCAACCAGAAGGTTTCCCTATGGCAATTGCGCAAGCTGTCCATGGAGGGTAAGATTCTGGTGATTAAGATGGTCTTGCTTCCCATTATTCTTTATGCCGTCATGGTTTTTTTCCCCCAACCCCCTATATTTAAAGAGACTCATGAAGCCCATTTTTTATTTCTTATGGGGGTCCAAGATGGAGAAGTTGAGGAGGGTGGTGGTGTGCAAATGCAAGAAGAATGGTGGTAAAGGTGTGCCAGATCTTAAATTGTTTTTATGCATCAAATTCTTTGTTTTCTGTTTTAAAAATCTTAACAATGTTGGTGCGTTCCCCTGTTTTTTAAGGTATGCTACTGGTTTTATTTTTAGGAAATTAAGTTTTACCATCCCTAGGAATATTCCGATTCTTTTATCTCCGCCCAATCAGTATAAGATTTTAACATACATTATTGATGAATATGATTTGACCCAGATAGACCATCAGACTCTTCTTGATCAGCGTAAACTAACAGTGATATGTAAAGGGCACAAACAAATGGAAGATGTGTTGAATTTTTCTCCCTCCAGGTGCTGTGTGGTGTGGAACAATGTTGCATGTCCGGCTCTCAGCAATACGCAAAAGGATCTGGCATGGCAAATTGTTCATCAGTGTCTCCCCACGAGGGCCTTCCAGTACCACAGAGGGCTTGTATCTACTGCTAGGTGCCCCAGGACAGATGTGCACCTGATGAGTCTGTGTTTCATGTATTTTGGAGTTGTCCCTATGCCCAAGAGCTCTGGAAAGCAGTGGGGACACTCCTAAAATGGATATGTGGGTTGCACATTGTAAACTGTGACATTGTAATTTATGGTATACTCAATTGCCCTACCATGAGCCAGGCCCGTGTGGCATGGCTCATGATTAACTGTTTTAAAGAAGTTTTATGGAAAGTGAGAAACATTTTATTGTTTAAACGTGACATAATCTCTGTGAAGGTTTGTATTGGACTTCAGGGTCGGACTGGGGTGTCTGGGGCCCACCAGGGAAATTGACTCCAGGGGCCCACTCACCTGCTATATGCAAATACCTGTTAGCCGTTATACCCATTATAGCGGTTACTCCTGCACATCACTCTGCGCTCAGTATTACTGCGATGTACCATTACTGCAGTGTACATTAAAGGGATACTTTGGTGAAAACAAGTTACCAACAATCGTCAGGTTCGGTAGGTGATCACTTAGTTATTGGTGGAATCCGACCAATCAAAACCACATCGTCGGAAGAATGTGGCACTTTTACCCCTTTTATTAACTGCAGCGGCCGGTAATTATGTGACCGCGACTCCATTCATTATCATTGGAGCTCCCAGAAAAAGGCAAACCCAGCGCTCACAGCCACTGAGGGAGTGAAGGGATCATGGGCGAGCTGTACATCACCTCCAGTCTAATGGGGACAAAACAAACCTACGACTAAGGACTGTCTTTAAGGACATTGATTTAAATGTGCTTTTTAATACTTTTCTAATATAATGAATTTTTAAGGATCTAGATCTCAAGACTCTATGCTGGATACTTTTCTATTTTTTGGACACATAATGGGGATAAAAGCTGCACATTCAGCAGTCGCACCCCCACCAACTAATACCTTATCACATCCTTAGGCCATGTGCACACACTGAGTATTTGGTGAGTTTTTTACCTCAGTATTTGTAAGACAAAACCAGGAGAGGAGCAATCAGAGGTAATATGTTCTGCATTTCTCACCATCTCCTGCTTCTGTCTTATAAATACTGAAGTGAAAATCTCACCAAATACTCACTGAGTGAACGTGGCCTTAGACGAGATAATTGCTTGCTTTCTCTGGAGAACCTCTGTAAGTGCATTTTGCTGCTGCTGTGTCACAGGACAGGAAGGGGTTAAGCAACCAAGTTTTTATTATCTACTGGAAATAAAGAATTTTCCCCTTATTGATATCAGAAAAAAACTAATAATCAACCACAATCCACTATACCAACACCAGTAATACCACATATAAAGGAGACATACCACCACACTGTGATCAGAGCACATATTACTACTAAACTGTGATCAAATACTACCATGTGCAAGGTATAAATACTGCCACACCATGATAAGACCACATATAACCGACATATTGTAATTGAATAATTCCACATTCAAGGGACAAATATACAACGCCATGACCAGAGCACATAATGCCACTACATAGTGACCAATAAAATTCGGTCAACCCATAGAAGCACCACCCAGCTCAAAATGGTTTGCCGTCATCTGCTCCTTCCCTCTCCTCTTACCTGATAAACCACAAGTTTGGTGCCAGACCCACTACTACATGTCAGTACTCTGTGGTGCCCAGCTGTTTCTTCTTCATTGTGAATAGTGACCAATAATACTACAATAATGAAGATTAAAAAAGCTCTGTATATTTGGTCAGTGTAAATACAGTGATTATCAGTGACATTATACACAGAAACTCTGTATATAGTGTCAGTGTACAGGTGATGCAGAGATCCCCAGTGACATTATACACAGGAGCTCAGTATATAGTGTCAGTGTACAGGTGATGCAGAGATCCCCAGTGACATTATACACAGGAGCTCAGTATATAGTGTCAGTGTACAGGTGATGCAGAGATCCCCAGTGACATTATACACAGGAGCTCAGTATATAGTGTCAGTGTACAGGTGATGCAGAGATCCCCAGTGACATTATACACAGGAGCTCAGTATATAGTGTCAGTGTACAGGTAAGACTGTGATCCCCGTGACATTATACACAGGAGCTCAGTATATAGTGTCAATGTACAGGTAATGCAGTGATCCCCAGTGACATTATACACAGGAGCTCAGTATATAGTGTCAGTATACAGGTAATGCAGTGATCCCCCGTGACATTATACACAGGAGCTCAGTATATAGTATCAATGTACAGGTAATACAGTGATCACCGGTGACATTATACACAGGAGCTCAGGATATAGTGTCAGTGTACAGGTGATGCAGAGATCCCCAGTGACATTATACACAGGAGCTCAGTATATATTGTAGTGTACAGGTGATGCAGAGATCCCCAGTGACATTATACACAGGAGCTCAGTATATAGTGTCAGTGTACAGGTGATGCAGAGAACGCCAGTGACATTATACACAGGAACTCTGTATATAGTGTCAGTGTACAGGTGATGCAGAGATCACCTTTGACATTATGCACAGGAGCTCTCTATTTAGTGTCAGTGTACAGGTGATGCAGAGATCACCATTGACATTATACACAGGAGCTCTGTATATAGTGTATAGTGTGCGTGGATAGGTAATACACCTACTCACCAGAGATGTATCTTGGTGAAGTCATTCATCTTCAGGTTTCTTCTTCCCCTGTCGCAGACAAATATCACGTCTTCTAGCCAGGACTCATCTCTGCAGAAAATCACACAGTTATCTACTGTATAAAACTGATCACTTCCATAGCACATTCCACACTTTTCCCAAGATTTCTACACTACATCAAACAGACCAAAAAAGCGACATCGTGCCGCCTCGCACAGTAACAAGGCTTCCCTTTGGTTCCCCTCATGGAAAAGTAAATTATATTACAGCAGTAATAATGTCGCCTGATTGGCCCCTACAGTAAATATGTCCCCACTTCCCACCGTAAACCAATAATGTATGTTCCTCATTCTGGCCCCCATACAGTAATAACGTCTTGGGCCCCCATGTTCCCCCATTCTAGGTCCCCAGATGGACATGACAACTTCTCCAGCCATCTACATAGATTACAACAAAGACACATCTGACATCTCACATTTCCAGCCCGATCTATTCCCAAACTGGACAAACTCCTCATCCTACTGATCTCCAAATACTGAGCCGTTGCTGCTGTCCCTATTACTGCACATGCTGTGTGGTACAAAAACAGCGCTCCTCTTACTGCCCCACATAATAATGTCACCACTGTGCCCTCCACATAGTAAATCCACCAATGTGCCCTTCACATAGTAATACCACCACTGTGCCCTCCACATAGTAATACCACCACTGTGCCCTCCACATACCGTAGTAATACCACCACTGTGCCCTCCACATAGTAATACCACCACTGTGCCCTCCACATAGTAATACCACCACTGTGCCCTCCACATAGTAATACCACCACTGTGCCCTCCACATAGTAATACCACCACTGTATTGTATATACCACCACATGACCCCCTCCATGTTGCACAGGATCCCCTGCATGTTGCACAGGGCTCCCTGCGTGTTGCACGGGACCCCCTCCGTGCTGCACGGGACCCCCTGCGTGCTGCACGGGACCCCTGCGTGTTGCACGGGACCCCCTCCGTGCTGCACGGTGCCCCCTCCATGCTGCACGGGGCCCCCTCCATGCTGCACAGGACGGACCCCCTCCATGTTGCACGGGTACACACACATATTGTTGCTGCTGGGGGGACAGCACACTGATTGTTGCTGCTACTGGGGGGGGGCACATATTGCTGGTGCTAAGGGAGAGACATATGGCTGCTGCTGGGGGAGGCACACTGATTGCTGCAACTTTTTCTTGGGGGCACACATATTGTTTATTGCTGCAGCTGAAGGAGCACAGTGATGTTGCTGCTAAGGGGGGGGGGCACATATTGCTGGTGCCAAGGGGGAGACATATGGCTGCTGCTGGGGGAGGCACACTGATTGCTGCAGCTGTTGCTGGGGGGCACACATACCTCATCTACTTCCACACTGTTGCTGCAGCTCTGTCTGCTCCTCTTCATGTGGGATGCAGGACTTCACATGCTGTCCCCGCCCACACACCTCATCCTCGCTCTGGCACTGCCTGCTGTGTGAGGAAGTCCCGGCTGCAGACAGTGCTCTCTCTGCTCCTCACAGCATACACGCTGTCAGGGCTGGCAGCCAAACAATGCAGCTGCCGGCCGTGCACTGCGGTCTCTGGCAATGTGCCCGGCCGCCGGAAGGTAGGTCTTAGCGGCAGGGCCAGCTCCAGGTTTATGTGGGCCCTTGGTGAAAGAGTCTCAGTGGGCCCCCTTTAAACATATATATAATATAAAGGCTGCAAGCCGTAACATATATATATTCCCCACAAATATAATCCCTCTTGTGCTGCGACTGCCCCTTGTGCGGTGTCTCCCCCCGTGTGCTGTCTCCCCTCTGTATACTGTCTCCCCCTTGTGCACTTTGTCCCCTCTCTGCCTGTCTCCCCCCTGTGCACTGTGTCAACCCGTGTGCTGTGTCTCCCCTCTCTGCCCATCTCCTTCTGTGCGCTGTGTGTCTCCCCTGCGTCTATCTCTCCCCTGTATGTATGCCGAGCACTGTGCACACGTGATCTGCCGAGCACTGTGCACACGTGATCTGCCGAGCACTGTGCACACGTGATCTGCCGAGCACTGTGCACACGTGATCTGCAGTCTGCCGAGCACTGTGCACACGTGATCTGCAGTCTGCCGAGCATGTGCACATGTAATCTGCAGTCTGCCGAGCATGTGCACATGTGATCTGCAGTCTGCCGAGCACTGTGCACACGTGATCTGCAGTCTGCCGAGCACTGTGCACACGTGATCTGCAGTCTGCCGAGCATGTGCACATGTGATCTGCAGTCTGCCGAGCATGTGCACATGTGATCTGCAGTCAGCCGAGCATGTGCACATGTGATCTGCAGTCTGCCGAGCACTGTGTACACGTGATCTGCAGTCTGCCGAGCATGTGCACACTTGATCTGCAGTCTGCCGAGCATGTGCACATGTGATCTGCAGTCTGCCGAGCATGTGCACACGTGATCTGCAGTCTGCCGAGCATGTGCACATGTGAACTCCAGAGCACTGTACACACATGATCTGCAGTCTGCAGAGCACTGTGCACATGTGATCTGCAGAGCATTGGTGCCCCCCTACCCTGCATGTCGGGTGATGTGCTGACATGCTGTATGATGGTTGGGGGCTCCTGGGCACTGTGTATTTGCCCCTGCCCTGTGTGCAGCGTTTCCCCTGTGCACTGTGCACACATGATCTGCAGTCTGCCGAGCATGTGCACATGTGATCTGCAGTCTGCCGAGCATGTGCACGTGATCTTCAGTCTGCCGAGCACTGTGCACACGTGATCTGCAGTCTGCCGAGCATGTGCACATGTGATCTGCAGTCTGCCGAGCATGTGCACATGTGATCTGCAGTCTACCGAGCATGTGCACGTTATCTGCAGTCTGCCGAGCATGTGCACATGTGCTCTGCAGTCTGTCGAGCATGTGCACATGTGCTCTGCAGTCTGTCGAGCATGTGCACATGTGATCTGCAGTCTGCCGAGCACTGTGCATGCGTGATCTGCAGTCTGCCGAGCATGTGCACATGTGATCTGCAGTCTGCCGAGCATGTGCACATGTGCTCTGCAGTCTGTCGAGCATGTGCACATGTGATCTGCAGTCTGCCGAGCATGATGCGCATATTGTGATCTGCTGTCTGCCGAGCATTTGCACATGTGATCTGCATTCTGCCGAGCATTTGCACATGTGATCTGCAGTCTGCCGAGCATGTGCACGTTATCTGCAGTCTGCCAAGCATGTGCACATGTGTTCTGCAGTCTGTCGAGCATGTGCACATGTGCTCTGCAGTCTGTCGAGCATGTGCACGTGATCTGCAGTCTGCCGAGCACTGTGCACACATGATCTGCAGTCTGCCGAGCATGTGCACATGTGATCTGCAGTCTGCCGAGCATGTGCACATGTGATCTGCAGTCTGCCAAGCATGTGCACATGTGATCTCCAGTCTGCCGAGCATTGTGCACATGTCATCTGCAGTCTGCCGAGCATGTGCACATGTGATCTGCAGTCTGCCGAGCATGTGCACATGTGATCTGCAGTCTGCCGAGCATGATGTGCACATGTGATCTGCAGTCTGCCGAGCACTGCGCACACGTGATCTGCAGTCTGCCGAGCATGTGCACATGTGATCTGCAGTCTGCCGAGCATGTGCACATGTGATCTGCAGTCTGCCAAGCACTGTGCACACGTGATCTGCAGTCTGCCGAGCACGTGCACACGTGATCTGCAGTCTGCCGAGCATGTGTACATGTGATCTGCAGTCTGCCGAGCCTGATGTGCACATGTGATCTGCAGTCTGCCAAGCACTGTGCACACGTGATCTGCAGTCTGCAGAGCATGTGCACATGTGAACTCCAGAGCACTGTACACACATGATCTGCAGTTTGCAGAGCACTGTGCACGTGATCTGCAGAGCATTGGTGCCCCCCTCCCCTGCATGTCGGGGGATGTGCTGACATGCTGTATGATGGTTGGGGGCTCCTGGGCACTGTGTATTTGCCCCTGCCCTGTGTGCAGCCTGCCCACCCCCTTCTCCCTCCTAACCTGATGCTGTGGCTGACTGTACAGAGACTGCACTGAGCGAGCGGTTGATCTCTATGATCTGCAGGAGGAGCAGTAAGTGAAGGAGATAGAGATCAGTAACAGTCTCAGTACAGACAGTCACTGCGATCACATCAGGTTAGGAGGGAGAGAGAGGGGAGGCTGCACACAGGGCAACAGGGGGCCTCTGACAAGGGCAAATACACAGCGCCCAGGGGCCCCCAGTCATCATGGGAGGAGGCAGTGTAAGGATATTAAAAGCTTAGACATGTCTGCCTCAGCACACAGCGTTAGCAGAAGGTAACGCTGTGCACTGCGATGCTATTGCTCCCTTGACAACCCGATGTTTACCTTGCCAACCGGCTCCATTCAATGTTCCCGGATGTATGCTTTAAGACACCGCACAGGAAACGCTGCAGACCGCGTTTCCTGTGCACTGTCTTAAAGCATACATCCAGGAGCATTGAATGGAGGTTGGCAAGGTAAACATCGGGTTGTCAAGGGAGCAATAGCATCGTAGTGCACAGCGTTACCTGCTGCTAACGCTGTGCGTTGAGGCGGCCAGACGTTCTCCACCGCTGCTCCAGGGGGACCCGTTCGGGCCCGTTGGGGGGGCGGGGCTAGGGGGCGTTGTCACAATGCCTGGGGGCCCACCAATACTTTTAACCGGTTACCCGGTGGCCCAGACCGAGCCTGATGGACTTGCTTTATGTGATATGTACACTTATTACCGAAGAGACTGTAAAAACATAGGTTTCAAAGAAGCAAAAAATGTTTGGTGTTTGCAAGTCTGGAACACATACCTGTAGATGTAATTTGCTTATGATCTTTGTTTTATGAGGTTTTAAGTGTTTTTTACTAGTTTTATTACATGGTTTTATTGTTTAATATACATTGCTTGTTATTGTTCTTAATGTACATGACTTGATTGTTATGTTTTCAACTTGTTTAAGAAAACTTATATGAAATCATATCTGTTCTTATCAGGTCAATATCTGATACGTCCCCTATCTGGGGACCATATATTAAATGGATTTTTAGAACAGGGAGATGGAAGAAGAGCTTGCTCTGTCCACTCCACGCATTGACCTGGTATTGCAGTACCTCCAGGACCGGTGCACCCCTTCCCTAACCCTGTTTCCAAAAGCAGAATTGATTTCACTTTAAAGAATAGCCCAAAAACCAAGCCATTTGCTACTACAGTGGCTTAGTGGCTAGCAGCAGTAAAGCCATATGCTTTTTCGTTTTTTGGGGGTTTTTTTGGCTTTTCTTTCTAAATTCACCAATTCTACTCCCTTTGGCCTTGTTTGTAAGTCATTTGCAATTGAAGGGGGCTAGGTAATAATTTTAATGTTTTTTCTTTCTGTCACTGCAGCTTAAGCATTTAGAGGCCATTGTCTTCTTACCACAATGTCCATTTGCCTTGCCAGCTTTTCTTTCAAAGTTGACCAATTCTGCTCCCTTTGGACTTGTTTGTAGGTAATTTGCAATTGAGGGGGGCGCGGCCATAATTTAATGTTTTTTCTTTCTGTCACTGCAGGTGCTGCAGCTTAAGCATTTAGAGGCCATTGTCTTCTTACCACAATGTCCATTGGCCTTGCCAGCTTTTCTTTCAAAGTTGACCAGTTCTGCTCCCTTTGGACTTGTTTGTAGGTAATTTGCAATTGAGGGGGGCGCGGCCATAATTTAATATTTTTTCTTTCTGTCACTGCAGTGCTGCAGCTTAAGCATTTAGAGGCCACTGTCTTCTTCCCACAATGCCATTGGGCTTGTCTACAGGAGCACCTACCTTCTTCTGGACACACAAACCAACAAAAACAAAGACTAAACCAGCCCACTCCAAAAAAGACAAAACCCAAGCTATTCAATGCCCAAGCTTTTCTATGTCCAAGCTATTCTATGTCCAAGCTATTCTATGTCTTTTCCATTGACGATGGATGTCCTTTATGAGCTGTTGTCCTTTATGAGCTGTTGTCCTTTATGAGCTGCTGTCTCCCTCTTGTGGATTATTTCTAGCCAGATCTTTCAAGCTGTGAGTTCCCACCACTCTTTCTTTTGGGTGTTTTTTAAGGGCATTTTGAGCCTATTACATGTGGCTTAGCCAGACTGGTACCTGAAGTCAACTGAGAAGTGCCAGAAGCATATTGGAAATCCTTTTTTGGGGTCATTGGAATGGCTCCAAATGTGTAGGCTAAATAGATGGGCGGAGTTTTCATCAGTAGACAAGAGGCTGTTTGAGTGTCAGTGCTCAGCCTTGCAGCTGTCATTTTTAATCGCTAGGGCTGCATTTTGCTATTGGGCATTGAACGGGAGACACGCTTAAGTGATGTATGGCATTCGATTTGCAGGGCGTACTGAGGCTCGTGTGAGATATTGGATCCGAATTGACGTCGATTGTGACAAGGAAGCCGCTTTTTCTATGGGACATCTTGTGTACAAGATCCTCTTTGACATCTTGGAGGTAAAGAAGGAGGAGGTGCTTTGTCTGCAGGAATTTAAAGGCAAGTTTAACTTGGTCTTGATGTCTATGTCTGCCTGCAATAACCTCTATGACCAGCTGCTCAGGAATTCTGCAAAACCTGCTCTGGATGGATTGAACTTTTCCCTCCTGTACTCGGCTGGTGAGTTACCTTTGACTGTTTTCATGTACAATCCACATGTTTCCTTAGAGGTCATGTATATTTTCTTGCAAAAGCATTGCACTGTCACCAAGCCAGCTGTGAAAGTGATGAATAATGCTGGCTTATGGAATTGAAAATATAAATTTATGGTCAAATTCCATGAAAGCCCGAGTGATCCGGGGGGTCTCCATTACTCACCTTCCAACTTCGCTATTGGGTGGGAGCGAGGTTACCTTTTTTTTCCCAATGCACCCAGATTTTGCAGACGATGCAGGAAATATGGACATACTCAGGAGTCCTGCAGAATTGAAGATGAGGTTTGCAGAAAATGCAATGAGACTGCCCATCCTACCATGTACTGCAAAAATCAAATTGTCTGCAACCTCTGCGGGGTGAAAGGGCATGCTTTCAAGGACTGTAGTTTGCTCCCTAGATCCTATGCCAGTGCTGTTGGTAGAGGGAGCGACACTCCCTCTGTACCTGTATCCACAAACGCTTTTTTGGATGAGGATGAGGCTGCGGAATGCTATAGAAGCACAGTTACAGTAAGCAGCAGGGGGCATATGAAGCTTGCATCAAGACCCTCAAGACCACAGGCCACTTCTGACGTCTCGGTGGAGAATGTGACCTTGGAAGCTGCGGTAGAAGACGCTACCCCGGAAGGGATGGAGGTTCCTTTTTCAGAAGCAGAATCTGCTGTGCTCGACTTGGCAGTCACTTTGCAAGGGGAGGTGGAGTCAACATCCTCTTTAGCCAGATCGCCTGTCCTTAAACGGGAGGCAGAAACGTCAGACCTCGATGAGGAGCCAGGCCAGAGGGACATCAATGGCCTCAGTCGGGATGATTCCGAGGAGGAGGATGGTTCCTCGGCAAAACGTCTGAGGTCTGCTTGCTCTCCAGCGAGTGGGGGAAGCATCAGCCCTAGGCCAGTGTACCCCACTGCATTTGATTCTCAGAGTGTGGCTTTTTTAGGGGAAGGAGTGGGATATGCCGACTCCACATTCGCCGTGCCCTGTCCAGACGGACTCAGATGACAGCTTTTTGGAACATGCATCGTAATCTCGTCGTTCAGATTCGGAAATAGATGTCCAAGTTGCTCTTAACATTTTATCGCTAAATGTCCGGCAGATAAAGTCAGTGCCAAGAAAATCAGCGATACTGGACTTTTTGACCAACTTCAATGCTGATGTGTACTGCCTCCAGGAATGTGGGATCTCAGAGACTCTGGCAGATGACGTATGGCCCCATGGCCAATGTGTATGGTCTGGTTCTGTTAGCAATAAAAATAGTGGGATTGGGATTTTAATTGGTAATAGGGGTGTTAAGATAGACAGTTATACTGTAATAGAGGCGGGGAGGTGTGTGGTGTGTGAGGTGTGTTGTAGATGGTGGAGGGTAAAATTAGTTAATATGTATGCCCCTGTTGGGAAAGACGAAAGGCTGGAGCTCTTCGAGAAATTGTTTTTTTTCATCAGGGAGAATACCTGTCATTTGTGTTGGGGATTTTAATTGTGTGACGGAAGGGGACAAAATGGATGTCACAGGGAAAAGGCTGAGGAGTTTGATAGCGGATTTTTCTTTTCTTGATTCCGCTGAATTTATTTTGGGAAAGCCTCCGCCTGCAACTTATAAGGCAGATAGGGGAGGTATTGAGTCACGGATTGACCGTATTTTGTTTTCTCAAAATGTTTCTTGTAAGTCTTTTCAACAGGATGATATTCCTTTTTCTGACCACGTGTGTATGAGGGCACGATTGCAAGGTAAGACCTCCTTTTCGCATGGTGGAGGGGTGTGGAAATTTAATGTACGTCTGTTGGAGGATGTGAAAATTGTGACTGACTTCAGGTGAATGTATGCAAGATGGAGGGATAAGAAGCATGACTTTGTGAATATACTTGAATGGTGGGATTGGGTGAAGGATGAGATGTGTTGCTTCTTTAAGAAATGGGACAGGAAGAAAGCCGCTATTAATAGGTCAACATTTAATGACCTAAGCATGAGATTGGAATGCTTAAGGAAGCTGAGTATGCTTGGGGTTGATGTTGATGATTTGATGAGTCAAGTGAAGTGTGATATAAAAAGGTTTATTGAGGAAAAGGGGAAGGAAAATATATATAGGTCTAAGATAGAACATTTGGAGAAGAATGAAAAATGTACACGTTTTTTCTTTAAAACAGTGTAGAAAGTGGATATGGATGAGGTGATGAATGCACGGGGTGAGTCTGTGACCGGGAGAGATGTCATTGGTGAGGTTGAACTCTTTTACAAAGAGTTGTATAGGTGTAAATGGATTGATGAGGGTTTGATGCATGATGTCTTGGGTACGCTAGAAGGGCGCCTTGATGAAGAGGACCGTGAGTTGATGGATGAAGAGATTGTGTCGGATGAAGTAAAACAAGTGGTTATGTCTGCAAGTAAAAATAAGACTCCTGGAAAGGATGGGTTGCCTGTAGAGTTATATGTGAAAGAATGGGATATGATTGGGGATGACTTGGTTGAGGTGTGCCGTTATATGTTTGAGAATAATGTTTTAGGTGAGTCTATGAGAGAAGGTGTGGTTGTTTTGATCCGCAAGAAAGGTGACAGGAAGGATCTGGGGAATTGGAGGCCGATCACCTTGTTGAATGCTGATTATAAGGTGTTCAGCAAATTGCTGGCAAACAGAATGCGTGTGGTGATCGGTCGAGTGATAGGCGAAGATCAAGTGTGTTTGGTACCTGGGAGAAGTATGGCTGAGAACTTAGTATTGTTGCGGGATGTAATTGTTGATTGTCTGAGTCGCCATAAAAAATGTATGCTTTTTTCTGTAGATTTTGAAAAGGCTTTTGACCGTGTGTCACATCTTTATGTTTAGTGTCCTAGCTAGAATGGGCTTCTCAAGGAATTTTGTGAGTTGTGTTAGGAGTTTGTATTGGAATGCATCAAGTGAGTTTTTAGTTTTCCAAAAAGTCTTTATTGAAAATTTTTATAAAAGGGGGAGAGAGGGGGAATGGGGGGGGGGGGGAAGAAACTAGGGGGAGGTGGGGGGGTAGGGGGGGAGGTACATACATAAATAAACAGTAACATGGTACAAGTTGCAATCATAAATACAAGCTAAATAGCATATGCATCACATGTAGTGTGAATAACGAAGTTATTGCTTGCAATTCTAGGTTAATATGAAAATTCGTAATGATCGGAGAAATTGAATTGGGTAATAACCAATAAGCAGTCAGTATTAACGTTACATCACAGGGATGTGAGGCAAGCAAATGGTCCCTTATATTCTAAATTAACTAAAGAACAAAATAGGGCAGGAAATAAACTAAAAAAAATCACCTGTAAGCTGATGTTATTATCACAGTGTCACAATGTTGGGACTAAGTGAGGAAAGAGGGTGAGAAGGCTGCCCACCAAGGCTCCCATCTACGCTTAATTTTTGCGAGGGTATTGGTGCGCAATGCCGTGTTAAACTCAAAGATCCCGTGCTGCGTGACTGTATCAATGAGATGCAACAATTTGGGAGTTTCGGGCTTGTTCCATCTAGCAGCAATTAGAACCTTGGCAGTGATCAGTATATGTAAAATCAGGAATTTGAGGTCTGGAGAAAGGTTTTCTATCCCTATAGAAAGGAGAGCTAGCTCCGGAGTGAGATCGACTGTGAGGCCAGTGGTGTCTGAGATTAAGGTTTTGATATCAATCCAAAATTTGGACAGTAGTGGGCAATCATAGAAAATATGTGTCAGTGTTCCCTGATGGCCGCAGCCCCTCCAACACAAGGGCGAGATCTGAGGATCAAAACGATGATGTCTGACCGGGGTGAGGTACCACCGAGAGAGCACCTTGAAGTAGGACTCATGCAGCGCTGCACAAGCGGAATTGGCGTATGAAGTCTGTATGGTTCGTGTCATGTCCTGCAGGTCAATTTGAATGTTGAGTTCCTCTTCCCATGCGGTAAGGTAGGAGAGACGATTCAATTTCTTCGTTGAGCACTCGGTAGAGGCTGTTGGTTTTCCATATAGACCCAAGTCCTGGAGATGATATGAGATTGACTACCAATTGTGGAAGGGCAAATTTTGGTCTAGAGCAAGTCAGAAATTCGGATATGGTTCTCCATTGTGAGTGCTCATCTCTGGATAGGGAAAATTGGTCTTGGAGAACGTGGAAAGGACGAATGGAATCGTCAAGAAGCAGTTCCTCGGTATATAAGACCCCTTTTGCCCTCCAGGCGGAGAGGTCCAGGTTCTTAATCATCACTTCGAGCGTGTTCAAAGGAATATTTTTAAGTCTGGATAGAGGAAAGTGTTTAGCTGCTCTGTGAGTCAGGTGCTTCCAAGCTGAGATTGTAGCTTTGATGACGGGGTGAGAAGGAAGAGGTTTGGAAGGGAAGACTAGATGGGCTATAACAAGCGCTTTTAAGTTGTTGTGTACCAGTGATTCCTCTACATCCAACCATGGTGAGTCCATTGATTCCTTGAACCAGTCTTGAGAAAGTTTAGAAATGGAAGCTAAGTAGTAGTGATACAGGTTTGGGACCCCTAGACCACCCGCTTTTTTGTGTCGTTCTAACGATGCTCTGGCGACCCTCGGCCTTTTGTTATTCCATACAAAGGCACGTAATTGCGATTGAAATCTATTGAACCAACTCTTTGGTATGAAAAGGGGGAGTGACCTGATTACATATAGGAAACGCGGTAGTAGAGACATCTTGAAGGCTTCTATCCTGCTCAACCAGGAGAGCACAATCTTAGTTAGACGTAGGTAGTCCCTGTGAAATGCTTGAAATAGGGCTGAAAGGTTCGTTTGCACAGTTGCTGTTAAGGGTTTAGTTAAGGTGATACCTAGGTAGGCAATTTCATTGTTTACCCATGTGAAATTGAATTCTTCTTTTAGATATTCCAACAGAGAGGTGTCAATATTGAAATCAAGTATCTGGGATTTAGAGGCATTAATTTTGTAGAGAGAAAGGGATGAGAACTGGTCAATGTCAATGCACATTGTTAGGTGTCTTAAGGATTTAAGGGGATTAGCGAAGGTTAATAAGATGTCATCCGCGAATAATGAGATCTTATGGCCTTTATAAATACCTGTGATGTTGTTATTTTGTCTAATACTGGCCGCAAGGGGCTCGATGAACATAGCGAACAGTATGGGTGACAGGGGGCATCCCTGTCTAGTTCCATTGGAAAGCGAAAAGCAGCTAGACAAAAAATTGTTGGAGTAAACCTTAGCTGTTGGGCTATTATACATTGCTTTAATAAGTTGAATTATGTTGCCCTGAAGACCAAAGTTCTCAAGAACACAGAAAAGAAAGTCCCATTGAACTCTATCAAAGGCCTTTTCGGCATCAAGTGCCAAAAAGGCCGCTGGTTGTTTTGATTTTTCAATGAAGGCCAGCAAGTCCAAAGCTCGTCTAGTGGCGTCTGATGTGGTTCGGCCTGGAATAAAGCCCAACTGGTCAGGGTGAATCAATTTGACTATATGTTCTTTAAGTCTGTTGGAGGCTAACTTCGCAAGGAACTTTGTGTCCGCGTTTAGAAGAGCGATAGGGCAATAGTTATTAGGGACTGTTGGGTCCCCTTTGTCCTTTGGGAGGACTGTGATAGTGGCTTCCAAACATGTCGGATGTAAGTTGGTCTTGGGAAGCAGTATAATTAGCTAGTTTAGTTATATAGGGGGATAGAAGAGCTCCAAAGGTCTTAAAGAGCTCATTCTGAAACCCGTCTGGGCCTGGCGATTTTCCGTCTTTGGATTGCTTTATTACGTCAGAGACCTCAACCTCAGAGTATGGGGCATTGAGTTCAATTAGATCGTCCTTTGCAAGTGATGGTAAATTAAGGTGTTGCAGGTAGTCAGTAATGTCTTGGCGTGAGGGTCTCTTCAATGTAGGGCTGTCTTTAAGATTATACAAAGAGGCGTAGAATCTGGCAAAAACATCCGCGATGTCTTTAGGATGCATCTGGTTACGCCCAAGCGGGTCTTTAATCTCCTTTAGTCTTGATTTTAGTTGCCTGTACCTGATTTTGGCTGCCAGCAATTTTGACGGTCGGTCGTCCGAGTAGTAATGCTTAGCCTTCATTGTTTGGGACATCTTATCATAGTCCGATGCCAAAAGGGCCTTCAGTTCCAGTCTGAGTTTCATGAGAGTTGATGCTGTTGTTAGACAGGGGTTTACTGCGTGAGAATTTTCCAAAGCTTGTATGGAGACTATAAGGTTCCTGGTTTGTTCCCTGTTTTTTTTGTTCAAACGAGCATTGAGCTCAATCATTTTGCCTCTTAGTACCGTTTTGAATACGGACCAAAGGTAGGGGATTTGAATGTCATCTCTGTCATTTTCCTGGAAGTAATTTATTATTGTCTGTTCAATTTCTTTTTTATAGTCCGGATGGTTATAAATGTAGCTATTATTTCGCCACAGTTATTGGGAGTGCATAATGATGCCTATCTTCAGTTCGAATAGAATCGGGGAGTGGTCAGACCAGCTCCTTGGACCGATAGAGACTTTGGTGAACTTGGGCAGTGTGAAAATACTTGTGAGGACAAGGTCTATTCTTGAGTAGGATTGATGGCGTTTTGAAAAATGAGAAAATTCAATGGATGTTGTATTAAGGCATCTGAATGTATCGTAAAGGTCTAATTTAGTCAGCCAGGGGTCCAATGCCTCTAGATGCTGTCTCGTTTTCGTGGATGAATCAAGTGCACCGTTGGGCACCATATTGAAATCACCCAAAACAATTACCGTATATACTCGCGTATAAGCCGAGTTTTTCAGCCCAAAATTTGGGCTGAAAAGTCCCCCCTCGGCTTATACGCGAGTATATACGGTATATGAAAAAAAAAAAAATACCGCAGCAGCCCCGGAGGTATACAGGCCCCCCCATCAAGTTCCAGGGCCCCCCCCCCTTTCGCGCCAGCCTGTAAGGTAAATTCATACTTACCAGTGTCCAGTCGCGCCGCCCGCAGCTGCCGACATGACGATTCCGGGCTCCATTCAGCGTATTCCGCATTTCCTGTAGTCGCGGGCAATGACGCTGAATGGAGCCCGAATCGTCATGTCGGCAGCTGCGGGCGGCGCGACTGGACACTGGTAAGTATGAATTTACCTTACAGGCTGGCGCGCAAGGGGGGGGGCCCTGGAACTTGATGGGGGGCCTGTATAACTCCGGGGCTGCGGCTGTATACAGCCCTGGGGCTGCGGCTGTATACAGCCCTGGGGCTGCTGCTGTATAAAGCCCTGGGGCTGCGGCTGTATACAGCCCTGGGGCTGCTGCTGTATACAGCCCTGGGGCTGCTGCTGTATACAGCCCTGGGGCTGGGGCTGCTGCTGCTGTATATACCTATGGGGCTGCATATACCTCTGGGGCTGCATATACCTCTGGGGCTGCATATACCTCTGGGGCTGTATATACCTCTGGGGCTGCATATACCTCTGGGGCTGCATATGGGGCTGCATATACCTCTGGGGCTGCATATGGGGCTGCATATACCTCTGGGGCTGCATATGGGGCTGCATATACCTCTGGGGCTGCATATACCTCTGGGGCTGCATATACCTCTGGGGCTGCATATACCTCTGGGGCTGCATATGGGGCTGCATATACCTCTGGGGCTGCATATGGGGCTGCATATACCTCTGGGGCTGCATATACCTCTGGGGCTGCATATGGGGCTGCATATACCTCTGGGGCTACATATTGGGCTGCATATACCTCTGGGGCTGCATATACCTCTGGGGCTGCATATGGGGCTGCATATACCTCTGGGGCTGCATATACCTCTGGGGTTGCATATGGGGCTGTATATACCTCTGGGGCTGCTGTATACTACCACTGGGGCTGCTGCTGTATACTACCACTGGGGAGGCTGCTGTATACCTCACTGCTGGGGGTTGTATACCTGTGCTGGAGTCCACCCTCGGCTTATACGCGAGTCAATAAGTTTTCCCAGTTTTTGGGGGCAAAAGTAGGGGGGTCGGCTTATACACGGGTCGGCTTATACACGAGTATATACGGTAGATCGCCCTTTTTTACTGTCTCTACGACTCTCATGAACTTATTGAGGAAGGAGATTTGTCCTTTGTTAGGAAGTGAGTTTTTAGTGAATGGTTGGTTAAGTGATAAGGTTAGGGTCAAGTCTGGGGTGCGGCAGGGGTGTCCTATGTCCCCTGTTTTATTTATAAGTGTGATTGAGGTGTTATGTATGGTACGGAAGGATAAGGTTATGAGGGGTGAAGTTGTGCCTGGTAGTGGTGGTAAGGATGTGCGAATTCTAGGTTATATGGATGATGTGGTGATGGTGAGTGAAAATATGGTTGCTGTGAACAGGGCAAGGTTAGTGCTAAGTATGTTTTGTAGTGCCTCAGCTTATAAAGTAAACTGGGCGAAATGTTCCTTCAAGTGCTTTGGAGATGGAATTCTCAGGATGGAAGGGGTGAAGTATGAGGAATGTGCCATTAAGGTGCTTGGAATAAAATTTAATGATGATTTGAGAGGAAATGAAAGTTGGGAGGATGGTGGCAAGAGAGTGGAGCAGAAGTTGAACTTCTGGAGATTGAGGGAACTAGCCTTGACAGGGAAGGTTCTGATTGTTAAAGAGGACCTGTCACCAAACCAGGCATGGTGATCTAATTACAGCACTGGATGCAGCATGTCTGCAGCATGCAGGCAAGGGGTCCCCCAGCACTTGAGCAGCCCTGTACCCCGAGATAATACAGTTAGAAAACTTACATGCTACAGCCACTAAGGAGGTGGCTAGAGGCTACAGCCAAGGGCAGATTCACACCCCCTGCCTGTGTAATCTGCCCACCGCTGCCAATCATTCTCTCCCTGTCTGCAGCATTTAAACAGAGGGTTTTTTTTCTCTCCCGTTTAGCCCCGCCCCTCAGGGGGGCGGGGCTACCAGACTTTCTGGGAGAAAAAAAAACTCTGTTTAAATGCTGCAGACAGGGAGAGAATGATTGGCAGCGGTGGGCAGAATACACAGGCAGGGGTGTGAATCTGCCCTTGGCTGCAGCCCCTAGCCACCTCCTTAGTGGCTGGAGCATGTAAGTTTTCTAAGTGTATTATCTCGGGGTACAGGGCTGCTCAAGTGCTGGGGGACCCCTTGTCTGCATGCTGCAGACATGCTGCATCCAGTGCTGTAATTAGATCACCATGCCTGGTTTGGTGACAGGTCCTCTTTAAGGCGGTGGTACTGCCGATCCTGTTATTTGTTGCCAATGTGTATCCTTCAGCATCTAGGAAGATTAAGAAAACAGAGAAAATTATTTTCACCTTCCTTTGGGGTAGTCGTATGGAGAAATTGAAAAGGGAGTATGTTTGTAAGTTGTGTGAGAATGGTGGACTAAGTTTTCCGAATATTGAGTTTTTCTTAGGTATGGGTTATGTGAAATTGATTGTGGTATGTTTGGGGAAGGGTACCAAGTGTGCCTCCATGGAGAGGTATTCAGCTGGTTGGATGCTTTATGGGTTGAAGTGGACCAATAGAGATGCCACTGTGCCTGTTGCTCTTAAATGTCCTGTGTGGTATGAAGTCATTGAGAATTTTGTACAAATGTATGAGTTGCTGTCTGGTGGCATGAACGACTTTAGGAATAAGAAGAAGGTAATTAAGAAGGTGCGTGATAGGGAGATCGTGTGTAATATTAATGGATTGAGAGGTGATGATGTGTCTGATGTATGGAAGAAATTGAGTTTGGAAGGCGTGTCCAATCGTCAGACAGACATTGCATGGATGATGTTGCACAACATTTTGCCAGTAAGGGATGTGCAAAAGAGACGGCATCTGATTCAAACTGAGTTATGCCCAAGAGAAGGTTGTCGTGCCACAGAGCATGTTAGGCACTTGGTATGGGACTGTGATTTTGCTTATGCCGTATGGAAAGCTATGGGAGGACTTTGTAAGGAATTGGCTGGTGTGACATATGTTAATTGGAAATTGTCAAAGTTTGATATGGGTGCATGCAGCAGGATAAAGGATAGAGTGTTGTGGCTGTTAGTACTGTGTGTGATCGAAAGTCTATGGGATGCAAGAAATTTGCTGGTATTCAAAAGCAAAATGATGACAGTCAATGAGTGTTTAAGGTTGATTCTGTCACGTATGTATGTGATCTATCTATGGGACAAAAGCAGACGACGTGATATCGATGCAGAAGGGGTCTGGAAATTCAAAAAGTGGAGATTTTTGGTAAAGTATAGATAGACTAACATTGTAGTGTGCTTTTTTCTTACACATGCTTTTACTTTTTGAATAAAATACCAAAAATGATGAAAGGTTGTACATCAGACACAGCATTGCAGCCGTTATGATAGAGCATAATGCTCCAGCCTATCTGACTTGGTTAAAAAAAAAAAATCTGTTCTTATCAGTCCCCTACTTCTTCTCCATCGGGCAAGGATCCGTGAACTATTCATGGAGCCGGCCCGATGGCTTGCTGCGTTCAAGGACTGACTTTGTGTTCACCTCTCGGGCAGTTGGGAGGAATGGGCACTCTATGGTCCCCTACTTCTTCTCTGACCACAGGGCCATTCGCGTTCAAGGTGTCCTCGGCCATGGTTTCCCCAGTGGCCCAGGCTCCTGGAAGCTAAATTGCGCCCTGCTGGAACAGAAGGAAGTACTGGAGAAGCTTAGACTCGCCTGCTCCACGTGGCGGTCTTACAAGGCTGACTTTCGGAGCATTTCCGATTGGTGGGAACAAGTTAAACTCAAGTTTCGCTGTTTCTTTCAGGACAAGAGTCAACATCTGGCGCGTGAGAGGAGCAGGGACCTCAGAAGAATTCAGCGTGAGCTGCGTTCACTGCAGGACCTCCACCTCTGCGGCTGGGACGTAAGAGAGGAGCTGAAAGAGACCAAGAAGAGTCTGAAGCGGCACTTTGAGGAGGAGTCCAAGCGAATCGTCTTCCGTTCTAAAGTGGAGAACCTGGAGAAGGGTGAGAAATGTAACTAATTCTTTTTTACGATATGAGGTAAAAAGGTATGATATAATGAGCGCTAGGGACAGAAACAGGCACTGGGCTCTTATCGAATATTACCTTTCAAATTTATTGTGAACAGTAGAAGTTACATGTCTCCTCGCCACAACATGTTTCGACACTAAAGGTGTCTTTCTCAAGTGGATGTCAGACCCATAGTAAAATTCCCCTTTTATTCTCAACCCCCACTAATCACTGATAAAAAAGAGGTGTGCTACACATTCCTATCTGCAGATTCAACTATTTAAAGGTATATACATACATTATATCTACCAGAACATAAAAACATACATATGCCACATCTATTATATACACCCATATATAAAGATAAAAATACAAACAATACTATTTAAAAACTGTAAAAATATTTTAAAATTATATATAAAAATATTAAAAAAATAAAATTATATTCTGATGCAGCTAGATTTCCTTCAGAAATTCTTCTCCAAGGCGAGATTTAACCCTTCAGGGAACAATGTGCCCATCTTAAAAATCCAAAACGATTCTTTCCTATTGAGTTTATTAACCCTATCCTCAGTCTCATCCTGCACATGATCAATTATAGTCAGTTGTAAGCTGGAAGGATCTCTATTATGTGTCTGTGCGTAGTGTCTAGACACACTATGCTTAAGGAACCCATTTTTGATGTTATAGCGATGTGTATTAAGTCTTTTTTGCATGCTTTGCGTTGTTCTACCAATATATTGGTATCGGCACGGACATTCTAGCATGTATATAATAAATTGGGAACGACAATCTAATCTTTCTTTGATGCAAAAAGATTCCTTTGTTGTATTAGAAGTAAAGGTTTTACGTCCGTGCACTATAATTTTACAACATTTGCATTTTGATGACTCACATTTATAGCATCCTTTTTCTTTATTGCAATTTCCATATTGTGTTGTTATTTCTGAGTGCCTTAATCTACTGGGGGCCACTATATTCTGTAGATTTCTACATCTTCTAAAAATTATTTTTGGATCTTTTGCAATGATATTTGAGATAATCGGGTCACCTTGCAAAATAAACCAATATTTCCTTAATAATGTATAAATATTTTGATGTGATTGGTTATATGTGGTAATCAGGTTGCAACTATAGTTCCCCATATTCTTTTTCTTTTGATCATTATTTTTATTTTTATTTTTAATGATGCTATTTTCCTCCAATTTTCTTATAAAACTGCTTTGATTATATTTCTTGCATTTTTTAAAAGCATCTGACAATAGCTGACTGGGATATCCTTTCTCTCTAAATCGCTTTTTCAATAGAATAGCCTCTTTTTTAAAATCTCTATCATTAGTGCAATTCTTGCGTATCCTTAAATATTGGCCATAGGGAATATTTCTAATCCAAACCGGTAAATGGCAGCTGTCAAATTTTAGATAACTATTGACGTCTACACTTTTAAAATGTGTGGACGTACTTAATTGACCTTTTGCATCTATACTTATCATAAGGTCAAGATATTGCACATTTGTTTCGGATATATTCATGGTGAATTTCAATCCCCATGTATTTACATTAAGATGTTGCACAAATGTATATGCCTCTTCCTTAGTGCCTGTCCATACTATAACTAAATCGTCTATAAAACGTTTGTAGAAATGGATATTTTGTATTCCCAATGGGGACTGCGCGATGAACCGAGACTCAAATGCTCCCATGTATAACCCAGCATAACTTGGGGCGAATCTCGTGCCCATCGCGCAGCCTCTTACTTGCCTATAAAAGATTTTTTGAAAGGTGAACACATTATTATTTAAAATAAATTCTATCCCTGATTTAATAAACTCTTTTTGGGGCTCCAGAATCTCAGGATCTTTTGATAGAAAATGTTCAATTATGTTAATTCCCAATCTGTGCGGTATACTTGAATAGAGGGAGTTTACATCTAGAGTTATTAAAAAAGCACCCGGTTTAGGAGGAATTTTCATAATCATACTAATCAGTTGCGATGAATCTCTTAAATATGACTCTAAATTCAGATTAAATCTTTGCAAAAACAAATCGACATAGTGTGATAGATTACTTGTCATGGAATTAACACCAGAGATTATAGGGCGTCCAGGTGGATCAATTTTATCTTTATGCACTTTTGGCAAAAAATAAAAATGTGGTGTTCTGTACTTTACAATATTCAAATATTTAAATTCTTTTTTGTTTAAAATGCCTTGCTTCCAGGCCATTCTAATCAATGACCGATATTGATTGAAAAGATCTTCAGAGGGGTTTATATCTAACCTTTCATATTGTTCTTCATCCTCTAGAATTTCTTTACTTTTATTAATATACCACTCCATATTCATTATGACCACAACACCCCCTTTATCAGCTTTTTTAACAACTAAATTTTTATTATCTCTCAAACTTTTTAACGCTGATCTTTCACCTTTTGTCAAATTATCTTTCTGTTTAATATTTTGCATATTTCTAATCTCCTTTAATACAAGATGTTGAAACGTCTCTAAATGCGAACCTTTATGCTGCAAAGGATAAAAATTACTTTTATTTTTAGGATCTACATGAATATATCTCTTTTCATTTATTTGTTCAGTCGGGAGCTCATCTGTTTTCTTATTGTTTGTCCATTCCTTTCCTTTTATTTTTTCTAGTGAAAAATGTCTTTGTACTGTTAATTTTCTTATGAATTCATTAAAATCTATGTATAAAGTGAGGGGATCTAAATTAGATTTCGGACAGAAGGAGAGTCCTCTTTTTAACAATTTAATCTCATTTTGAGCAAGTTTTACCCCTGAATATTAAATATTTCTGTTACATCTATTTCATTACATTTTTCTTGATGTTTAATCTTTGTGTTCAATCCAGCTTCGTTTTTTTCTTTGTGATCTCTATGTCCGGAGACATGTGGGTGGGCCACTTTTCCCCTTCCCCTGCATCCTCTGCCTCTCTTTTTCCTTTTACTTTGCGGCAGGTAGCAGGCCGAAAAAATTGAGTGATTTTCATATTTTTCGTGTCTGTGCTTTTAGTTCCAGTGTTTATTTGCATCTCTGTGTTAATCGTGGATTGTTCCTTATCAGTATTATTCTCCAAACTACAAACTAAATTATCATTTTTTAGTGTTTGTGCTATATTTTCAAGTGATGAATTAAGAATATTTTCTTCAATATTTTGAGAAAAAACAGGTGAGTTTGGTAGTTCTTGATATAGTGTGTCATCTAAATTACTCATCTGATTCTGTGTATGTGATTGTTGTGAAGTTACGTGCAAAGTGAATAAATCAAAAGAATTGTTACTTATATTTTCATTTATTACTTCTTTTTGTTTCCTCTCAATTTCCTTTGGGCCTGTTTCTTGAAGCATATCCTGATCAATAAACTCTATCAATGGTGTCTGTTCTATATTTATCATACAAGAGGGATCACTAATTTTGCTGTTTTTTGTGGAATCTTTCTTTTTACTCTTATTTTTTGTTTTATTATCTATTTTTCTATTATTATTCTTCTCTGATTTTTTATCGACTTTTCTCTCCTCTATTATCAGATCAGATTTATTTTTACACTTATTATTTTTGGTTTTATTGTTTTTTTCCTCTTTCCTTTCAACTTTCTGATTACCGTATATACTCGCGTATAAGCCGAGTTTTTCAGCCCAAGAATTGGGCTGAAAAGTGCCCCCCTCGGCTTATACGCGAGTCATACGGTCCCCCTCAAAGTTTGGCGCCCCCACCTCAGTTTCTGGGCCCCCCCGCATGCAGCGCTGCGCATATACATTACCTGTCTAGCAGCTGTCACCCTCCGGTGGCGGATCGCGGCTCCCGGCTCCGGGCTCCATCTTCCTCGCTGACTTCCTGCTTGTCAGGTGACCGGCCGGCGTCGCGATGACGTCATCGCGCTGAGCCCCGGTCACAAAGCAGGAAGTCAGCGAGGAAGATGGAGCCCGGAGCCGGGAGCCGCGATCCGCCATCGGAGGGTGACAGCTGCTAGACAGGTAATGTATATGTGCAGCGCTGCATGCGGGGGGGCCCAGAAACTGAGGTGGGGGCGCCAAATTATGAGGGGGGCCCTGCTGGGGCCCTGTATACTACCACTGGGGCTATATACTACCACTACTGGGGCTGTCTGTATACTACCACTGGGGCTATATACTACCACTGGGGCTGTATACTACCACTACTGGGGCTGTCTGTATACTACCACTGGGGCTATATACTACCACTGGGGCTGTATACTACCACTGGGGCTATATACTACCACTACTGGGGCTGTCTGTATACTACCACTGGGGCTATATACTACCACTGGGGCTGTATACTACCACTACTGGGGCTGTCTGTATACTACCACTGGGGCTATATACTACCACTGGGGCTGTATACTACCACTGGGGCTATATACTACCACTACTGGGGCTGTCTGTATACTACCACTGGGGCTATATACTACCACTGGGGCTGTATACTACTACTGGGGCTGAATATACCACTGGGGCTGCTGTATACTACCACTGGGGCTGTATACTACCACTGGGGCTGTATACTACTACTGGGGCTGTATGTATACTACCACTGGGGCTGTATACTACTACTGGGGCTGAATATACCACTGGGGCTGCTGTATACTACCACTGGGGCTGTATACTACTACTGGGGCTGCTGTATACTACCACTGGGGCTGTATACTACCACTGGGGCTGAATATACCACTGGGGCTGCTGTATACTACCACTGGGGCTGTATACTACCACTGGGGCTGTATACTACTACTGGGGCTGCTATATACTACCACTGGGGCTGAATATACCACTGGGGCTGCTGTATACTACCACTGGGGCTGTATACTACCACTGGGGCTGTATACTACTACTGGGGCTGAATATACCACTGGGGCTGCTGTATACTACCACTGGGGCTGCTGTATACTACCACTGGGGCTGTATACTACTACTGGGGCTGCTATATACTACCACTGGGGCTGTATACTACCACTGGGGCTGTATACTACCACTGGGGCTGTATACTACCACTGGGGCTGTATACTACCACTGGGGCTATATACTACCACTACTGGGGCTGTCTGTATACTACCACTGGGGCTATATACTACCACTGGGGCTGTATACTACTACTGGGGCTGAATATACCACTGGGGCTGCTGTATACTACCACTGGGGCTGTATACTACCACTGGGGCTGTATACTACTACTGGGGCTGTATGTATACTACCACTGGGGCTGTATACTACTACTGGGGCTGAATATACCACTGGGGCTGCTGTATACTACCACTGGGGCTGTATACTACTACTGGGGCTGCTGTATACTACCACTGGGGCTGTATACTACTACTGGGGCTGCTGTATACTACCACTGGGCTGTATACTACCACTGGGGCTGAATATACCACTGGGGCTGCTGTATACTACCACTGGGGCTGTATACTACCACTGGGGCTGTATACTACTACTGGGGCTGCTATATACTACCACTGGGGCTGAATATACCACTGGGGCTGCTGTATACTACCACTGGGGCTGTATACTACCACTGGGGCTGTATACTACTACTGGGGCTGAATATACCACTGGGGCTGCTGTATACTACCACTGGGGCTGCTGTATACTACCACTGGGGCTGTATACTACTACTGGGGCTGCTATATACTACCACTGGGGCTGAATATACCACTGGGGCTGCTGTATACTACCACTGGGGCTGTATACTACCACTGGGGCTGTATACTACTACTGGGGCTGAATATACCACTGGGGCTGCTGTATACTACCACTGGGGCTGTATACTACCACTGGGGCTGAATATACCACTGGGGCTGCTGTATACTACCACTGGGGCTGTATACTACCACTGGGGCTGTATACTACTACTGGGGCTGTATGTATACTACCACTGGGGCTGTATATACTACTGGGGCTGCGTGTATACTACCACTGGGGCTGCTGCTGTATACTACCACTGGGGCTGCTGTATATACCTCTGGGGCTGCTGTATACTACCACTGGGGCTGCTGCTGTATATACCACTGGGGCTGCTGCTGTAACACTGCTGGGGCCTGTATATACCACTGGGGAGGCTGCTGTATACCACACTGCTGGGGGCTGTATACCTGTGCTGGAGTCCACCCTCGGCTTATACGCGAGTCAATAAGTTTTCCCAGTTTTTGGGGGCAAAAGTAGGGGGGTCGGCTTATACACGGGTCGGCTTATACACGAGTATATACGGTAACTTCAATTTTTCCTTCTATTTTTCCTCTACTCATTAGTGTTTTTTTATGATTTTCATATTGATTCCTTTGTTCCTCTGTTTTGAGAATTTCTTCAAGAGTATTTTGATTAATATCGGTTTTGTTTTTATTTTTGTTTTTATTTTTACCTATCTTCTGTTCTTCTTTTTGTTCATTTATTGTGATACCCTCAGAATTTGGTTCTATTGCTGTAGGTGTAACTTCCATTATTTCTATACTATCCATATTTATCTGGGCTTTATCTCGTAAATATTTATTTACCTTTCTTTTTATAGTCTCTTCCTCCAATTTATTTAATCTCACTTTTAATTTTAAATTAAATTCATGAAAATCCTGGCTATGGGTATATTTATCAATTCCTGAGCAGGTTTTAATCATTTCTTGTAGCGCTTGCTCTGCCAGTTTGAGACGTTTTTGTAAAATAATTCTCAACATCCCAGGGAACAATTAAGTATATACTCATTCCAGGTGTTAGTATATTCTAGATCTTGTGGATATGTTGATTTTTGTGAAATTCTCAGTCCCTTTGGTACTATTTTTTCCACTAAATATTTCCTAAGGAACATCGCATCAATTTGATTAGTAATCTCTATTTTACATTTGTTCTCAAAATTATTCAAAATAGACAACATTTGTATTCTTTCTTCATCTTTCAGCTTAATTCTAGGGTTAATAGGATCTGGTGTTTCTAAATTTCTATTTTCTCCTAATGCTTCTAAGATCATACTTTCCCTATAAGTATCCCTATTATTCACATAAAAATCCATTTTAATAAAATTCCCTTAATATGCTACCAATCTAGTAAGCTTCTATCAATACCCACTTTATAAGTCCTACAATTAGTGTCCAGTGTAAGTCCAAAACATTAAATGCTTGAAATCCTCAGTTCCTGTGCTTCAGCGGCTGTTTGCAGTTTGTCCAAACTTTCAATCCTCCCAGTTTTTCATGTGCACAGCAGGCTGCAATAGCGATAACCGCTCACTCAAGTATTGAAGATATATGGAAAAGAAAAACCAAAAAATTGTTGCGCCACACTGTGCAAATTAGCCGAAGCAAGGGGTTATATTGATATGTCACTCACCTTTTCTAGTTGCGCCCCCTGCACAACTAGGTTGATGATTTGAGGTGAGATTTAACCGCAGGCATAAATCCGTTGGTACGTGTAGAGAAGCCTTTCCTTATGGAACTTCAACGTCTCTCCCAGAGATCAGGAGTCCAGGGAAGGGCAGCTCCTCTGTGTTGACCAAATCCTGTCCCAGAGCAGCTCTCAAACCACACTCCCCAAAGGGAGGAATTGAGCACGATATGAGGTAAAAAGGTATGATATAATGAGCGCTAGAGACAGAAACAGGCACTGGGCTCTTATCGAATATTACCTTTCAAATTTATTGTGAACAGTAGAAGTTACAGGTCTCCTCGCCACAACATGTTTTGACACTAAAGGTGTCTTTCTCAAGTGGATGTCAGACCCATAGTAAAATTCCCCTTTTATTCTCAACCCCCACTAATCACTGATAAAAAAGAGGTGTGCTACACATTCCTATCTGCAGATTCAACTATTTAAAGGTATATACATACATTATATCTACCAGAACATAAAAACATACATATGCCATATCTATTATATACACCCATATATAAAGATAAAAATACAAACAATACTATTTAAAAACTGTAAAAATATTTTAAAATTATATATAAAAATATTAAAAAAATAAAATTATATTCTGATGCAGCTAGATTTCCTTCAGAAATTCTTCTCCAAGGCGAGATTTAACCCTTCAGGGAACAATGTGCCCATCTTAAAAATCCAAAACGATTCTTTCCTATTGAGTTTATTAACCCTATCCTCAGTCTCATCCTGCACATGATCAATTATAGTCAGTTGTAAGCTGGAAGGATCTCTATTATGTGTCTGTGCGTAGTGTCTAGACACACAATGCTTAAGGAACCCATTTTTGATGTTATAGCGATGTGTATTAAGTCTTTTTTGCATGCTTTGCGTTGTTCTACTAATATATTGGTATCGGCACGGACATTCTAGCATGTATATAATAAATTGGGAACGACAATCTAATCTTTCTTTGATGCAAAAAGATTCCTTTGTTGTATTAGAAGTAAAGGTTTTACGTCCGTGCACTATAATTTTACAACATTTGCATTTTGATGACTCACATTTATAGCATCCTTTTTCTTTATTGCAATTTCCATATTGTGCTGTTATTTCTGAGTGCCTTAATCTACTGGGGGCCACTATATTCTGTAGATTTCTACATCTTCTAAAAATTATTTTTGGATCTTTTGCAATGATATTTGAGATAATCGGGTCACCTTGCAAAATAAACCAATATTTCCTTAATAATGTATAAATATTTTGATGTGATTGGTTATATGTGGTAATCAGGTTGCAACTATAGTTCCCCATATTCTTTTTCTGTTGATCATTATTTTTATTTTTATTTTTAATGATGCTATTTTCCTCCAATTTTCTTATAAAACTGCTTTGATTATATTTCTTGCATTTTTTAAAAGCATCTGACAATAGCTGACTGGGATATCCTTTCTCTCTAAATCGCTTTTTCAATAAAATAGCCTCTTTTTTAAAATCTCTATCATTAGTGCAATTCTTGCGTATCCTTAAATATTGGCCATAGGGAATATTTCTAATCCAAACCGGTAAATGGCAGCTGTCAAATTTTAGATAACTATTGACGTCCACACTTTTAAAATGTGTGGACGTACTTAATTGACCTTTTGCATCTATACTTATCATAAGGTCAAGATATTGCACATTTGTTTCGGATATATTCATGGTGAATTTCAATCCCCATGTACACTAATGAGTAGAGGAAAAATAGAAGGAAAAATTGAAGTTAATCAGAAAGTTGAAAGGAAAGAGGAAAAAAACAATAAAACCAAAAATAATAAGTGTAAAAATAAATCTGATCTGATAATAGAGGAGAGAAAAGTCGATAAAAAATCAGAGAAGAATAATAATAGAAAAATAGATAATAAAACAAAACATAAGAGTAAAAAGAAAGATTCCACAAAAAACAGCAAAATTAGTGATCCCTCTTGTATGATAAATATAGAACAGACACCATTGATAGAGGTTATTGATCAGGATATGCTTCAAGAAACAGGCCCAAAGGAAATTGAGAGGAAACAAAAAGAAGTAATAAATGAAAATATAAGTAACAATTCTTTTGATTTATTCACTTTGCACGTAACTTCACAACAATCACATACACAGAATCAGATGAGTAATTTAGATGACACACTATATCAAGAACTACCAAACTCACCTGTTTTTTCTCAAAATATTGAAGAAAATATTCTTAATTCATCACTTGAAAATATAGCACAAACACTAAAAAATGATAATTTAGTTTGTAGTTTGGAGAATAATACTGATAAGGAACAATCCACGATTAACACAGAGATGCAAATAAACACTGGAACTAAAAGCACAGACACGAAAAATATGAAAATCACTCAATTTTTTCGGCCTGCTACCTGCCGCAAAGTAAAAAGAAAAAGAGAGGCAGAGGATGCAGGGGAAGGGGAAAAGTGGCCCACCCACATGTCTCCGGACATAGAGATCACAAAGAAAAAAACGAAGCTGGATTGAACACAAAGATTAAACATCAAGAAAAATCTAATGAAATAGATGTAACAGAAATATTTAATATTTCAGGGGTAAAACTTGCTCAAAATGAGATTAAATTGTTAAAAAGAGGACTCTCCTTCTGTCCGAAATCTAATTTAGATCCCCTCACTTTATACATAGATTTTAATGAATTCATAAGAAAATTAACAGTACAAAGACATTTTTCACTAGAAAAAATAAAAGGAAAGGAATGGACAAACAATAAGAAAACAGATGAGCTCCCGACTGAACAAATAAATGAAAAGAGATATATTCATGTAGATCCTAAAAATAAAAGTAATTTTTATCCTTTGCAGCATAAAGGTTCGCATTTAGAGACGTTTCAACATCTTGGATTAAAGGAGATTAGAAATATGCAAAATATTAAACAGAAAGATAATTTGACAAAAGGTGAAAGATCAGCGTTAAAAAGTTTGAGAGATAATAAAAATTTAGTTGTTAAAAAGCTGATAAAGGGGGTGGGGTGGTCATAATGAATATGGAGTGGTATATTAATAAAAGTAAAGAAATTCTAGAGGATGAAGAACAATATGAAAGGTTAGATATAAACCCCTCTGAAGATCTTTTCAATCAATATCGGTCATTGATTAGAATGGCCTGGAAGCAAGGCATTTTAAACAAAAAAGAATTTAAATATTTGAATATTGTAAAGTACAGAACACCACATTTTTATTTTTTGCCAAAAGTGCATAAAGATAAAATTGATCCACCTGGACGCCCTATAATCTCTGGTGTTAATTCCATGACAAGTAATCTATCACACTATGTCAATTTGTTTTTGCAAAGATTTAATCTGAATTTAGAGTCATATTTAAGAGATTCATCGCAACTGATTAGTATGATTATGAAAATTCCTCCTAAACCGGGTGCTTTTTTAATAACTCTAGATGTAAACTCCCTCTATTCAAGTATACCGCACAGATTGGGAATTAACATAATTGAACATTTTCTATCAAAAGATCCTGAGATTCTGGAGCCCCAAAAAGAGTTTATTAAATCAGGGATAGAATTTATTTTAAATAATAATGTGTTCACCTTTCAAAAAATCTTTTATAGGCAAGTAAGAGGCTGCGCGATGGGCACGAGATTCGCCCCAAGTTATGCTGGGTTATACATGGGAGCATTTGAGTCTCGGTTCATCGCGCAGTCCCCATTGGGAATACAAAATATCCATTTCTACAAACGTTTTATAGACGATTTAGTTATAGTATGGACAGGCACTAAGGAAGAGGCATATACATTTGTGCAACATCTTAATGTAAATACATGGGGATTGAAATTCACCATGAATATATCCGAAACAAATGTGCAATATCTTGACCTTATGATAAGTATAGATGCAAAAGGTCAATTAAGTACGTCCACACATTTTAAAAGTGTGGACGTCAATAGTTATCTAAAATTTGACAGCTGCCATTTACCGGTTTGGATTAGAAATATTCCCTATGGCCAATATTTAAGGATACGCAAGAATTGCACTAATGATAGAGATTTTAAAAAAGAGGCTATTCTATTGAAAAAGCGATTTAGAGAGAAAGGATATCCCAGTCAGCTATTGTCAGATGCTTTTAAAAAATGCAAGAAATATAATCAAAGCAGTTTTATAAGAAAATTGGAGGAAAATAGCATCATTAAAAATAAAAATAAAAATAATGATCAACAGAAAAAGAATATGGGGAACTATAGTTGCAACCTGATTACCACATATAACCAATCACATCAAAATATTTATACATTATTAAGGAAATATTGGTTTATTTTGCAAGGTGACCCGATTATCTCAAATATCATTGCAAAAGATCCAAAAATAATTTTTAGAAGATGTAGAAATCTACAGAATATAGTGGCCCCCAGTAGATTAAGGCACTCAGAAATAACAACACAATATGGAAATTGCAATAAAGAAAAAGGATGCTATAAATGTGAGTCATCAAAATGCAAATGTTGTAAAATTATAGTGCACGGACGTAAAAACCTTTACTTCTAATACAACAAAGGAATCTTTTTGCATCAAAGAAAGATTAGATTGTCGTTCCCAATTTATTATATACATGCTAGAATGTCCGTGCCGATACCAATATATTGGTAGAACAACGCAAAGCATGCAAAAAAGACTTAATACACATCGCTATAACATCAAAAATGGGTTCCTTAAGCATAGTGTGTCTAGACACTACGCACAGACACATAATAGAGATCCTTCCAGCTTACAACTGACTATAATTGATCATGTGCAGGATGAGACTGAGGATAGGGTTAATAAACTCAATAGGAAAGAATCGTTTTGGATATTTAAGATGGGCACATTGTTCCCTGAAGGGTTAAATCTCGCCTTGGAGAAGAATTTCTGAAGGAAATCTAGCTGCATCAGAATATAATTTTATTTTTTTAATATTTTTATATATAATTTTAAAATATTTTTACAGTTTTTAAATAGTATTGTTTGTATTTTTATCTTTATATATGGGTGTATATAATAGATATGGCATATGTATGTTTTTATGTTCTGGTAGATATAATGTATGTATATACCTTTAAATAGTTGAATCTGCAGATAGGAATGTGTAGCACACCTCTTTTTTATCAGTGATTAGTGGGGGTTGAGAATAAAAGGGGAATTTTACTATGGGTCTGACATCCACTTGAGAAAGACACCTTTAGTGTCGAAACATGTTGTGGCGAGGAGACCTGTAACTTCTACTGTTCACAATAAATTTGAAAGGTAATATTCGATAAGAGCCCAGTGCCTGTTTCTGTCCCTAGCGCTCATTATATCATACCTTTTTACCTCATATCGTGCTCAATTCCTCCCTTTGGGGAGTGTGGTTTGAGAGCTGCTCTGGGACAGGATTTGGTCAACACAGAGGAGCTGCCCTTCCCTGGGCTCCTGATCTCTGGGAGAGACGTTGAAGTTCCATAAGGAAAGGCTTCTCTACACGTAGCAACGGATTTATGCCTGCGGTTAAATCTCACCTCAAATCATCAACCTAGTTGTGCAGGGGGCGCAACTAGAAAAGGTGAGTGACATATCAATATAACCCCTTGCTTCGGCTAATTTGCACAGTGTGGCGCAACAATTTTTTGGTTTTTCTTTTCCATATACTAATTCTTTTTTAGGAAGCTCCAGGCCGGTCACACGCCCTTGAACGAGCTGCGGGACAAGAGCGGAAACATGCGATGTGGGAAGGAGGACGTGATGAGAGTCGTCCGCGACTTCTACAGCGAACTCTACACCCACAAGACCACCGACACCAAATCTGCCGATAAGTTCCTGTCGGGTATCACTAACCATCTTGACCCTGCAGGTGCGGCAGACAGACGTCCCTCTGGCGGTGGGCGAACTGCTCTCTGCCGCTAAATCCTTTAGGTCTGGCAGGACCCCGAGCAGGGACGGTCTTCCAGCGGAGCTCTATGTAGCACTGGGTGACCTCATCTGTCCGGACCTGTTGGAACTCTATGAGGAGATGGTGGTGGAGGGCAGAATGCCTCCGTCTGAGGGAAGGCCTGGTCACGATCCTGTACAAGCGCAAAGGAGAGAGGTGCGACCTGAAGAATTGGCGTCCCATCACCCTTCTGAACGTCGACTACAAGATCCTGGCCAAGACAATGGCAACAAGACTCACAACGGTCATAGGAGGGATCATCCACCCGGAACAGACCTGCGGCATCCCCGGCCGTCGCATCGCAGACAGCCTGGCGCTCGTGCGGGACACGGTCGAATACATCAAGGGCCACAGGGTGCATGCATCCCTGATCTCGTGGGATCAGGAAAAGGCCTTCGATCGGGTCTCTCACGAGTTCCTGGGCAGAGTGTTGCACAGGTTGGGGTTGGGTAAGATGTTCTTTTCGTATGTCCGGCTAATGTATTTTGACATCCACAGTTAGGTGTTGGTGAACGGCTGGAAGACTGACCCCTTTCCGGTCCTCTCTGGGGTCAGACAAGGCTGTCCTCTCTCACCCCTCCTTTTTGTTTGCGTTATAGAGCTCGTCCAGAGGCTATCCGGCAAAATGGAGAGATCAGAGGGATCATCGCATCGGGACCAGATCGATTCGAGGTCAAGTGCTCGCTCTACATGGATGACGTGACTGTTTTCTGCGCAGACCGAAGCTCAGTCAACACCCTCGTCCAGACATGTGAAACGTTCAGTCAGGCTTCAGGGGCAAGGGTCAACTGCGGGAAGTCAGAGGCCATGCTCTTCGGGGACTGGCACCTGGCCTCTTCTGCACCCTTTCCCTTCTTCAACATCCAGCCAGATTTCATCAAGATCCTTGGAGTGTGGTTCGGGAAGGAAGGAGCGGCCCTCAAGTCTTGGCAGGAACGCTTGGCCAAAGTCAACCAGAGGATCAGACTGTGGAGCCTCAGACAACTCACCTGTGAGGGCAAAGCACTAGTCCTGCATAACGAGATACTGCCTGTGCTGCAGTACACGGCCCAGGCCCAGGCCTGGCCCCCCCCTCGTCACCGTGTGCAGGGCCATTACCAGGATGGTGTTTAGCTTCATCTGGGGATCCAAGATGGACAGGGTGAAGCGGACCACCATGTACAAGGAACCTTGTGGGATGGGCGTTCCTGATATCCCCACTCTTCTGCGATCATCCTTTGTATGTGACTATGTCCGCCGAACCCTGCGAGTCAAAAGAGGCTCTGCAGGAAGATCCATGTCACGCTTTTTCCTGCTGCCACTTTGGAGAAGATTCGGATGGGACAAGTGGGACAGCTCCTACCCCTACAACTGGACGACACCATGGTTCTACGGAGACGTTGTTCGGTTCGTGAGGGAACATCAGCTGGAGGGTCTCAAGCCGGACTTGTGGAAACCAAAGACACAAGCTCTTCAGAGCCAAGGATGAAGAGGAGAACATTCCAGGACTCCATCACGACACGCTAGAGACTGTTTGGAGGAACGTGTCGTCTAACAGGTTGACCAATGGGCACAAGGACTTGTCGTGGATGGCAATACAGGGCAGACTGCCCGTCCAGTCATTCATGCATGCCCGGAACCTGTGCAAGACCCGGTACTGCCCAAGATGCCCCTTCGTGGAGGAAACATCGCTGGGAGGAGAGGGAGGATATGCCCACACAGGATTGCCGCAGGCTGGTTCACAGCCTGCTCAGAGACTATTTCATCGCGGACGGTCCGGACAGTGAGGACGAGGACTAAACCCCTCGCCCCTTCTCCCCTTATGTGTCTTGTCTTTCAATAAAGCTTCGGGCCTGTGAGTTTCCCCCTCCCTATTCCCCTCCCTCTTGCACCCCTCGCCGGTTCGTCGTATTTATTGTTTGACTTTGCTTTACTGGTGTGTGTAACCTTATGTGTCTTGTCTTTCAATAAAGCTTCATGCCTGTGATTTCCCCTCCCCTTTCCCCTTCTCCACCCCCCTTACACCCTTCGCCGGTTCGTCGCATTTATAGTTTGACTTTGATTGAGTATTGTGTGCAGAGTAGGATTCTCTTGTCTAGTTTACTAGGATCCTGATGTCTAGTTTAGTGTGTAATATTCTTATGCTTTGTTAAAACTATTGTCCAATAATGTGTGTACTGGGCTGTGGCACTGTGCACTGTTTGTTAACTCATTATGGATGTTTAGTAATAAACATACTATTAAATAAAAAATCTGTTCTTATCAGTTTAATATCTGATACGTCCCCTATCTGGGGACCATATATTAAATGGATTTTTAGAACAGGGAGATGGAAGAAGAGCTTGCTCTGTCCACTCCACGCATTGACCTGGTATTGCAGTGTACTCCAGCACCGGTGCACCCCTTCCCTAAGCCTGTTTCCTAAAGCTGAATTGATTTCCTGTGTGTGTGCTTTTTGGGTTTTTTTTGGCCTTTCTTTACAAATTGACCAATTCGACTCCATTTGGCCTTGTTTGTGGGTCATTTGCAATTGAAGGGGGGCTAGGTATTAATTTAATGTTTTTTCTTTCTGTCACTGCAGGTGCTGATGCTTAAGGATTTAGAGGCCATTGTCTTAGTGTGACTGGGAGCGTAAGTACAGACGGAAGTAAGTGTGTGACTTGTGATTCAGTGACTTTGGATTCAGGGAGTTTGGAAGGGAGGACTTACTGAGTCGCTGGTTGTATTTTATTAATACTTTGCATTTAATTTTACTTATCATTTCTGTCTGGTGCAATCCCCATTAGGAAATGAGCTCCATAATTGACAATGCCATCCGGTGTACATCTTGCAACATGTATGCAATCCTTGGACAGCCGGTCGAGGGTGCATACTATTGTGTGAGATGTGAGTATGTTGTGCATTTGGAAGCCCAGATACTGGATCTAAATGAACAACTGGCAACGCTGAGATCCATAGACAATATGGAAAGGAGTCTGCTTCTCTCTGAACAGCTGCTGAATGGGATAGATGTGGGGGAGGATGGTAGTATGGACCTGCAGGACCATGAGGTAGCTAGCTGGGTGACAGTTAGAAGGCGGGGTAGAGGGAAGGGTGCCAGGGAGGCTAGCCCTGATCTAGCACACCCCAATAAATTTGCTATGTTGGCAGATGAGGGGGGTGTGAGTTCAGGGATAGCACTGCTGCAGCAGGGCATGTCCTCTGAAAGCCAGAGAGTGTCTGCTCCAGTAAGGGGGAAAACAGTAGAGAAGGGTAGGCCAGACAGGTGCTGGTAGTGGGGGACTCAATTATTAGGGGAACAGATAGGGCAATCTGTCACAATGACAGGGATCGTCGAACAGTGTGCTGCCTACCTGGCGCTCGAGTCCGGCACATCGCTGATCGGGTTGACAGATTACTGGGAGGGGCTGGTGAGGACCCAGCGGTCATGGTGCACATTGGCATAAATGACAAAGTTAGAGGTAGGTGGAAGGTCCTTAAAGATGATTTCAGGGAATTAGGCTGCAAGCTTAAGGCAAGGACCTTCAAGGTAGTATTCTCCAAAATACTGCCTGTACCACGAGCCACACCAGAGAGGCAACGGGAGATTAAGGAGATAAATACGTGGCTCAGGAATTGGTGTAGGAAGGAGGGGTTTGGGTTCCTGGAGAACTGGGCCGACTTCTCTGTTGGCTACAGGTTCTATGCTAGGGACGGGCTGCACCTCAATGGGGAGGGAGCAGCTGTGCTGGGGGAGAAAATGGCTAGAAGGTTGGAGGAGTGTTTAAACTAGGGATTGGGGGGGGGAGGGTATTCATTGTATAGGAGGGGAAGATAGTGAATAGGAGGGGAACAGTCAATATAGTAGGAAGGAATAGAGGTAAAGAAAGATGCATTAAGTGCAAGTACACTAATGCCAGAAGCCTCACCAACAAAATGGAGGAATTAGAATTGATTTTGTTGGAAAATAATTATGACATGGTGGGGATTTCGGAGACATGGCTGGACGAGAGCCATGACTGGGCTGTTAATTTACAGGGCTATAGTCTGTTCAGAAATGACCGTACAAATAAGCGAGGAGGAGGTGTATGTTTATACGTAAAATCATCCTTAAAACCCATCCTGCGTGATAATATAGGTGAATCTAATGGAAATGTAGAGTCCCTGTGGGTGGAGATAAGGGGAGGGGGAAAAAATAATAAATTACTGATAGGGGTTTGTTATAAGTCCCCAACAATAATGGAAGTGGAGGAGAATATCCTCATAAAGCAAATACCGTATATACTCGTGTATAAGCCGACCCGTGTATAAGCCGACCCCCCTACTTTTGCCCCCAAAACCTGGGAAAATCTATTGACTCGCGTATAAGCCGAGGGTGGACCCCAGCACAGGTATACAGCCCCCAGCAGTGGTATACAGGCCCCAGCAGTATGATATACAGCAGGCCCCAGTGGTATATACAGCAGCCCCAGTGGTATTGCAGCCCCTATATACAGCAGCCCCAGTGGTATTGCAGCCCCAGTGGTGTATACAGCAGCCCCTATATACAGCAGCCCCAGTGGTATTGCAGCCCCAGTGGTATTGCAGCCCCTATATACAGCAGCCCCAGTGGTATTGCAGCCCCAGTGGTGTATACAGCAGCCCCTATATACAGCAGCCCCCAGTGGTATATACAGCAGCCCCAGTGGTATTCCAGCCCCTATATACAGCAGCCCCAGTGGTATTGCAGCCCCAGTGGTATTGCAGCCCCTATATACAGCAGCCCCAGTGGTATTGCAGCCCCAGTAATGCAGGGCCCCTATATACAGCAGCCCCAGTGGTATTGCAGCCCCAGTAATGCAGGGCCCCTATATACAGCAGCCCCAGTGGTAGTATACAGGCAGCCCCAGTAATGCAGGGCCCCCCCCCTCATGCTCCAGTCACCTGTAAAGCAAATTATACTTATCAGTGCCCGCTGCCGTCCGCGCCCGCATCTGCCGACATCCCGATCCTCCGTCTTCATGCGACTTCTTCCTGTTTCCTGTGCGCGTCGCCAGTAATGACGTCATTGCCTGCGACGCGCACAGAAGCAGGAAGAAGATGCATGAAGATGGAGGATCGCGATGTCGGCAGATGCGGGCGCGGACGGCAGCGGGACACTGATAAGTATAACTTGCTTTACAGGTGACCGGAGCATGAGGGGGGGGGCCCTGCATTACTGGGGATGCGGGGGCTGCTTTATACCGCTGTATACAGCAGCCCCCGCACTGACTCGCGTATAAGCCGAGGGGGGTACTTTTCAGCCCAATTTTTGGGCTGAAAAACTCGGCTTATACGCGAGTATATACGGTAGATGAAGCAGCGACTCAGGGAGAAGTCATTATTATGGGGGACTTCAACTACCCTGAAATACATTGGGGATCAGAAACCTGCAGTTCCAGCAAAGGTAATAGGTTTTTGAAATCTACGAGAGACAATTACCTTTCACAACTGGTTCAGGACCCAACAAGAAGGGGGGCACTGTTAGACCTAATATTAACCAACAGGCCGGACCGCATATCAAATATACGGGTTGGAGGTCACTTGGGTAATAGTGATCATAACATAATAAGTTTTCAAGTATCCTTTACTAAGATGTGTAGTAGAGGGGCTACAAGGACACTAAACTTCAGGAAGGCAAATTTCCAACGGTTGAGAGATGATCTTAGTGCAATAAACTGGGACGATGTCCTGAGACATAAAAGTACACAAAGCAAATGGGAGAAGTTTATTAGCATCCTGAATAGGACCTGTGCACAATATATACCCTATGGGAATAAACATGCTAGAAATAGGAGGAAAACACTATGGTTAAATAAAGCGGTAAGAGGCGCAATAAGTGACAAAAAGAAAGCATTTAGGGAATTAAAGCAAGTAGGTAGTGATGAAGCATTAAATAAATACAGAGAATTAAATAACATCTGTAAAAAGCAAATCAAGGCAGCAAAGATTGAGACAGAGAGACTCATTGCCAGAGAAAGTAAAAATAATCCCAAAATATTTTTTAACTACATAAATAGTAGGAAACTAAAAAATTATGGTGTTGGCCCCTTTAAAAATAGTCTGGGTGAAATGGTGGATGAAGATGAGGAAAAAGCCAATATGCTAAATGACTTTTTTTCAACAGTATTTACACAAGATAAATTCCATGACAGACAATATGATCAGTGATAACAATTAAATGTCACCTGCTTAACCCAGCAGGAAGTACGGCATCGTCTAAAAATTACTAAAATTGACAAATCCCAGGGCCCGGATGGGATACACCCCAGAGTGCTGCAGGAATTAAGTACTGTCATAGATAGACCATTATTTTTAATATTTCAAGATTCCATAATAACAGGGTCTGTACCACAGGACTGGCGTATAGCAAATGTGGTGCCAATATTCAAAAAAGGGACTAAAACTGAACTTGGAAATTATAAGCCAGTAAGCGTAACCTCTACTGTGGGTAAAATCCTAGAGGGTTTTCTAAGAGATGCTATACTGGAATATCTGAAGAAAAATAACCTTATGACCCAATGTCAACATGGTTTTACGAGGGACCGTTCCCGTCAAACTAATCTGATAAGCTTCTATGAAGAAGTAAGTTCTGGACTGGACCAAAGGAATGCAGTGGATGTGGTGTATATGGACTTTTCAAAAGCTTTTGATACGGTGCCACACAAAAGGTTGATACATAAAATGAGAGCAATGGGGATAGGGGAAAATATGTGTAAGTGGGTTAAGAACTGGCTTAGTGATAGGAAACAAAGGGTGGTCATTAATGGAACATACTCAGCAAGGGTCACAGTTAACAGTGGAGTACCACAGGGGTCAGTGTTGGGCTCGCTTCTTTTTAATATATTTATTAATGACCTTGTAGGGGGCATACAGAGTAGAATCTCAATATTTGCAGATGACACTAAACTCTGCAGGGTAATCAATACAGAGGAGGACAATTTTATATTACAGGAGGATTTATGTAAACTAGAAGCTTGGGCTGATAAAGGGCAAATGAGCTTTAATGGGGATAAATGTAAAGTCATGCACTTGGGCAGAGGAAACAAAAGGTATAATTATGTGCTTAATTGTAAAACACTGGGCAAAACTATCAATGAAAAAGACCTGGGTGTATGGGTAGATGACAAACTCACATTTAGTGGCCAGTGTCAGGCAGCTGCTGCAAAGGCAAATAAAATAATGGGATGCATTAAAAGAGGCATAGATGCTCATGAGGAGAACATAATTTTACCTCTATACCAGTGTGATACCAATGTGATAAGAATGGTGTGTGGATGTGAATAGAATAGGTATAGAACAGGTATTCATAATTAGAATAGTGACCACAGGTATTATATCATTCCATATAATATATTAGTACAAGGATGAAATATATATAAAAAGGGTTAACTCTCTGACATTATGCTACTATGATGAGAATATGAGCTGGCTGCCTCATGATATGTATCTTATAATGGGCAAAAGTCTTTCAATGAATGTTGCATTGTTATATCTTATGACCGGCAAGAGTCTTTCAATGACTATTGTATTGTTATATACGGGCTACATATCTTGTGACATACAACCCATGACAAGCAAGTTATAGACGGACCTATTCAGCATTCATTCAATATCCTATGGCTGATGGTCACAAGGGAAATTGAATGGTACAGTCTGCGCGTGCTCGTAGATACTCTAAAGAGTATAAAATATGGGAAATCATGGTCAGTGATGGGGGAGCTCTTCCAGGGCAAGATGGACGTACACCTCCTGCGATGCAAGCCTCAATATTGCTCCCTTCTCACTGATACGTGTTCCCCCGAATGGAGAAGGTGAAGCAGCTACAATATCAGGTAATATATATATTGATGCTTATCTATTATATAATCGCGAATCGGAAAAGCGCCCCTCCGCGTGGTCATGTGGATACGAATTTAACATTGGGCGCGAAGCGCCCAATGCTGCGCGAGCAATGGCCGCGAGGCCATTGCGAATCGCTGGCTCAGGGCGAGCAATGGCCGCGAAGCGGCCATTGCGAGTCGCTGCCCGAAAATCCATCCACAGGCTCGGCCACAACCTTACCGATTTACCGCTCAGGTAGCGCGAGCAATGGCCGCGAGGCCATTGCGAGTCGCTGCCTGAGCCGCAACTCGCTCCCCGGGGACCATGGAGCGGAGGCGGCACAGCCGCCTCCGCTCCCCGCTACCCACAATTCGCCCCCCCCATGTCCGCACAGCCCCCCCCCATGTCCGCACAGACCCCCCCCATGTCCGCACAGCCCCTCCCCATGTCCGCACAGCCCCTCCTCATGTCCGCACAGCCCCCCCCATGTCCGCACAGCCCCCCCCATGTCCACACAGCCCCCCCATGTCCACACAGCCCCCCCCATCTCCGCACAGCCACCCCCATGTCCGCACAGCCACCCCCATGTCGTACACACAGCCCCCCCATGTCCGCACAGCCACCCCATGTCCGCACACCCACCCCGCAATGTCCGCACAGCCACCCCGCACCTAAGCTCCTACCCCCTAACTCCGCCGCCCCTAAGTCCCTACCCTCTAAGCTCCGCCGCATCCTAAGCCCCGACCCGCCCCACCTAAGCCCCTACCCCCTAAGCACCGCCGCACCTAAGCCCCTACACCCTAAGCCCCGCCGCACCTAACCCCCGACCAGACGCACCTAATCCCCTACCCCCTAAGCCCCGCCGCAGCTAAAAGCCCCGCGACACCTAAGCCCCTACCCCATAAGCCCCGCCACACCTAACCCCTACCCCCTAAGCCCCGCCGCACCTAAGCCCCTACCCCCTAAGCCCCGCCGCACCTAAGCCCCTACCCCCTAAGTCCGCCGCACCCCTACACCCTAAGCCCCGACCCACCGCACCTAAGCCCCTACCCCCTAAGCCCCGCCGCACCTAAGCCCCTACCCTCTAAGCCCCCCCGCACCTAAGCCCCTACCCCCTAACACCCGCCGCACCTAAGCCCCTACCGTCCGCCGCCAAGCCCCCACCCGCCGCACCTAAACCCCTACCCCCTAAGTCCGCCGCACCCCTACACCCTAAGCCCCGACCCGCCGCACCTAAGCCCCTACCCCCTAAGTCCGCCGCACCCCTACACCCTAAGCCCCGACCCGCCGCACCTATGCCCCTACCCCCTAAGCCCCGCCGCACCTAACCCCCTACCCTCTAAGCCCCGCCGCACCTAAGCCCCTACCCCCTAAGCCCCGCCGCCTCCTAAGCTCCCGCCGCTTTCCCCCGCCGCTGTCGCTAACACCTAAAGCCCTACACCCGAAGCCCCCGCCGTCCCCTACCCTAACGTCCCCGTCGATCACTTACATGCCTTCTTAGTCATCTGATCGTCCGTCCGATCCACAAGTCCTCCGTCCGGCCAGGCGTCCTCTTCCTCCGGCCCCGGGGGTCTTCTCTCTTCTTTCCGCCATCTCCGCCTCTTCGTCCGGCCCCGGGGATCTTCTGTCTTCTTTCCGCCAACTTCCAGCTCCGACGTCCTCTTCACTTATCATTAACATAGAATGGACGACAAATCCACCATTCTATGTCAATGAGATGTGAGGGGCTCTTCTGATTGGTCGCTGTCTACTTCCCTCAGCCAATCAGAAGAGCCCCTCATTTCCCATTGACATACATTACCGGTGTGTCGGTGATTTTATGGCCGGCCACCTGGTTCTATTTGTCGGCCCTAAAATCGCCGACACACCGCTAATGCATGTCTATGGCCAGTCCGCCCGATTTCGGATTGGACGCAGACCAATCAGAATTCGAGCTCACTGCCCATAGACATGCATTAGCGGTGTGTCCGCGATTTTAGGGCCGACAAATAGAACCAGGTCGGCGGCCATAAAATCGCCGACATACCGCTAATGTATTTCAATGGGAACAAATACATTTAATAATAAAAAAAATAATTAAAAAATATTTAAAAAATAATAAAAAAAAATAAAAAAAAATAAATAATTCAATAAAAATAGTAATAAAAAAATTAAATATATGCTAATTATATCAGCCCTTTCAGCGGACCTGAAAGAGAACTGGGTCTCAGCCTAAATAATAAATTTAATAATAAAAAAAATAATTAAAAAATAATAAAAAAATAAATTAAAAATAATAATAAAAAATTAAATATATGCTAATTATATCAGCCCTTTCAGCGGACCTGAAAGAGAACTGGGTCTCAGCCTAAATAATAAATTTAATAATAAAAAAAATAATTAAAAAATAATTAAAAAGTAATAAAAAAATAAATAAAAAATAATAAATAATTAAATAAAAATAATAATAAAAAAATTAAATATATGCTAATAATATTAGCCCTTTCAGCGGACCTGAAAGAGAACTGGGTCTCAGCCTAAATAATAAATTTAATAATAAAAAAAATAATTAAAAAATAATTAAAAAATAATAAAAAAAGAAATAAAAAATAATAAATAATTAAATAAAAAATAATAATTTAAAAAAAAATGCTAATAATAATGATATTACTGCTAATAATAATGCTATTAATGCTAATAATTATGCTATTAATGCTAATAATAATGTTATTAATGCTATTATTAATGCTAATAATGCTATTATTAATGCTATTAATGCTAATAATAATGCTATTAATGCTATTAATAATGTTATTAATGCTATTATTAATGCTAATAATGCTATTATTAATGCTATTTATGCTAATAATAATGCTATTAATGCTATTAATAATGCTATTAATGCTATTATTTATGCTATTAATGCTATTAATGCTAATATTTATCCTATTAATGGTATTATTAATGCTATTAATGCTAATAATAATGCTATTAATGCTATTAATGCTAATAATAATGCTATTAATGCTATTAATAATGTTATTAATGCTATTATTAATGCTAATAATGCTATTATTAATGCTATTAATGCTAATAATAATGCTATTAATGCTATTAATAATGTTATTAATGCTATTATTAATGCTAATAATGCTATTAATAATGCTATTAATGCTAATAATAATGCTATTAATGCTATTAATACTGTTATTAATGCTCATAATACTGCTAATAATGCTATTAATACTGCTATTACTGCTAATAATAATGCTATGGCTTATATTATTGCTATTGATGATGCGATTATTATTTAAAAATCTTTAAAAAAACAATAAACATATTTTAGATACCCGATGCATTTGCATCAGGCTAACAGCTCTAACTACTATAATCAAATTAATGCACGTTCTAGAATCCCGATGCATTTGCATCGGGCTCACAGCTAGTAATCACTATAATTAAGTCTAGGTATAATTAAGAATCGTTTGTGTTAAGCCTGTATTCAATTGATGACAATTCATGTGCTACTTTGTAACAAATACATTTAATCTTGCTATAAAGAATATTATTATTCATGCCTGATTTGTAAGTCAGTGAGCCCTACGTAGGTACGGGCTCTGCCCCGATCCAGGTAAAATTAGCAAGACAACAAGTCACTAGTGCGACCACACTTAGAATACTGTGTTCAATTATGGTCTCCGGTGTATAAGAATGACATAGCTGAACTAGAGCGGGTCCAGAGAAGAGTGACAAAAGTCATTAGAGGACTGAGGGGTCTGCAATACCAAGACAGGTTATTAAACTTGGGGTTATTTAGCTTGGAAAAACGAAGGCTTAGGGGTGATCTTTAATAATTTATAAATATATGAGGGGACAGTACAGAGACCTTTTTAATGATCTTTTACTCTTAGGCCTGAGACGGGGACAAGGGGGCATCCTCTACGTCTGGAGGAAAGAAGGTTTAATCATAATCACAGACGCGGATTCTTTACTGTAAGAACAGTGAGATTATGGAACTCTCTGCCACATGATGTTGTAATGAGTGACTCACTACTAACATTTAAGAAGGGCCTGGATGCCTTTCTTGAAAACTGTAATATTACCAGTTATATCTACTAGATTATTTATAGGGCGTTGATCCAGGGAACTAGTCTGATTGCCATATCTGGATTCAGGAAGGAATTTTTTTTCCCAATGTGAAGCTTAGTGTTGCCACATGGGTTTTTTTTTGCCTTCCTCTGGATCAACATGTCAGGCTATGGGTTGAACTAGATGGACTTAAAGTCTTCCTTCAACCTTAAAAATTATGTTACTATGGTACTATGTCTTCTGACCACAATGCTATTGGGCTTGTCTACAGGAGCACCTACCTTCTTCTGGACCCACAAACCACCAAAACCAAAGACTTAACCAGCCCTCCCCAAAAAAGACAAAACCCAGACTATTCTATGTCCAAGCTATTCTATGTCCAAGCTATTCTATGTCCTTTCATTGCCGATGGATGTCCTTTATGAGCTGTTGTCCTTTATGAGCGGTTGTCCTTTATGAGCTGTTGTCCTTTATGAGCTGTTGTCCTTTATGAGCTGCTGTCTCCCTCTTGTGGATTATTTCTAGCCAGATCTTTCAAGCTGTGAGTTCCCACCACTCTTCCTTTTGGGTGGTTTTTAAGGGCATTTTGAGCCTATTACATGTGGCTTAGCCAGACTGGTACCTGACATCAACTGAGAAGTGCCAGAAGCACATTGGAAATCCTTTTTTGGGGTCATTGGAATGGCTCCAAATGTGTAGGCTAAATAATGGGCGGAGTTTTCAAATGTAGATTTTTGTAAATGGGTAGTGTCTCCAATAAGCAGCAATTGTGTGACTTTTCTTTTGGCTGCTCCCAGATTGTTTTCGTCCTCTCCACAATAGATGTGAATCCTAGGCCTTGTTGCCACCTTAGGACCAAACCAATTTGGGTTATCGCTTCTCGGCCTTTTGGCTGAGATCAGGTGCATTACTTAACTGTGGTGTGTCTGGTCTTGGCTGGGGGTGCCTGGGGTACCCGGCTCCTTGGCCTGGGGGGATTGTCTCACTTACGTGGGACTTCACCCCCCTGCTGCTATTGGGGAGCTGGCTTAGTCCCTGGGCAACGAGGAGAGATCCCACGGCAGATGGCCGAGCCCGTGTTGATGGTATGCCGTGTGTGTACCATTTTTCATCTGACTCCGGCCAGATGAAGAACTCTATGAAAATAGAGGTTCCGGAAAACCACGATGGTTTTGACAACCCTCGATGTTTATATGAGAAATTGTTGACAGACTTGTTAGGCATGAAGGATAGTGAGGTGTACTGCCTGCAGGAGAGGGGGCAGAATGCTTACATCCTAACGCTGACGACCAAGGCTGCCTGCAGAAATTTTCATGAGAGCGTTAAGTGAGAAAGGTACAGTAGACTGTTGGATGGAGTGATGATCACCTACTTGTATAGCCAGGACCTCACCCAGGTGGTGGTGTATATGTTCAACCCACATGTCTCCGAGGAAGACATTGAGTTGTTCCTGGGCAGGTACTGTGCTTCGGTGAAATCCACTGGGAGAGTCTTCGGCCGCTCTGGTTTCTGGAAACGGCGGTTCATGGTCCAACTGAGACCCGATCCTGAGGGTATTGATGGACTTTCCCACCACCACTCCACAGTTGTGCTGGGAAGAAACCACGGCTACCTGTTCTACGACGGGCAGCCGCCCAGATGTCGGAAATGTGGCGGCCTTGGTCATATGCAGAATGGCTGCACTGAGCAAAGGGTGAGTCAGTGTCACAATTGCGGTAAGTGGGGTCACACTTACAAGGACTGCAAAATACCTAGGACCTGCAGCGGTTGCGGTTCTGTAGACCACATTTTTGTGAGTTGTCTGCTGCGGACAAGGTCTCGTGGAGACACCCGGACACCTGCGGCTGGTTCCATAGGAGTCCCTGCTGATGCCGGCAGGGCAGGACCAGGGGCATCCAGCTGATCATTTGCAGACATTGTTGCGGTGCGACCACAGGGGCCTGACCCTGAAGCGCCAGTACTGCAGCCTATGGATGACCCAGCTATTCTGGAAGCTGTGGTATCAGTACCCACTTCTGCTGGACACCAGGTTCCACCTGGTAGGGAAGTGGGATCTCCTCTGTGCGGATCTGAGGAGGCCCCTTTGCGGCAAAGGGAGAAAAAGCTGAGGAAAAGCAAAGGAGTAGCCTGTCCAAACCTTGTGGAGGTACTCAGGCACCTGTTGCAGCGCCGCCTTTGGTGTTCCCTGAGACTCCTGCATCTACCTTGGGGTCCCCAGAGAAGGCGGGTGATTGTGGACACTTCAAGGATTGCTTGGAGGGCCGGTCTGATGTTCCACCCCCAGATGTCACCCCAGGGATCCGCGAAGAGGACCAGCCTAGGGACATTCTTGAGGGACCTCCAGATGATGTTTCTGTTGAACGCCGAGATGTGGACCCCAATGGCCATCCTGATGTTCAACCAGAGGGCTCCCAGGTGTCGATGGACCTTAGTGCCAGCAGCAAAAGAAGCAGAGATGCGGAGGACGAGGATACGGTGGAGGAGAAACGTCAGATGTGCCAACAGCCGTTGTTTGCTCCTAGTCTGGAAGGAACTAATTTGGACCCGGACTACCCTTCTGATGACTCGGAGGGGATGGGTAGTTTGAAAACAGTTCCTTCTTTATAGTTCTCGTCGGGTTCTCCGCCAGTGATTGGAGTGTTTTCGGATGACTCGGACTCATGAATATGGCGGAGATCCGAATTGCCTCACTTAATGTGAGGAACCTAAGGAGCCCTGCTTTATTTGCATGGTTACTGACTTTGAATTTTGATGTTTTCTTCCTGCAGGAATGTGGGATTCGCCATGAACTTGCTTATACTGACCTCAAAAGTGATTGGACTGCAGGACCCTTGGTGTGGTCCGGGTCCAACGAAAATAAATCTGCAGGGGTGGGAATTTTATTCAAGAACCCCAATGTGAACATTTTATCTATTACTGAAGTTTCACCAGGTCGTGCTCTACTGACACAAATTGATTTTAATGGTTTTAAATGTCGCTTAATGAATATTTATGCTTCCCCAGGGAAAAATGAACGTGCCTCCCTTTTTACCGATATCCCTTTGTTTTTAGCAGGTACTACTCCTTTAATTTTAGGGGGTGATTTTAACTGCATAATGTTGGGGGAAGGGAGGGGAGGGGGCGACCCTGCTGGAAGGACGGATAAAACCTCTAGTCAATTAAGGAATGTTTTAACCGATTTTAGATTGTCAGATGCCTGGAAGAAATCCCACCCCAAGGACCCTGGATACACATGGAGAAGTGGTACAGTATCCTCCTGCATTGATTTTATTTTTTTTTCCACTGATTTTTTTATCCCTAAACTGACAGCAGTGATTGATAATGTGTTCTCCGATCATGCTCTTATTCATTCTACTTTGGAGCATGCGGGGGAGGTGAAAGTCGGTAAGAGCTCTTGGAAATTAAATAAGTTGCTGTTAGATAATGAGAAAACAAAAGCAGAATTAATTACTAAATACAAAATATGGAGAGCCCACAAACACCCAAATCAAACGATGCTGGGGTGGTGGGAATGTACCGAGAGCAGAATTAGGAAGATGATGGGAAAAAAAGGTGTGTCACGGTCTGCGCTGCTCCAGTCCAAGAAAACTCTCATGAGAGTCAGAGTTTCATAAAGCAGATTATTATTCTTTATTCTTCTACTCCAACTTGTTTCGATGCCCCACCTGGCACCTTCCTTCAGAATAAAAATTGACGTGGGCTTCGCCATATTTTTTGTATCCAGCCGGATACAGCAGGCAGCGACGGGCTGCCAACAACCCCCAGGTGCCTATCTGTACCTGGCCGGACACAACAATATAGGGGAACCCCTTTTTTTTCATTATTTCATGAATTTCTTGAAATAATAAAAAAAAATGCGTGGGACTCCGCGCTATTTCTATGTCCAGCCAGGTACAGCTAGGCAGCTGGGGGCTGGAATCCGCAGCGCAGGGAGGCCCAAGCCTTCTGGGCACCCCCCGCTGTGAATGGCAGCCTGCAGCCACCCCAGAAAATGGCGCGTTCATTGAAGCACCATTTTATGGCGCTGAACTCAGCTCTTCCAGGGCCCTGGTGCAGTGGCTCACTGGGTAATAAAGGGGTTAGGGCCAGCTTTGTATTATCAGCTGGCCCTAAGCCCGAAATTCATGGCGGTCACGCCAATAGTAGACATTACCACCTGAATTTCTAGTGAATTTTTAAAAAAAACACAATACAGAAAAAATATTTTTATTTGAAAAAAAAACAAAAAGACACAGGGACTCCAACTTTATTGCAAAAAATCTTCTTCCGTCCGCTGTAGTCCAATCCAGGTTCTTCTTTAGCTCTACTACATCTCTGGTAGACAACCTTCACCAGAGATGTAGCAGAGCTGTGCACCCTGGGAAAGTTCATGTGAGTTCATGCAGGCAAGCATGAACTCACATGAACCCTGCCAGCACTGCTACTTCAAATGAACAGCTGACCTGAGTCAGCTGTTCATTTGAAAATCCAGGCAGGAAGGTCAAAAATAGAAAACCTGATTAAAACTTAATTGCACCGGTCCGGTTGCAATCAGGGACCATAGAGCCCCATGTTATGTGGTGCCGGATTGCACCCAGACCAGTACAATCCGGGAAAATCCGGTTTTCAGTGACAGCGGCTGTGCTTTGCGGCCGCAGCCGTGCCATGCGGCTGCAGTCGCAAAACACAGGAAAGAAGGAGGACGGTGAGTGAACACCGGCGCTACCCCCCTCCCCCTCCCGAACAATAGTGACAGCCTCTGCAAGCTGTCAGCATTGTTTAAAAGCCAGCGGCTTTTTACCGCTGGCTTTTAAACAATGAAATGGGAAATTGCAGGTATTTCCTCTGCTGCCAGACCTTATAGGGTCCAGCAGCAGAGGAATTACTCGCAATTACTCGCTTCCCCATTCATTTACATTGGACTCACTAGACTCGCAACGAGTAGCGAGTCCCAGACTCGGACTCGTTAGAGTCAAGCGTTTCCGAGTAATTTAGGATTCGCCCATCCCTAGAGATAGGTCAAAAATGGAAAACTGGAGGCCTATCTCTCTTTTAAATACTGATTACAAGATTTTAGCCAAAGTTATAGCGAGCCGTATTAAACGTAATTAAAAAACGTCATCCACCCTGATCAGGTGTGCGGCATCCCAGGAAGATCCATCTGGGAGCACCTCAACCTGATACGTGACCTGATCTGGTACCAGGGTGACCGCAAACAGCCATTAGCAATTGTATCCCTTGATTTTATGAAAGCCTTCGATAGAGTGTCACATTTTTATCTTTTTAGTGTAATGAACAGAATGGGTTCTCCAGATGTTTTTATTAATATGATCAAACTTTTATACCGTGATGTTTATGCTCAAGTTTTAATTAATGGCTTTTTAACTAAAGATGTTGCTCTCCTGTCCGGGGTCAAACAAGACTGCCCCATGTCCCCTCCTTTATTTGTGCGTGCCATAGAGCCAATCTTGTGCCTACTGCGCCAGGACAAGGTGATCAGAGGGGTCCTGATTCCAGGTGGCGGGGGACAACAGGTAAAAGCCCTGGCATATATGGACAATGTTTCTATTTATTGCACAAGTACTGCATCTGTGAATAGAGCAATTTTAGGCACTAACATTTTTAGCGCTGGATCTGGTTTTAAACTCAATGTACGGAAGTGTGATTGTTTGATACTTGGACAGTGGGAATATGACACCCCAAATATCCCTTCCAAACAGAAGGTATTAAAATCCTGGGAGTTCATTTCACTAATGAAAATGATGGGTGCAAGAACTGGGACCTGGTACTAACCAAAATCAACCAGAAAACCTCTCTGTGGAGGCTGAGAAAACTGTCCATGGAGGGGAAGATCTTGGTAATTAAGATGGTTCTGCTTCCCATCATTTTGTTTGCGGCCATGGTTTTTCCCCCCAACTCATTGTATCTTAAGAAACTATTGAAACCTCTTTTTTATTGCCTGTGGAGCTCGAAAATGGAAAAATTGAGGAGGGTGGTGGTCTGCAAAAGTAAAGGAAATGGGGGCAAGGGCCTCCCTGATTTAAAATTGTTTTTATGGGTGAAATTCTTTGCGTTCTGTTTTAAAAGTTTTAATAATGTTGGGGCATTTTCATGTTTTTAAGATATTCCACAGGGTTTGTTTTTAAGAAAGTACAGGTTGCTATGCCTATTAACTGTCCTGTTCTGTTATCTTCCCCTAAGCACTAGTGATTTTAACCAACATGATTGCTGAGTATAACTTGGCGCGAATTGACCACCAGATTTTATCCAATCAGCGCAAGCTCGCAACAGTTTGCAGAGGGCATGAGGTGATGGAGGATGTGGCTAACTTCTCTTCCTCTAGGTGCCATCTGATCTGGAATAATGTAGCTTGCCCTGCCCTTAGTAACACGCAAAAAGACCTGCCTGGCAGCTCGTACACCAATGCCTCCCCACAAAAGCCTTTCAGCATCACAGAGGGTTGGAGTCTAGTGCTAGGTGTCCGAGGGCAGGATGTGCACAGGATGAAACGGTATTTCATTTATTCTGGTTTTGCCCTTATTCAAAAGAACTATGGCTGTCAGTGAGCACTTTGTTACAATGGGTATGTGGCCTGCGAGCCCTGGATTGTGATGAAATCCTGTATGGTGTTATCAATTGTCCAACCATGTCCCAAGCCAGAATTGCATGGTTAATGATTAACAGTTTTAAGGAAGCATTGTGGAAAGCGAGAAATATTCTATTATTTCAACATGACTGCCTTTCTGTGAACGACTGTATAAAACTTGCATTATGTGAAATGTACACGTATTATCTGAGAGACTGTAAAAATATCGGGGCACAAGAGGCAAATAAGCAATGGTGCCTCCAAGTATGGAATCCTTTTAGGTATTCATAATGTACCACATTTTACCGTTTTTTCATTTCTTTTAATGCAATGCTTTTATTATGAGTTTATTCTGTTATGAAAATGTGATTGTTTGGTTATGTTATGTGCCAAGCTTTTAATAAAGTTCGTTTGAAACGTGATTTGTTCTTATCAGTTTAATATCTGATACGTCCCCTATCTGGGGACCATATATTAAATGGATTTTTAGAACAGGGAGATGGAAGAAGAGCTTGCTCTGTCCACTCCACCCATTGACCTGCTATTGCAGTACCTCCAGGACCGGTGCACCCCTTCCCTAAGCCTGTTTCCAAAAGCAGAATTGATTTCCTGTGTTTTTTTTGGCTTTTCTTTCCAAATTGACCAATTCTACTCCCTTTGGCCTTGTTTGTAAGTCATTTACAATTGAAGGGGGGCTAGGTAATAATTTTAATGTTTTTTCTTTCTGTCACTGCAGGTGCTGCAGCTTAAGCGTTTAGAGGCCACTGTCTTCTTCCCACAATGCCATTGGGCTTGTCTACAGGAGCACCTACCTTCTTCTGGACCCACAAACCAACAAAAACAAAGACTGTTTAGTCTACTCCAAAAAAGACAAACCCCAAGATATTCTATATCCAAGCTATTCTATGTCTTTTCCATTGATGATGGATGTCCTTTATGAGCTGTTGTCCTTTATGCTGCTGTCTCCCTCTTGTGGATTATTTCTAGCTAGATCTTTCAAACTTTGAGTTCCCACCACTCTTCCTTTTGGGTGTTTTTTAAAGGCATTTTGAGCCTATTACATGTGGCTTAGACAGACTGGTACCTGAAGTCAACTGAGAAGTGCCAGAAGCATATTGGAAATCCTTTTTTGGGGTCATTGGAATGGCTCCAAATGTGTAGGCTAAATAGATAAGCGGAGTTTTCAAATGTAGATTTTCGTAAATGGTAGTGTCTGCAATAAGCAGCAATTGTGTGACTTTTCTTTTGGCTGCTCCCAGCTTGTTTTCGTCCTCTCCACAATAGATGTGAATCCAAGGCCTTGTTGCCACCTTAGGACGAAACCAATTTGGGTTATCGCTTCTCGGCCTTTTGGCTAAGATCAAGTGTAGTATCGTTCGAATGGGCGGTTAGGACCGGGCCGCCTTAGTAGAATGATACAATGCACATTGGAGGATTGCACGTGCTGGCTTACTGGGTGGCTCATATGGTCATCTGGGGGCCAGCATACTCCTTCAGGATCAATGCCATTAGGTCGAGTGAGGTTTGAATAACTGAAATGTGAAGTGCCCCAGGAGTGGTGACCCTGGGGTGCCCTAACTCACTGGGCGTGGGAAACCCACGAGTTTTGTGATACATTTTGCACAAGCACTTCTAATTTTCTTACTTCCGCACACACCTTTATTCTGGGGCCTTCTGGCTAAGAAAGGGGAATTTTTAAATTCCCGGTGGAAGGTCCGGCCAGCATTATGCTGAGAAATCCTTCACTATTTATTTATTTGTTTTCACTGTGTGTTTGTCACGTTTTTGCACGTGTGTCCTAGTCACTAGGATTTGTTGGGATACGGTGCCCTATGGGTTCCTTTCCCTGACGGGTCTAGGGGGGAGTGTGTGTGGCCATCAGGCTCTGCTCCCCCTGAATGATGGACTCTCTTCTTTTGGGAGGAGAGTCATCAGTCAGAGGCTCCCAAGTCCTACCTGGGGTGGCAGCCTAGGTAGTGGCGGGGAGGTAAGATTGGGCCTCTTCTGGCTTCGGCTGGGAGAAGCACTACTCCCTGACCCTCGCTGTGGCCTTCTGGCTGGGAGGGATGGGGAAGTCCCTGACCCTCGCTGTGGCCTTCTGGCTCGGAGGGATGGGGAATGGTTTTGGGGACCCTTCTCCTAACGGAGAGGGTTTCAAGTAGACCAGAATCCTAGTGCGTTTTTTTTTCGCACATTAGTGTCTTGCTAAATTTACCTGGATCGGGGCAGAGCCCGTACTTACGTAGCGCTCACTGACTTACAAATCAGGCATGAATAATAATATTCTTTATAGCAAGATTAAATTTATTTGTTAACAAAGTAGCACATGAATTGTCATCAATTGAATACAGGCTTAACATAAAGTATACTAATTATACCTAGACTTAATTATAGCGAATAAGCATCAATACTGTTACCGTGTATTGTAGCTGCTTCACCTTCATCATCGGAGAAGTCACGATCAGCGAGAAGGGACCACGGCTTGCTTCACAGAGACATCCATACATGTTGGACTCTGGAAAGGTTCTCCTCCCCCTCCCTGAATGTGACTTCAATTTATACTTTGAATATCTGATCACGTGCTGATGGCATGATCCAGCGTTTTTTAGGACGTGACCACCAACGACATGTTATTCACTATTTTCCTGTGCAATACCCCCATCTGTTTCCTTGGTTGAGGAAGTGGTTTCCTGTCCGAGCTGTCAGAGGATGTGGTTTTCTGTCACAATAATTTCAGCTCAGCTCATAATTTCAACATAAGGCATAATGTAAAATGGAAAGAGGAAGTCCCCCTTTTTGTATCTCAACCAAATACTGATCATTTTTATATGGAATGATGAATGATAAAGGCCTGTGGTCACTATTTTTAATTGTACCTATTCTATCCACATCCACACACCATTCTTATCACATTGGTATCACAATCGGTCCTTGACCACAGGAATTATCTTCATTTTCCATTTAAAAAAACATAAGTAGTTTTGGCCTTCTACACAACATTTTGTATGCTATATAACAATTCCAGTTTAAAAAGTGGAACTACTATAATAGCAATCACCAAGACAAGGTGAATCAATAAATTCAAAATTCTTCCAGCAGAGGGTGAACATTCCATGAGAATATTATGCCAATGATGAGAAATTGCATCTGCAACTATATTTGATCAATATATGAAAAGGAAATCACTTTTACATCTGATTTCAACTTTCTTGATTTTTTTTCAAACAACATTGAAATAAAAATACTATCACTTTAACCGATACCTATATTAAAACTAAAAACAATATGACCTGGAAAGCCCCTTGCAGAAGCCCCATTAACCATTCTCAAATTCCTTTAAACCAATTTGCTAGATTCAGGAAAGAGAACGTATTGGCCCACCAGATATCTTTGTGGTCATTATTATCTTTCTAATATTTATCCCTTAAATGCTGTATATCATCTAATTTTACCCATAACTGTAATTGCCCCTCTGGGTCTATCAAGTACTACAATTTCCTGCATCAGGGTCACCACAACTTGGTTCATTAGCTTGATATTCAGCTGATTCATTACACATTAAATTACCTGGTATATTACTACAGGTATCACTAGTTCCATTAATAAACATAGTGGCATAAGGCCAGAATACATCATGAATCGTCCTTTCTAGTAGACTAGGTTTGAAAGCATCTGCTGTATTTGTATATTGTCCAAATCAGTCAACCCAGTTCTATTTCTCGGCCCCCAAACTCTTCCTTTAAAGGCCATATACTGCAAGTTCTTAATTGTCCAGCTCAGATTTCAAACTGTCTGAGCAACTGTCCCACATCAGGATTTCTTCCATTGTTACCGGTAAAACCAGGAAAGGAATACTGGTCGCTGTCACAGGAGAATGAGTACAAATCCGACAATCTGTGGGTTGAGTGTCATTCAATGCTTTCGTCACTTGATGGTGCTTGTCGGCTATCGGCCCCTCTCGGTGTAGGTTGCTCCATCCATCAGCTATGCCTAAAAATACGCTTCCAAGGATTCCACTTAACAGTCATACCTAGGGTACAATAAAAGATGGCATCATTCCCGTACATAACATTTCTCCTGTGGGACATATTCCCACTCCTCCACCCCTGGTCTCAGTATCAAGAGTGTTCTATCTTTTCCCACTGCAATGACTCAGCCTCAGATGGCGGTCCTTGGGTATTCTGTACCCATATTTTGGCCCCCACATTAGTGATATTGGAGGACCCAAAACCTTTATCTCCCCTGACTGTCAGTTCCTTCCTTAACTTGCAACAAGTTTACAGGTATAAGTAACATTTGGGTAATCCTTTGGCCCGTAGACAACACTAAAGTTTCTGTCTCTAGATTCAACATGAGTACCTTAATTTCTCCTTGATATTCAGGATAAATAACACCTCCTACTACTATTGCACCTTTTAAAGCAAAAATCTTACATGCAAAACCAGTAGAAATGGTACTTACCTTACCTGGTGCTATGAGCACTGCCTCTGAGTAGAGGTCCATAGCTCTGAAAGGAATTTGTGCTTCCTCATTCAATTTCCAATAGATCAATGTATCTACATGTACTTTATGTATGCTCAGATTATGTGTAGTCAGTGATCAGTTTCAGTGTTCTCAAACTACTCCACTGGGTGGCAGATTTACAAAGAAACCTCACCATCAATCCTGAGTATGTGTCTGCAGCTGTGCAGATATATCTACAACTTCTACTCTCTGACAGAGGACCGGTGAAATCCATCTGCCAAATCTAAGCTGGCAATTCACCTATGTGTCCCATTACAGTGTGTGGAACTTCCCTTTTCTGTGAGTGTTGACAGACTGGACAGTGTAATGACATCTAATGTTAAGGGCACTCCTCTGTCTTGTGCCCACTTGTAAGTGGCATTTTCTCCCAAGTCTCCACTTTTCTGATGCGTCCAAACAGCTATACCTTGCAACCATATTTCTTTCTCTTTATCAGGTTCAGTACCTGCGACAGACATTGAGGCTGCTTCATCTGCTTGGGAATTAAACAAACATTTCAATGAGTCAAGAGGAACATGTGCATCAACATGAAAAGAGTATTTTTGGTTGTTTGGACATATTCTTCAATATTTTGCCAAACTTCTTTCCCCCACAACTCTTTCCTATGAAGTTGTCAATCATTTTATTTTTCATCCTATAATCCAAGTAGCTGAACCACTAACTACCAACCATGAATCAGTGAACAAATATTATTTTACTAGCTGTGAGCCCGATGCAAATGCATCAGGATTCTAGAACGTGCATTAATTTGATTATAGTAGTTATAGCTGTTAGCCTGATGCAAATGCATCGGGTATCTAAAATATGTTTATTGTTTTTTTAAAGATTTTTAAATAATAATCGCATCATCAATAGCAATAATATAAGCCATAGCATTATTATTAGCAGTAATAGCAGTATTAATAGCATTATTAGCAGTATTATGAGCATTAATAACAGTATTAATAGCATTAATAGCATTATTATTAGCATTAATAGCATTATTAATAGCATTATTAGCATTAATAATAGCATTAATAACATTATTAATAGCATTAATAGCATTATTATTAGCATTAATAGCATTAATAATAGCATTATTAGCATTAATAATAGCATTAATAACATTATTAATAGCATTAATAGCATTATTATTAGCATTAATAGCATTATTAATAGCATTAATAGGATAAATATTAGCATTAATAGCATTAATAGCCTAATTAATAGCATTAATAGCATTATTAATAGCATTAATAGCATTATTATTAGCATTAATAATGGCATTATTAGCATTAATAATAGCATTAATAACAGTATTAATAGCATTAATAGCATTATTATTAGCATTAATAGCATTATTAATAGCATTATTAGCATTAATAATAGCATTAATAACATTATTAATAGCATTAATAGCATTATTATTAGCATTAATAGCATTAATAATAGCATTATTAGCATTAATAATAGCATTAATAACATTATTAATAGCATTAATAGCATTATTATTAGCATTAATAGCATTATTAATAGCATTAATAGGATAAATATTAGCATTAATAGCATTAATAGCCTAATTAATAGCATTAATAGCATTAATAGCATTATTATTAGCATTAATAGCATTAATAATGGCATTATTAGCATCAATAATAGCATTAATAACATTATTAATAGCATTAATAGCATTATTATTAGCATTAATAGCATTAATAATGCCATTAATAGGATAAATATTAGCATTAATAGCATTATTAGCATAATTAATAGCATTAATAGCATTATTAATAGCATTAATAGCATTATTATTAGCATTAATAGCATTAGTAGGATAAATATTAGCATTAATAGCATAATTAATAGCATTAATAGCATTATTAATAGCATTAATAACATTATTATTAGCATTAATAGCATTAATAATAGCATTATTAGCATTAATAATAGCATTCATAACATTAGTAATAGCATTAATAGCATTATTATTAGCATGAATAGCATTAATAATAGCATTATTAGCATTAATAATAGCATTAATAGCATTAATAGGATAAATATTAGCATTAATAGCATTAATAGGATAAATATTAGCATTAATAGCAGAATTAATAGCATTAATAGCATTATTATTAGCATTAATAGCATTAATAATACCATTAATAAGATAAATATTAGCATTAATAGCATTAATAGCATTATTAATAGCATTAATAGCATTATTATTAGCATAAATAGCATTAATAATAGCATTATTAGCATTAATAATAGCATTAATAACATTATTAATAGCATTAATAGCATTATTATTAGCATTAATAGCATTAATAATGCCATTAATAGGATAAATATTAGCATTGATAGCATTAATAGCATAATTAATAGCATTAATAGCATTATTAATAGCATTAATAGCATGAATAGGATAAATATTAGCATTAATAGCATTAATAGCATTATTAATAGCATTATTATTGGCATTAATAGCATTAATAATAGCATTATTAGCATTAATAATAGCATTAATAAACATTATTAATAGCATTAATATAGCATTATTATTAGCATTAATAGCATTAATAGCATTATTATATTAGCATTAATTAGCATTAATAATACCATTAATAGGATAAATATTAGCATTAATAGCATTAATAGCATTAATTAATAGCATTAATAGCATTAATTATTAGCATAAATAGCATTAATAATAGCATTATTAGCATTAATAATAGCATTAATAGCATTATTATTAGCATTAATAGCATTAATAATAGCATTATTAGCATTAATAATAGCATTAATAACATTATTAATAGCATTAATAGCATTATTATTAGCATTAATAGCATTAATAGCATTATTATTAGCATTAATAGCATTAATAATACCATTAATAAGATAAATATTAGCATTAATAGCATTAATAGCATTATTAATAGCATTAATAGCATTATTATTAGCATAAATAGCATTAATAATAGCATTAATAGCATCAATAATACCATTAATAGGATAAATATTAGCATTAATAGCATTAATAGCATTATTAATAGCATTAATAGCATTATTATTAGCATAAATAGCATTAATAATAGCATTATTAGCATTAATAATAGCATTAATAGCATTATTATTAGCATTAATAGCATTAATAATAGCATTATTAGCATTAATAATAGCATTAATAACATTATTAATAGCATTATTATTAGCATTAATAGCATTAATAGCATTATTATTAGCATTAATAGCATTAATAATACCATTAATAAGATAAATATTAGCATTAATAGCATTAATAGCATTATTAATAGCATTAATAGCATTATTATTAGCATAAATAGCATTAATAATAGCATTATTAGCATTAATAATAGCATTAATAACATTATTAATAGCATTAATAGCATTATTATTAGCATTAATAGCATTAATAATAGCATTAATAATAGCATTATTAGCATGAATAATAGCATTAATAACATTATTAATAGCATTAATAGCATTATTATTAGCATTAATAGCATTAATAGCATTATTATTAGCATTAATAGCATTAATAATACCATTAATAAGATAAATATTAGCATTAATAGAATTAATAGCATTATTAATAGCATTAATAGCATTATTAATAGCATAAATAGCATTAATAATAGCATTATTAGCATTAATCACATTATTAATAGCATTAATAGCATTATTATTAGCATTTATTTATTTTATTATAATTTTGATTTAATTATTTATTATTTTTTATTTTTTTTTAATTATTTTTAAATTATTTTTTTATTATTATTTTTATTTAATTATTTAATATTTTTTATTTATTTTTTTATTATTTTTAATTATTTTTAAATTATTTTTTTATTATTAAATTTATTTTTTTTTTTAAGTGAGAGTGAGACACAGTTCTCATTCAGGTCCGCATTTTTTTTTTTTTTTATTATTATTTTTATTGAATTATTTAATATTTTTTATTTATTTTTTTATTATTTTTTAATTATTTTTAAATTATTATTTTTATTATTTAATTAATTTATTTTTTTAAGTGAGAGTGAGACACAGTTCTCATTCAGGTCCGCAGTTTTTTTTTTTTTTATTATTATTATTTTTATTGAATTATTTAATATTTTTTATTTATTTTTTTATTATTTTTTAATTATTTTTAAATTATTATTTTTATTATTTAATTTATTTATTTTTTTAAGTGAGAGTGAGACACAGTTCTCATTCAGGTCCGCAGTTTTTTTTTTTTTTTATTATTATTTTTATTTAATTATTTAATATTTTTTATTTATTTTTTTATTATTTTTTAATTATTTTTAAATTATTTTTTTTATTATTTAATTTATTTATTTTTTTAAGGGAGAGTGAGACACAGTTCTCATTCAGGTCCGCATTTTTTTTTTTTTTATTATTATTTTTATTTAATTATTTAATATTTTTTATTTATTTTTTTATTATTTTTTAATTATTTTTAAATTATTATTTTTATTATTTAATTTATTTATTTTTTTAACTCAGAGTGAGACGCAGTTCTCATTCAGGTCCGCCTTTTTTTTTCCCCATTGACATACATTAGCGGTGTGTCGGCGATTTTATGGCCGGCCACCTGGTTCTATTTGTCGGCCCTAAAATCGCGGACACACCGCTAATGCATGTCTATGGGCAGTCAGCTCGAATTCTGATTGGTCGGCGTTCAATCCGAAATCGGGCTGACTGCCCATAGAGATGCATTAGCGGTGTGTCCGCGATTTTAGGGCCGACAAATAGAACCAGGTGGGCGGCCATAAAATCGCCGACACACCGGTAATGTATGTCAATGGGTAAAAAAAAAGGCGGACCTGAATGAGAACTGCGTCTCAGTTTTGAGGGGCTCTTCTGATTGGCTGAGGGCAGTATACCTCGACCAATCAGAAGAGGGCCTGAGATCTCATTGAGGTAGAATGGGGGATTTTTCTTCCATTCTATCTTAATGAGAAGGAAGAGGACGTCGGAGGTGGAAGATCCCCGGGGCCGGACGAAGAGGCGAAGATGGCGGAAATAAGAGAGAAGACCCCCGGGGCCGGAGGAAGAGGACGCCTGGCCGGACGGAGGAGTTGAGGATCGGACGATCAGATGACTTGAAGGGATGTAAGTGATCGACGGGGGCGTTAGGTTAGGGGACAGCGGGGGCTTCGGGTGTAGGGCCTTAGGTGACAGCGGCGTTAGGTTAGGGGACGGCGGGGGCTTAGGGGATAGGCGGCTGGGCTTAGGGGGTATCGGCGGGGGCTAGGATGCTACGGGGCTTAGGGGGTAGGGGCTTAGGGGCTGCTGCGGGGCTTAGGGGGTAGGGCCTTAGGGGCGGCGGTGGCTTAGGGGGTAAACGGCGGGGGCTTAGGATGCTGCGGGTCGGGGGTTAGGTGGTCGCGGCTTAGGGGATAGGGGCTTAGGGGATATCGGCGGGGGCTTAGGATGCTGCGGGTCGGGGGTTAGGTGGTCGGGGCTGCTGCGGGGCTTAGGGGGTAGGGGCTTAGGGGCGGCGGTGGCTTAGGGGGTAGACGGCGGGGCTTAGGGGGTATCGGCGAAGGGTTATGATGCTGCGGGTCGGGGGTTAGGTGGTCGGGGCTTAGCGGGTGGCGACTTAGGGGTAGGGGCGGCGCAGGTGTTCGGTGCTTAGCGGGTGGCGACTTAGGGGTAGGGGCGGCGCACTGAGGGCGGCGGTGGCTTAGGGGGTAGACGGCGGGGGGTTAGGATGCTGCGGGTCGGGGGTTAGGTGGTCGGGGCTTAGCGGGTGGCGACTTAGGGGTAGGGGCGGCGCACTGAGGGGGTGGCTAAGAGCATGGGGCTGTAGTGTACACCGCTATGGTATACTACAGTCCCATGGCCATACGCCTGTCAGGTGTAAAGCGTATGGCCATGGGACTGTAGTATAGCATAGCGGCGTACACTACAGCGCCGGGCGGCGGGGCTTAGGGGGTATCGGCGGGGGGTTAGGATGCTGCGGGTCGGGGGTTAGGTGGTCAGGGCTTAGCGGGTGGCGACTTAGGGGTAGGGGCGGCGCACTGAGGGGGTGGCTAAGAGCATGGGGCTGTAGTGTACACCGCTATGGTATACTACAGTCCCATGGCCATACGCCTGTCAGGTGTAAAGCGTATGGCCATGGGACTGTAGTATACCATAGCAGTGTACACTACAGCGCCATGCTCTTAGCCAGCCCTGGCTTTGTTAGCGAAGCGACTACGCGGCCACGGGGAGAGTCCAGGAGAAGCAGCTCGCTCGCGCTAACAAAGCCACCGGAAGTTGCGCCGCTCCGACGGAAGTCGCTACGGCAATTATATAATAGATACCTTGTTCATATTTATATTTTTTGGCCTAAGAAAATAGCTAATACCCAATTTCACCTTCTAACTGTATAGCATCACCTGCCTTGGCAGGGATTCCCTCAAGTATATTCACAACATCAAAGGGTTATTAACCCTTTATCCTATTATTTCAAGCATCAGCTAATCTACTATATAACAATTTCTGCCCTATGATATTGTAGGGAGCCTCGGACATCCAACTTTTCTGGAACCCCCACAAAATCTGCAGAACATTCAACACAGTCACTTCACTTGCAGCCTCCCCAAATATTAGTTTACTGCAAAACCACAGGCCACCGGCAAAACACGGACAGGACAAGCCTGACTACGTGTATTCCCAGTTTTCTGCTTAGTTTCGCAATGTTAACAAAATACTTGGTTTCAGCTTATCTCATTCTCACACGTGTGACTATGTGTTTTTTCACTTTCTAAATGTTCCTCGTTGTATCCCGGATGCCAGTTGACAAGGGATCACAACTAATTGGACTAAGTGGACTCCTTTATACAATCAGGATTTTTATTTTTAAATCCTTATTAAATGCATACGGTCATTCAGTTCAATCAAGGAGTCTCATACCAGTCACGTTCTTTCACACACAATTATTCAACCAACAAATGTTAATACACCAATGCAATGTGTTTGCACTATCCCTTAAACAATTTATCTATCTATTTTAATTTAAAAATTATGCAGCTTTGAAAACTTTTTTTGATAAAATGCTGATTCAAACTGCACACCAACAACGTGCTCTTCACTTCCTTAACTAGCTGATAATTTTTACTATAAACTGTCCTATAGGCTGAGGCTAGTGTCCAGTTTCACTTCCCCAATATTACTTCATCACCTGCCTTTGCAGGGACCCTCTCGAGTAATTTTAACAACATCGAGGGGTTACCACTTCACCTGCCTTTGCAGGGATCCCCTCTCGAGTAACTTCACAACATCGAGGGGTTACCACATCACCTGCCTTTGCAGGGATCCCCTCTCGAGTAACTTCACAACATCGAGGGGCTACTACATCACCTGTCTTTGCAGCAGGGATCCCTCGAGTAACTTCACAACATCGAGGGGTTACCACATCACCTGCCTCTGCAGGGATCCCCTCTCGAGTAACTTCACAACATCGAGTGGTTACTACATCACCTGCTTTTGCAGGGATTCCTATAAGTACATCAACAACATTATAGGGTTCAGAATTTATTAACTTATCCTGCCATTTTTCCGCCAGTCCACAATTGACCAATTCATGTGCTATAATATTATATGGAGCCTCGGTCAAGCCGGGAACCTCCATAACAATTTCCTTAGCTGTTTCCTTACTTTTTCTGAACATTTTGGTACTTTTGCCAAAAGATCAAGAAATTTGGAAAACTGCCAAATAACATAGTAAAATAGTAACATAGTTTTTAAGGTTGAAGGAAGACTTTAAGTCCATCTAGTTCAACCCATAGCCTAACATGTTGATCCAGAGGAAGGCAAAAAAAAACCATGTGGCAACACTAAGCTCCACATTGGGGGAAAAAATTCCTTCCTGACTCCAGATATGGCAATCAGACTAATTCCCTGGATCAACGCCCTATCAAAGAATCTAGTATGTATAACTGATAATATTATAGTTTTCAAGAAAGGCATCCAGGCCCTTCTTAAATGTTAGTAGTGACTCACTCATTACAACAGCATGTGGTAGAGAGTTCCATAGTCTCACTGCTCTTACAGTAAAGAATCCGCGTCTGTGATTATGATTAAACCTTCTTTCCTCCAGACGTAGAGGATGCCCCCTTGTCCCAGTCTCAGGCCTAAGAGTAAAGAGATCATTAGAAAGGTCTCTGTACTGTCCCCTCATATATTTATACATTATTATAAGATCACCCCTAAGCCTTCGTTTTTCCAAGCTAAATAACCCCAAGTTTAATAACCTATCTTGGTATTGCAGACCCCTTAGTCCTCTAATGACTTTTGTCGCTCTTCTCTGGACCCGCTCTAGTTCAGCTATGTCTTTCTTATACACCGGAGACCAGAATTGTACACAGTATTCTAAGTGTGGTCGCACTAGTGACTTGTATAGAGGTAAAATTATGTTCTCCTCATGAGCATCTATGCCTCTTTTAATGCATCTCATTATTTTATTTGCCTTTGCAGCAGCTACCTGACACTGGCCACTAAATGTGAGTTTGTCATCTACCCATACACCCAGGTCTTTTTCAGTGACAGTTTTGCCCAGTGTTTTACAGTTAAGCACATAATTATACCTTTTGTTTCCTCTGCCCAAGTGCATGACTTTACATTTATCCCCATTAAAGCGCATTTGCCATTTAGCAGCCCAAGCTTCTAGTTTACATAAATCCTCCTGTAATATAAAATTGTCCTCCTCTGTATTGATTACCCTGCAGAGTTTAGTGTCATCTGCAAATATTGAGATTCTACTCCGTATGCCCCCTACAAGGTCATTAATAAATATATTAAATAGAAGCGGGCCCAACACTGACCCCTGTGGTACCCCACTGTTAACTGTGACCCATTCTGAGTGTGTTCCATTAATAACCACCCTTTGTTTCCTATCACTAAGCCAGTTCTTAACCCACTTACACATATTTTCCCCTATCCCCATTGCCCTCATTTTATGTATCAACCTTTTGTGTGGCATCGTATCAAAAGCTTTTGAAAAGTCCATATACACCACATCCACTGCATTTCCTTGATCCAGTCCAGAACTTACTTCTTCATAGAAGCTTATCAGATTAGTTTGACAGGAACGGTCCCTCGTAAAACCATGTTGATAATGGGTCATAAGGTTATTTTTCTTCAGATACTCCAGTATAGCATCTCTTAGAAAACCCTCTAGGATTTTACCCACAGTAGAGGTTAAGCTTACTGGCCTATAATTTCCAAGTTCAGTTTTTGTCCCCTTTTTGAATATTGGCACCACATTTGCTATACGCCAGTCCTGTGGTACAGACCCTGTTATTATGGAATCTTTAAATATTAAAAATAATGGTCTATCTATGACAGTACTTAATTCCTGCAGCACTCTGGGGTGTATCCCATCCGGGCCCGGGGATTTGTCAATTTTAGTGATTTTTAGACGATGCCGTACTTCCTCTTGGGTTAAGCAGGTGACATTTAATTGAGACTTTTTGTTATCACTGATCATATTGTCTGTCATGGGATTTTCTTGTGTAAATACTGTTGAAAAAAAGTCATTTAGCATATTGGCTTTTTCCTCATCCTCATCCACCATTTCACCCAGACTATTTTTAAAGGGGCCAACACCATCATTTTTTAGTTTCTTACTATTTATGTAGTTAAAAAATATTTTGGGATTCTTTTTACTTTCTCTGGCAATGAGTCTCTCTGTCTCAATCTTTGCTGCCTTGATTTGCTTTTTACAAATGTTATTTAATTTTCTGTATTTATTTAATAATGCTTCATCACTACCTACTTGCTTTAATTCCCTAAATGCTTTCTTTTTGTCACATACCGCTTTATTTAGCCATAGTGGTTTCCTCCTATTTCTAGCATGCTTATTCCCATAGGGTATATATTGTGCACAGGTCCTATTCAGGATGCTAATAAACATCTCCCATTTGTGTTGTGTTGTGTACTTTTATGTCTCAGGACATCGTCCCAATTTATTGCACTAAGATCATCTCTCAACCGTTGGAAATTTGCCTTCCTGAAGTTTAGTGTCCTTGTAGCCCCTCTACGGTACTACACGTCTTAGTAAAGGATACTTGAAAGCTTATTAAGTTATGATCACTATTACCCAAGTGACCTCCAACCCGTATATTTGATATGCGGTCCGGCCTGTTGGTTAATATTAGGTCCAGCAGTGCCCCCCTTCTTGTTGGGTCCTGAACCAATTGTGAAAGGTAATTGTCTCTCATAGTTTTCAAAAACTTATTACCGTATATACTCGTGTATAAGCCGAGTTTTTCAGCCCAAAAATTGGGCTGAAAAGTCCCCCCCTCGGCTTATACACGGGTCATACGGTATGCTGTGGGGGGGGCTGTGACCGGGTGCTGGAGGAGGCAGGAGGGGGCCGCGGTGACCGCAGGCGGTCACGTGGAGCCGCCTCATTAGTGCAATGAATATGCACGGCATCCCCCCGTCCATCAGCGGCGGGGGGATGCCGTGCATATTGCACTACACATGTATGACGTCATTTCCTGCGCGCGGTCACATGACACCGGCACATCAAGGAAGAAGAAGCCGGCGAGCGGAGGGCAGAGGTCCGGAGGAGCGGAGAGCTGCGCCGGAAGGTGATGTATACAGTGTTTGTTATTTTCACAGCTGCCGCAGCCTGGGGGGGTCGTGATAAGGAGGGGGGGCTGTTTATTACTACTGGGGCTGCTGGATACTACACTGGGGCTGTATACTACCACTGGGGCTGCAATACCACAGGGGCTGCTGTATATAGGGGCTGCAATACCACTGGGGCTGCAATACCACTGGGGCTGCTGTATATAGGGGCTGCTGTATACACCACTGGGGCTGCAATACCACTGGGGCTGCTGTATACAGGGGCTGCAATACCACTGGGGCTACAATACCACTGGGGCTGCTGTATATAGGGGCTGCTGTATACACCACTGGGGCTGCAATACCACTGGGGCTGCTGTATATAGGGGCTGCAATACCACTGGGGCTGCAATACCACTGGGGCTGCTGTATATAGGGGCTGCTGTATACACCACTGGGGCTGCAATACCACTGGGGCTGCTGTATACAGGGGCTGCAATACCACTGGGGCTGCAATACCACTGGGGCTGCTGTATATAGGGGCTGCTGTATACACCACTGGGGCTGCAATACCACTGGGGCTGCTGTATACAGGGGCTGCAATACCACTGGGGCTGCAATACCACTGGGGCTGCTGTATATAGGGGCTGCTGTATACACCACTGGGGCTGCAATACCACTGGGGCTACTGTATATAGGGGCTGCTGTATACACCACTGGGGCTGCAATACCACTGGGGCTGCTGTATATGGGGCTGCAATACCACTGGGGCTGCTGTATACAGGGGCTGCAATACCACTGGGGCTGCAATACCACTGGGGCTGCTGTATATAGGGGCTGCAATACCACTGGGGCTGCAATACCACTGGGGCTGCTGTATATAGGGGCTGCTGTATACACCACTGGGGCTGCAATACCACTGGGGCTGCTGTATACAGGGGCTGCAATACCACTGGGGCTGCAATACCACTGGGGCTGCTGTATATAGGGGCTGCTGTATACACCACTGGGGCTGCAATACCACTGGGGCTGCTGTATATAGGGGCTGCAATACCACTGGGGCTGCTGTATATACCACTGGGGGCTGCTGTATATCATACTGCTGGGGCCTGTATACCACTGCTGGGGGCTGTATACCTGTGCTGGGGTCCACCCTCGGCTTATACGCGAGTCAATAGATTTTCCCAGGTTTTGGGGGCAAAAGTAGGGGGGTCGGCTTATACACGGGTCGGCTTATACACGAGTATATACGGTACCTTTGCTGGAACTGCAGGTTTCTGATCCCCAATGTATTTCCCCATAATAATGACTTCTCCCTGAGTCGCTGCTTCATCTATTTGCTTTATGAGGATATTCTCCTCCACTTCCATTATTGTTGGGGACTTATAACAAACCCCTATCAGTAATTTATTATTTTTTCCCCCTCCCCTTATCTCCACCCACAGGGACTCTACATTTCCATTAGATTCACCTATATTATCAAAGAAGAAAATATTACTAAAAAATGTGTTCTTTAAATACCCCACTGTGGGGTATCCTACCGACTACGCCAATTAATGTCTTGCTAAATTTACCTGGATCGGGGCAGAACCCGTACTTACGTAGCGCTCACTGACTTACAAATCAGGCATGAATAATAATATTCTTTATAGCAAGATTAAATTTATTTGTTAACAAAGTAGCACATGAATTGTCATCAATTGAATACAGGCTTAACATAAAGTATACTAATTATACCTAGACTTAATTATAGCGAATAAGCATCAATACTGTTACCGTGTATTGTAGCTGCTTCACCTTCATCATCGGAGAAGTCACGATCAGCGAGAAGGGACCACGGCTTGCTTCACAGAGACATCCATACATGTTGGACTCTGGAAAGGTTCTCCTCCCCCTCCCTGAATGTGACTTCAATTTATACTTTGAATATCTGATCACGTGCTGATGGCATGATCCAGCGTTTTTTAGGACGTGACCACCAACGACATGTTATTCACTATTTTCCTGTGCAATACCCCCATCTGTTTCCTTGGTTGAGGAAGTGGTTTCCTGTCCGAGCTGTCAGAGGATGTGGTTTTCTGTCACAATAATTTCAGCTCAGCTCATAATTTCAACATAAGGCATAATGTAAAATGGAAAGAGGAAGTCCCCCTTGCTGTATCTCAACCAAATACTGATCATTTTTATATGGAATGATGAATGATAAAGGCCTGTGGTCACTATTTTTAATTATGATTACTTGTACCTATTCTATCCACATCCACACACCATTCTTATCACATTGGTATCACAATTAGTCACTTTTTTAAGCGCACTCGGGTATAGATTCACAGATTTCGGTTAATCAAATCTCATCTGTTCTTATCAGTTTAATATCTGATACGTCCCCTATCTGGGGACCATATATTAAATGGATTTTTAGAACAGGGAGATGGAAGAAGAGCTTGCTCTGTCCACTCCACGCATTGACCTGGTATTACAGTACCTCCAGGACCGGTGCACCCCTTCCCTAACCCTATTTCCAAAAGCAGAATTGATTTCACTTTAAAGAATAGCCCAAAAACCAAACCATTTGCTACTACAGTGGCTTAGTGGCTAGCAGCAGTAAAGCCATATGCTTTTTCGTTTTTTGTTTTTTTTTTGGCTTTTCTTTCCAAATTGACCAATTCTACTCCCTTTGGCCTTGTTTGTAAGTCATTTACAATTGAAGGGGGGCTAGGTAATAATTTTAATGTTTTTTCTTTCTGTCACTGCAGGTGCTGCAGCTTAAGCATTTAGAGGCCACTGTCTTCTTCCCACAATGCCATTGGGCTTGTCTACAGGAGCACCTACCTTCTTCTGGACCCACAAACCAACAAAAACAAAGACTAAACCAGCCCACTCCAAAAAAGACAAAACCCAAGCTATTCTATGTCCAAGCTATTCTATGTCCAAGCTATTCTATGTCTTTTCCATTGACGATGGATGTCCTTTATGAGCTGTTGTCCTTTATGAGCTGTTGTCCTTTATGAGCTGCTGTCTCCCTCTTGTGGATTATTTCTAGCCAGATCTTTCAAGCTGTGAGTTGCCACTGTTGAGGATGGAGAGACATGAAATGTCTTTATAGGGTTAAAAATATCACAACATTTCTCTAAAATATATAAATTGTGATTTAGAGATGTCATGTCGTCTGTTATACACAAGATCGCGCCAACTTCCGGTTCCGGCGCCTCCATGGTCAGACGTGCGTGAGAGAGCTCTGATCCCCATCTCAGCAGCCACGCACATCCCTGAGCCCCGGAGGGTCCTGAGCGGGCAGAATGTTTGGAGGATGAAGTGGAATGGTGGCGGCGTCCACCATGGACAAATTCGTCACCAGAGGTGGGGAAGCGAGACCGCAAGGAGCAGAGAGAGAAAAAGGCGCGAAAACTGCAATGGCGGGCGCGGAGGTCGCGACGCAGCAGGAGCAACCCCCATGTGAGAAGGGGGGAGTCATGGAGGGTTGGGTGATGCAGGAGGGAGCGGTGGAGAGCGGAGGGGTGCCAGGATTGGGCTCACAAACTCTGGAGCCAGAGCAGCAGCTAGTAAACCCTGGCAAAGAACGGCCAGCTACAGGGGACAGCTGCATGAGAGGTGCAGGGTACACAATTGACTACAAGCTGCTGGCCAAAGAGCTAGCAATCCACCTAGCAGAGGACTTCAAACAGGCAGTCTCTGAGCTGGTGGCTGCAGGAACTAAAGACTTACAAAGCAAAATAGGACAGCATGAGCAGCGACTACAGTAGACAGAGTCCAGGACATCTATTGCAGAGGATAGGATTCTAGAATTAGAGGACCAGGTTCAATCTCTTCAGAAACAATCTACACTTGCCCTGACCAAAATAGATGACCTGGAAAACAGGAGCCGTAGAAGCAATCTAAAAATTGTAGGCCTCCCTGAGTCCATTCCTTTAGCCCAGCTAGAGGAGATATTTGAGGTTGAACTACCAAAAGAACTGGGTCTGAAACATAAATGCAGGACAGAACGTACCCACAGAATTGGTCCCCCCCCCCTCGTGACTCACCCAGTGGAACAGGAAATAACGGATCAACACGGGAAAAAGTCGCCGACAAACCGCGCCACGCCATTGCCAAATACCTAAATCACAGGGACAAAGAGGAGATACTATAAAGCGAGGCGGCAACCCCTCATGATCCTGGGCCTGTTTAAAAGGAATATACAGTTCCAACTAAACTACCCGGCCACCTTGAGGTTCAGAAATCAGGAAGGGGGTATGCTGTCCTTCACTAACCCAGAAGAGGCGATGGCGTCACTTGCAAAAGGACATACACCTGCTGACGTGACCCAACCAGGATCCAACAGCCCAAGGGAGTCGGGCAGGATCTTTGACCCTGAATCCGAATCTGAAAGAGACCATGAACCTACGCGATCTTACAGGTTGCGCTCAGAGACTTTGGCGGAAGGGTCACAGTCGAGACCCATGACACCGAGACAACAATGTCAGCCCACATCTAGATGGACCAAGAAGAAACCCAACTAATCCAACGGCTGATAGCAACTTCTACTCTACTCTTCTCAGTGAACCCGTTCCCGGATTCTTTGAATTGGAAAGACATACTAATTTTGATGTCGATGGAGAGGGACCTGATTGATCCGCCTTTCCTGCGGTTTCTGCTTTTTACTTTTGGTGGGTTGGGGTTTTTTGTTTTTTTTTTACTCTCTTTCCTCTTTACATCTGGATAACAACGTCTACCAGGGTGGCAGCTGATTATTGCCTTCTGCTATCCCCGACTGGGGAAGGGGGGGAGGGTTATTGCACGATACCTTAAAGGAGTACATAGTCATGGCTTCTGTCTGCATGCTAGTGTTACAACCATTGCGACTGGTTTTACTATTGACATCTGACACTGACTCGGGAGTCATATTGACTATTTGGAACAGTTTAAATTTTTTAAGGTTAGGAGGGAGGGGGGAAGGGAGAAAAGGGAAAAGAAAAACATTTTTTTTCCAGTTTGCTATATAAGGGGCTTGGGTTTTTCTATAGAACTTTTATCTTAGCTATTTGTGATAAGTGGTTGCTGAGATGGTTAGGGGTTTATGTATACTTCGTCCAAGGAGGAAAAAAGTGGAGTCACATAACAAAAGTTTCGAGGAGGGTGAGGGATGTTTTGGGGGGGAATGTTTGGGATGGGGAAGAGGTTGGGATTTGCAATTGCCGTATATACTGCAGCTGAATTGGTTCTAAATACCATTGTTCGTCCACAAGCACATCAAAATCTAGAGCCACGTCTGTACTATGATAAATTGATTACAAGATGTGGAGATGGTTAGGTGGGTCTCCTGGAATGTAAAGGGACTGCGCTCCCCTTCAAAGCGCATGATGGTACTTCGTCATCTCAAAAGACTAAAAACTGATGTTGCACTGCTCCAGGAGACCCACCTAACATCTGAGGATTACTTCAGAGTCAAGAAATTATGGGTGGGAGAGATTTACGGTTCCAATGCAGTAAATAGAAAAGCTGGGGTTTTGATTTTATTGAGTAAAAATCTGGCCCACACGGTCCTGTCCTCGTCAGATAATGAAGGTAGAATGGTGCATTTGAACTTGCAAATACAAAATACCACCTATAGTTTGTACAACCTTTATGCCCCAAATACGGGTAAGAAACCCTTTTTTCTAAAATTTCAGAACCAACTTCTGCTAGACCAGGAATATAATAGGCTAGTTGGGGGAGACTTTAATTTGGTGGTTAATGATGATGAAGATAGGAGACAGGGGAATCCAGAAATGCCACACCCCTCCGGGCTGAGCTTCCTAGAGGAATTCTTAGTAAACTGCAGCTTGGCTGACTCATGGCGCACGCTACACCCTTTGAAGCGGGAATATTCCCATTTTTCTCACGCCCATGGGTCTTGGTCAAGACTGGACATGCTCTTTGTCTCTTCTCCTTTGTTTCATACAGTCCTGGACTCAAAAATAGAAGAGATGGTAATCTCGGACCATAGTTCGGTATTATTAGAAACTAGAGATTTGTATCGTAAAGGGACTGACTACCTATGGAAATTTCCTGATACTCTAGTTAGAGAGGAAAACTTTGTTAGACTCCTCAGAGAGTGGTGGTCGGATTACTCCAGGAACAATGGGGAACACCAATCAACCCCGGGTTTATTCTGGGAGGCAGCAAAAACAGTCCTTCGGGGTCAAATCCTGGCCTACAGTAATCGTCTGAAAAAAAGGGTAAAGGAGCAATATATTAAAGCCAGCACCACGGTTAGAGGGGTGTATTTGTTGTATAAACAGACCATGTCCGACTCAGACAAAGAGACATGGCTGAAAGCCAAAAAAGCATTCGATTCCTGGGCCGGAAAGAGAGAGGACCTATATAGAAACCGTATGCAAATTGAACTGAACAGATTCGGCGATAAAGCCGGCCGCCTATTGGCACGCTTGGCAAAGGGTAGGCGGCCTGCTACCCCCATCCTGGCTATTAAAGATAAAAATGGGGGGTTACACTCTGACCCTGGGGAGATAGTACAGGTCCTGGGGAAATTCTATGCCTCATTGTATAAAGAGGATGACTTAGGGGCAAGGGAAGGGGACACATGGTTGAATTCCACAAATATGATTGGCCTGACAGAGGAAGATAAACAATTCCTAAACAGCCCCATATCCTTAGATGAAATTACATCTACAATTCAACTCTTAAGGCCAGGAAAGGCCCCCGGCCCTGATGGCTACAATTGAGCCTTCTTTAAAGCGTTAAAAGATCAAATCGCACCTGTATTAAAAGATTTATATAATGCTATATTGCAAGGCACACCGATTCCAGAAAGGATGAACATGGCATATATAAAATTGATCCCAAAGCCCAACAAGCCCCTAACTGACCCAGCCAGCTACAGACCTATCTCGCTTATTAACCAAGATCTTAAACTTCTTTAAAAAATCTTGGCTGATAGGCTGGCCATAATCTTACCCAATGATTTCACCACTTCAGGCAGGTTTTGTCATGGGGCGCTCTACGATAATGAACATTAGGAGAGCGATGTTACTTTTGGATGTGGTAAGATATCGGGAAGGTGAGAGGGAGGGGGGTCCGGCCGTGGTCACCTTGGATGCTGAGAAGGCATTTGATAATGTGAGGTGGTCATGGCTGGACCAGTTCCTTGATCGCGTTGGGCTAGTGGGACCCTTTCGCCAGGTTCTGAAATCATTATACAACAGTCCTAAGGCCTGCGTCAGTGTACCAGGTTTTTTGTCAAATACATTTAGATTGGAAAAGGGTACGAGGCAGGGCTGCCCACTGTCGCCCCTTCTTTTTAATTTAGCCATCGAACCTCTAGCGATATACTTGACATCTCATTGCTCGTTTGAAGGCCTCAAAATGGGAGAGTCAGAGATCAAAATGTCTCTGTTCGCCGATTACATTATTCTCTTCGTCCAGAACCCACACAGAGATCTCCAGTATATCCTAGATGATATAGAGAAACTGGGTAGGTCCTCGGGATTCCGCTTAAATAGAAACAAGTGCGAAATACTCTTTATCAAAAATGGAAAGAACATCGCGAGAGAAGGGATGCTTTTTGGGATTCCAGTAGCTAAAGTTAGCCTGAAATATTTTGATATTCAACTGGCCAGATCGCCGGGACAGATATATAAACTTAATAATGCTCCAATAATAGACAAAATTGAAAAAGAACTCAGGGGTTGGAAAAACCTGCCACTACCATTGCTTGGTCGCTGTCATCTTCTTAAGATGATTAGCTTTGCGAGGCTGGTGTACCCGCTTCAGACGATTCCCATGTTATTAAAGCAAACGGACATTAAGAGACTGAATGCTGCCTTCTCGGGATTCCTGTGGGGGAGCAGGAAGGCAAGAATAGCTCTTTCTACCCTAATGAAGGCACGGGAGGAGAGGGGGCTACGGGCTCCAGATATCAGGGGTTACAACCTAGCGTGCGTCATGAGAAATGTCCTGGATTGGATAAATGACACTTCCAAATTCTCTGATACAGGTCTGGGGGGGAGTGGGTGAGGCCCTGGAAACTGTCTGCCCTCTTACATTCTTCACTTTCGGAACTGCCACCAAACATTAAACAATCGACAATTTGCAGGGACACGGTGGTGACGTGGAAGGCAGTCAGGAAAAAACTTAATCTTTCATGGAAAATATCTAAGAGACTATCTTCTTGGGCCTGCCCTGCTTTTCCGCAGGGTCAAGACAATGCACTTTTCCAGGTCTTGAGAGCGAGAGGTGTTGAAACTCTGGGGAATCTTATGCACGAGCGGGAAAAGAGGTGGTTGACGGGCCGGGAAATCCTATCTAAATACGACCTTCCCGAGACTCACATGCTGCAATACTTACAGATGCGTCACCGCCTTATGTCCCGCTTATGTGATGTTTCTGGAGAATTAGACAACTCAGTGTGGGAAGACTTGGTGGGAATGAGGTTGGAAGATTTGTCTATATCCTCTCTCTATGAGAGATTACGACGCATTCTCAGTCCTGCTACCAACTGCAAATTATTCAATAAGTGGAGGAAACATGTAGATGATCCTGACCTGGTTCAGAAAATACTGGAGGGTTGGGACACGGTCAGCAAAACCATTATCAATGAAAAATGGAGAGACTCCCAATATACACTCATACACGGCACTATACAGGGATTTAATATTCCACCCTCTCCGACTAATCAAGATAGGTAAGTACACTGCCCCAAGTGAAAGGAGCATATGACTGACTTAGAACATGGGATTTGGTCATGTCCTGAATCGAAGAAATACTGGGATAGAGTGGGGGAGTTGGCGTTAGACCTATACTCTAAGGAACGCAGATCTGACCCGATGATGTGGTTGTTCCACTATTCGGGTGATAACGAGAGGACAGGGCCGCCTCACATATTATTCCATATGATAGCTATAGTGGTGAAAAGATTGCTTCTCCAACACTGGCTTGACGGTTTCACGCCGGCGATGGAGCTGGTACTGAACACCCTTAAAAAATCCTTGATGTTGGAATCGGGGGAGACGCTCAGAAACCCAACTAATTTGGCCAATAAATTCTTCCTCAAATGGAAACCGTTCATAGAAAAAAACCTTTTTGGCACCGGAAATAGAACTCTTTATGACTCCATATTAAACTACAGATTGGTATTCGCTAGCAGACCTAAAAGGCACTTTGGGTAAATTAAGATGTGGCATGTGAGATAGATAGATATAGATGTATTTCAAAGGTTGCTGATTCAAGTTGTTAGGGCTTAGGCAATTCAAAAAGGGAGGTGGGGAGGGGAAGGTTTTATATTGTTCTTTTATTCTTTAGAACTTTCTTTAGAGCTTTTTAACTTTCTTATTTTGATCTATGGTTGCTTATTTTATACTTTCTCTGACATGAGGGTTTGAGTATTAGAGTAATATTATACAATACTGTATTTTCACTCTATTTTATAGCGAGTAGAGAACCTGATACGAGTGACTTATTTATTTATTAGTATTTATCTCTAGGTGCACTGTTTAATTCTCATGTTTTGTCACTGTCGTGAGATGCTGTATATTGTCTCTGCTTAAACGTTCTCTATGTTAACTATATGTAAAAACTTTCAATAAAAATGATGGTTCAAAAAAAAAAAAAAGATGGCGCCCACGTTCCATAATATATCTGAGACCTAAGCCAACCCATTAAGGGAGGAATTTAGATATTAGAATAATTTGATAAGAATTGACCAATTAGGAGATGATCATTTTGTAGAAAGTTCTAGAATAATAACACCCCTTTTTGCATTCCTGTATAAAAATGTGTGTTTCAATAAACGCTTGCGCAGTGTTTAATCTCATTTGGCGTAGGCATGAGTAAGGCTTGAGACGGCTCTGGTGTCCGTATCATTTACTTGCGGCGTGCCACTTTTTCTCATTTATGGTTGTTATATGTTTCAATGTGTCTTTAGATGTGTAACTGAATGAGACTGGTCTTTATTAGAGGTGTTAGGTGTGTGTGTGAGACTAAAGTAATGCAGAGTTTCTGAAAGAGATGAGCCTAGCTCATGTGAATGCAGATATAAGGAGCTTGACCGGTGTCTTAGACCAATGCCGGTGCGTGGCTGTGAGTATTTTTGTAGCCTCTATGTATGAACTATACTACTAATCTGGCCGTAGACTTCTAGGTGTGAATCCTTATGGGAATGTGAATGACCTCTATGTTCTGTATAATATATATAGTTATGTGTGAATAACGCTAGGTGGCCATAACTGTTATAGGGAGCTGTAATTGGTGCATATAGTGTTAAATGAAGCTGTAATCGGGGCCCCTGTGTATACAAGTCATATTAAAGAGGTTTCTGTGAACTCTAATATGCTGAGATGTGAGATGTAATGTCAGGGTTGATTGTCTGTATGTGACTGTATGTTTTGTATCATACGTGATGTGAGCAGGTGTTTAGTGTATGGTTTTTATGTATACTGTGTTTTGAATGGCGTTAATAAAAATAATGATGATGATTGCTATGAGAAATCTTGCAAACACGAAGGGGTGATAATACAAGAATCACTCATTGTTCTTGTCGAGGGGGGAGCAAGCTAGGAGCAAGCTGGAATTTTACAGTGGCCGCTTCTGACGACATTCCTGAGAATCAAAGTCAGGACGTGTGAGAAGAATAAGGGAGTTACTCCCTGATACTCTTATCAAAGCAGTCTTTGCTTTTTTTCATGGGAACTAGCCTCCTCACACCTGACAAGTGGTGGCAGTATAACATAATTTACCTGTATATGGTCTATAATGATGGGAGAATATTTTTTTTAATCCGTTATTCTCTGATTCCCTCATGCGAAGGGGAAGGATGGAGACAATTATGACAGAGTGACTGAGTTTAAATGTTTTTTTTGGTTAAGCATAAAATAAAACAGTTATAGTTTATAAATATAGCGCCAACATATTCTGCAGCGCTGTATTATTTGTTGCCTAGCTATCAATATAATTAGTAGAGAATTGTAATGAGAATTTTGTTGAATAAGAATTTTCTGATCTCTGAATCTAACAAAAATTTTTGAGTTTTTTTATTGCAGATGTAAGTATAGGTGAGAGTGATCTTACACTGGACACCGGTAGGATCCTCGCATGAGGTAATCAGAGCAATTGGAGCAGGTGGAGCGGCTCAAAGTGCAACGCTTATGATGATGGTAAGCATATTAAATGCAGGATTGGTAAATCACGGTGAGGTAGACCCAATGTTACTAGTCTAGGATGGTATAATCACGCTGACAATCACTACAGGTGCCCCCTAGAGGTAGAGGGCAAGGTACAATTTGAAGTTAAAATAAAGATTAGTCTAGGTAGTGACGGGAGATTAACCATCCCAGCCTTGTTGCGTCTGGCTGCCTGGGCACCCTCTCGGTATTGGACTGCCTGGATAGGACTGAACAAATGCTAAAGATAATAAATTGGGAGTCATGCTGTGAGATGGGAAAAAGACAGGCCATGACGTCTCCAATCAATAAAAGAATAGTTTCTGCTTGGCCCCACTTACGCCTCAACAGGTCACAAGTGAAATCAGATGAATATCTCCTGGTTCGCTCCTGGTTTCAGGTAAAGGTGTGTGAACAATCCTGCATTATTCTTGCGCACAACACAACTCAGAAAGGTAAGAGGTTGAAACAAGCAGCCGCTCCACAAGCTTTAAAAATTGAAAATAGGGTGCGGAAAAAGAGAAGAAAATGTATAAATATGTCCTAGCAGGTGTGGATCTCTCTCTCCTATACAAAATACCATAAGATGTCTAGTATATTGGTTAAAATGTTCTGAAGCAGAGTAAGTAGGTAAATGAGTAAACAATATAGTTTTTGCTTGTTTGGCTATATATTAATTATAATATGGTAAATAAATAATTGAATGTTTTTTAATATATATTGTTATTCTCTTTTGACCTGTTTTTCAGGAAAACTGGAAGACCATTGATAAGTATAATTCTATTGTCTAATATTATTATATTTGTTTGACTCTACCTTGTTATATTGCTTTTATTTGTTCTTTGACAGGTTGCTGTGACCTGCTTCTATTACAGACTATTGACTGTGTATCTGGTGATCCTTATATATATATATATATATATGTGTAAGATCAGGGAAAGGTTAGGGATAGATAGGGTGAGTTGACGTGGAGCGGGGGCACCACAAGCGTTCAAAAGGGTGCCGACCTCCACTGTGTAGGTAGGTTTCCAGTTTTAAGAATATCGTTAGGGAACTATTAGGAGTGGTCAGGTCAACTATTAAAAGTCTGTAAATTTCATGTCTTTGTTCTTATATACTATCTTGGGTGATTATTTTTATATTACAACTAATGAACTATGTTTTTTTATTGTTGTGCATCTCTTCTCTTGTGGATAATTGTGCTTATTTGCAGATATTTCAAAAGTTTCATATCCTTTTGTTAACTCTCTTTAATGATAGTGATATATATATATAATACTAGCTGTGAGCCCGATGCAAATGCATCGGGTGTCTAGAATATTTTTTTTTTTTTTAGATTTTCAAATAATAATCCAATATAGTAGATAGGAATTTTTTATTTTATTATTTATTTTGTTTTGTTTTTTTACTATTTTTATTATTATTAAATGTATTTATTATTTGTTATTTTATGAAAATTTATTTGTATTAAAATTATTTTATTTTATTTAAAAACCGCATCTGCGGCGCGGTTGCGGTAATCCCCATAGAAAGTATAGGGGGACTTGCGGCAGGTGCGGCAAAACCGCACTTGCCACACCTGCCGCAAGTCCCCCTATACTTTCTAAGGGGATTACCGCAACCGCGCCGCAAGTGCTCGCACTCAGCCAGCGACTCGCAATGCGGCGTGGCCATTGCTCGCGCGTGGTGACGTCACAGCGTGACATAGCCACGGCGTTTTCGGGGTCCGACACAAAAATGCCTACGGCAATTATATAGTAGATAGCTACTTTTTGGGGGAGTCCAATACTTTTTTTGGGGGGTCCAATACTTTTTGGGGGGTCCAATACTTATTGGGGCGCGTTCAATGCTTTTTGGGGTGCGTTCAATACTTATTGGGGCGCGTTCAATGCTTTTTGGGGCGCGTTCAATGCTTTTTGGGCCTGTTCAATACTTTTTGGGGGGCGTTCAATACTTATTGGGGTGTGTTCAATACTTTTTGGGGCGCGTTCAATACTTTTTGGGGCACGTTCAATACTTATTGGGGCGCGTTCAATACTTTTTTGGGCGCGTTCAATACTTATTGGGGTGTGTTCAATACTTATTGGGACGCGTTCAATACTTTTTGTGGCGCGTTCAATACTTTTTGGGGCGCGTTCAATACTTATTGGGGTGCGTTCAATACTTTTTGTGGCGCGTTCAATACTTATTGGGGTGTGTTCAATACTTATTGGGGTGTGTTCAATACTTATTGGGACGCGTTCAATACTTTTTGTGGCGCGTTCAATACTTTTTGGGGCGCGTTCAATACTTATTGGGGTGTGTTCAATACTTATTGGGGTGTGTTCAATACTTATTGGGACGCGTTCAATACTTTTTGGGGCGCGTTCAATACTTATTGTGACGCGTTCAATACTTATTGGGGTGTGTTCAATACTTTTTGGGGCGCGTTCAATACTTTTTGGGGCGCGTTCAATACTTATTGGGGTGCGTTCAATACTTTTTGGGGCGCGTTCAATACTTTTTGGGGCGCGTTCAATACTTATTGGGGTGTGTTCAATACTTTTTGGGGCGCCTTCAATACTTATTGTGACGCGTTCAATACTTATTGGGGTGTGCTCAATACTTTTTGGGGCGCGTTCAATACTTTTTGGGGCGCCTTCAATACTTATTGGGGTGCGTTCAATACTTTTTGGGGCGCGTTCAATACTTATTGGGGTGCGTTCAATACTTTTTGGGGCGCGTTCAATACTTATTGGGGTGTGTTCAATACTTTTTGGAGTGCTTTGCTGGGCTAAACCTGAATGGTGCACAGGGGGTTAATCACATGAGTGAAGATGTGCTGATTGACTCACTGGGTTGCAGCTGGGAGTGAGTAGGCTGGAACCTGCCAGGTGTCCGAGTGAGGAGAGGACGATTCAGAAGTTCAGAGCACTGGCATGTGAAGAGGTGCTGGAAGTGATCCGTCCTCAGTGGGTAAGTGATGGGAGCCTACCAGCTGATGTGTGCATGGCAGCCAGTGTCCAAGGGCCAGGCGGTCACAGCTGACTTTGGGACATTGAGGGGGGGGGGCTGTGCGGCCATTGAGGGGGGAGGGGGGGGTCTGTGCGGCCATTGGGGGGGGGGGGGTCAGTGCGGCCAGTAGTAGTAGTAGTAGTATGATTGATGATGATGATGATCTGTGATAGCGACTCGCAATGCTTGCACTACCCAGCGACTCGCAATAGATCCCCATTGAAAGTATAGGGGGAGTTGCGGCAGCTGAGGTAGCGACTCGCAATGGCCTCGCGGCCATTGCTCGCGCTACCTCAGCGGTAAATCGCTAACTTTGTAGCCGGGCCTCTGGGATGATGATGATGATGATGATGATGATGATGATGATGATCCCCTTAGAAGGTATATGGAGATATACTGTGGTAGCGACTCGCGAGGGTCGGCCACAAAGCTAGCGAGTTCCCGCTGAGGCTAGCGAGTCGCTACCTGACCGTGAAATCGCTAGCTTTGTGGCCGAGCCTCTGGTTCTATTTTCGGCCAGCGACTCGCAATGGCCGCTTCGCGGCCATTGCTCGCACAAACCTAGTGACTCGCAATGGCCTCGCGGCCATTGCTCGCGCAGGTAACGACTCGCATTGGCCGCTACGCGGCCAATGCTTCGCCGTGGTGACGTCAGAGTGTGACATATCCACGGCGTGCCGGGGTCCGACACAAAACGTGCTACGGCAATTATATAGTAGATAAGTTAATAAAATGTCCAAGGGGGGTGACTCGTATTTTTAAGGTTATATGTGATATCTATATATAACAATCTCTGATACACAATTTCTCAGACTGCTTCTAATATATTTTGAGGTTTCTCTTTTTTCAATATGCAGGTTTTGTGGATCAGAGACACTCCCCACAGCCTGGGGATTGAGTTGTAGTGCTGTGCCTTATCTTTGGATATTTATGTCTGCAACAATAAAAATATTTTCTTCTGTATTATTGCAAGTTCCATATTTACGGATGTTATGATTGCTGTTTTATTTTTTTATGCTTGCTGCGGTTTATTCTGTATGTGGACATTGCTTTAAGGACTCTTTTAAGGACTCTTTTATACCACTATGATCGGGACTTTATACTTTTTCTGGACTTAAATTTTGTTAAAGACTTTTCCTGGATATAGACTTTGCCAAAGATTTTCCCTAAAAGGACACTATTTTGGTGTTTAAGTAGATGGATATTTAACCCTATGCCATAAAGCAGATACTTCCTTATTTTTCATTAAAGACTGTGTTTATCTGGCTTTTACCTCCTTATCTAATGGGACTATGTAATGAATATCAGGAGAGAATGTTATAAAAATGTATGTTCTTATATTAATGTATTAATACCCAAAACTTATATTGCTAGTTACTGCTAGTTAGATAATGTAAACTACTCTAGTATATATTTATAGTAGTCTGAACTATGTAGAATATAGAGTTATTATCTTTGCAGGTGGCTGGGTTTTTGTGTATCTCTGTATTTTTCTGAAATTCCTTTCTCATGTATTCTGTAGTCTTATACTGCGCTTCTGATTTCTTATCTCGCCAGCTCCTTTCTCTCCCCCTATGAGAGTCTGCTTCTACTGCCTGACTCCCTAATACTCCTACGCACTGCTCACAACATTTCCTTAAATGTTAATCTCTTCAATTTACTGTTCCTTCATTAAAGACCTTTGTATTCCACTGTTTAACTGTTGCAACCTTATATGTGTCACTTATATTTGCACCCGCCTGCTGTGTAAGATATTATTGAGAATAGGCTATGCTTTGTGAAGTAACATGTTTTCAGTATTTAACCCTGCAAATTGGTTTAAGAGGAAAGGGGGGTGGGTTATGGGAATGTTACAAGTAAGATAATAATGACTTTAATTACTTGCTGCTTAGAAAAATACTGTTAATGAGAACTCCAAGTGTCCCTTATCACTGAATCCCTCTTGAATAATAAGTAAAGTAAGATGAAGATGGACCCTTAGCACCAAACCCATGTGTATGGAGGTACATCATAGGTTTTTGGAGAAAAGTTGTGTATTTAGGGGGGACTGTTGAGGATGGAGAGACATGAAATGTCTTTATAGGGTTAAAAATATCACAACATTTCTCTAAAATATATAAATTGTGATTTAGAGATGTCATGTCGTCTGTTATGCACAAGATTGCGCCCACGTTCCATAATATATCTGAGACCTAAGCAAACCCATTAAGGGAGGAATTTAGATATTAGAATAATTTGATAAGAATTGACCAATTAGGAGATGATCATTTTGTAGAATGTTCTAGAATTATAACACCCCTTTTTGTATTCCTGTATAAAAATGTGTGTTTCAATAAATGCTTGCGCAGTGTTTAATCTCATTTGGCGTAGGCATGAGTAAGGCTTGAGACGGCTCTGGTGTCCGTATCATTTACTTGCGGCGTGCAGACGTGCACACTTGCCTAGATAAAAGTGTGGAATGGCTGATGGACTTGTGATTGAACTGAGACCCTTAACACCACCACTCTTCCTTTTGGGTGTTTTTTAAGGGCATTTTGAGCCTATTACATGTGGCTTAGCCAGACTGGTACCTGAAGTCAACTGAGAAGTGCCAGAAGCATATTGGAAATCCTTTTTTGGGGTCATTGGAATGGCTCCAAATGTGTAGGCTAAATAGATGGGCGGAGTTTTCAAATGTAGATTTTCGTAAATGGGTAGTGTCTGCAATAAGCAGCAATTGTGTGACTTTTCTTTTGGCTGCTCCCAGCTTGTTTTCGTCCTCTCCACAATAGATGTGAATCCTAGGCCTTGTTGCCTCCTTAGGACCAAACCAATTTGGGTTATCGCTTCTCGGCCTTTTGGCCAAGATCACGTGTAGTATTGTTCCAAAAGGAGGTATGAAGCGGCCTCCCTAGTAGTCAATACACCATACACACTGGAAGGTTGAACTTGTTAGTACTCGGGACGGACTGGTCATCCATCCAGGGGAAGCATGGCCCTACCAGGATCAAAGCCATTGTGCTGGGTAAGTGTGAGGGTATAGTGCACAGTGCCCAGGCCTCGTCCACCTGGTGGGAGTCTGAGCTTGCTGGATTGGGAACCCGGCGAGTCTTGGTCTCCGTAGCCCGCTGCACTTTGCCACTTCATACTTTCTGAGCATACTTCCTTATCTGAGCCTTTTGGTCAGGATGGGAAATTTTTATCACTCCGGTTGAAGGTCCGGTCAGCTTTGGGCTGAGAAACCAACATCCCGGTCGGAGGTCCGGTCAGCTTTGGGCTGAGTAACCAACAACCCGGTTGGAGACCTGGGCAGCGTCTGCTGGAAACCAACACCCAGAGGGTGGTCCGGGCAGCCTCGGCTGAAAAACCCACACCCGGTTGGCGGTCTGGGCAGTTTTGGCTGAAAAACCAACAACTAGTAGCTCCCTACTCCAGTCGGGTAAGATGTCTGGCTGGACGCTTGGAGCAAAGACAGATGCTCACCCTGGCTTCGGCAAGGGGGGGCACAGGAAGATGCCTGACCCTCGCAGTGGCCTTCTGGCTCGGAGGGACGGGGTTGGTTTTTGGGGACCTTCTCCTCATGGAAGGGTCCACACGAATCCTAGCCTTGGCACCGGTTTTGGTGTGACTAACATTGCACATTTTCCTGGTGCCTTGGAAAGCTTCTAAATAATTTGTTCTTATCAGTTTAATATCTGATACGTCCCCTATCTGGGGACCATATATTAAATAGATTTGTAGAACAGGGAGATGGAAGAAGAGCTTGCTCTGTCCACTCCACGCATTGACCTGGTATTACAGTACCTCCAGGACCGGTGCACCCCTTCCCTAACCCTATTTCCAAAAGCAGAATTGATTTCACTTTAAAGAATAGCCCAAAAACCGAGCCATTTGCTACTACAGTGGCTTAGTGGCTAGCAGCAGTAAAGCCATATGCTTTTTTGTTTTTTTGGGGTTTTCTTTTGGCTTTTCTTTCCAAATTGACCAATTCTACTCCCTTTGGCCTTGTTTGTAAGTCATTTACAATTGAAGGGGGGCTAGGTAATAATTTTAATGTTTTTTCTTTCTGTCACTGCAGGTGCTGCAGCTTAAGCATTTAGAGGTCTTCTTCCCACAATGCCACTTGAGAGTGGGACAGGGAGGAAAAGGAGGACAGGGATGTCAATGTTAGGACTCATCAGACCTGGGGTCACCTTGTCGCGGATGATGAGCAAACAGACATTGGCCAATGTATGTACCAAGAACCCCAAAAAAATAAAAAAATATAAGAATTTTGAGTTTTTAAAAAAAAAAAAACTTAAGTTTTTACATTTTCTCCTCATATATACAGCTTGTTAGCATGTGTGCATCATTGGTAGTAGCTGAGTGCTGCAGAGAATTTTTTTCTAGTAGATAGGTAGGTAGATGATAGGAGGCCATTACAGGAGACGATATCAGTAATTGTTTCGCTGAAACATCACTGATTTTCTGTCGCTCCAACGACGTGTTAACGACGTCGTTGCATGTGACAGCTCGATCTGACTAATGGTCAGATCGTTAATCGCAGATATGTGACCCAGACCCCAAATCAGATGATGTTGGTCATGCAATCTGCTTCCATCGTTCAGTGTGACACCGCGATAACGATATCCTTTACGATTTTGCCTATTCCTGACACTGGCTGACTTTGATCGCTGGGTTGTACGCTGGATTGCTGGCGCGCTGCCAATTAATAAATTGTTAACGAGATCTATGCTTGTGACACCACACAAGCGATAACAATAAATTGTTGTAGCGATCTCGATCATGTGACTTTCCAGACAACATCGTTTAACCCCTTCCCGACCCTTGGCCCAAGGGGTGGGCCATGCATTGATCAGGCTCCTGCGGCGCGTGTGAGCGGGTTAACTCAGGTGTCACCGTTGCTACTGCAAGGTGACAACCTGAAGTTAACCCCACGGGGGGTGGATTAACCCCCCTGTGCCCAGGGCCACTCCGATCTGCAGTTTAAAACTGAAACTGCAGATCTGAGAAATCACAGCGATTCCCTCCTCCCAGATCTGATTGGAGCTCTCCAATCAGATCTGGATGGGCGGATCGGCTGGTGCCCTCCCCCTACTCAGCCCCTCCAGCTCCAGGAAGCATTAGGGCCCCCCCTTCCCGCCTATCGGCCCCCCCCCGCCCCTCCGATCATCTTTTTCTGCCGGCTGCACCGCAGCCGCCGTCATTCCTCTGTGCGCCCCTGCCCCCTTCTTCCTCCAGCCCCTCCTGTGTCTTGTCCCCCTACCTCCAGCCCCCCTTGTGTCTGGCCTGGTCCCCTCCCCCGCGATCCACCCGCCCTCCTCCTTCTGTACTGCAGTGCTGGCGGGCTCAGGCGCCCGCCGGTCAGCCTGCACAACCTCCTCTCCCCCTGCTCATGCCCCCCCTTCACCTGCTCATCCCCCCCCACCTTCCCCTGCTCACTCACCCCCCCCCCGCCTAGCCCCCCACCTCTAGCCCCACTCACCCATTCCGGAGCAGCCCGCCGGCCTCCGATGCAGCTGCGGTGTGGCCCCTCCTCCTCTCAGCGGCTCCTCCTCCTCATGGGTAAGTATGAATGAATGAATGAATGAATAGATGGATGGATGGATGTGTGCGTGCGTCCGTGGATGTGTGTTAGTGTGTCCGTGCATGTGTGCATCCGTGGATGTGTGTTAGTGTGTCCGTGCATGTGTTCGTACGTGGATGCGTGCGTGGATATGCGTATGTGGATGTGCGTGAACTCCAGCGTCCGTGGATGTGTTCGTGCGTCCGTGGATGTGTGTGTGCGTCCGTGGATGTGTGCGTGGATGTGTGCGTGGATGTGCATGAATTCCAGCGTGCGTGGATGTGTGCGTGCGTCCATGGATGTGTGCATGCGTGGATGTCAGCGTGCATGGATGTCAGGGTGTGTGGATGTCAGCGTGCGTCCGTGGATGTGTGCCTGCGTGGATGTCAGCGTGCGTGAATGTCAGCGTGCGTGGATGTGTGTGTGTGCGTCCGTGGATGAGTGCATGCGTGGATATCAGCGTGCATGGATGTCAGTGTGCGTGGATGTGTGCATGCGTCCGTGGATGTGTGCATGCGTGGATGACAGCGTGCGTGGATGTGTGTGTGCGTCTGTGGATGTGTGCATGCGTGGATGTGTGTATGTGGATGTGCGTGAATTCCAGCGTGCGTGGATGTGTGCATGCGTCCGTGGATGTGTGCATGCGTGGATGTCAGTGTGCATGGATGTCAGGGTGCGTGAATGTCAGCGTGCGTCCGTGGATGTGTGCATGCGTGGATGTCAGCATGCGTGAATGTCAGCGTGCGTGGATGTGTGTGTGCGTGGATGCGTGCGTAGATGATGGGTGCATAGGTGGATGGATGGGTGCAACAAGGGATCAAGTGTCCTCTTGTAGTCTCTGGGATCATAGTCATGGTGCATTGTATGACAGATCATTGTCATACAGTGCACCATAACTGTGACCCTAGAGGCTGTAGGAAGAGGACACTTGATCCCTTGCTGCAGTTTCTGTGGATTGAGCAGAGGCGATCAAGCGTCGTGGGACCTTCATTGTGGACTACGTCGGAGGCGATCGAGCGTCGTGGGACCTTAGTTGTGGACTACATCGGAGGCGATCGAGCGTCGTGGGACCTTAGTTGTGGACTACGTCGGATCTTTATAATAAAGATGGAGTCCGAATTTTGTTTGTGTTTTTTTTTCAAATAAAAAGATTTTTCTCTGTGTGTATTTTCTGACTATTTACCAGAGATTCCTAATGGCGGGTCTAACATTGGCCCTATATTATGAATCTCGGGCTTAGTGCCAGCTGCCAATAAAAAGCTGGCATTAACCCCTTTATTACCCAGTTAGCCACCGCCACCAGGGCAACTGGAAGAGCGTGGGTACAGCGCCAGAAAATGGCGCTTCAACGAATGCGCCATTTTCTGGGGCGGCTGCGGGCTGCAATTCGCAGCATGGGGGGCCCAGAACGCTTGGGCCTCTCTATGCTGAGGATTCCAGTCCCCAGCTGCCTAGTTGTACCTGGCTGGACCAAAAATATGGCGGAGCCCTATGTAATTTTTTTTCTAGAAATATTTCTAGAAATAAAAAAAAAATAGGCTTCGCTGTATTTTTGGTTCCAGCCAGGTATGACGAGGCAGCTGGGGGCTGGGGGCAGTCCGTAGCTGCCAAGTTGTACCTGGCTGGACCAAAAATATGGCAGAGCCCCATGCCATTTTTTTTTTTACTTCTACCAATAAAATGATAAGGAGCTTTGCCTTATTTTTGGATGCCAGCCAGGTACAACTTGGCAGTTGGGGGGCTGCAATCCTCATCGTGGAGAGACCCAAATGTTGTGGCCTCCCCACGCTGCAAATTGCAACCCACAGCCACCCCAGAAAATAGCACATTAGAGGTGCCATTTTTCTGGTGCTGTACCCCAACTCTTCCAGTTGCCCTTGTGCTGGTGGCAATGCTAGTGGCACAGAGGGGTTCTCCATACGCGACATGGAGTCCGCTAACAATTCCAATTGTTAGCAGACACCATGTCGCGTATGGAGAGCCCCTGTGTGCCTAAACATTGGAGCTCCCCCACAAGTGACCCCATTTTGGAAAGTACACCCCCCAAGGAATGTATCTAGATGCATAGTGAGCACTTGAACCCCCAAGTGGTTCACAAATTGATCCATAAAAATAAAAAAGTACTTTTTTTTTTCCACAAAAAAATTATTTTTTCATTTTTACGGATCAATTTGTGAAGCACCTGGGGGTTCAAAGTGCTCACTATGCATCTAGATACATTCCTTGGGGGTCTAGTTTCCAAAATGGGGTCACTTGTGGGGGAGCTCTAATGTTTAGTCACACAGCGGCTCTCCATATGCAACATGGTGTCCGCTAACCGTTCCAATTGTTAGCGGACACCATGTCGCGTATGGAGAGCCCCTGTGTGCCTAAACATTGGAGCTCCCCCACAAGTGACTATATTTTGGAAACTAGACCCCCCAAGGAACGTATCTAGATGCATAGTGAGCACTTTGAACCCCCAGGTGCTTCACAAATTGATCCGTAAAAATAAATTTTTTGTGGAAACAAAGTACTTTTTCATTTTTACGGATCAATTTGTGAAGCACTTGGGGGTTCAAAGTGCTCACTATGCATCTAAATAAGTTCCTTGGGGGGTCTAGTTTCCAAAATGTGCTCACTTGTGGGGGAGCTCCAATGTTTAGGCACACAGGGGCTCTCTAAACGTGACATGGTGTCCGCTAACAATTTGAATGGAAAATCAGCTCAAATTGTTAGCGGACACCATGTCACGTTTGGAGAGCCCCTGTGTGCCTAAACATTGGAGCTCCCCTACAAGTGACCCCATTTTGGAAACTAGACCCCCCAGGGAACTTATCTAGATGGGTGGTGAGCATTTTGAATGCCCCAGTGCTTCACAAATTAATCTGTAAAAATGAAAAAAGAAAATGTTTGTGGAAATAAAAGTACTTTTTCATTTTTACGGATGAATTTGTGAAGCACCTGGGGTTCAAAATGCTCACCACCCATCTAGATAAGTTCCCTGGGAGCTCTAGTTTCCAAAATGGGGTCACTTCTGGGGGAACTTCAATGTTTAGGCACACAGGGGCTCTCCAAACGCGACATGGTGTCCGCTAACAATTTGAATGGAAAATCAGCTCAAATTGTTAGCGGACACCATGTCGCGTTTGGAGAGCCCCTGTGTGCCTAAACATTGGAGCTCCCCCACAAGTGACCCCATTTTGGAAACTAGACCCCCCGGGAACTTATCTGGATGGGTTGTGAGCATATTGGACCCCAAGTGCTTCACAAATTAATGAAAAACAATATTTTGTGGAAAAAAAGTACTTTTTCATTTTTACAGATCAATTTGTGAAGCACCTGGGGGTTGAAAGTGCTCACTATGCATCTAGATACGTTCCTTTGGGGGTCTAGTTTCCAAAATGGGGTCACTTGTGGAGGAGCTCCTATGTGGAGACGCACAGGGGCTCTCCAAACGCAACATGGTGTCCGCTAACAATTTGAGCTCATTTTGCATTCAAATTGTTAGCAGACACCATGTCGCGTTTGGAGAGCCCCTGTGCGTCTCCACATTGGAGCTCCCCCACAAGTGACCCCATTTTGGAAACTAGACCCCCAAAGGAATGTATCTAGATGCATAGTGAGCACTTTCAACCCCTAGGTGCTTCACAAATTGATCCATAATAATGAAAAAAGAAAATTTTTGTGGAAAAAAAAGTGCTTTTTCATTTTTATGGATGAATTTGTGAAGCACCTGGGGGTTCAAAGTGCTCACTATGCATCTAGATACGTTCCTTGGGGGGTCTAGTTTCCAAAATGGGGTCACTTGTGGGGGAGCCCGAATGTTTAGGCACACAGGGACTCACTAAACACAACATGGTTACAGCTAACAATTTGAGCTGATTTTTATTGAAATTGTTAGCGGACACCATGTCGCGTTTGGAGAGCCCCTGTGTGCCTAAACATTGGAGCTCCCCCACAAGTGACCCCATTTTGGAAACTAGACCCCCCAGGGAACATATCTAGATGGGTAGTGAGCATATTGAACCCCCAGGTGCTTTACAAATTGATCTGTGAAAATGAAATAGTACTTTTTTTTTCACAAAAATTTTCTTTAAGCCTAAATTTTTTCGTTTTCACATGGCAACAGCATAAAATTATTCTAAAATTTGTTGGCCAATTTCTCCTGAGTACACCAATACCTCATATGTGGTCATAAACCACTGTTTGGGCGCACGGCAGGGGTCAGAAGGGAAGGAGCGCAATTTCACTTTTTGAATGTAAAATTAGCTCCAAAATTCAAATTGTGCTCCTTCAATTCTGAGCCCTGCCGTGCGCCCAAACAGTGGTTTATGACCACATATGAGGTATCGATGTACTCGGGAGAATTTGCACAACACATTTTAAGATCCATTTTATCCCGCTGCCCATGTGAAAATGAAAGAATTGAGGCTAAAAGAACATTTTTGATAAAAAAAATTAAAATATACATTTTTTGTTTCCACTTTGCTTTAGTTCCTGTGAAGCACCTGAAGGGTTAATAATCTTCTTGAATGTAGTTTTGAGTAGCTTGAGGGGTGCAGTTTTTGGAATAGTGTCACTTTTGGGTGTTTTCTGTCATGTACACCCCTCAAAAGGACTTCAAATGTGATGTGGTCACTAAAAAAAATGGCTTTGTAGATTTTGGTTGAAAAATGAAAAATTGCTCATGAACTTTGAACCCTTATAACGTCCTAACAAAAAAATTTTTTTTTTCCAAAATTGTGCTGATGTGAAGTAGACATGCGGAAAATATTATTTAATAACTTTTTTCTGTCACATATCTCTCTTGTTTATCAGAAAAAAAAATAAAAAATGTGAAAATTGTGAAATTTTCAAACTTTTTGCCATATTTTTGATTTTTTCACAAATAAACGCAAAAATTATCGACTTAAATTTAATACTAGCATGAAGCCCAATATGTCACGAAAAAACAATCTCAGAATCGCTAGGATCCGTTGAAGCGTTCCCGAGTTATAACCTCATAAAGGGACACTGGTCAGAATTGCAAAAAAGGCCAAGGTCTTTAGGGTCAAAATAGGCTGGGTCCTGAAGGGGTTAATATATCGAAGCATGTAACAACCCCCATAGAAAGATAGATAGACAGAGAGATAGATAGATGATAGGCGGCTGTCACACGCTACGATATCTGTAAAGATATCGCTGAAACGTCGCAGATTTTCAGTCGCTGCACCGACGTCGTTGCGTGAGACAGGTCGATCTGACAAGCGATAAGTGGTCAGATCGTTAATCACAGATATGGGAGCCGGACCCCACATTAGACGATGTCGTACATACAATCTGCTGCATTGCTCTGTGTGACACCACGATAACCGATCTCCTTACTGATTTCGCCTATTCACATCATTAACAAGCATCAGTTGTGCCAACGATACCTGCACGTAACATCGTTGCTGCGTCCTGAACGTTATCTATACATGTGACACCTCACTAAGATGTTGTCCACGAGCGCGCACCACAGACATCGTTATTGAGTTCCCTCACAAAATTGTAGTGTGTTACGGCCGCCATAGATAGACATAGAGATAGATTCATAGTCGTTTAAGCGATATCGTTAACGATATTGAAGCGTGTGAAGTGGCCTAAAGATATACAGAGAGATAGATTCATAGATAAATAGATGATAGGCGGCCGTCACACGGTGAGATATCTTTAGCGATATTGTAAGCGATCACATGCACGCGCGATCGCTTACAATATCGCTCACATCGCTGGTGAGATGTCACACAGACAGACTCACCAGCGATGTGGAGCAGCGATCTCGCTCGTTACTATGGTACACATCGGGTAACTAGGCGCCGCGTGTCGCTTAGTTACCCGACGTGTACCATAGTTACCATCTCCCAGCATAGGCGCGGTCGCTGGGAGATGGATCATCGTGGTGTCATACACCACGATGATGCAGATCGTTGCATCGTTCATCGCTAGATCTGAGAACCGAACCTCAGATCAGCGATGTCACGATCAAGCGATTTACCATCGTAAATCGCTTGATTACATGCAACGATATCTTGCCCGATATCGCTTAAGCGATCAAAAAGGAGATCGCTTAAACGATATCGGGCAAGATATCGTTCCGTGTGACGGCCGCCATAGATAGAAAGATAGATTGATAGATAGATAGGCCCAATTACACACACAGATAATTGTGCACAGAGATTGTTCGCAGATCTCTGGTTGCAGTGAAATCATGGACACATTGTTCTATTTTGTGGCCGGGTACAAATGTAACAATGTGTCTATGATTTCACTGCAACCAGAGATCTGCCAACAATCTCTGCACAATAATCTGTGTGTGTCAGGGTGCCTTCACACTGCGGCACGATCCGGTCCGGGGCTGTCCGGGATGACCCTGACAGCCGCGGACTGGATGAGCACACAGGACTGGAGGGGCTAATATGCCCTCTGGTCCGGTGTGCAGTGCACGCAGCTGCAGCCGCTGACAGGTGCGGTCTGGGAGTTTGAGCATGCTCAATTCAGAAAGTCGGATCCAATATCGGATCCGATTTTCCATCCGATCCGATCCCCATAGACTACCATTTTATTATAATCGGAATGAATCGGATCCAATATGATCTAATTTTTCACTCGGAAACCAAAATTGCAGCAGTCTACGATTTTGGCTACTGAAAAAAAACGGACAAAATAGGATCGGGGGCAAATCGGATGCCATTAAGTGCAAATCTGATCCGATCCCCATTGGAGAACATGGGGGCTAATTCGGATCGTATGCTGTCCGATTTTCATCGGACAGCATCGGATTTAACAAAATCGCAATGTGAAGGCAGCCTAACTGGGCCTGATGATACAGTTGTGGCCAAAAGTATTGACACTCCTGAAATTCTGTCAGATAATACTCAGTTTCTTCCTGAAAATGATTGCAATCACAAATTCTTTGGTATTATCTTCATTTAATTTGTCTTCAATGAAAAAACGCAAAAGAATTGTCCTAAAGCCAAATTGGATATAATTCCACACCAAACATAAAAAAGGGGGTGGACAAACGTATTGAAACTGTTAGAAAAATCATGTGATGCTTCTCTAATTTGTGTAATTAACAGCACCTGTAACTTACCTGTGGCACCTAACAGGTGTTGGCAATAACTAAATCACACTTGCAGTCAGTTGACATGGATTAAAGTTGACTCAACCTCTGTCCTGTGTCCTTGTGTGTACCACATTGAGCATTGAGAAAAGAAAGAAGACCAAAGAACTGTCTGAGGACTTGAGAAACCAAATTGGGTCATTCCGTGTCAAGTGGACCAGTTTTAAAAATCGTCCCCACTCGACGTTCTCCGATTTTGCTGAAAATTTATAAGGATGTACATGTATGTTTGAAAAGAGGTTCTGTAAATTTTTAGGACCAGATCTCAAATACATTGGGCACTGTTGACCTTTCACTGGAGGCCCCCCCCCAAGCCTGCGGCTTCAGCTAAGAGGATTTTGCAAACTTTGGCACATAGCCATTAGAGTTCTATACTGGCTATGATGCTGAAATTTGGCATACTAGCTCAACTTTTGCTGCTAAACACGATAAAATTATTACCGGCTATGACAAAACAATATTTCGGCCGCAATTTTGTGTCAAAGTAGCTTGCAAAATATAAAATTTATGCCAAACTTTGCCCATATATAACTCAAGACCAAAAACCAATAGGAACTGGTGCTTTACCCTGTACAACAAACATCTACATGACTTTGCATTGCTGCAATATCACGGTCAAAGCATATGTATTTGTGGAAATATTCACACCCACATATGATGAAAAACTTAAAAAAAACGAATTTTACCTATTTTTAGGTCAAATTTCCCAAAAAGGGTACCCCTAAAATATATTAATTCTGTTATCATTAGAAAGAGCACATTTTTCTCTACAAGGATCATTGTTTTTTTTTTTGGAGTTTCTCCGTTTAAGAAAAGAAAAATGCCACTGAACATGGTGTCATTTATTAATACGCAATGAATGGTAACTGCACTATTCAAACCCTTGCGTTGGTCCATGGTGGTTATACCACAACCAATTATCCTATTAAGAATTGTAATAATGCTGTCTTTCGAGAATTGGCAGCCCCATCGCCCAGGAGCCATGGCCGATAGCCGTGCAAGGCAAGTCGCGGGTGGTCTCTTTATCGCAGGTTCCTAAGCCTGAGGGTGGGTATCTTTGCCTAGGATCCCAAGCCTAATATTGGGTATCTTTTGTTGGTTCCCAAGCCATAATATTCAGTCTAAGTGGTCTGGAATTGTTGCTGAATTTGCAACATAATCGGTTCAGAGAAGCTGTATTGTCGGCCCATTGCTGTTGCAGCTGGTGCTGGAATTATTGCAATGATTGACTGCTCGGGAATCCAGCATGTATCATTTCTCACAGGCCATTGAAAGAAGCTAGCTGGTCCATGAGGATACATAAAATGTATTAATGCATCATGGTAGTCGACTGAAATTTCAGAAATATTTCCAATCCACCAGTTCCTATCGTAAATGAAGGCAATGTATTGCCCTGGCTGGAGGTTTGCAATTGGCCCAAAAAGCATTTCTGATCTGACAGATCCATCTACATGGGCAATGAAATATGAAGGGTCATTTGACACCCTTGAAATGTGAATCTTTTTGTCATGAATTGGCACAAACTGGTGATTTTCTCTTGTTCCAGCATCTTTGAACCTTTCCTCTTGAACTACCCGTATTTTGTCAATTTTTTCTTTTGGAACAAAAGAAAACTTGATTCCATGCAGTTGCTCGTTGCAAAAGTTGAATAAATCCACTGGGGTCAGTATTTGGTTTTCAGTTGGGCGTTGAAGACTGGCATGAGCTGCCAACCTCTTTGCTGTCCCTCCAATCCCATCACAGGGCGACTTTCCATGACTGGTACCAAAAAAATTCCATTCAGCGCTGATATTGAAATCAGCATTGTGGTGGCACAAGTTGAGAAAATTTTTGAAATTTTTGTACTGGGCTGCAGATCCATCGCTGAAGTAGTGGATATGACGAATCCCATAGATGAGTCTTGAGATACTCCACAATTAGTGTTAAGAAAGTGTGGACTGCAACTGTGTCATGTCGTGAGCAATCACTGATTATAATCATAATTATGCACAAGCTGATGTTCTGCGCAGCTTCACCATTTAACTCGTTGAAGTAAATTACAAATGGGTGTACTGTAGCTTGACTATTTTCCCAGTGGAAACCTTGAATGGCATCTTGAACAATAAATGAGTAATTTTCAGCAAAGTCCATAAGGATCACAAGCTCTCTTCGTTATATATATTATTCCCTGATGAAGGTGCCAGGTGGGCACTGAAACGCGTAGGAGGTGAATAAAGGAAGATTTGGATCTTAACATCGACTATTGGTTTTCTTAGATGTGAATGAACCTGGCAGCGCGGACCGGATAACACCGTCTTTCCCTATATTGTTTAGTACATCTCCACGTGCGTGGAGCCGGTGTGGGTCCTGCAGCAGTCATCAGGATACTAATCCATGAGCCTTCAAACCAGTTGTGGGTCACACAACTGGAATAGGTGAGTGAATTGCCTTTTTCACCACTTTCACGTCCTAGTGTCTAGTGATAGGGCACTATTGCGCCTCTTGTTCCCCCCCCCTTTTTTTTGTCTTTCAATATTAGGCTTGGGATTGTAGGCAAAGACACCCACCCTCAGGCTTCGGAACCTGCGATAAAGAGACCACCCGCGACTTGCCTTGCACGGCTATCGGCCATGGCTCCTGGGCGATGGGGCTGCCAATTCTCGAAAAACATCATTATTACAATTCTTAATAGGATTATAATACCAATTCTTAGGGAATTGGTTGTGGTATAACCACCATGTACCAACGCAAGGGTTTGAATAGTGCAGTTACCATTCATTGCATATTAATAAATGACACCATGTTCAGTGGCATTTTTCTTTTCTTAAACGGAGAAACTCCAAAAAAAAAACAATGATCCTTGTAGAGAAAAATGTGCTCTTTCTAATGATAACAGAATTAATATATTTTAGGGGTACCCTTTGTGGGAAATTTGACCTAAAAATAGGTAAAATTCGTTTTTTTTAAGTTTTTCATCATATGTGGGTGTGAATATTTCCACAAATACATATGCTTTGACCGTGATATTGCAGCAATGCAAAGTCATGTAGATGTTTGTTGTACAGGGTAAAGCACCAGTTCCTATTGGTTTTTGGTCTTGAGTTATATATGGGCAAAGTTTGGCATAAATTTTATGCGACGCGTTTTGCAAGCTACTTTGACACAAAATTGCGGCCGAAATATTGTTTTGTCATAGCCGGTAATAATTTTATCGTGTTTAGCAGCAAAAGTTGAGCTAGTATGCCAAATTTCAGCATCATAGCCAGTATAGAACTCTAATGGCTATGTGCCAAAGTTTGCAAAATCCTCTTAGATTAAGCCGCAGGCTTGGGGGGGTCTCCAGTGAAAGGTCAACAGTGCCCAATGTATTTGAGATCTGGCCCTAAAAATTTACAGAACCTCTTTTCAAACATACATGTACATCCTTATAAATTTTCAGCAAAATCGGAGAACGTCGAGTGGGGACCACTGGTCCACTTGACACGGAATGACCCAATTGTGAGGAAGCATGAGCAATCTCAAAGCTACAAGTTCATCTCCAAAGACCTGAATGTTCCTGTGCGCAGTGTCATCAAGAAGTTTAAAGCCCATGGCACTGTGGCTAGCCTCCCTAGATGTGGACGGAAAAGAAAAATTGCCGAGAGATTTCAACACAAGATTGTGCGGATGGTGGATAAAGAACCTCGACTAACATCCAAACAAGTTCAAGCTGCCCTGCAGTCTGAGTGTACAACAGTGTCAACCCGTACTATCCGTCGGCGTCTGAATGAAAAGGGACTGTATGGTAGGATACCCAGGAAGACCCCACTTTTTACCCCGAGACATAGAAATGCCAGGCTCGAGTTTGCCAAAACTTACCTGAGAAAGCGTAAAACGTTTTGGAAGAATGTTCTCCGATCAGATGAGACAAAAGTAGAGCTTTTTGAGCAAAGGCATCAACATAGAGTTTACAGGAGAAAAAAAGAGGCATTCAAAGAAAAGAACACGGTCCCTACAGTCAAACATGGCGGAGGTTCCCTGATGTTTTGGGGTTGCTTTGCTGCCTCTGGCACTGGACTGCTTGACCGTGTGCATGGCATTATGATGTCTAAAGACTGCCAACAAATTTTGCAGCATAATGTAGGGCCCAGTGTGAGAAAACTGGGTCTCCCTCAGAGGTCATGGGTCTTCCATCAGGACAATGACCCAAAACACACTTCAAAAAACACTAGAAAATGGTTTGAGAGAAAGCACTGGAGACTTCTAAGGTGGCCAGCAATGAGTCCAGACCTGAATCCCATAGAACACCTGTGGAGAGATCTAAAAATGGCAGTTTGAAGAAGGCACCCTTCAAATATCAGGGACCTTGGAGCAGTTTGCCAAAGAAGAATCCAGCAGAGCATTGTAAGAAACTCATTGATGGTTACCGGAAGCGGTTGATCGCAGTTATTTTGGCTAAAGGTTGTGCAACCAAGTATTAGGCTGAGGGTGCCAATACTTTTGTCTGGCCCATTTTTGGAGTTTTGTGTGAAATGATCAATGTTTTGCTTTTTGCTTCATTCTCTTTTTGTGTTTTTTCATTGAAGACAAATTAAATGAAGATAATAATACCAAAGAATTTGTGATTGCAATAATTTTCAGGAAGAAACTGGGTATTATCTGACAGAATTGCAGGGGTGTCAATACTTTTGACCACAACTGTAGATAGAAAGAGAGATAGATAGATTGATGGATAGATAGAAAGAGAGATTGATAGATAGATTGATAGATAAATTGCAATGTGACCATTTTGGTGACGCTGCAGCGATGTCGTGAACAACATCGTTGCGTGTGACACCTGTCAACGATCAACGATCAGTCGTTGATCGCAGATTTGTGAACATGTTCACAAATGTACCGATAGTCGCCATCGCTGCGTGTGACAGCAGGAGACCAGCGATAAGCGAGCTGGTATCCAAGGTAAACTGCGGGTAACTAAGCGCCGCACGGCGCTTAGTAACCCGATGTGTATCTTGGATACCAGCTTGCTCACTGGTCCGGATCGCTGGTGAGTCTGCCTGTGTCACAGCTCACCAGCAATCTGAAAGATGTTGTTAGCGATCACGCGTGCATGTGATCGCTAACAACATCGTTCATTAAATTGAAGCATGTGACGTGGCCTTAAAGGCCCCGTCACATGCTTCAATAATGTTCACGATATCGTTGGAACGTGACCATTTTGGTGATGCTGCAGTGATGTTGTTCACGACATCGTTCTGTGTGATACCTGTCAACAATCAACGATCAGTTGATGATCATTGATAGCAGATTTGTGAACATGTTCACAAATCTATCAACGGTCGCCCGCTGGACACACAGCATTGCTGCGTGTGACAGCGGGAGTCCAGCGATCAGTGAGCTCCCAGCGCCTCACAGCAAGTGCTGGGAGCTGGTATCCAAGGTAAACTGCGTGTAACTAAGCGCCGTGCGGCACTTAGTTACCTGCTGTTTACCATGGTTACCAGCACGCTCGCTGGTACTGATCGCTGGTGACTCTGCCTGTGTGACAGCTCACCAGCGGTCTGAACGATGTTAGCGATCGCGCGTGCATGTGATTGTTAACAACATCGTTTATTAAATTGAAGCGTGTGACGTGGCCTTTACATACACAGATAACTGTGCAGAGATTGTTTGCAGACCTCTGGTTGCAGTGAAATCATGGACACATTGTTCCATTTGTACACGGCCACAAAATGGAACAATGTGCCCATGATATCACTGCAACCAGAGATCTGCGAACAATCTCTGCACAATTATCTGTGTGTAACTGGGCCTATAGAAATATAGATAGAGAGATAGATTGATATAAAGTTTTTCAACAAAAGTTCGCAGTACTCCATGTCGATGAGTGCTGCGAACTTTTGTTGAAAAAAGAAGAATTTTGTGTATTCACCGTAAATTCTCTTTCTCTTAGCCTCTAATTGGGGGACACAGGACGATGGGTCATGCTATTCTGCCTCTAGGAGGCGACACTAGGCAAACAAAAAAGAAGCACAGTGGCTCCTCCCAGAGGTATATAACCCCCTGACTGGCACAGTTCAACCAGTTTTGTGCTAAAGCAGTAGGAGGAAAAAATAATATACAAGCCCATCAGGCAAAAAAAACAAGAGAACACCAACACAACAAGGCCAACCGGCCACAGGGAGGGTGCTATGTCCCCCAATTAGAGGCTAAGAGAAAGAGAATTTACGGTGAGTACACAAAATTCTACTTTTCTCTGTCTTTTCATTGGGGGACACAGGACGATGGGACGTCCTAAAGCAGTCCCTGGGTGGGAAAAAAAAAAACATCCACAACTGAAAAATGCAGCCTACAGACTAGCGGCCGCTGCCTGTAGGATGCGCCTACCCAGACTCGCATCTGCCGAAGCCTGAGTATGAACACGATAGTGTTTTACAAAGGTGTAAAGGCTAGACCAAGTAGCAGCCTTGCACACCTGCTCAGCCAAAGCCTGGTGCCGAAAAGCCCAGGAGGCACCCACCGCGCGAGTGGAGTGAGCCCGCAACCCCGATGGAATGGGCAAATTATGGAAAGAATAAGCTTCCTGAATAGAAATCCTAATCCACCGGGCGAGAGTGCCCTTGGAAGTGGCCAACCCTTTCCGGGGACCCTCCGGAAGGACGAATAGAGAATCCGTCTTCCTGAAAGGCACTGTTCTAGACACATAAAGTCGCAGAGCCCGGACAAGATCCAGGGTGTGCAGCGCCTTTTCAATGCGGTGCACTGGAGCTGGGCAGAAAGATGGCAGGACAATGTCCTCATTCAAATGGAAAGAGGAAACCACCTTGGAAAGAAAGGACAGTGTCGTCCGCAGCACCACCTTATCCTGATGAAAAGTAAGGAAAGGTGCCTCACAGGAAAGCGCCGCCAAGTCAGAAACCCTCCCAATGGAGGTGATCGCCACAAGAAACACCACCTTCTGAGAGAGAAGACGCAAGGAGACTTCCCGGAGAGGCTCGAAAGGTGGCTTCTGAAGCACATCCAGGACCAGGTTCAAGTCCCAGGCTTCCAAAGGCCTCCTATACTGTGGAACAATACGTGACACACCATGCAAAAAAGTACAAACCTGGGGATTCGTGGCCAATCTGCGTTGAAAAAGCACAGATAGGGCAGAGACCTGACCCCTAAGAAAAGCAAGGGAAAGCCCCTTGTCCAACCCAGCCTGCAGGAAACCTAGAACCGCAGGAAGGGAAAAATGCAAGGTCGGGAGACCTCCCGAGCTGCACCAGACGAAGAAGGCTTTCCAAGTCCGGTGGTAAATACGAGCAGAAACGGGTTTTCTCGCGCAAGCCATAGTGTGCGCAACCTCCTCTGAAAAGTCGGGTCTCAAGGGCCAGACCATCAAACCAAGCGCCCCTAAGTTCTGGTGATGAAATAGGCCCTAGGAGAGAAGATCCGGACGATCCGGCAGCCGCCACGGAACGTCTGCGGCGAGTTGTATGAGATTGGGGTACCACCATCTCCTGGGCCAGTCCGGGGCCACCAGAAGTACCGGAACGTGTTCCGTTCTGACTTTCTGCACCACTCTGGGAATGAGGCGCAAAAGACGTATGGGAGACGAAACTGCGTCCAGTCCTGGACTAGAGCATCTAAACCCAGAGCACGGGGATATCGGGAGCGAGCAAAGAAGGCGGGAACCTGCGTGTTCTTCCGTGATGCCATGAGGTCCACATTCGGGACCCCGAACCGATCGCAGATCTGATTGAAGACATCCGGATGGAGAGCCCATTCTCCTGACGCAAGACCCTGACGGCTGAAAAATTCCACCGCCCAATTCTCAATCCCCGGAATGTGGACTGCCGACAGAACCGCCTCCGAAGATCCGGCCCAATTGAGAATCGGCTCCACTTCCCGCATCGCTGACTTGCTGCGCGTTCCGCCTTGATGATTGACATAAGCCACCGCCGTGGCGGCCCTTCAGGAGATGATGGAAACTCTGTAACGCCAAGTAAATGGCCCGAATCTCCAGGAGATTGATGGGTAGAGAAGACTCCTCCGGAGTCCACCGACCCTGGGCCGTGTGATGACAAAACACCGCTCCCCAGCAGAGGAGACTGGCATCGGTGGACAACACGTCCCACTGGACTGGCAGAAACGACCTCCCTCGGGAGAGAGACGACGGAACCAGCCACCAGCGGAGAGAAAGCCTCGTCGCCGCCGATGGAAAACCCAGTGAGGAGTGAACGGACAGCGATTCCAGGCCGCTAGAAGATCCAACTGCAATGGACGGAGATGCCACTGAGCAAAAGGCACCGCCTCCATTGTTGACACCATCTTTCCCAAGACCCTCATTGCGAATCGAAGGGAATGTGGAAGAGGACGCAGGAGTAAACGTATTGCACTGCGCAGAGACTGAGCCTTGTCCTGAGGATCATTCCCAGGAATGAAACCCTGCGGCTCGGGACCGGAGAAGACTTTGGGAGATTGAGAATCCATCCCAGACGAGAGAGAGTGTCCATCGTGACGCAGACACTGTCCTCGCAGTCCCTGAAAGACCGACCCTTGATTAACAGGTCGTCCAAGTACGGAAAAACCGACATGCCCCGGACATGCAACACGGCCATGACCGCCGCCATGACCTTGGTGAAAACTTGTTGGGCAGTTGCCAATCTGAACAGAAGAGCAACGAACTGGTAATGATCCTCGCCCACAGCGAAGTAAGCGTCCTTGATATCGATGGAAGCGAGGAACACCCACTGCCACATGGAAGCGATGATGGAAAGCAGGGATTCGTTCCGAAAATGTCGAACTCGGACAAATCTGTTCAGATGTTTTAAATCCAAAACAGGACGGAAAGATCCGTCTTTCTTTGGCACAATGAACAGATTCGAATAGAATCCGTGAAATCGCTCGCCCTGAGGAACCGGAACGACGACTCCCGCCCGCGGAAGGGAGACGACGAACCCGAAAAAAGGCATCCTTTTTGTCCGGCGAACCCGGCGGACGAGAAAGAAAGAACCTCCTGTGAGGAAGAGTGTGAAACTTGATACTGTATCCAAAAGACACCAAGTCCCGGACCCACTGATCATCTGTAACAGTGAGCCAGACATGCTGAAAGCGGGAAAGTCGGCCGCCCACCTGGGAAGAGTCTTCCGGAGCGGCCGAGTCAGGAATAGGCAATCCTCTGCGGTCCAGAGTCCTTCGACTTGGACTGCCTGTTTCGGGGCTGCCAGCCGGAACCCGACTTAATGGGAGGCTGAGCACCTCTGTCCACATGCGGCGCACGGGCCGAATGGACCAGATGAGAGACGGACCACCCAGACAAGTTCCGAAAGGACCGGAATCTCGCCTGTTGACCCCTGAAGAATTTACGCTTGGGCTTTTGCTGAGGAAGCGAGGTACTTTTACCCCCTGTCGTGTCAGAGATCAGCCCAGGTCACAATGGCCTTAGCCACCCACATGGAGGCAAAGGAAGGAGACAGCGACGACCCTGAAGCCTCGAACATTGATCTGGACAATTGTTCCAACTGACGGTCCTTGGAGTCCTTGATAGACGCCAGGAAGCGAAAGAAGAGTCCTAGACGCCAGACAGGACACTGGAGGATCCACCTGTGGAGAATCCGACCAGGCGCGTGCCACCGCCGGCAAAAAAGGATAACGAGCCTTAATCGCCATACGATTACCAAACCGTTTATCCGGCTGCGACCAATGTTTCTGCAGAACTTTCCTGAATCTCAGGATGATCAGAGAACATCTTCTGAGGTCTCTTGAAAGATATCACGTGGTCTGACGAAGCGACTGGAGCCGGGTCAGACACTGACAAGGCCTGATTCACAGCTGAAACCAGGTCGTCCACCATGGCAAGGGTATCCGAGGAAGCGGACTCGAACGAATCACCCAGATCCGCCTCCACATCCGAATCACAGAGCTCACCCAACAAGCAAGATTCACGGGACCTACTCCGTGTAGGAGAAGCCTGAGAACCCTGAGATGGGGCCGAGGGAGACCTCCTGCGGAGTCTCTTCCTACCAGACGTATGGAAGGAAGAAGGAGAACGAGAGCGCGTCTCCTGACTGGAACCATCATCCGGTGAGCCCGGCTGGTCTGACGTGCTGGCCGAAGGACGGTCCTGCACCACCCGGGTCAGCGTCTCAGATAGCTGCTGGATGGATTGACTTACCGACTGCGACAACGCAACCGCCCATTCCGGCGGAGTGGGGACGCTAGCCAACACCACCTCACCAGCGGGTGCCTGATCAGAGACAGGGGCACAGGGCTGAGAGGAATTAGAGGCACAGGCCTAACAGAGTGGGGTAGAGCAACCACGGGCAATTCAGCCTTGCACACAGTGCAAAAAGCATAGTACACAGTAAATGCCTTTGGTGCTCTCTTGCTCTTTTTGTCCGACATCCTCACTGCTATATATATATAGAGGAATATACTGCTGAGTGCCAGCAGACAGACACGGCTGCAGCAGAAAGACACTAGTCACTGCTGAGCTACACAAAATAACACAGCATAGGGCAGCAGCAGGCTATAAAACACTGCTGAGCCCTGTCACCTGGAAGCACAGCGCTGCCCCTCCTGTGTCCCCCCTCAGAGATCCAGCCGTGCTGCATCCACACTGAAAATGGCCTCAGAGACTGCCTGGGGCGGGAAACGCGAGGCCATTTCCCCCCCCCCAGCGGTGCACAGAGCAGCTGCTCCCAATTGTAAGATGGGCCAGCCCGGGGGCGTTCCCGCCTGCGCCGCATCATCACTATGGGCGGGGAAGGCCTACAGGCCCAAAGGCCGGGGCTTAAATTAATAATCCAGGCCGCCGGAGGGGGGGGTCGGCGCGGAGCGCAGCGCTGAAGACAGAGCACAGGCAGGAACCCCCAGGGGGACCTAGGAGGACAACACAGCTCCTACCTGAAGATGGCTCCACAACCTGGAGCCCACAAGGGACAGGGGCACAGACCTCCATCCCAGAGCAGCTCCATCTTCAATGCTGCTGCGGCCAGAAGGCCAGGGAGAATCTCCTACAACCCAGAGTCCCAACTGTGGGGACTGGGGAGGGATTTTGCAGGAGCCTGCCAACACCTACTACTCAGAGCCCCAACTGAGGGGACTGAGGAGGGATGGTGCAGCGGTCTGAAGGAACTCAATGAAGAGAAAGCAACAAACAGTGTCTACCTCCTAAGACACTAAGCAAAAAACTGGCTGAACTGTGCCAGTCAGGGGATTATATACTACTGGGAGGAGCCACTGTGCTTCTTTTTTGTTTGCCTAGTGTCGCCTCCTAGAGGCAGAATAGCATAACCCATCGTCCTGTGTCCCCCAATGAGGCGACAGAGAAACTGTATGTATAATAGGAACCCAAAAAGGGGTTTCCATGATCGCTTTGCACCCATTGAATACCAGCTAAATAGTGCTGCTTTGATTTTTTGTTTGTTAGGCGGCCGTCACACGCATCAATTTCCTGCACGATATCGCTTAAGCGATCTGCTTTTTGATCCCTTAAGCGATATCGTTTGTGCATCGCTGCGTGTAATCAAGCGATTTTACACTGTAAAATCGCTTGATTGTTAGATCGCAGATTTGTGAGCCGGAGCTCATATCAAGCGATAATCGCTTGATCAATCTGCCTCATCGTGGTGTGTGACACCACGATGAACGAGATCCCAGCGGCAGAGCCTATGCTGGGAGATGGTATCTATGGTAAACGTCGGGTTACTAAGCGCCACGCGGCGCCTAGTAACCCGATGTGTACCATAGTTACCAGCGATCTCGCTGGTCCACATCGCTGGTGAGTCTGTCTGTGTGACAGCTCACCAACGATGTGAACGATATTGTTAGCGATCGCGCGTGCATGTGATCGCTAACAATATCGCTCTCAACATTCACATGTGAAGGCCACATCACATGCTTCAATATCGTTGAACAAGATCGTTCGGACAATCTTTCGAGATCGTTGGTGAGATGTCACACATCTAGATATCGTGAACAAGGCGCCAATGATGTGGCGAGCAGCTATCGTTCGCACAACCCAGGAACAATACTTGTTCAATGCTGTGAATAGGGGAAGTAATTCACAAGATCATTATTGCGGTGTCACACACAACGATGCAGCAAGTTGAACGCTGGTTAATTGAACAACGCACGACGGATTTTAGGTCAGGATTTCAAATCTGTGATGAGCGATCAAACTTTTTCGAGAAAAGATTGCTCGGTTACACGCAACGGCGCACAAACGATATTGTTTCAGCGATTAAAAAAGTGACGTTTCAGCGATATCGTTAACGATATTGAAGCGTGTGACGTGGCCTTAAAGGTAGCTTTAATTTACACTACTTCTATATTTTTACACTCATCCCGTGCTTTCTGCCTCTCTCCTCAGTGCTGGGTCCTCACTTTCCCTTCTGATATTAGGACCCAGCGTTTTGCGGTGGGGAGGAGAGAGGCAGTGGGAGATGGGGACAGGCCAAGGGATGAGGAATACGCAGGCGCCGGATTGGCTGCCCCGCACTGTGAATACTTGATAACACAATGCGGGGCAGGCTATGTGGAGGGCACCCCACGCAGGTGCAAAAAAGTGAAGTGGGAGGCAGGAGGCTCATGGGCAGCACACACTGGGCATGCCCAGGGGCAGAAGGCACTACACAGGCGCAATTCTAGAAGATAATGGAAGAGGAGAGAGGGATGACTGACACCAAAGAGGCGGGAGATAGACGCTTGAAAAGCACGCTTCCCTGTCTTCGGTCAGGTTTGGAACAGATTTTATAAAAGTCTTTATTGCAGTGATTCAAGTGAGCATAAATACTATAGCCACCTTCTCAGAATGCAGCCTTAGGCTGCGTTCACACATTGCGTACTTTTGCGCGCTTTTTTGCGTGCGCTTTTCAAAATACGCAATGTGCTTTTTGTGTGCCGGCAAAGTGAACGGGAAATTCACTTTGCCGTGCAGACAATGCGTAAAAATACGCTGCGCTTTTATAGGAAAAAGCGCCTGCATAAAAAGAATGACCCTGTCAATACTTTACGCAGCAGCGCTGGTGCTTTTTCCTATAAGGGCGGGCGCTGCTGCATCTGGTGTAACAGAGGGGAGGAAGAATCCTGCTTCCTCCCCTGTGTGACACCTGTGACTGCCCATTTGATTTCGCAGTGTATTAATATACACTGCAAAATTAAAGTTAAATAAAGACAAATGTATTAAAAATAATAAAGAATGAATACTTACCTCTCCGACGGGTGTTCTGGTGTCCGGGATCCAGGAGCCGCTGCTGGAACTGCCCTGCTAGGAAATGTGGTGATGTCAGAGGGCGTTCTGGTCATGTGATATGTAACACATGACCACGAACGGCCAATCAGCTCCCGTGACGTCCTCTGACATCACGGCAGGCACTGGCAGGATCATACATCGCCTGCCTCTGCACCGGAGACCAGAGAAAAGGCGTCGGAGAGGTTAGTATTTGATTCTTTATTATTTTTCATACATTTGACTTTATTTTATTTACATTTCGCAGTGTATATTAATACACTGTGAAATTTAATGGGGCTGTCACACATGTCACACAGGGGAGGGGGAAGCAGGATTCTTCCTCCCCTCTGTGACATCACCTGCGCTTTGTGGGGTGAAGAAAGTGCGGTGTGTGAAAGCCCCGGCGTATTTTGTTCCACTTTTTTGCGCAGCCAAAAATCGCGGCAAGAGGCGTGCGCAAAAAAGTGCAACAAAATACGCAATTATGTGATTGTAGCCTTAGTGCTGCAGAAGCTGGCTGTTATATCTTTAGATGCCTGGGTGGGAAGGGGGGTGACAGGTTCGCTTTAAAGACTCGCAGATTGACCCATCTTCACCTTCATTATGTATTAATGTCCCTCATCCTGCTCTATATGGTCCTCCTCCTGGAATATGGCCCGTATTGTGGTATATATGTCCCTCATCATGGTTTATATGGTTTTTCTCCTCCCGCCACCATAGTCCTTCAGTTGTTATAATGCATCACCACATTCCTCCATAGATTACAATGTACCACCATAATCGTCTATGTATTATAATGCATCCCATAGTCCCCCATTCATAAGGTAGCCACTATAGTCATCCAATTATTATAATGCACTTCCATTATCCTCCATATAGTATAATGCAACCTCATAGTCCTCCATATAGTATAATGCAGCCTCACTTCCCTCCATATAATATAATGCAGCCTCACAGCCATACATATAGTATAATGCAGCCTCATATCCCTCCATATAGTATAATGCAGCCTCATATCTCTCCATACAGTATAATGCAGCCTCACAGCCCTCCATATTGTATAATGAAGCCTCATAGCCCTTCATATGGAATAATGCAGCCTCAAAACTCATCCATATAGTGCAGATTCAAAACACTCCATGTAGTGCAGCCTCATGGCTCTCCATATAGTACAGCCTCATAGCCCCTCCATATGGTGCAGCCTCATAGCCCCTCCATATAGTGCAGCCTCATAGCCCCTCCATAGAGTGCAGCCTCATAGCCCTTTCATATAGTGCAGCCTCATGGCCTCTCCGTATAGTGCAGTCTCACAGCCACTCCATATAGTGCAGCCTCATATCCCCTCCATATAGTGCAGCCTCATAGCCACTCCATATAGTGCAGCCTCATATCCCCTCCATATAGTGCAGCCTCATGGCACTCCATATAGTGCAGCCTCATAACCCCTCCATATAGTGAAGCCTCATAGCCCCTCCATATAATGCAGCCTCATAGCCTCGCCAATCTCCATATAGTAGAATGCTCCCCCCTCCTCCCCCATAATCCTCCAGCCACCTTGCAATGATTTTTAAGACAAATAAATAAATCTTAATTACCTCTCCCGGTTCCCCCGCTGCTCAAATCTCCTTACAAACAGAGTTAAGGTACCGTCACACGCCACAATCTCGCCTGGAAATCATAAAGGCGATATGTCGCCCCGGAGCAATTGCCGTGAAATTGCCTGACGGTTGCGGCGTGTGATTTGGGAATTTCACGGCGATAAATCGCCCCTCGACCGTCGCTTGATTCCTGAACAGTGCTCAGAAATCAGCTGCAATCGTTAAGACGATATTTCCGTGTTGTGGCGGGTGACAGAGCGATAATGATGGAAAGAGCGTTGCCTATGATTTCCCATAGGCGTGCCTCAGCGTGCTGAAGTCCGCACCCCATCTGAGATGATTGGTGTGGACTACTGTGTTCCCATTGACTGTCAGTTGACACCGCGCCATATTTGAAGAGCTGTCCGTTCAGCACCACACATCTTCAGCTACACAACCGTCCGCAAACTCAGTGCAAACTCCGATAGACAATAGCGTCATGTATTAGCCAGCCTCCCAGAGCAGGCTGACCACTCGTAATGCTGTTGCGTTGTCCAATGAGCATGTATGGGGCGCGGTATACACCACTGTGGCACGCCTATCTCCTCGCCGCGCTGAACATGTACGCCCACATTGCCTTTGAGATTGGGGCGTGTGAAGTGGCGATGGAATTAGGCAAGATTGGTTCCGCTATAGGGGAGGCGATTTCCGGAGCGACACACCACCTTAGCTTCAGGGCGAAATTGCGGCATGTGATGCCGCCATCAGCAATCTGAAGCGACCATGAAAAACGTGAGAGTGCACGTTAGATCGCTACATATCGCCAGCCGAGATTGTGTGACGGTACCTTTAGGAGGAGGAGGAGGCGGTGCCAGCAAAGCAGGAAGTGACGCCTTCTCCTAGTGTGGAGGTGGAACTAGCCTGCTTTATATGTGTTCCGCAGTGGAACGCAAGCTGGCACCGCCACCTCCCCCTCCCTGACACACTGGCCTAAAGCAGCGTTTGGGCTGCCGCATAGTCACATGGATGTGTGTCCTTGGAGACGCACATCCATGTGAAGCGGGTGCTGGGATCAGCAGTCACAGGGGGCTGTGGGTGGCCCGGGCCCCGTCGCACCCACGATCGTTATGCCACTGGTCCATATGATCACTGTAGTCTGGCAGGGATGTGTTTCTATTAGAGCTTTGAATGTGGGCCTCAGGGAAGTCCTCGTGTCGTGAGGGACTGATCTTGCTCACATATACCTACATAAGGGTTAAGTGGTGAGCCAAAAGGAGTCAACTTTGTCGCTGGTAGAAGATGCAGGACGGATGTTAGCAGTCATTGTAGGGGCTGACGAGATGCCGACCCCAGAATGGAGTGGATGGACCATCTTTGAGCAAATGGAAATGGATACGAAGTCTCTTTGCCCTGAGCGTGTGCAGGCGATAGAAGCTATGCTGTGGGAAAATCAGGCTGCATTCACCCGTCACACCGAAGATTTTGAGTGCACCGAAGCCATCACTCATGATATACAGGGGACGTTCACCCATTCAAGGACAGTAGCCGCAAATTCCTTCAACGTTGTACCAAGGGGTGAAAATATTACTTAGATGTTGGAATCTGGAGAAGTGCAGAGTAGTCAAAGCCCTAAGGCTAGCTTCAAACCACGGTTTTTCGCCGTCAGGGTGGATCCAGTTTTTTGCAGGATAACCCTGACAGAAGCTGAGAGCACAGGATGTGTAGAAAGAGTGGCCAAATATTGTCCCGAATTTGGTTTTTGCAGGATTCTTTTATGCTGCTGTCCATGGTGCTGACATCTGCCTGTGTCTGCTCTGCTGCTGTCCTTGGTGCTGAATTCACAGCCGGTACATGGAGTACTGCTGTCCATGGTGCTAAAGTTTGCACAGCAGGATTTCTGAGCATGCTCTGTGCTTAAAATCGGATACAGGAAACAATCCGATTTTTTCATGGATCCCACTCCCATTGACTCCCATGTTATATGTGCCGGATCGCCCCGGATCCGTTTGTGTCTGATTTTTTTCACCGGAGCCCAAAAATGCTGCAGGCTCTGATTTTGGCCATGGTGAAAAACCAGATCCGGCACAGAATACACAAATTCGGATGGCCAAATATGACCAATCCAGCACCATAGGGATACATGGGAGGCAAAACCGGATCAGGTTCTGTCCTTTTCAAACCAGACAGAACAGAATTAAAAAAACCGTGGTGTGAAGCTACTAGCCTTAGGCAGCTCTGGTGGTGCTTGTCAAGAAGGATGGGATTCTATATGGACTACAGAAAACGTAACGCCTGCCATGTTTGAGATGTGTACCCCTTACCCTGAACCCAGGAATCCTTCACAGCACTAGAGAAGGCAAATGCTTTTCCACATTACCCCTAGCAAGTGGATATGGGTAGGTGTCGATGGCGGCAAGTGACAAAACGATGTCATGTGTTGACTGCTCTGCAGTCCATGTAAAAGCCCTGCAGTACTTTACTGGGAGTAAATTCCCTTTGGCACATTCATAGTTATTATGGCACTGATGTGTGAATAAGGCCTTATCCTTTCCCACCCCGTCGCTCACCTTTATGGACATATGTCTGCACTCTGTATGGACATGTGTCTGCACTCTGCATGGACATGTGTCTGCACTCTGTATGATCATGTGTCTGTCCTCTGTATGGACATGTGTCTGTCCTCTGTATGGACATGTCTGCACTCTGTATGGACATGTGTCTGCGCTCTATATGGACATGTGTCTGTCCTCTATATGGACATGTCTGTCCTCTGTATGGACATGTGTCTGTCCTCTGTATGGACATGTGTCTGTACTCTGGATGGACATGTGTCTGTCCTCTGGATGGACATGTGTCTTCACTCTGGATGGACATGTGTCTGCACTCTGGATGGACACGTGTCTGCACTCTTGATGGACATGTGTCAGTCCACTGTATGGACATGTGTCTGCACTCTGGATGGACATGTGTCTGCACTCTGTATGGATGTGTCTGCACTCTGTATGGACATGTGTCTACACTCTGTATGGACATGTCTGCATTCTGTATGGACATGTCTGCACTCTGAATGGACATGTGTCTGCACTCTGGATGGTCATGTGTCTGCACTCTGTATGGACATGTGCCTGCACTCTGTATGGACATGTGACTGCACTCTGTATGGACATGTCTGCATTCTGTATGGACATGTCTGCACTCTGTATGGTCATGTGTCTGTACTCTGTATGGACATGTGTCTGCACTCTGTATGGACATGTGTCTGCACTCTGGATGGACATGTGTCTGTCCTCTGTATGGACATATGTCTGTCCTCTGTATGGACATGTCTGTCCTCTGTATGGACATGTGTCTGCACTCTGGATGGACATGTGTCTGCACTCTGTGTGGACATGTCTGTCCTCTGGATGGACATGTGTCTGTCCTCTGGATGGTCATGTGTCTGTACTCTGTATGGACATGTGTCTGTCCTCTGGATGGACATGTGTCTGTCCTCTGGATGGTCATGTGTCTGCACTCTGTATGGATATGTGTCTGCACTCTTGATGGACATGTGTCAGTCCACTGTATGGACATGTGTCTGCACTCTGGATGGACATGTGTCTGCACTCTGTATGGACGTGTCTGCACTCTGTATGGACATGTGTCTACACTCTGTATGTACATGTCTGCACTCTGAATGGACATGTGTCTGCACTCTGGATGGTCATGTGTCTGCACTCTGTATGGACATGTGCCTGCACTCTGTATGGACATGTGTCTGCACTCTGTATGGACAAGTCTGCACTCTGTATGGACATGTCTGCACTCTGTATGGTCATGTGTCTGTACTCTGTATGGACATGTGTCTGCACTCTGTATGGACATGTGTCTGCACTCTGGATGGACATGTGTCTGCACTCTGTGTGGACATGTCTGTCCTCTGGATGGACATGTGTCTGTCCTCTGGATGGTCATGTGTCTGTACTCTGTATGGACATGTGTCTGTCCTCTGGATGGACATGTGTCTGTCCTCTGGATGGCCATGTGTCTGCACTCTGTATGGATATGTGTCTGCACTCTGGATGGTCATGTGTCCGCACTCTGTATGGACATGTGTCTGCACTCTGCATGGTCATGTCTGCACTCTGTATGGACATGTCTGCACTCTGTATAGACATGTGTCTGCACTCTGCATGGACATGTGTCTGCACTCTGTATGGACATGTGTCTGCACTCTGTATGGACATGTGTCTGCGCTCTGTATGGACATGTGTCTACGCTCTGTATGGACATGTGTCTGCACCCTGTATGGACATGTGTCTGCACTCTGTATGGACATGTGTCTGCACTCTGTATGGACATGTGTCTGCACTCTGGATGGTCATGTGTCTGCACTTTGTATGGACATGTGTCTGCACTCTGGATGGACATGTGTCTACCTAGCCCAGGTTAGCCCCCCCTTATAAAGAATTTGGGCATAAAATGTTTCTATTCGTTAGATCTTTTGGCCACTTTACACACACCAACTTATCTGTCCAACTTCTGAACAACTTACTGGTTGCAGTGAAATGATGGGCACATTGTTCCATTTGTACACGGCAACAAAATGGAGCAATGTGTCCATGATTTCACTGCAACCAGTGAGTTGTTCAGAAGTTGGACAGATAAATTGGTGTGTGTAAAGTGGCCCTTTGTTAGATCCGGTTTGATCAACCAAAACTAACGTTAGATCTCCTCTACAAAATGAGATATTTAGGATCTTTTTCAGGGGGGCTAACCCGTAGCTAGCCCCCCCTCTTTTGAAATTGCCTGTTTTTTCGATGGATTCTGATAGATATTCATTAGATCCGGTTTGATCAGCAAAAATTAACGTTAGATCTCCTTTCGTTCCCGAGATATTGAGGGTCTCAGGTGGGGGGTTGGGTACGGGTTAGCCCCCCCTCTTTTGAAATTACCCGTTTTTTTCGATGGATTCTGATAGATATTCGTTAGATCTGGTTTGATCAGCAAAAATTAACGTTAGATCTCCTTTCGTTCCCAAGATATTGGGGGTCTCAGGTGGGGGGTTGGGTACGGGTTAGCCCCCCTCTTTTGAAATTGCCCGTTTTTTTCGATGGACTCTGATAGATATCCGTTAGATCCAGTTTGAATAGCAAAAATTAATGGTAGATCTCCTTTCGTTCCCGAGATATTTACGCTCTTTTTCTGGGGGGTCTAACCCGTAGCTGTCTGAATGCAAAATACTACAGAGACCTGGAAAAATCATTGTGGTTGTCTGCAGTAGCAATAGGAAGAGCAAATGACCCCAGTAACAGCAAACGTTGCATGTGACCATTGGATGGATATAAGGCCTCTTTCACATGATCTAATGTTTGTCGTGTAGTACGCTGTGTTTTTCACGCGTGTGTATTTCACGATGAAATGTACCCATTGAAACCGATGGGTTTATTCACATATGCGTTAAATGCGTGAAAAAAAAATACGGCATGTTCTATTTTGTAGCATATTTTGTAGCCCATTAATACAAATCACTAGGCTGCGTGAAATGCGACGGTAAATACGCAGTGACATCGCTGCATTTTTAATGCGCGCAATACACATATGATCATGTGAAAGAGGACTAAAGGTAACATAATCACTACTTTTTTTGCAGGATTCTTTTATGCTGCTGTCCATTGTGCTGACATCTGCCTGTGTCTGCTCTGCTGCTGTCCTTGGTGCTGAATTCACAGCCGGTACATGGAGTACTGCTGCCCATGGTGCTAAAGTTTGCACAGCAGGATTTCTGAGCATGCTCTGTGCTTAAAATCGGATCCAGGAAACAATCCAATTTTTTCATGGATCCCACTCCCATTGACTCCCATGTTATGTGTGCCGGATCGCCCCGGATCCGTTTGTGTCTGATTTCATGTATGATGTCATATTGTGAGGGAGCCTGTATAATGGTATTGTATATGCACTGCTCCCCCTCCCCACTGATGGGCGGGTGATGCAGTGCATATCATGAATATAATATGAGCGGCACCACGTGACCTCTCCGCTCTATTGTCAGCCTCCCCAGCCTCCTCCAGCCCCCGATCTCGGCCCCCACCAGCCAGCACAGGCACTGACTCGCGTATAAGCCGAGGGGGGGACTTTTCAGCCTAATTTTTGGGCTGAAAACTCGGCTTATACGCGAGTATATACGGTAATTACTGATGAACTTTGAACCCTTATAACGTCCTACCAAATTTTTTTTTTCTTCCAAAATTGTGCTGATGTAAAGTAGACATGTGGGAAATGTTATTTATTAACTATTTTGTGGCACATAACGCTCTGGTTTAGCAGAATAAAAATAAAAAATTTGAAAATTGCTAAATTTTCAAGATTTTTGCAAAATTTTTGATTTTTTCACAAATAAACGCAAACATTATCGCCCTAAATGTAATACTAACATGAAGCCCAGTCACGAAAAAACAATCTCCGAATCGCTGGGATCCAATGAAGCGTTCCAGAGTTATTACCTCATAAAGGGACACTGGTCAGAATTGACAAAAATGCCTCGGTCTTTAGGGTCAAAATAGGCTCGGTCAAGAAGGGGTTAAAGGGATCCTGTCACCCCCAAAACACCTCTAAAGCTATTACAAGCTGTACCTAGAGCATAGTAACACTTACCCTACACTCCTTTTAGCTCCTAAATGCAGCAAGTGAAATTGAAGATAAATGTTATTACAGTACCTCATTAGGGATGATAATGAGTGACTATGCTATTCATAGTCACCCTGGCAGGCTCTCCCACTTCATGTTATCACGCCTCCATAGGCGTGATCTTCTAATCAGATTAAAATGCGCGCCTCCCCGCTCTGTGCTGTGTCTCGGCCTGTAGTGGGGCTGGGTGACGCGAATCGCGTTATTTCCGGCACCGGGTGACGTAGTACACCCGCGCCGCTTTGTTAGCTTCAAAACGCGCACTGCGCATGCGCATGCGCAGTGCAGGTCTTGAAGCTAACAGCGGCGCGGGTGTACATACCGGATTTACCAGCGGAATTTTGCAGAGAATCCAAGCGGACAAATCCGTCTCTATTCCGCCCAGTGTGAACATGGCCTTAGGGAGCTGATGAGCATGTGATAGGCTCCATCATGCTGTGCTCCTCTGTTCGCCGCTATCCCTCCTGTTGCCTTTGCTGCCCTGTATTTAACTTTCAGGTAACTTTTGATATGTCTTAGGCGGCCGTCACACGGTGAGATATCTTTAGCGATATTGTAAGCGATCACGTGCACGCGCAATCGCTTACAATATCGCTCACATCGCTGGTGAGATGTCACACAGACAGACTCACCAGCGATGTGGAGCAGCGATCTCGCTCGTTACTATGGTACACATCGGGTAACTAGGCGCCGCGTGTCGCTTAGTTACCCGACGTGTACCATAGTTACCATCTCCCAGCATAGGCGCGATCGCTGGGAGATGGATCATCGTGGTGTCATACACCACGATGATGCAGATCGTTGCATCGTTCATCGCTAGATCTGAGAACCGAACCTCAGATCAGCGATGTCACGATCAAGCGATTTACCATCGTAAATCGCTTGATTACATGCAACGATATCTTGCCCGATATCGCTTAAGCGATCAAAAAGGAGATCGCTTAAACGATATCGGGCAAGATATCGTTCTGTGTGACGGCCCCCATAGAGGCATATCAAAGTTTATCTGCTGACTTAGGCTAAGTTCACACTGCTTAAATGTGACATCTGTTTTGTCTGAACCGGAATTAAACTCTGAATGTGGTACTGTAGGGGTTCCTTGATGTCTCCTACTGGCGGGTCTCCCCTCCAGTGTCCTATGCTGGGGAAATGCCAGGGAACCACAGACAAACCCTGCAGTACAAGACCCACAGGTAGCCGACAGCAAGAAAGGCCATGAGTACCCGTGCTGCTGCAGCGAAGCGGGAGGACGATGTGCAGGGGAGCACTGCTCACCGGCATCCCTCTGTTGTGGTGCTGTAAGGATTCCCTGAGCTTTGCCGCTGTAAGGATTCCCTGAGCTTTCCCGCTGGCAGGGTAACATCACCCCACCAGCGTTCTGCAGCCTGGGAAAATCCCAGGGAAACCCCTTCAGCACCATACATCACATGCTTACATTGGATTACAGAACAGGTACTACCAGGGATCAAGTTCTGGGAAAAAAATGTGGGAACTCACCCAAGATTTCCTACTTGCCCCCACTCTGATCAGAGTTCCACTAACATCGTAATGAGATTATACTGCCATACTGTGACTGAATAAACACCATGCAAAGACCAATATTACCCCTATACAGTGACCATAGATAAGCAGAAACTAGCTACACGGTGCTCTGCAGACCGCAGTAGTGATTATGTTACCTTTAGTCCTCTTTCACATGATCATATGTGTATTGCGCGCATTAAAAATGCAGCGATGTCACTGCGTATTTACCGTCGCATTTCACGCAGCCTCGTGATTTGTATTAATGGGCTACAAAATAGAACATGCCGTATTTGTTTTTCACGCATTTAACGCATATGTGAATAAACCCATCGGTTTCAATGGGTCCATTTCATCGTGAAATACACACGCGTGAAAAACACAGCGTATTACACGACAAAAATTAGATCATGTGAAAGAGGTCTTATATCCATCCAATGGTCACATGCAACGTTTGCTGTTACTGGGGTCATTTGCTCTTCCTATTGCTAGTGCAGACAACCACAATGATTTTTCCAGGTCTCTGTAGTATTTTGCATTCAGACAGCTACGGGTTAGACCCCCCAGAAAAAGAGCGTAAATATCTCGGGAACGAAAGGAGATCTACCATTAATTTTTGCTATTCAAACTGGATCTAACGGATATCTATCAGAGTCCATCGAAAAAACGGGCAATTTCAAAAGAGGGGGGGCTAACCCGTACCCAACCCCCCACCTGAGACCCCCAATATCTCGGGAACGAAAGGAGATCTAACGTTAATTTTTGCTGATCAAACCGGATCTAATGAATATCTATCAGAATCCATCGAAAAAACGAGCAATTTAAAAAAAAGGGGGGGCTAACCCGTACCCAACCCCCCACCTGAGACCCCCAATATCTCGGGAACGAAAGGAGATCTAACGTTCATTTTTGCTGATCAAACCGGATCTAACGAATATCTATCAGAATCCATCGAAAAAAAGGGCAATTTCAAAAAAAGGGGGGCTAACCCATACCCAACCCCCCACCTGAGACCCCCAATATCTCGGGAACGAAAGGAGATCTAACGTTAATTTTTGCTGATCAAACCGGATCTAACGAATATCTATCAGAATCCATCGAAAAAAATGGGCAATTTCAAAAGAGGGGGCTAACCTACCCAACCCCCCACCTGAGACCCCCAATATCTTGGGAACGAAAGGAGATCTAATGTTAATTTTTGCTGATCAAACCGGATCTAACGAATATCTATCAGAATCCATCGAAAAAACGGGCAATTTAAAAAAAGGGGGGCTAACCGTACCCAACCCCCCACCTGAGACCCCCAATATCTCGGGAACGAAAGGAGATCTAACGTTAATTTTTGCTGATCAAACCAGATCTAATGAATATCTATCAGAATCCATCGAAAAAACGGCAATTTAAAAAAAAGGGGGGCTAACCCGTACCCAACCCCCCACCTGAGACCCCCAATATCTCGGGAACGAAAGGAGATCTAACGTTCATTTTTGCTGATCAAACCGGATCTAATGAATATCTATCAGAATCCATCGAAAAAAAAGGCAATTTAAAAAAAAGGGGGGCTAACCCATACCCAACCCCCCACCTGAGACCCCCAATATCTCGGGAACGAAAGGAGATCTAACGTTAATTTTTGCTGATCAAACCAGATCTAACGAATATCTATCAGAATCCATCGAAAAAAATGGGCAATTTCAAAAAAGGGGGGCTAACCGTACCCAACCCCCCACCTGAGACCCCAATATCTCGGGAACGAAAGGAGATCTAATGTTAATTTTGCTGATCAAACCGGATCTAACGAATATCTATCAGAATCCATCGAAAAAAGGGCAATTTAAAAAAGGGGGGCTAACCGTACCCAACCCCCCACCTGAGACCCCCAATATCTCGGGAACGAAAGGAGATCTAAGTTCATTTTTGCTGATCAAACCGGATCTAAGAATATCTATCAGAATCCATCGAAAAAAACGGGCAATTTCAAAAAAAGGGGGGCTAACCCTACCCAACCCCCCACCTGAGACCCCCAATATCTCGGGAACGAAAGGAGATCTAACGTTAAATTTTTGCTGATCAAACCGGATCTAATGAATATCTATCAGAATCCATCGAAAAAAATGGGCAATTTCAAAAAAGGGGGGCTAACCCGTACCCAACCCCCCACCTGAGACCCCCAATATCTCGGGAACGAAAGGAGATCTAATGTTAATTTTGCTGATCAAACCGGATCTAACGAATATCTATCAGAATCCATCGAAAAACGGCAATTTCAAAAAAGGGGGGCTAACCCGTACCCAACCCCCACCTGAGACCCCCAATATCTCGGGAACGAAAGGAGATCTAACGTTAATTTTTGCTGATCAAACCGGATCTATACGAATATCTATCAGAATCCATCGAAAAAACAAGCAATTTAAAAAAAAGGGGGGCTAACCCGTACCCAACCCCCCACCTGAGACCCCCAATATCTCGGGAACGAAAGGAGATCTAACGTTCATTTTTGCTGATCAAACCAGATCTAATGAATATCTATCAGAATCCATCGAAAAAAAGGGCAATTTCAAAAAAGGGGGGCTAACCCATACCCAACCCCCCACCTGAGACCCCCAATATCTCGGGAACGAAAGGAGATCTAACGTTAATTTTTGCTGATCAAACCGGATCTAACGAATATCTATCAGAATCCATCGAAAAAAGGGCAATTTCAAAAGAGGGGGGCTAACCGTACCCAACCCCCCACCTGAGACCCCCAATATCTCGGGAACGAAAGGAATCTAACGTTAATTTTTGCTGATCAAACGGATCTAACGAATATCTATCAGAATCCATCGAAAAAAACGGGCAATTTAAAAAAAAGGGGGGGCTAACCCGTACCCAACCCCCCACCTGAGACCCCAATATCTCGGGAACGAAAGGAGATCTAACGTTAATTTTTGCTGATCAAACCGGATCTAATGAATATCTATCAGAATCCATCGAAAAAAAAGGGCAATTTCAAAAAAAGGGGGGGCTAACCCGTACCCAACCCCCCACCTGAGACCCCCAATATCTCGGGAACGAAAGGAGATCTAACGTTAATTTTTGCTGATCAAACCGGATCTAATGAATATCTATCAGAATCCATCGAAAAACGGGCAATTTCAAAAGAGGGGGCTAACCCGTACCCAACCCCCCACCTGAGACCCCCAATATCTCGGGAACGAAAGGAGATCTAATGTTAATTTTGCTGATCAAACCGGATCTAACGAATATCTATCAGAATCCATCGAAAAAACGGGCAATTTAAAAAAAGGGGGGCTAACCCGTACCCAACCCCCCACCTGAGACCCCCAATATCTCCGGAACGAAAGGAGATCTAACGTTCATTTTTGCTGATCAAACCGGATCTAATGAATATCTATCAGAATCCATCGAAAAAAAGGGCAATTTCAAAAGAGGGGGGCTAACCCGTACCCAACCCCCACCTGAGACCCCCAATATCTCGGGAACGAAAGGAGATCTAATGTTAATTTTGCTGATCAAACCGGATCTAACGAATATCTATCAGAATCCATCGAAAAAGCTGGCAATTTCAAAAGAGGGGGGGTTAATCCGTACCCAACCCCCCACCTGAGACCCCCAATATCTCGGGAACGAAAGATCTAACGTTAATTTTTGCTGATCAAACTGGATCTAATGAATATCTATCAGAATCCATCGAAAAAAACGGGCAATTTAAAAAAAAGGGGGGGCTAACCCGTACCCAACCCCCCACCTGAGGCTCCCAATATCTCGGGAACGAAAGGAGATCTAACGTTAATTTTTGCTGATCAAACCGGATCTAATGAATATCTATCAGAATCCATCGAAAAAACGGGCAATTTCAAAAAAAGGGGGGGCTAACCCGTACCCAACCCCCCACCTGAGACCCCCAATATCTCGGGAACGAAAGGAGATCTAACGTTAATTTTTGCTGATCAAACCGGATCTAACGAATATCTATCAGAATCCATCGAAAAAACGGGCAATTTCAAAAGAGGGGGGGCTAACCCGTACCCAACCCCCACCTGAGACCCCCAATATCTCGGGAACGAAAGAAGATCTAATGTTAATTTTGCTGATCAAACCGGATCTAACGAATATCTATCAGAATCCATCGAAAAAACTGGCAATTTCAAAAGAGGGGGGCTAACCCGTACCCAACCCCCACCTGAGACCCCCAATATCTCGGGAACGAAAGCAGATCTAACGTTAATTTTTGCTGATCAAACTGGATCTAACGAATATCTATCAGAATCCATCGAAAAAACGGGCAATTTCAAAAGAGGGGGGGCTAACCCGTACCCAACCCCCCACCTGAGACCCCCAATATCTCGGGAACGAAAGCAGATCTAACGTTAATTTTTGCTGATCAAACCGGATCTAACGAATATCTATCAGAATCCATTGAAAAAACGGGCAATTTCAAAAGAGGGGGGGCTAACCCGTACCCAACCCCTCACCTGAAACCCCAATATCTCGGGAACAAAAGGAGATCTAACGTTAATTTTTGCTGATCAAACCGGAATTAACGAATATCTATCAGAATCCATCGAAAAAAACGGGCAATTTCAAAAGAGGGGGGCTAGCTACGGGTTAGCCCTCCCCAATATCTCGGGAACGAAAGGACATCTAACGTTAATTTTTGCTGATCAAACTGGATCTAACGAATATCTATCAGAATCCATCGAAAAAAACGGGCAATTTCAAAAGAGGGGGGGCTAACCCGTACCCAACCCCCCACCTGAGACCCCCAATATCTCGGGAACGAAAGAAGATCTAATGTTAATTTTGCTGATCAAACCGGATCTAACGAATATCTATCAGAATCCATCGAAAAAACTGGCAATTTCAAAAGAGGGGGGGCTAACCCGTACCCAACCCCCACCTGAGACCCCCAATATCTCGGGAACGAAAGCAGATCTAACGTTAATTTTTGCTGATCAAACCGGATCTAACGAATATCTATCAGAATCCATCGAAAAAAACGGGCAATTTCAAAAGAGGGGGGCTAACCCGTACCCAACCCCCCACCTGAGACCCCAATATCTCGGGAACGAAAGCAGATCTAACGTTAATTTTTGCTGATCAAACCGGATCTAACGAATATCTATCAGAATCCATTGAAAAAACGGGCAATTTCATCCAGCCTTCCCCCTGCAATGAATAGATCTAGGTATCTGTGCTGGTCACAACTAGATGGAGTGGGGCTGGGACAAGTGAGGGATAGGCTTGCGGGGCTCTCCGGCGTGGGGGGTTGCGAGGTCCTGACGATGCGGCTCCTTTGTCCTGGTTGGAGTTTATGCAGTTGCGAAGTTTTCTTTCCAATATTTCAATAGGGGCGCTAACTCCGTTTGAATCCCTGATGCTCCCCACCGAGGGTCCCTCCCATGTGGTTTCGGTGCTCTATAGCCTGATCCTGAACTCGCTCCACACTGGCACGCTTGGATTTATGGAGGCTTGGGAGAGAGATCTGGGGATCACCTTTTCTGAGGCAGACAACTTAAAAATTTTTACTCTTGTGCACAAGATGACAATGTCTAGTCAAGCGCAAGAGAGAAATTATAAATTGCTGACGCTCCACAGGATTAATCCGGAAGTCTCAGACACTTGCTGGAGATGCGGTTCTGCTGTGGGCTCTATGCTTCATGTCTGGTGGTCCTGCGATCTCCTGCAACCCTTCTGGGCCTCGGTTTTCGATGCCTTCCATCCAATGACTGGGGTCCGCCATGAACCCTCTCCACAATTAGCTCTGTTATCTCTGATACCCGGCTCGATAACCTCCATCAAAAAGGGGATTCTGAGGTTCTGCCTAATAGCTGCCAGGGCAGTTATTCCCCGACACTGGAGTTTCACTGAGGTCCCCTCTACAGTGGAATGGATATCTGAAATGGATAGGTTGCACCGTATGGAATCGCTTGCAACGGGAGATAGTGACGCCGGGTATGAACAGGGGCGCACTTGGTTCCTCTGGCAATCCTTTAAGGAGGGCCAGGGGTTCTTGACTTGGTTGCGCACCTACTCGTAATTTCCAACACCTGGGCGTCTAGACTGCTGGGTCTTTCCCATTCCCCCCCCCCCTCTTACCCCTCCTACCCCTTTCTAATTTTTCTCTTTTTTTCTTCTCCCTTCTTATGTCTCAGTGTATACATTTCTCATTGGCTGTGTGTGTTTTCTAAGTTTTGATCCAGACGTGATTTTCAGGTAATGAAACATGCATTCTCTTGTTGGAGGTTTTACTGGTGTCCCTTTGTACCTGATTTCTTACAGCTGTAATATGCCACTGTACTAGGATCTGGATTCTGTATTGGTTATTTCTATTGTTATGCTTGTTTGAAACTTGAATAAATATATTTACAGAGAAAAAACGGGCAATTTCAAAAGAGGGGGGCTAACCCGTACCCAACCCCTCACCTGAGACCCCCAATATCTTGGGAACAAAAGGAGATCTAACGTTAATTTTTGCTGATCAAACCGGAATTAACAAATATCTATCAGAATCCATCGAAAAAACGGGCAATTTCAAAAGAGGGTGGGCTAGCTACGGGTTAGCCCTCCCCAATATCTCGGGATCGAAAGGACATCTAACGTTAATTTTTGCTGATCAAACCGGATTTAACGAATATCTATCAGAATCCATCGAAAAAATGGGCAATTTCAAAAGAGGGGGGCTAGCTACGGGTTAGCCCCCCTGAAAAAGATCCTAAATATCTAATTTTGTAGAGGAGATCTAACGTTAGTTTTGGTTGATCAAACCGGATCTAACAAAGATCTAACGAATGGAAACATTTTATACCCAAATTATTTAAAAGGGGGGGCTAACCCGGGCTAGGTCATGTGTTTGCACTCTGGATGGACATGTGTCTGCACTCTGTATGGACATGTGTCTGCACTCTGTATGGACATCTGTCTGCACTCTGTATGGACATGTGTCTGCACTCTGTATGGTCATGTGTCTGCACTCTGTATGGACATGTGTCTGCACTCTGTATGGACATGTGTCTGCACTCTGTATGGTCATGTGTTTGCACTCTGGATGGACATGTGTCTGCACTCTGTATGGACATGTGTCTGCACTCTGTATGGACATCTGTCTGCACTCTGTATGGACATGTGTCTGCACTCTGTATGGACATGTCTGCACTCTGTATGGACATGTGTCTGCACTCTGCATGGACATGTGTCTGCACTCTGTATGGACATGTGTCTGCACTCTGTATGGACATGTGTCTGCACTCTGTATGGTCATGTGTCTGCACTCTGTATGGACATGTGTCTGCACTCTGGATGGACATGTGTCTGCACTCTGGATGGACATGTGTCTGCACTGTGGATGGACATGTGTCTGCACTGTGGATAGACATGTGTCTGCACTCTGTATGGACATGTGTCTGCACTCTGTATGGACATGTGTCTGCAATCTGGATGGACATGTGTCTGCACTCTGGATGGACATGTGTCTGCACTCTGGATGGACATGTGTCTGCACTCTGGATGGACATGTGTCTGCACTCTGGATGGACATGTGTCTGCACTCTGTATGGACATGTGTCTGCAGTCTGTATGATCATGTGTTTGCAGTCTGTATGGTCATGTGTCTGCACTCTGTATGGACATGTGTCTGCACTCTGTATGGACATGTGTCTGCACTCTGTATGGACATGTGTCTGTCCTCTGTATGGACATGTCTGTCCTATGTATGGACATGTGTCTGCGCTCTGTATGGACATGTGTCTGCGCTCTGGATGGACATGTGTCTGTCCTCTGTATGGACATGTCTGCACTCTGTATGGACATGTGTCTGCACTCTGTATGGACATGTCTCTGCAGTCTGTATGGTCATGTGTCTGCACTCTGGATGGACATGTGTCTGTCCTCTGTATGGACATGTGTCTGCAGTCTGTATGGTCATGTGTCTGCAGTCTGTATGGTCATGTGTCTGCACTCTGTATGGACATGTGTCTGCACTCTGTATGAACATGTGTCTGCACTCTGTATGGACATGTGTCTGTCCTCTGTATGGACATGTGTCTGTCCTCTGTATGGACATGTGTCTGCAGTATGTATGGTCATGTGTCTGCAGTCTGTATGGTCATGTGTCTGCACTCTGTATGGACATGTGTCTGCACTCTGTATGGACATGTGTCTGTCCTCTATATGGACATGTGTCTGTCCTATGTGTCTGCGCTCTGTATGGACATGTGTCTGCGCTCTGGATGGACATGTGTCTGCGCTCTGGATGGACATGTGTCTGTCCTCTGTATGGACATGTCTGTCCTCTGTATGGACATATGTCTGTCCTCTGTATGGACATATGTCTGTCCTCTGTATGGACATATGTCTGTCCTCTGTATGGACATGTCTGTCCTCTGTATGGACATGTGTCTGTGCGCTCTGTATGGACATGTGTCTGCACTCTGGATGGACATGTGTCTGTCGCTCTGTATGGACATGTGTCTGCGCTCTGGATAGACATGTGTCTGTCCTCTGTATGGACATGGTCTGCGCTCTGATGGACATGTGTCTTGTCCCTCTGTATGGACAATGTCTGTCCTCTGTATGGACATGTCTGTCCTCTGTATGACATGTGTCTGTCCTCTGTATGGACTGATGTCTGTCCTCTGTATGGACATATGTCTGTCTCTGTATGGACATGTGTCTGCAGTCTGTATGGTCATGAGTCTGCAGTCTGATGGTCATGTGTCTGCACTCTGTATGGACATGTGTCTGCACTCTGTATGAACATGTCGTCTGCGCTCTGGATGGACATGTGTCTGCGCTCTGGATGGACATGTGTCTGTCCTCTGTACTGGACCCTTGTCTGCACTCCTGTATGGACATGTGTCTGCACTCTGTATGGACATGTCTCTGCAGTCTGTATGGTCATGTGTCTGCACTCTGGATGGACATGTGTCTGTCCTCTGTATGGACATGTGTCTGCCAGTCTGTATGGTCATGTGTCTGCAGTCTGTATGGTCATGTGTCTGCACTCTGTATGGACATGTTTCTGCACTCTGTATGAACATGTGTCTGCACTCTGTATGGACATGTGTCTGTCCTCTGTATGGATATGTGTCTGTCCTCTGTATGGACATGTGTCTGTCCTCTGTATGGACATGTGTCTGCAGTCTGTATGGTCATGTGTCTGCAGTCTGTATGGTCATGTGTCTGCACTCTGTATGGACATGTGTCTGCACTCTGTATGGACATGTGTGTCCTCTGTATGGACATGTGTCTGTCCTATGTATGGACATGTCTGTCCTATGTATGGACATGTGTCTGCGCTCTGTATGGACATGTGTCTGCGCTCTGTATGGACATGTGTCTGCGTTCTGGATGGACATGTGTCTGTCCTCTGTATGGACATGTGTCTGCGCTCTGGATGGACATGTGTCTGTCCTCTGTATGGACATGTCTGTCCTCTGTATGGACATGTGTCTGTCCTCTGTATGGACATATGTCTGTCCTCTGTATGGACATGTCTGTCCTCTGTTTGGACATGTGTCTGCGCTCTGTATGGACATGTGTCTGCGCTCTGTATGGACATGTGTCTGCGCTCTGTATGGACATGTGTCTGCGCTCTGGATGGACATGTGTCTGTCCTCTGTATGGACATGTGTCTGCGCTCTGGATGGACATGTGTCTGTCCTCTGTATGGACATGTCTGTCCTCTGTATGGACATGTGTCTGTCCTCTGTATGGACATATGTCTGTCCTCTGTATGGACATATGTCTGTCCTCTGTATGGACATGTCTGTCCTCTGTATGGACATGTGTCTGCGCTCTGTATGGACATGTGTATGCGCTCTGGATGGACATGTGTCTGTCCTCTGGATGGACATGTCTGCACTCTGTATGGACATGTGTCTGCACTCTGTATGGACATGTCTCTGCAGTCTGTATGGTCATGTGTCTGCGCTCTGTATGGACATGTGTCTGCGCTCTGTATGGACATGTGTCTGCGCTCTGGATGGACATGTGTCTGTCCTCTGGATGGACATGTCTGCACTCTGTATGGACATGTGTCTGCACTCTGTATGGACATGTCTCTGCAGTCTGTATGGTCATGTGTCTGCGCTCTGTATGGACATGTGTCTGCGCTCTGTATGGACATGTGTCTGCGCTCTGGATGGACATGTGTCTGTCCTCTGTATGGACATGTCTGTCCTCTGTATGGACATATGTCTGTCCTCTGTATGGACATATGTCTGTCCTCTGTATGGACATTGTCTGTCCTCTGTATGGACATGTCTGTCCTCTGTATGGACATGTTCTGCGCTCTGTATGGACATGTGTCTGCACTCTGTATGGACATGTCTGTCTCTGTATGGACATTCTGTCCTCTGTATAGACATGTGTCTGTCCTCTGTATGACATATGTCTGTCCTCTGTATGGACATATGTCTGTCCTCTGTATGGACATGTGTCTGCAGTCTGTATGGTCATGAGTCTGCAGTCTGTATGGTCATGTGTCTGCACTCTGTATGGACATGTGTCTGCACTCTGTATGAACATGTGTCTGCGCTCTGGATGGACATGTGTCTGCGCTCTGGATGGACATGTGTCTGTCCTCTGTATGGACATGTCTGCACTCTGTATGGACATGTGTCTGCACTCTGTATGGACATGTCTCTGCAGTCTGTATGGTCATGTGTCTGCACTCTGGATGGACATGTGTCTGTCCTCTGTATGGACATGTGTCTGCATCTGTATGGTCATGTGTCTGCAGTCTGTATGGTCATGTGCTGCACTCTGTATGGACATGTTTCTGCACTCTGTATGAACATGTGTCTGCACTCTGTATGGACATGTGTCTGTCCTCTGTATGGATATGTGTCTGTCCTCTGTATGGACATGTGTCTGTCCTCTGTATGGACATGTGTCTGCCGTATGTATGGTCATGTGTCTGCAGTCTGTATGGTCATGTGTCTGCACTCTGTATGGACATGTGTCTGCACTCTGTATGGACATGTGTGTCCTCTGTATGGACATGTGTCTGTCCTATGTATGGACATGTCTGTCCTATGTATGGACATGTGTCTGCGCTCTGTATGGACATGTGTCTGCGCTCTGTATGGACATGTGTCTGCGTTCTGGATGGACATGTGTCTGTCCTCTGTATGGACATGTGTCTGCGCTCTGGATGGACATGTGTCTGTCCTCTGTATGGACATGTCTGTCCTCTGTATGGACATGTGTCTGTCCTCTGTATGGACATATGTCTGTCCTCTGTATGGACATGTCTGTCCTCTGTTTGGACATGTGTCTGCGCTCTGTATGGACATGTGTCTGCGCTCTGTATGGACATGTGTCTGCGCTCTGTATGGACATGTGTCTGCGCTTCTGGATGGACATGTGTCTGTCCTCTGTATGGACATGTGTCTGCGCTCTGGATGGACATGTGTCTGTCCTCTGTATGGACATGTCTGTCCTCTGTATGGACATGTGTCTGTCCTCTGTATGGACATATGTCTGTCCTCTGTATGGACATATGTCTGTCCTCTGTATGGACATGTCTGTCCTCTGTATGGACATGTGTCTGCGCTCTGTATGGACATGTGTATGCGCTCTGGATGGACATGTGTCTGTCCTCTGGATGGACATGTCTGCACTCTGTATGGACATGTGTCTGCACTCTGTATGGACATGTCTCTGCAGTCTGTATGGTCATGTGTCTGCACTCTGGATGGACATGTGTCTGTCCTCTGTATGGACATGTGTCTGCAGTCTGTATGGTCATGTGTCTGCACTCTGTATGGACATGTGTCTGCACTCTGTATGGACATGTGTCTGCACTCTGTATGAACATGTGTCTGCACTCTGTATGGACATGTGTCTGTCCTCTGTATGGACATGTGTCTGTCCTCTGTATGGACATGTGTCTGCAGTATGTATGGTCATGTGTCTGCAGTCTGTATGGTCATGTGTCTGCAGTCTGTATGGTCATGTGTCTGCACTCTGTATGGACATGTGTCTGCACTCTGTATGGACATGTGTCTGTCCTCTGTATGGACATGTCTGTCCTATGTATGGACATGTCTGTCCTATGTATGGACATGTGTCTGCGCTCTGTATGGACATGTGTCTGCGCTCTGTATGGACATGTGTCTGCGCTCTGGATGGACATGTGTCTGTCCTCTGTATGGACATGTGTCTGTCCTCTGTATGGACATATGTCTGTCCTCTATATGGACATGTCTGTCCTCTGTATGGACATGTGTCTGCGCTCTGTATGGACATGTTCTGCACTCTGTATGGACATGTGTCTGCGCTCTGTATGGACATGTGTCTGTCCTCTGTATGGACATCTGCGCTCTGGATGGACATGTGTCTGTCCTCTGTATGGACATGTGTCTGTCCTCTGTATGGACATCTGCGCTCTGGATGGACATGTGTCTGTCCTCTGTATGGACATGTGTCTGAGCTCTGGATGGACATGTCTGTCCTCTGTATGGACATATGTCTGTCCTCTGTATGGACATGTCTGTCCTCTGTATGGACATGTGTCTGCGCTCTGTATGGACATGTGTCTGCACTCTGTATGGACATGTGTCTGCGCTCTGTATGGACACGTGTCTGTCCTCTGTATGGACATGTGTCTGCACTCTGTATGGACATGTGTCTGCACTCTGTATGGACATGTGTCTGCGCTCTGTATGGACATGTGTCTGTCCTCTGTATGGACATCTGCGCTCTGTATGGACACGTGTCTGTCCTCTGTATGGACATGTGTCTGTCCTCTGTATGGACATGTGTCTGTCCTCTGTATGGACATGTGTCTGTCCTCTGTATGGACATGTGTCTGTCCTCTGTATGGACATGTGTCTGCACTCTAGCTGTGGAAAACGGTGACAACACTAACTTTTATTGTAATAAAATTCCTGAGTGCATTTACCATTCTAAATAAACTGACCGGTGACGGTGTTGACTGCCCTGTATCGCGCACTATGCGGCAGTGCATAGAGTCTCGGGGTAATATGCGGCTTTCAAGGGAAGGGACATTTGCTTCACCAAAATGGCGCTTGTGACGGAGGACGAGAAACCACAGCCTGGTTTCACTCTAGAGTTCTGTGTCGTCTGTGAACTTGCTGCAGCCTGATTGGCGAAGGGAGGCGGGGCCACTGTGACGTTGGGGCACGTGACAGGGCGGGGGCCAGCCAGTGACGCGTATGTCACGTGATGTTCGGGGCCGGCAGTAGTCTATCCAGTTTAGTTGCTGTTTCCGGGGTCGCTGTCAGATCGTTGGTGACGGTTCGGCAGAGATCGGTGTCCGGTGATCGCTCCCCGAGTCACAGACACTCAACACAATGAACAGAATCTTTGGAAAGTCGAAGCCGAAGGCGCCTCCACCAAACCTGACGGACTGTATTGGAAGTGTGAGTGGAGGGATGAGCAGACACAATGGAGGAGGGGAGGGAGGGGGTACTGCCGTATGATGAGTCCTATACACCGGCAGAGTGGGGTGATGGTACGTGGAGGGCCCGGGAGACCCCCGTGTCCACACAATCACAATGCCCGTGTTATGTGGGGGCGGGGCTGTGCTGTCACGGGTTATTAGTCACGTGGTTGTAAACACTTCCTGATTGTCCGGTTCTGCCGGTGAGCAGCCTCTGACGTCACCTGAGCAGACTCTCCCCAGTGAGTGGGGGAGGGGGGCTATCAGTTTGACTCCAGGCCTGTGGGGGGGCCACATACCTTCTCACTTCAGAGCGGTGTCTGGGCGTTACACAAAAAGTGTCTGTTCATTTGACGGTGCGATGGGACATAACCAGATGTACCATCTGCCCCCGGGACACGGGGGAAACAAGGGTCTATAGCAAACTCAGCTGGAGTGGTGGGCCCCACATAGGAGAGAATTGAAAATGGGGGCTGCACTCCTGTAGGACTAAGTGACATTATAGTATTACCATGTATAATATCCCCATCTTGGGCCTCATCTTGTAGTAATGTCCTCATTACGCCCCCCATATTGTAGTAATGTCCTCATTACGCCCCCATATTGTAGTAATGTCCTCATTACGCCCCCCATATTGTAGTACTGTCCCCATTACGCCCCCCATATTGTGTAAGTCCATCAAACTCAGCGACCCCCACATAGTAGTAAATGGTGCCTCCTGTAGGCCTAATAATTTAGTATTCCTCGTATTATCCCCATCTGGCATTTGTAGTAATGTCCTCATTACCCCCAATATTGTAGTAATGTCCTCATTATCCCCCCATATTGTAGTAATGTCCCATTAGCCCCCCATATTGTAGTAATGTCCCCCATTACGCCCCCATATTGTAGTAATGTCCTCATTACGCCCCCATATTGTAGTAATGTCCTCATTAGCCCCCATATTGTAGTAATGTCCCATTATGCCCCCCATATTGTAGTAATGTCCTCATTATGCCCCCCATATTGTAGTAATGTCCCATTATGCCCCCCATATTGTAGTAATGTCCCATTATGCCCCCCATATTGTAGTAATGTCCCCATTAGCCCTCCATATTGTAGTAATGTCCTCATTAGCCCCCCATATTGTAGTAATGTCCCATTAGCCCCCATATTGTAGTAATGTCCTCATTACGCCCCCCATATTGTAGTAATGTCCTCATTATGCCCCCATATTGTAGTAATGTCCCATTAGCCCCCCATATTGTAGTAATGTCCCATTAGCCCCCCATATTGTAGTAATGTCCTCATTACCCCCCATATTGTAGTAATGTCCTCATTACGCCCCACATATTGTAGTAATGTCCTCATTACGCTCCCCATATTGTAGTAATGTCCTCATTACGCTCCCCATATTGTAGTAATGTCCCATTAGCCCCCCATATTGTAGTAATGTCCCCATTACGCCCCAATATTGTAGTACTGTCCCCATTAGCCCCCATATTGTAGTAATGTCCCCATTATGCCCCCATATTTTAGTAATGTCCCATTACGCCCCACATATTTTAGTAATGTCCTCATTACGCCCCCATATTGTAGTAATGTCCTCATTATGCCCCACATATTGTAGTAACTGTCCCATTATGCCCCACATATTGTAGTAATGTCCTCATTAGCCCTCATATTGTAGTAATGTCTCATTACGCCCCCATACTGTAGTAATGTCCTCATTACGCCCCCATATTTGTAGTAATGTCCTCATTACGCCCCCCATATTGTAGTAATGTCCTCATTACGCCCCCCATATTGTAGTAATGTCCTCATTAGCCCCCATATTGTAGTAATGTCCTCATTACCCCCCCATATGTAGTAATGTCCTCATTGGCCCATTTGTAGTACTGTCCCCATTACGCCCCCATATTGTAGTAATGTCCTCATTACGCCCCCCATATTGTAGTAATGTCCCATTACGCCCCCATATTGTAGTATGTCCCCATTATGCCCCCATATTGTAGTACTGTCCCCATTACGCTCCCATATTGTAGTAATGTCCTGATCCTGTGGTAATGCCCCTTGTTGTGCCCTTACTCCCACATTCGCCCACACACGGACTCACAAACACAGATCCTGCTCACTTGACCTCCGTCCCCTCAGAACATCTTTTCAGCAAAGGTGGCCCGCTGGCCCCGTGGTCGCCTTGACATTGCTGCCATCTGCCCACCACGGCCCTCAATCACCAGGCTGCCGTCCACGTTCGATATGTATTGCCAATTTCCCAGTGCCGCGCAGTGACAAGCTCTCTATCTCGGTTACACCAAAGTCAGCTGCCAACCAATCAGAGGCCAGTAGCTGACGTTGGCCTATGACATCAGCGTCTGGCCTCTGATTGGCTGGCAGCCGCCACTGATTTATCTGTCAATTGTTTTTCTTGGCGGTGCTGGCAATACATATCGAGCATGGTCAGCGGCACAGTGACTAAGGGCCACCATGTGTGGACGGCAGCATTGTCAAGGTGACCACAGGGTTTGCGAGCCTCACAAAGCAGCCTCAGGGGCCGCATTTGACCCGTGGGATGTGCGTTTGAGTCCCCTGCTTTATAGGAATATGAACCCCTTGGTTACTGCTCAGAGATTTGGTTACTGAAAATGTGACTCCAGTTTTATAATTGGATCTTTTGCTGCCTTTGCCATTGCTGGAAACTCGAGAATGTTCTATCTCTGTGCTAAAGGGCCCTGATCTATAGCAAGTTGTCTCCACGAGTTGGGTGGGCTAACGTCACCATGGATCCAAAGGCCCTGATCTATAGCACACTTCCTCCACGAGTTGGTGGGCTGACGTCACCATGGTTCCAAAGGGCCCTGATCTATAGCACACGTTCCTCCACGAGTTGGGTGGGCTGACGTCACCATGGATCCAAAGGGCCCTGATCTATAGCACACGTTCCTCCACGAGTTGGGTGGGCTGACGTCACCATGGTTCCAAAGGGCCCTGATCTATAGCACACGTTCCTCCACGAGTTGGGTGGGCTGACGTCAACATGGATCCAAAGGGCCTGATCTATAGCACACGTTCCTCCACGAGTTGGGTGGGCTGACGTCAACATGGATCCAAAGGGCCCTGATCTATAGCACACGTTCCTCCACGAGTTGGGTGGGCTGACGTCACCATGGATCCAAAGGGCCCTGATCTATAGCACACGTTCCTCCACGAGTTGGGTGGGCTGACGTCACCATGGATCCAAAGGGCCCTGATCTATAGCACACGTTCCTCCACGAGTTGGGTGGGCTGACGTCACCATGGATCCAAAGGGCCCTGATCTATGCACACGTACCTCACGAGTTGGTGGGTGAATCACCATGGTTCCAAGGGCCTGTATCTATAGCACAGTTCCTCCACGAGTGGTTGGGCTGACTTTCAGGATCCAAAGGGCCTGATTTATAGCACAGTTCCTCACGAGTTGGGTGGCTGACGTCACAGATCCAAAGGCCCTGATTTATAGCACACGGTTCCTCAAGAGTTGGGTGGCTGACTCTCATGGATCAAAGGCCTGATCTATAGCACACGTTCCTCACGAGTTGGGTGGAACTGACTCACTGGATCAAAGGGCCCTTGATCATAGCACAAGTTCCTCACGAGTTGGTGGCTGACATCACCATGGATCAAAGGCCTGATCTATAGCACACGTTCCTCACGAGTTGGGTGGGCGAGTCACATGGATCCAAAGGGTCTGATTTTCAGTAACTGCAAGAGCTGAGAAATGTCAGGCACTCTGTTTTTTTCTATGTAAGTGAACTGTTGTGCATTTTTAAGCCACACCAATTGTTTCTGTTGTGAGTACGTAGTGTTATGTCAGATTTTCTCCATAGACTTGCAGTAATGTGGAAAGTCAGCAGTAAAAGACAGAGTGTGTTTAGTGCAACAGCAGAACTGCCCCTAAATGCATGTAATCCCAACATTACTGTGTCAATAAGGTTTATCAAAACAATCAGCTTTATTTAAAAATAACCAAAAAGAGACAGAACTCAGTGTCAAAATGCATAAATAAGAAAAAAAAAAAGTAACCTAATGGGTGCAGAAAATCTGCTACATGGAATACTGATAGTGGGCACATAGCTGAAGCCCCCAGTACACCTCAAATTAATGTCACTAAAGCCTACTGATAACGATGTATATGGGCACACAGCTGAAGCCCCCAGTACACCTCAACCCAATGTCACTAAAGCCCACTGATAACCATGTATATGGGCACACAGCTGAAGCCCCAGTACACCTCAACCCAATGTCACTAAAGCCCACTGATAACCATGTATATGGGCACACAGCTGAAGCCCCAGTACACCTCAACCCATGTCACTAAAGCCCACTGATAACCATGTATATGGCACAAGCTGAAGCCTCCAGTACACCTCAACCCAATGTCACTAAAGCCACTGATAACCATGTATATGGGCACACAGCTGAAGCCTCCAGTACACCTCAACCCAATGTCACTAAAGCCCACTGATAACCATGTATATGGGCACACAGCTGAAGCCTCCAGTACACCTCAACCCAATGTCACTAAAGCCCACTGATAACCATGTATATGCGCACATAGCTGAAGCCTCCAGTACACCTCAACCCAATGTCACTAAAGCCCACTGATAACCATGTATATGCGCACATAGCTGAAGCCCCTCGTACACCTCAAACTAATGTCACTAAAGCCCACTGATAACGATGTATATGGGCACATAGCTGAAGCCCCCAGTACACCTCAACCCAATGTCACTAAAGCCCACTGATAACCATGTATATGGGCACATAGCTGAAGCCCCCAGTACACCTCAAACTAATATCACTAAAGCCCACTGATAACGATGTATATGGGCACACAGCTGAAGCCCCCAGTACACCTCAAACTAATGTCACTAAAGCCCACTGATAACCATGTATATGCGCACATAGCTGAAGCCCCCAGTACACATCAACCCATTGTCACTGATAATGTATATGGGCACATAGCTGAAGCACCCAGTACACCTCAACCCAATGTCACTAAAGTCCACTGATAACAATGTATGTGGGCACATAGCTGAAGCCCCAGTACACCTCAAACTAATGTCACTAAAGCCCACTGATGACAATGTATATGGGCACATAGCTGAAGCCCCTCGTACACCTCAACCCAATGTCACTAAAGCCCACTGATAACCATGTATATGGGCACACAGCTGAAGCCTCCAGTACACCTCAACCCAATGTCACTAAAGCCCACTGATAACCATGTATATGCGCACATAGCTGAAGCCCCTCGTACACCTCAAACTAATATCACTAAAGCCCACTGATAACCATGTATATGCGCACATAGCTGAAGCCCCTCGTACACCTCAAAGTAATATCACTAAAGCCCACTGATAACGATGTATATGGGCACATAGCTGAAGCCCCCAGTACACCTCAAACTAATGTCACTAAAGCCCACTGATAACGATGTATATGCGCACATAGCTGAAGCCCCTCGTACACCTTAAACTAATATCACTAAAGCCCACTGATAACGATGTATATGGGCACATAGCTGAAGCCCCTCGTACACCTCAAACTAATATCACTAAAGCCCACTGATAACCATGTATATGGGCACATAGCTGAAGCCCCCAGTACACCTCAACCCAATGTCACTAAAGTCCACTGATAACAATGTATATGGGCACATAGCTGAAGCCTCCAGTACACCTCAACCCAATGTCACTAAAGTCCACTGATAACAATGTATGTGGGCACATAGCTGAAGCCCCCAGTACACCTCAAACTAATATCACTAAAGCCCACTGATAACGATGTATATGGGCACATAGCTGAAGCCCCTCGTACACCTCAAACTAATATCACTAAAGCCCACTGATAACGATGTATATGGGCACACAGCTGAAGCCCCCAGTACACCTCAACCCAGTCACTAAAGTCCACTGATAACAATGTATATGGGCACACAGCTGAAGCCCCCAGTACACCTCAACCCAATGTCACTATAGCCCACTGATAACCATGTATATGCGCACATAGCTGAAGCCCCTCGTACACCTCAAACTAATGTCACTAAAGCCCACTGATAACGATGTATATGGGCACATAGCTGAAGCCCCCAGTACACCTCAAACTAATGTCACTAAAGCCCACTGATAACCATGTATATGGGCACATAGCTGAAGCCCCCAGTACACCTCAACCCAATGTCACTAAAGCCCACTGATAACCATGTATATGGGCACACAGCTGAAGCCCCCAGTACACCTCAACCCAATGTCACTATAGCCCACTGATAACCATGTATATGCGCACAATAGCTGAAGCCCCTCGTACACCTCAAACTAATGTCACTAAAGCCCACTGATAACGATGTATATGGGCACATAGCTGAAGCCCCCAGTACACCTCAAACTAATGTCACTAAAGCCCACTGATAACCATGTATATGGGCACATAGCTGAAGCCCCCAGTACACCTCAACCCAATGTCACTAAAGCCCACTGATAACCATGTATATGGGCACACAGCTGAAGCCCCCAGTACACCTCAACCCAATGTCACTAAAGCCCACTGATAACCATGTATATGGGCACACAGCTGAAGCCTCCAGTACACCTCAACCCAATGTCACTAAAGCCCACTGATAACCATGTATATGCGCACATAGCTGAAGCCTCCAGTACACCTCAACCCAATGTCACTAAAGCCCACTGATAACCATGTATATGGGCACACAGCTGAAGCCTCCAGTACACCTCAACCCAATGTCACTAAAGCCCACTGATAACCATGTATATGGGCACACAGCTGAAGCCCCCAGTACACCTCAACCCAATGTCACTATAGCCCACTGATAACCATGTATATGGGCACACAGCTGAAGCCCCCAGTACACCTCAAACTAATATCACTAAAGCCCACTGATAACGATGTATATGGGCACATAGCTGAAGCCCCTCGTACACCTCAAACTAATATCACTAAAGTCCACTGATAACGATGTATATGGGCACATAGCTGAAGCCCCTCGTACACCTCAAACTAATGTCACTAAAGCCCACTGATAACGATGTATATGGGCACACCGGTCAACTGATGGTCGGGGGAGATTTTGATGGGGCATGTCTGATTTCAGAGTGCTGATTACACAGGTCAACAAAAAAAAATTTTTTTTTTCTGGTGCCCAAAATATTTTAATGAATTTGGGGTATTTTTGGGGTGCTGATTCTGAATATGCTATCAGTTTTGCCAGATTGGCTCAAGTTTTTGAGATTTTTGGTATCTTATTTATAGCACTTGTTCGTAAATGCGACGCATCATCTCATTAATTTCTTTGGATTAGTACTTGAACTGAGCAGTTCTCAATATAGTTTTGTGTTAATTAGTGTTCTAAAAGTTTGTTCATAGCTTGGTTTTTGCACTAACTTTATGTTTGTTGTCTGTTGTTCAGTGAAAAGCATGAACTCATCAAGAAGAAGTTGTCTTAACGATCCAGACTCATTCTGTTACATTTGTGGTGAATATACACTGACAAAACATAGAAGAAACATAACAGACTTCGTTAAAAAAGTAGCAAAAAACGTCTTTTTTTAAACACATTTTACGAAAAATCTCAAAAACTTGAGCCAATCTGGCAAAACTGATGACATATTCAGAATCAGCACCCCAAAGTTACCCTAAATTCAATGAAATATCTTTGGCACCAAAAATGCTGTTGACCAGTGTTATTGTTCTTCTGGAAGCTAGCGGCTTACTCGGAGAGAATATGGGGGCACTCTGCTAAAAATGCTAAACGATGGGCACAAGCATTTTCTGCCCACCCATAATGTGAGCGGGGCTGAACACTGGGGTGGAGAACCTCACACACGTTGACACTCACATAATCTCTGACACTGTTATACCACTATCCTCCATGTCCTAATTCCATGACACAGATAACGGCACAGCTTTCTACAAGTTTACACTCACAGCAGCGATTGATGTATTTGCCCCTCTCGTTCACGGCAGAACACGACGAATCAACAGACAACCCTGGCACACAGACACCACTAAAGTGCTGCGGCGAGAGTCTAGGGTTGGTGACATTGACAAGGTTAGACATAATGATTTTTATTTGAAATAATTATTTTCTCCTTCACACTTTGCTTTTATCAAAGAATGCTCCCTTTGCAGCAATTACAGCATTGCAGACCTTTTGCATTCTAGCTGTTAATTTGCTGAGGTAATCTTGAGAAATTTCCCGCATGCTTCCTGAAGCCCCTCCCACAAGTTGGATTGGCTTGATGGGCACTTTTTGCATACCATACGGTCAAACTGCTCCCACAACAGCTCAATGGGGTTGAGATCTGGTGACTGCGCTGGCCACTCCATTACAGCTAGAATACCAGCTGCCTGCTTCTTCTCTAAATAATTCATGCATAATTTGGAGGTGTACTTTGGGTCATTGTCCTGTTGTAGGATGAAATTGACTTCAATCAAGCACAGTCCACAGGGTATGGCATGGCGTTGCGTTACAAAATGAAGTGATAGCCTTCCTTATTCAAAATCCCTTTTACCTTGTACAAATCTCCCACTTTACCAGCACCAAAGCATCCCCTGACCATCACATTTCCGCCAACTCTTCCAGCATCTTTTCAGTTGTTCTGTGTCTTACAAATGTTCTTCTGTGTGATCCAAACACCTCAAACTTTGATTCGTCCATAAAACTTGTTTCCAATCATCTTCTGTTCAATATCAGTGTTCTTTTGCCCATATTAATCTTTTCCTTTTATTAGCCAGTCTCATTTAAGGCTTTTTCTTTGCCACTCTGCCCTGAAGGCCAGCATCCTGGAGTCGCCTCTTCACTGTAGACATTGACATTGGGGTTTTGCAGGTACAATTTAATGAAGCTGCCAGTTGTGGAGCTGTGAGGCGTTGATTTCTCAAACTAGAGACTCTAATGTACTTGTCTTGTTGCTCAGTTGTGCAGCGGGGCCTCCCACTTCTCTTTCTAATCTGGTTAGAGCCTGTTTGGGCTCTCCTCTGAAGGGAGTAGTACACACTGTTGTAGGAAATCTTAAGTTTCTTGGAAATGTCTTGCATGGAATGAAAATTCTGTTTTTCTGGCCATTTTGAGAGTTTCATAGAACAAACAAATATAATGCTCCAGATTCTCAACTAGCTCAAAGGAAGGTCAATTTTCTAGCTTCTCTAATTAGCCAAAATGTTTTCAGCTGTGCTAACATACTTGTACAAAGGTTTTCTAGGGTTTTCTAAACATCTATTAGCCTTCTTAAGGCCCCATTACACAGCACGACATTGGAACAATGTTGGCAACGATCTCGTGGGCGCGCGGTCGTTGCAGACATCGTTTTGACATCGTTGGTGAGATGTCACACGTCTAGATATCGTGAAAGACTCGCCAACGATGTTGTGAGCAGGTATCGTTCGCACAACCCAGCGAACGATCCCTGCTCATTGCTGTGAATGGGCGAAGTTGTGAACGACATTATCACGGTGTCAAACACAACGATATACCAGGTTGGCGGATCATGTGGTTTGAGAACATGTTCTTAAACCTGCGATCCAACGATTTATCATTACAACTTTGCAGAGTCATACGAGACGAAGTCGTAACGATGTTGCTTGAACGACTCTAAATCCATGACGTTTAAGCAATATCGTCAACTATGACGTGCCGTGTAATGGTACCTTTACACAGTTAGCAAACACAATGTACCATTAAAAAATTGGAGTGGTGGTTGTTGAAAACGGGCCTCTATACACCTATGTAGATATTGCATTAAAAAACAGACGTTTGCACCTAGAATAGTCATTTACCACATTAACAATGTATAGAGTGTATTTCTGAATCATTTATTGTTAGCATCATAGAAAAATAATGTGGTTTGCTTTCAATAATAGGGAAATTTCTAAGTGACCCCGAACATTTGAACGGTAGTGTATACATCCTGACTAGACGTGTGTGGTATTAATTAATTCACTTGTATCAAGTGATATGACGCATCTCTGGACAGCACATGACCAAATCGCATACTAGCACCAGAGAATCCCCACAGTGTACAGTGCACACGCTGGACAATCCCTTTAAGGTTCTTTTCACATCTGCGTGATGATTTAGAACATAGCAGACCTAGTTGACTTTCCATTTAGATTTTGGCAGAGCTCCCTGAACCTATGTATAATATGCTGCACACCTATTTTCATATAATACCCTGAGAATAGGGATAAACAAAGAGGACAGCACAGGATCTAAGCGCAGTTTTAAAAGCTCATAGATTAAAAGTACAGAACTGATGCACTCACCCAATTTAGGTTGGAAGAAACAGCATATTGACCCTGGAAGGAGATCCCAACCAATGCCCTGGTGGTTCAGTCTGCTGCACAGCTCCTGGTGAACGAGGCGATCCTCAATCGTCCACAGGTTAGAATGAAGAGATATAAAAAAATAACAGTCTACTGCCAGCACGCCCGAAAATCCTATGATGTGCTATATAAACTTATTTAGAAACAAAAGTTTTAATTATTCTACACATACATGGTAATAACAACGCGTTTCAGTCCGAAAAGAGCAAAAGCCTTCATCATCCCGTATGTATAATTTACCTGATGAAGGGTTTTTTCTCTTTTCAGACCGAAACGCGTTATTACCATGTATGTGTAGAATAATAAAAACATTTTTTTTCTATATAAGCTTATATAGCACATCATAAGATTTTCAGGAGCGCCAGCAATAGACTGTTTTTTGTATCTCTTCATATTGCACACCTACATATACTGGGAGAACTTATTGGAGTCAGTATGGTCTGTCTGTCAGGTGCTCGTGGGGTCTGTCAGATTGTCATTTTGTGTTTGGTTGCTGTATTATGGAATCTGTGAAGATGCCTCTGATGCAGATGTGACCCTACACTACACATATAATGATTTACCTCTGCATTGTTAGGGGGCCAGGTAGTCTAGAGCAATTGGATGCTCTATACTGCTCTCACTGGTAGGCTGGAATGTCGCATCACCTTGTACAGACGCCCGCTCTCCGGACAGGAGCAAGTCACGTTCGTGTATTTCTGTAGAGTAGGCGTCTATGCCTAGTGATGCAATGGGAGATTCACACAAGTGTGATTCCGGTCATAGATAGTAGTAGGAAAGCAGAAAATCTGTTTATAGAGTCTGGACATTTTCCCATTATTTACATCACTAGATGGAGTGCTATCGCATCAGAACGACAGTGATGTGACGATGAGGGTGTGAGAAAGTGCAACTGGGTGTTATTTGGTGCTGGTGGCGTCCTGCAGCACTTAATTATGACACAAAGTGCTGTCTGGTTGTAGTCCCTGGTGTAGGTGTTTTGTTAAAATGATGTAAAAGTGTGGCCATTTATCTAGAGCTGGTGTCCTGCCACGTCCTGTGATGTAATTATGAGGAGCTGCTGTCCTGCCACGTCGTGTCACGTAATTATGAGACAAAAGTCCTGATGTGGGTGTCTGTTATAGCGCAGCCACAGTTAAGATCTTGAAGACCTCCAAGATGGCGGTGGGATCATTAACTGCGCATGCGCCGTGTGTTCCCGTCGCCATCTTGGAGAACCTTGAGATGGTAACTGCGGGCTACTCTCGGCATCTTGACATCCTAACAGCACCTGTTCTCACGGGCGCTGTTAGGATTTCGGGCAGTGTGCTACATTGGGGGTGCTGGTGGTGGTACGGTGTGGTAGGCACCACTAGCGCCAGCGGACGTCATATTAATAGCTATGGCTGTAACAGACCTGTGGTGATGTCAGTCATGTGATCAGTCACGAGCCTGTGACGTTACCAGAGGTCCTAGATGCAGAGAGGTGAGCCGGAGGCAGTGGGTGCAAGGGAGGCAGGGACCGAGCAGGGAGGGGGAGACTGTGTGGACTGCTGGGAGCGGGCATGGGGAGCGCTAGTGGAAGGTGGCCATATTGTTACACCCCACATAATTGCCTTGTGGCCACTTCAGGGTGTATATGTGGCAGAAGTGACGTATGTAGCTTTACAACCGTACAGAAGTGGCCACAAGGCAGTTATGTAAGTAGATTATATTTGGAGTCAATCTCCAGAAATCTAGCACCCATACCATGTAAAATATTTTTCTACAAAGGCATCCAGGTCGTCTTATATTTGACAAAGTGCACTGCTTTTACAGTAAAGAATCACTTGTATAATGATTTTGAAGGTTTGTAGATGTGGTAGGTGCCCCCTCGGCATCATTCTAGGCATAGCTCATTAGCCATATCTGTACAGTCCATATATAGCCTCCTTCAATATTCAATATTGTTTCTTCCTAAAGGTTGATGGCAGAGCAGAATCAATTGACAAGAAGATCGCCCGGCTTGATGCTGAACTCATGAAATATAAAGACCAGATGAAGAAAATGAGGGAAGGGCCCTCCAAGGTATGACCTTAACAGTGCACAATTATATTGTATTGGGAACAGCTAAAATGTATTTCACGTAAGACAGAAAGGTGCAAATTTGTATAGTTCAAATATTAACTAGGGGTCATCGATTTAATATTGGTGGGGTCCGACTTCAGACACCCCCACTACACACATGGAGCAGACTTGCAATCAGGGCCGGCTCCAGATGTTTGCGGGCCTCGGGCGAAAGAGTCTTAATGGGCCCCTTTTACACTCCCCCTGCCCCTCCAAATTATATATGACACAAACAGCTCTGCTATATGCACACTACACATAGTACACACACAGCTCTGCTACATGCCCATAGACATAAATGACTCTGCTACACGCACATGTAGACACTCAGGTCTGCTAGATGCACCCAACACATAGTACACACACACAGCTCTACTACATGAACATACAGATACACATACACACACAGCTCTACTACATGAACATACAGATACAACACACACAGCACTGGTACATGCCCAATTCATGCACATACAGATACACGCTGCTCTACTACATGCACACTACACATAGACATACATGTCCATGGACATAGATGGCTCTGCTACACACACATGTAAACACACAGCTCTGCTACATGCACACTACACATAATACACACACACAGCTCTACTACATGAACATACATATACAGACACTGCACTGGTACATGCCTAATTCATGCACATACAGACACGCAGCACTGCTACATGCACACTACACATACAAATGCACATATGGCTCTGCTACATGGACACTACATACCCAGCTCTGCTACATGTACAATGCATGCACATACAAACACACACAGCTCTGCTCACGTATACAATACATGTACATACATATACACACAGCTCTGCTGCATGTACAATACATGCACATACAGATACACAACCTGCTCTGCCACATTGACACTACACACCTAGATCTGCTACATGTACAATATATGTACACACAGATATATACACAGCTCTTCTACATGCACAGATACACAAATACACACACATCCAGATACACACAGAGACACACATACAGATATAGATGCACACAGAGACGCATTCATACATACATAATCAGACACACTAACACAGATACACACACACATATTACCACATTCAGATTATCTTGGTCCATGCAGAGCAGGAGAGGAGGCACTGGGAGCTGCACGTAGGCTGCAGAAGTTAAGCAGTTTTTTCTAGGACCTTGATTACAGTCATGTGATCAGTCACATGACGGGAACTGGCAGGTCCTTCAGCCTCCATTCAGCTCATGGTAAGCTTGTTCTCCTGCTGTGTACCTATCACCTAGATCAGTACAGAGCAGGAGAGAAGGAGAGAGGGCCACTATCTGTGAGCGGCGTCTCCTCTGGTTCTGCTCACAGACAGCTGTGGGCTCTCACTGCTTCAGGGCCCTGGCATCTGCTCAGGTATGCTGGGTGCTGGCGCCGGGCCTGCCTGCAATGTATAACACCATCCAATGTGTAATGGTCACTGCCAGATACAGCACCATGGCCACTGTCCTCATGAAATAATGAGAGCAGTTCTGCAGCAGCTGCGGCTGCACAGTGCTGTTCTCTTCAGTCTCCTTCATCCAGCTGCTGGTCTGTGGGATGTAGAGAGTTGTACTCCCACCGAAATGGTATTACTGACCTATCTTCAGTACTGGTCATCACTCTATGTGAGTGATGTACTTTGTATGTGCATGTATGCACCCTCATACCCACCTTGTGTTAGTGTGTGAGTCCTTATTGTGGTTCTGCAGGCTGGCTCACCAAGCCTCCATGTAGGTGTGGCAATTATCTGAAACCTATTTGCCTAGTTTTCAAGTAATGCTCAGCCCATGAAGCAATGGTTTAAATTATGTCATTTTGTTATGTCTTGCAAAACTACAGATACAAGCGCTGATAATTTATAGACGTGTATGGTATTTCAATCCCTTTTTTAGAGAGAAAGTAGTTTTTCTTTCTTCAACATTTATATTATAGATTTACGTTTAATACTGTTACCATAATAGTGTAATATAATTATTTCTATACAATTTATTACCAGTTGCTTTCTTGCTATAATTCTCTCCAGTGCTGGACACAGATTGTATTCACTCACATTAGTCACTGTCTCCCGTGGTACAGTCTCAATCTAACCTCCCCATTTCAAGCACATATACATTGAGGTTGGTGTCATTAACCCCTTCACCCCCAGCCGATTTTTTCCATTTTTTTTTTCCCCTGCTTCCAAGAGCCATAACATTTTTTTTTTAATTTTCCTGTCAATATAGACATATGAGGCCTTGTTTTTTTTGCAGGAAGAGTTGTACTTTTGAATGATTTTATTAATTTTATGATACATTGTACTGAAAAACGGGAAAATATTCCAAGTGCGGTGAAATTTCCAAAAAAAAAGTGCATCATATTCACTATGTGGTAAAACTGATCTGTCAGTATGATGCTTCGGGTCGGTACGAGTTCGTAGATACCAAACATGTATACTGTTAGTGGTAACTAATTCGCCATTTTCCACGACCCGTAGCATGTCCATTTATTTTTTGCATCTTGAGCTGACGTTTCTAATGATGCCATTTTTGGGTAAATACAATGTTTTGATCGCCTGTTATTGTATTTTATTGCAATATTTTGGCAACAAAGAAAATTTAAATGTGGATTTTACATTTTGTTAGATCTGGCATTTTTGAATGCAGTGATACCAGATGTGAGTTTGTTTAATAGTTTTATTTTCAGTGATTCAAAAGTGGGGTTATTTGAACTTTTATTCTTTTCATATTTTTTTTAACTTTCTTTTTTTTTTTATTAACTTTTTCTTTATTTCACACTGCCACTTAGGGCGCCTCAGCACTACACTGTCCAATCACCTGTGTCGTGCAGAGAGGTGCTTCAGCATCCCTCTGCACAGTACACATGATCTCTTTCTGCCGGCAATGTTGCTCAAGCATCACTGTCAGGGAGTGATTCTTGACAGCATCCTGGGTCATCAGCTGATTGACAGTGCAGTCCAAAGGGTTAACTGTTATCTACTCTTGTCAGCTGCTCAGATAAGATGGCATGTGGAGGATGATGGAAGCTCAACCTGTGAGCTCACATCAAAGGGAGGGAGGCAGCCAAGGACATACAATTATGCCCTTGGTCGTGAAGGGGATAAAGGGATTGCCATACAAAGTTAAAGGGAACCTGTCACCTGGAATTAAGCCCCTACACTATCACTACCTGTCTCTACACCTTCCTAGCTGCTCCCTATCTATCCCTATCTGTGCTAAAATGGCCCTATAAAAGATTAGAAAAATGAATTCTAACTTACATAAGTCCGTGAGTAAAGGGACTGAGAAGGCGGTGCCAGGCCCCATGTAGCACTCCTCCATGCGGCTGTGCACGCCCCGCTGGGCGGCATTATTGTTTCTTCCTCTCTGCCCCTCAATTTGAAATCTCCCGCCCTATGGAAGCTTGTCATGCACCGAGCGTTACGTCACTTCCGGCCCGGTGCATTATGGGGCAGATCACATGATCAGCCTCAGTGCATTATGGGGCCGATCACGAGATCAGCCCGGCTTCAATAAGTGCATTGTGCATGCGCAGAGTCGGGCCGATCATGTGATCGGCCCCAGAATGCACTGAGGCTGATCACATAATCGGCCCCATAATGCACCGGGCCGGAAGTGACGTAGCGCCCAGTGCATGACAAGCTTCCACAGGGCGGGAGATTTCAAATAGAGGGGCAGAGAGGAAGAAACAATAACGCCGCCCAGCGGGGCGTGCTCTGCAGCATAGAGGAGTGCTACATGGAGCCTGGCACCGCCTTCTCAGTCCCCTTACTCACGGACTTATGTAAGTTAGAATTCATTTTTCTAGTCTTTTATAGGGCCATTTTAGCACAGATAGGGATAGATAGGTAGCAGCTAGGAAGGTGTAGGGACAGGTAATGATAGTGTAGGGCCTTAATTCCAGGTGACAGGTTCCCTTTAATTTTGATCATAGATGTTGGAATAATAAGCTAAATTTGATGTGTTTAAAAAAATTGTACCTGTGCTGAAATACTCTTATACATGGATGTGTCTGACAGTACAGGAACATAGACTATCTCAGCACAGGAGATGTGGCATGATCAGTCTATGTTCCTGTATGGTCAGACACATCCATTACACTGCACATAGCAGGGACACATATATAAGATTATCTCAGCACAGGAGATGTGGTATGATCAGACCATGTCCCTGTACGGTCAGACACATCTATTACACAGTACATAGCAGGGACACATATATAAGATTATCTCAGCACAGGAGATGTGATATGATCAGACCATGTCTCTGTACAGTCAGACACATCCATTACACAGTAGGGACACATATATAAGATTATCTCAGCACAGGAGATGTGGCATGATCAATCTTATATATGTGTCCCTACTATGTACTGTGTAATGGATGTGTCTGACTGTACAGAGACATGGTCTGATCATATCACATCTCCTGTGCTGAGATAATCTTATATATGTGTCCCTGCTATGTACTGTGTAATAGATGTGTCTGACCGTACAGGGACATGGTCTGATCATACCACATCTCCTGTGCTGAGATAATCTTATATATGTGTCCCTGCTATGTGCAGTGTAATGGATGTGTCTGACCATACAGGAACATAGACTGATCATGCCACATCTCCTGTGCTGAGATAATCTTGTATATGTGTCCCTACTATGTACTGTGTAATGGATGTGTCTGACTGTACAGGAACATAGACTGATCATGCCACATCGACTGGGAAGGGGAGGACGGAAAAGAATACACAGACATTACAGCATGGGATCAGAGCTGCTTTATCATCCTGTGCTGTAATGTCTGTATACTCTTTTGCTTCCTCCTCTGCTCAGGAGTTGTTGTATGATCTGATCATGTCCCTGTACAGTCAGACACATCCATTACACATTACATAGCAGGGACACATATATAAGATTATCTCGGCACAGGAGATGTGGTATGATAAGACCATGTCCCTGTACGGTCAGACACATCCATTACTCAGTACATAGCAGGGACACATATATAAGATCTCAGCACAGGAGATGTGGTATGATCAGACCATGTCCCTGCACTGTCATACACATCCATTACACAGTACATAGCAGGGACACATATATAAGATTATCTCAGCGCAGGAGATGTGGTATGATCAGGCCATGTCCTTGTATAGTCAGACACATCCATTACACAGTACATAGCAGGGACACATATATAAGATTATCTCAGCACAGGAGATGTGGTATGATCAGGCCATGTCTCTGTACGGTCAGACACATCCATTACTCAGTACATAGCAGGGACACATATATAAGATTACCTCAGCGCAGGAGATGTGGTATGATCAGACCATGCCCATGTACGGTCAGACTCTGCCATTACACAGTACATAGCAGGGACACATATATAAGATGATCTCAGCACAGGAGATGTGGTATGATCAGGCCATGTCCTTGTATAGTCAGACACATCCATTACACAGTACATAGCAGGGACACATATATAAGATTATCTCAGCACAGGAGATGTGGTATGATCAGGCCATGTCTCTGTACGGTCAGACACATCCATTACACAGTACATAGCAGGGACACATGTATAACATTATCTCAGCACAGGAACATTTTTTTTTTTCTTCTAAACACATCCAATTGTGGAACTTCTATTTTGGAATAGTGAGAAATCAGCTTTGAAAGCTAATAGTTATATTGGTGTGTATTTCTGGGGGTAGGAAGAACCACTACTGTTTTTGTTGTTTTTGTTCGGTATACGGTCTTGACTTTCAATGTGGTGCATTGTTCATTGTCTAGATGTCGGTTGTTTTGATCGGAAAAAGTGGCGTTGATGTCGATGTGAACAGGGCCTTATGGAAATAATTGTTAATTATGTTCACATAAAGAAGTGATTGTCTGAACTGCTGTAGTAACTATCCAATTGCTTGTACAGAATTAAGGAGGCTCCGGACTGGTGCTCTCCATTTTTTCTATACACCTGCACACAGCGATCGCTGTAGTCTTCATGTGTGTAAGTGGATGTAGAATATGGAGTATAGGCACAGATGATATCAGTGGCTGTGGAGTCAGTCGGTCCATTTTGGTGGTGTTGGAGTTGAGTCGGTCTAAAATGGACTGACTCCTAAAATATATTCTAAATCAGGCACAGTCGTTCAATGCAGAATGTGCTGAATATTATTGTTATGAATTATGTGCAATCTAAAATCTTGATTATTGTATCAAAATAATTAAAAGCCTGATGTTCACATTGTACTGCAAGAAATGTATCACTTAAACATGCACTGTGTATGAGGGAGTCAGAGTCGGAAAAATTGAGTGGTTTGGCTTACCGACTCCACAGTCGTAGATGATATGGGGAATAAAACTGTGATAATGGTGTTAATTGGGGAAACATCCCACAAACTCTCGAGATATATAGGACACACAAAAAGCACCATAGGGCCATTTCTGAGGGGGAACTGAAAGATACTGAGCGAAGACTTGCTCATCTGGAGGATTGTGTGAGACACAACCACTATTGTAGCATATAATGGCTGCAGCAGTCCCAGCGATAAACACCATGTTCCAGTGGAGAAAAGGGTTACAAGCCACCCAGGGCTGTGGAGTCAGGAAGCCAAACCCCCAACTCCACAATTTCCCTAACTCCGACTCCTTCATATATGGCTTATGTTTAAGTGATGTTTATTGTAGTACAAATGTGAACATCAGGCTCTAATCATTATTATACAATAATCAAGATATTTAGATAGAACATAATAATAATAATAATAATAATAATAATATTCAGCACATTCTGCAGTGAAGTACTGTACCCAATTTACTATATATTTTGGAGTCAGGGCATTGTATACTGACTCCAGCTCTGCAGCCCTGCTGCCATGGAAGGGAAGCTTCAGCCAGGATCCTGGATCGTTTTGGAGATCAACTCCTTACTCTGGAATAATCCCCATTATTACAAGTATCACCGAAATGCATAGAATCCAAATCACTACCCAGGATCTTATATGAAGTGTTCTTTCCACAGCCCGGCTGCTTTTAACCCTTTTCTTCACTGAAGGGACTTTAATGAGGAAGGTTTTGTAGTCACACCTGTGAGATCGGATCACATGCAGAATGAGCCCTTCTGCTGAGTAAGTGGGTGTGGGGTATCGGAATGTGTGTTCTCTGCAGATCTATTATGAAATCATGTGACTCGTGACATGTCATGTGATGGCAGGAGTGACCTCATCACTGCACAAACATGTCATTACCGATCATATATTGATAGTGCTCCGTCTGCCTCAATAGAAGCTTACAGTGAACACATCTATTCTTAGGGGAAAGAAATGACTGAAGAATAAAACGTCTGCAGTTTCTTTGTAGCATTATTAGCTGAGGTTTCAGTGTAGAAAGTCACTTCTGTTTCTTAGTTTGTTTCAGAAAGATATCTATAATGAATGTTTTATATTGTATTGAGTTCAAGGCATCTAATAAGTGTTACCTATTCTAATATTAATACTGTAATTGTAAACATACCAGGCGTGTACCTGCAGCTGAAACTTTCCATTATCTTTTCAGAACATGGTGAAGCAAAAAGCCATGCGAGTCCTGAAGCAGAAAAGAATGTAAGTGGAGCTGTCCTTAAGGAACATATGATCGGTGCCCTGATTGATTGTGAGGATGTATCGATTACCTGAACGGCTTTTCTTGGGAGACGTATTATGTCGACATGTACTAGTGCATCTCAATGAATTAGAATGTCATCAAAAAGGTAATTTATCTCAGTAATTCAATACATAAAGTGAAATGCATGTATTATATGGAGTCATTACACACAGAGTGATCTATTTCAAGTGTTTATTTATGTTAATGTTAATGATTATGGCTTACAGCCAATGAAAACCCAAAGAGGTAATTATATCAGAAAATTAGCAAGGATGAAGGATCTGAGAGATAAAATATTACATATCAGAGGCTTTACCTTGTGTGGTTGTGAGAGTCACAACCACTATAAAAGCATATCACGACTGCTGCAGTCCCCAGCGTGGTGTATATAGAGTAGGGAGGATGAAGGGTTAAAAATCACGGAACTGTATTCCACGAGACATCAAAGGGTGAATACAATATTGATTTTTAGTCAACGCGTTTCCTCAGGACACATCAATATCATATTGGGCAAGCACGGTGGCTCAAGTGGTTAGCACTGTAGCCTTTGCAGCACTGGAGTCTTGAAGTCCTGGGTTTGATTCCCACCAAGGACACTAAGGACAACATCTGCAAGGAGTTTGTATGTCCTCCCCGTGTTTGCATGGGTTTCCTCCGGGCACTCCGGTTTCCTCCCACATTGTAAAGACTAGGATGTCTAGGATGATAGGATATTTAGATTGTGAGCTCCAAGTGAGACAGCATTACTCATGTACAGTATGTAAAGTGCTATGGAATCAATAGCGCTATATAAATGAATAAATTATTATTATTATTATATTGTTATGTTTCAGGGCACCTCAGGGAGTCCCGAAATACGTTGACTAATAAATCAATATTATATTCACCCTTTGATGTCTCGTGGAATTCAGTACAGCAGCATGGTTTTTAACCCTTCATCCTCCCTATAATTTGCGGAGGTAATGTCCTTCGGGTTTTCACTGACTGTAAGCCATAATCATCAAATAAACACTTGAAATAGATCACTCTGTTTGTAATGGCTCTATATAATATATGCATTTCACTTTATGTATTGAATTACTGAAATAAATTAACTTTGATATTCTAATTCATTGAGATGTGCCTGCATCTGTGAGCTGTGGAGTCAAGAAGCCAAGGATCCCAATCCTATTATTCCACTTTGGCTCTGCACAAATAGCCAATAATTATCTATAGTAAATTCTTCAGGTTAATAGCGTTTTTTCACATGATAGAGGTTCCCTTTAACTAATAAAGAAAAAACTGTTTTGGAGTAACTTAAGCTTTTTACAACTTATGAGATACTATGTTTGTCACAAGTCATCTCTTTGCTGGCAGATGATAGCTGAATTAGTCAGCCGTCACCTTCTAACAGCTACGGGTGGGGCAGTGAAAAGTAGAAAAAAAAAATGTTTTAAAAATAGTGTGTAAAAGTTTGAATCACCCTCTTTTTTTCATTTGTAAAAAACAAACAAGCAATACTGCACTGGTTGTTAATGGTGGGGCACATAGCAGATAAGATAATGCTTTTTTTTGTGCCATATGACTGATTTTATTACTTTTATCTGTGCTCTGCTGAAAACTGCATTTTTGGGTGCTGTGGTTGCGGCCAGCATCTACCAGCACTGTGAGTGCATTTCCACAAAGTCACTCACCTCTCTTAATGCATTGCTCTCACTCAGGAGCCAGCATCAGCTCTGTTCAGTCACAGCTCCCGATAACAGGCTGAGGTTCAGAGCTACTCTTATGGTAATTCAGCTATACAGACGGGGGAGGGGGGGGTTATTTCTAATCACACTACACACTAACACAGTGTTAGTGTGATGTATAGCAGAGAAGGGTTAAAGATCATGACTGAGCAAAGAAGGAGTCAGATGACAGAGCTTGTAGTTTACACTGAACCTGACGGAGCTTAGCCCTGTGCTGTATCCTGAGGTGATCTGGTACATTGTTTTCTTCACCAGCTGCAGTCAGGATTGTAGGCCACGCCCCCACCCTTGTACGGTTACATGCCAATATTCAGTTTGAAGATGGATCTGACCGAGAATGAACATATGTGTGTTTCACACACAGTCTAGTGAGGACATCTTGTGGAAGGTTTATGAATTGTTTCCTTCCAGATTGCATTAATAAAGTATAATTGAAAGTTTATTATAATTACTTGCTCCACATTATTATTATTATTATTATTATTAATAATAATAAATAAAAATTTAAACAGCGGTTACACTGTAATAAAATTAAGGAATAAAAAAAATATATATTTGTTTTTGCTGCATTTGTAAAAGGCCAACCTATGAAAATATAAAATGAATTAATCTGATTGGTAGACACCATAATAAGAAGAAAACAAAACACCACACTTGCTATTTTTGTTGGACGCTGCAACAATGGAATAACTGTAAAAACAGGTGAATAAAACATCCTATATATCCCCATATAACATCAAAACTAGCACTCTGAACCCAGAAAACAAACCCTCACACAGCTCCATATCCTGAAAATAAAAAATGATACGGCTCTTTTGTTGTGACGCAAGTAATTTTTTTTTTTTTTTTATACAAATTGTGGCCTTTTTTTAACCACTGAAATAAAACAAAAGCTATACATGTTTGGTATCTATGTAATCATACTGGCCTCGAGAATAATATTGCCATGTCAGTTTTACTGTAAAAATGAATGCTGTAAATAAGCCCAAAAACAATTCAAGAATTGCACTTTGTTTTGCTATTTTGCAACACTTTGAATCTTGTTTGTTTTCCATTACATCATATGGTAAAATGGATGACGTAATTCAAAAGGACAAGTTATTCCACAAAAACAAGCCCTTACATGGCTATATTAACTGAAAAATAATGTTAAGGCTTTTGGAATAAAGCCTCAATGGCAAAGGTGGGGGCAACACAGAGGCAAAATACCGATGTGACAACCACTCTCAGCCTACCATATCATGGAGGGGGTGATTGGTGGTATTATATATGCACACAGATGAGGTTTGCATTGGGCAGGGGGTCCCCAACCACCGGTCCGCGGACCGGGCCGTGGGGGGTCTGTGTGCCGGTCCGTAGACCAGCACTACCCAGAAAGTGTGCTCTGAGGCGGCTCAGAGTGGTGGATGCTGCCCGCTTCCTGCCCAGTGATGCGTCCCCGCCCACCGTGCCCCACACCTGCAGCTACGCCGCTCTGAGCTGATTTCTGCCTCTGCTGTGTAGATGTACGAGTGGAGACGTGGGCCAATCACAGTGCAGCAGCCATTCCCTGATTGGCCAGTGGCTACTGCGCTGTGTTTGGCCGACGGCTCCGCTCGTACATCTACGCAGCTGAGGCAGTGAGCAGAGCGGCGCCAACTGCAGTGTTGGACCGGTGAGCATAGTGTGTGTGTGTGGCTATGTGTCTGTGTGGCTGTATCTGTGGCTGTGTGTTGATGGGGGCTACAAGTAAATGATGGGTAGGCTGCTGCAAGTGGATATGAGGATGGCTGCTGCAAGGGGGATGGATAGTAGGTCTGGGGGATGTGGAAATATGGGCTGCTGCAGGATGAGGGGTTGTGATGCAGGGATGATGGGGAAGATTGGGGATTTTGGGCTGCAAGGTGATGGGATTGGGATGAGGGATGATGGCTGCAAGGATGATGGGATATTGGGCTGCAAGGGTGATGGATATGTGGCTGCAGGGATGATGGGATATGTGAAATGCAAGGGGATGATGGGGGCTGCAAGGGGATGATGGGGATATTGTGGGCTGCAAGGGGATGATGGGGATATTGTGAGATGCAAGGGGATGATGGGGCTGCAAGGGGATGATGGGGATATTGTGGGCTGCAAGGAGATGATGGGGATATTGTGGGCTGCAAGGGGATGATGGGGATATTGTGAAATGCATGGATGAAGAGGAATTAGGCTGCAAGGGAATGATGGGATATATTCGGGGCTGCAAGGGGATGGAAAAATAAGAATTCTGAATAAGATGTAGCGAACTTCAGGGGATAATGGTATTTGATCTCCACCGGGTCTCCATAGTCCACACCTAGATCAAAGGCCCTCCCGTGTGCCACAAGCCTGCGGTCCTGGATAAAATGGTCTGAAGCCGGATCCCGATGCATAACAGTTGGGGACCATGGTATAGGGCATCATTTCGTACAGATACATGTTGATGCAAAGTGTCTGTATCAGCCTAATGATCTGGCCTATATATTAGATCAGGTGGGCCGCCCAGCACTATAAAATGCATCACATTACCCTGGACTGAAACGCATGTAACATCTTCAATCTGGTTTTAATTCAATATCCAGCAATCCCACCTCCATGATATGTATCAAGAGTTGTCACCTAGTCAAACTTGCACTCCTGTTCCTTATAAATGAGTCTGTCACCTAATGCATCGTGTTCCCTGTGCTTTATTCAGAGTTTGTTTTATCTGTCCATTCTGGTAAGTTGCTCTGGACAAAGAAATAAATGAAAATCGATTTAAAGGCTATGCTCCCTACTATGTCTGTGTCCTAATTATATTATATTCATGTTTAGATCCCTGTGCCCAATTATAAATCCCATGCCTGTTCCTACTTTTGAGTCTGGGGTTGTGTTTGGTGACCTTGCTGTTTGTTCTTGATGAATGTTGCTTTTCACAGCAGCAGGAGCTTGGTAATCTCTGATGATGATGACCATGCAGCATTTATTTGTACATACAGCTACAGTACACAAAGTAATAATGAATATACATATTTCAGGTATGAACAGCAAAGAGATAATCTAAATCAGCAATCCTTCAACATGGAGCAAGCCAACTACACCATCCAAACCCTGAAAGACACAAAGACTACGGTAGGTGCCTGTGGCTTGTATAGAATATCCAATGAATGTAAATGTGCCTAGCATTAGCCCCTAACTACCCCAGGTTAGGTACGTATACAGTGGAGTCCCCGAATTCAAGACTATAATATCCCCAACGCCATTTGAATAAACATTGTTTTTCCTGTATAAGACTTGATGATTCTGCCTGATCTGTGAACACGCCAGGCACAGACTCCAGGAGCCCTCCATAGACACTTGCTATATTCATTTTATTCTCCTTTATAATCCTTTGTAGGATTTGCCCAGCAGACTGTTACCCACAATACACTGTCGTCAACTAGGGCATCAGACTTTAGCAGAATTTTTCTTCAGAATTTCCCATATAAAAAGATGTTTTAATGCTATCTCAGACTTTGAGTTGAATTTGTATTATTTGTTGGATATAAATTAATCTGTAGACTAGTTTCATTAGAAGAACTGTATTATACCTTACCAGTGTGGACTCCCACTAATGAACTGTTGGAGACATTTTTGTGCGTTTTTCATGATAATTGGGTTGCAGATGTGCCGAAACAACTGAATTCTCAAACATTTAAAGTAAGAAGTAAATATATTTTGGGGAAAACACTACCATTCCTGCTCTGCAGTCATTACCATCAGTGGGCATGTTTCCATGTAGAGCTCCAGCTGATAGTGGTCTGAATGGGCCCAATTCTTTTCATTTAAAAGGCCCCGTTTGGACATTTCTGGAAAGTTTTAACTATATCAAAGAACAATTAAAAAGCAAAAAAAAAAAAAAAAAGTCAGTTAAAGCCTTATTCTAATGAATGATGGGCCTGGCACGTTGAAGTGATTGTTTTAAGAACAGAACCACCACCAGTAGTGTCCGCCATTGGCTGATTCTCCTCTCCCCAAATACATGTATTCTTGGCCAAACCGAGGGGGATCAGGGGATCGACGTCTAAAGTGTGCGATCACCCATGTCATAATTTAAGGTGAAGGAGTTTGATTTGTTGCTGATCGAAGACTATCAATTTATCAAATCATAATTTAACCCTAAAATCTCAATCTTTATTGGTTTCTGCAAATATCACAAACAACAAGACAAAGATAAAAACTAGGTGCACAGAAGTGTGGAAGGAAAAAGATATCCTTATCTCATCCCTCCCTCCTTTCCACTGCCTGTCTGCGGATGTCAGCACCCTAGTATCGATTTGGTGCCCCCGCTCGCCGGCGGCTGTCCCTGCACTTGCCTGTGCTGACCTGTAAGCAGGAAAAAAGTGCTCTATTCTGATACACTGCCTAGGGTCAAAATCACCAGTGTGCTCAGAACTAGACACCTGTGTCCTAGTATTAAAAAGCCTGATGTCCCTCGCACTCCTACCCTACCTGTCCGCGGAGGTCGGTGCCCTATAGTTGCAACATGGCGCCCCACTTCTCATAGGCTGTTGCCTCAAATGTCCCTGTAGATGTCCCCCTAGCAAGGAGACCTCACTTTCGAAGACTATCTAAACACAAGGAGAATATAGTAAACCTATGGAAAGCCACAGATAAGTAACGTATGACATTTTTACTTAATTTTTTTTAATCAAGGTTGATGCAATGAAAATTGGCGCAAAGGAAATGAGAAAAGCCTACAAGAAAGTCAACATTGATCAGATTGAGGTAAATATTAAAAGATGTATAGGTGTTTATTTCTTAAGATGTAGTTACCTTTATTCTATTTTTCTTAGCACAGAAGTAACAGCCGTATTTGAGCAATGGATGATTTATCACAGGGCAAAGTAATAGCCATCCATCAGTGCTTTTCTTTTAAAGGTATACTGATGCTTTTAGCTGTACAGTTCACTGTATTCGTCCCCCATACACATTATACTAATGTTGGCCTTCTCCACCAATATTGCCGGGTTCAGCCAACAGTCTAATGTGTATGGGGGCACCGGTCCGCTGATTGTCGAGGAGATGTCAGTCGCACGCAATCCCCCCTTCAAACTATCGATTACATATTACTCCAGGAGGTTGGCCGCTCTAAGGTTACATTCACACACAACATTTTAGATCAGTTTTTTTGGGGGGCCTTTTTCTCTCTTTCTGCTGCAAAAGAGGATCAGCTTTTGAAAAAAAAACACACCCGAAAACAGATAATCTGTTTCTCATTAGTTTTTGGTGGGATTTTTTCTGCATTTACAATGGTTTCAATGGGAAAAGTGGATCAGAAAAACGCCACAGAAACTAACATGCCCTCTCTTTGGACGGATCACTTTTCAAGCGAAAAACAGAACAGACCATAAATTCTCAGTCTGAATGGCAAAAAGTGAAAACCCATTGAGATCCGTTCACTGCATTTTACTGCAAAAAGTGGCTTAAAAAAAACGGAGCAAAAACACAGTATGAATTAAGCCTAAGATTACAATAAGAATATGTAGATAATATATAGATCTTACGTGAGATCTTTTTACACTTCAAAATTTCTTGTATTATAAATTACTGTGTTTGTGGTAACTACCAATGTACCTGTACAGGACTTACAAGATCAACTGGAAGATATGATGGAGAATGCAAATGAAATCCAAGAATCACTGAGCCGTAGTTATGGGACACCTGAAATTGATGAGGATGATCTGGAAGCCGGTAAGAAAGCCTGACTGCCTTCTCACACCCAGAGGCAGAAATATATATCTAAGGCCCCTTTCACACAGGCATTTTTTTGAAAATGCGTCAGATCCAGTCAAAAAACGCATCTGCCGCATTTTCCGCCTAACGGCTGCACTTAGGCACAGTTGCGGCAAGCCCCATGCATTGTCTGTGGGGCTTGCGGCAAGTGTGGTTTTGGCAGATGCAATTGTGAAAAGAACCGCGGTGAGCGGCGTTTTTTTCCGCGGCTGCATCTGCCGAAACCGCACTTGCCACGTCTGCCACACACTTACCTCAAGCCCCATAGACTGTGCATCTGGCTTGCCACAAGTGCAGCCGCTAGGCAGAAAATGTAGCAGATGCGTTTTTTTGACTGGATCTGCTGCGTTTTAAAAAAAAAAACCCAGTTTGAAAGCACCCTAACCAGATTATATGGAAATGGATACAGTTTTTTTTTAAATAATATCTGCTTGTAAAATAATCTGAACGCAGCATAAAGTTAGGGCATGATTAGAGATGTCACTAGGCTGTGTTTTACTGTACAATCAGTGTTTAGTAAGCAGGAGATTATCACTAAACCACTAAAGGACAACTGACCTTATGCCTTCCATTTATTGACAGCTTTCTGTCGATGTGCATTGGACATAAAGTTACTATTTGGTGGTATACACAGCTTTGTATTAAGAGATACATCATTGGAATAAGAGTTGATCTGTACAGATTACATTCCCTGTTTCCCCGAAAATAAGACGTCTTATATTAATTTTTGCTCCCAAAAGGTGCCCCATGTCTTATTTTCAGGGGGTGTCCTATTTATCCTTGAAGAATTCATATTTATTGTTCAACAAAAAAAAAATGAACATTTATCATCCCCTTGCAGCCCCCAATACGGTTTCCCCATCATCCACTTGCAGCCCCCAATAAGGTATCCCCATCAACCCCATAATCCCCCCAATATGGTATCATCATCAAAACACAGGGACACACACACTCAGGTTCACATACTCGGAGACACACACTCGGGGACATACTAGGGGACACACACACACACAGGCACACGTTTCACTGGTCCACAGCTGCATTCGGGCGCTGCGCTCGGTTCCCTGCCGTTATCCCAGTGCCGTCAATGCATGTAGTCCGGCACCGATCTCATCTCCCTGCCTCAGATGTCGTAGGTGGTTGGTGCCCCTGGGCGGCCAATCACAGGCCAGTAGCCCTCGAGGCGGTCAATCACATGCCAGAAGCTGACATCATGCGCCGACTGGCCTGTGATTGGCCGGGACAGCGGTGGGGGACAGGGAGTAAAGAGCAGTGCCTGACTACATGCATCGGTGGCATCAGGACAGTAGTAGGGAAAGGGGGGGCTGGAGGAGGAGGCAGTGCTGCATGCCCTGGTCTTCTAATCGGTGGCATGCTGTTCTTTTAAAAAAATAAATAAATAAATAATAAATTGTATGCCTTATTTCTCTGTCGCCTCATTGGGGGACACAGGACCGTGGGTGTTATGCTCCTGTCCACTAGGAGGCAACACTAAGTAGATCTGAAAGAGAGTAAAGTGGCTCCTCCTCTGCAGTATACACCCACAGGGCAGGCACTGCCTCACCAGTTTTTTTGCTTAGTTTTTTGTCTTAGGAGGCACACACATTTTTTCCCCTCTCCGATCATCAAATTTTTTTATTTTTTTTTATTTTGCAAGACCCTTTTTATACAGAAGAAAAGTGGGTCTGGCACGACCCCCGGCATGCTCCCTCCCCGCCCCAGACTGTAGGGTTGCAGGGTTGAGGTTGAGATTCCTATTCATATGTCATCCTCCTTCCCCATACCCCTCGCGGATACTGGGTTGAAGTCGAGATATCCCCGGATCCTCCATCAATGATGTCGAGAGCAGCATTACTGCTGCCCAGGACCTCCATCTGGATGTTGAGAGCAGGATTCCTCCCTAATAGCATTAGGTAGAGGCAGCACCAGGTGCAGGCCCCTCTGGGCTCCTGCATGTCAGCAGCTCCCAGCAGCAGCAATGGTGTTTACCTGCTTCCACAGAGCCACAACTGATACTGCGGATTCTGGGAAGTCTGGGGCAAATGGGGTGTAATAAGGGTCCATCCCAACCTCCCCAAGTCTTATGGCGCCCAGCGTAAGATCCATCTGACTACCCGCGCCGGCCTGCCTCTATTTCTGGGCACAGCAACTAATTGAGGCCCCGGCTTCGGCCTACCGGTAACCACCGCCTACAGCCTGCCCCTCCCCCCCCCGTCCCCCCCAGATGACACGATTTGCATCATCAGCGTCATCACAGAGGGCGGACCGTCTGCCTTGCAGCCGCCCCGCCCCTTCCTGCTTCATCTCCAGCACTCTGCACACAGCGCCAGTCATCACAGCACGTGCACCGATATTACAGTGCAGCATCTCTGACTCCACTGGACCGTCGGTCTCCGGGGGGGGCACAGGACCAAGGGCTAGGCTGCCTGATATGCACTACAGGCGGTGATGGCTATCATCTGCTGTGGATCTTTTCTGATACTCTGCGTTACACCCTGTGCAGGCATTTCCTCCCAGCAGGTGCAGCAATGTCGGGCACGTAGTAAGATCGCAAAGGCCACTACTACTTTCTATGCTACCTGCACTGAGTGCAAGGCCTCAGTTACCTGGTGGATACTCTTCCCCTCACTGCCCACACTGCATGCAAGTTTCGACGCCAGAGCCCCCCATATCCCTGGCACCCACCACTGCACTGACTACCTCGCCAGAATGGGCTATCATTATGTCGCAGTCTATATCTCAATCCTTTGAGAAACTGTCCTCAACTCTGCTCTAGGCTATGCTGAGCCACTCGACCCCCTGCACTGCAACACAGACCTCACAGTCCTCCCAGGCATAGGCCTCGGACGCTTGATATAACATCTAAACCTACTGGCCCAGGACGTAAGAGGTCTCAGAGGTACCCCTCTCCGGCCTCTTCCAACAGCTTTAGAGGGTTTCATAGCAGGCATACTCCCCCCGGAGTCACATGACTGAGATGAGCACTCTGACCAGGAATTTGACACGTCCTTGGATCTAGAGCCACCAGACTCTGATGCTCTAGTAGAAGACCTAGTTACATCCATTAACCAGGTCCTAGAGGTCTCTGACCCTCCAATTGAGTCCCCAGCAAACAAGGTGTCATTTAAGCAGCCAAAGAAAACACATAGATATTTTGCAGATCATCCTGAATTCCAGTTACTGGCAAGGTCCATTTTTTTTTTTTCCAATAGATTTTTATTGGTTTTCCAGTTTGCATATAAAAACAAGACAGTACAACTGTCAAAAACAAATTACAACAATTCACGACAAGGAACATGAGGGGGGGGAGGAATATAGGGGGGAGATGGAGGGTATAGGGGACAAGGGGATAGTAGGTAGGAGAACCCTACGGAAAAAATATGTAATATACACATATATATGGCTGAATAGGAATTCCAGTACAACACCACGTTAAGAATAACAAACAGTAATGAAAATAATGAAGACAAGAGGCAGCCAGAGTGCGGCAACCTCGTATCATAATTGTTTGGCATAGGATGAGGAAGACCATAGATCCCAACCGTTCAATACTCTATTTTTGACATTAAAATCATGCGCTAGAATAATCTCATGTTGCATGTGAAGGTTAAGTTGCGAGATTACTTCCTCCTTTGTGGAGAGGATGGTTTCTTCCAGTGCCTAGCTATACAGGTTCTAGCTGCTATCAACACATTAGACAGTATGGGTCTAATTAAAGAGGGGACATCATCCAGACCAATGCCCAATAGGGCCATTGGGGCATCCAGAGATAGGGGAATGCCAGTGATCTCTGTTATTAAGGATGTAACCTGATTCCAGAAGGTCTGCACTAGGGGGCAGAACCACCACGTGTTCCATAGTACCGTTGTGTTGGCAGCCTTTCCAGCACAAACTAGAGAGAGCTGGGTTGAATTTGTGTAGTCGGAGGGGTGTTAAATACCAGTTTAACTGGAGTTTTTTGGCCTGTTCTAGATGGTTAAGGCATGAAGAGTATTTGGATGCATGGGAAAACGCAGTATGCCAAGACTTGGCAGGAGCAGTAAAAGAGAGTCGGCGTTCCCAGGCCTCCATATAGGGGAGCTTTCTTCCATCCAAAGGGACCATTAAGGCCCGATATATAATAGAAACTCCCCGTTGAGTAGATGATGTTTTAAAATACCGTTGGAGAGAATCTTCTCCAAGTGGGATTACCCGAGGTGGCAAACCGACTGTGTTCAGTAAGTGGCGGACCTGAAGATATTGATAAAATACCTGGTTAGGAAGTTTAAATGTTTGTACAAGATCAGGAAATAACTGAACGCCACTATCATCCAGGATGTCCCTTAGGAAACGGACACCTCTGGTTTTCCATTGAGTCAGGGAGATATCGGGGATCAGCGACTCTAGTGCTTCGAGGGAGATATAGTGAAATAGAAAGGGGAGATGAGATCTGCCCAATGAGTGCCAAAGTCCCAAAAGTGCGCCCATAGTGTGCAAAGGAGCGTTACGGTCCAGCGTCTGTAAAAGGCCGGCCTCCAACTGAAGTCTCAGTGACCCAGTGGGGCATAATGAGATTCTATTTGCACCCAGCGGGAAGGAAGGATCTCCCCCGTCCACCAAAGTTTGGCTGGATCTAAAAGAGCAGCCTTATGGTAAGATAATACATCAGGGACACCCAATCCTCCCTGTTTGTGAGGAAGAATCATAATGGCATGAGAAACTCTGTGTGGTTTGCCACTCCAAATAAATGAATTAAGTATGGACTGTAGTCTAGATATGCACTTACGGGAAATGATAAGGGGAGACATCTGAATAGGTATATTAGTTTGGGAAGGATAAGCATTTTGATCAAATTTATTCTGGCAATCCAGGAGAAGCACAGAGGAGAGAGCCTGTTGAGTTCAGTTCTAATATCAGTGGTGACCAAATCACAATTTCGTTTGACTATGTTATGCAGCTGGGTGACATAGATTCCCAGGTAAGTAAAACCTTACGGTGTCCAAGTAAATGTGAATAGTCGACGTATAGCTTCCTGTGTTGAGGATGCGATATTTACCGGATAAAGTGTAGATTTATGTGTATTAAGCCGGTAATGGGAGGCTGCAGAGAAGTCTGTAAGAATATCCATAATCTTTTGCAATGAGGGGAGAACATTGACGCATGTGAAAATGACATCGTCAGCATATAGGCCGACTTTGTGTTCAACTTCCCCTATTACAATACCCCTAATCTGTGGTTCCGCCCTGATACGCGCTGCCAAGGGTTCCATAACTAACGCAAATATCAGGGGGGAGAGGGGACATCCCTGGCGGGTGCCATTTGAAATATCAAAGGAGTCCGAAAGAAAGCCGGAGGCTCGGACGGAAGCATTAGGGTGTGTGTACAACGCCATAATAGCTGACAGAACAGGACCAACAAATTTCTGTAGAACTGCTTCAACGTACCCCCAGTGCACCCTGTCAAACGCCTTTTCCGCATCAAGAGACAGGAGAACACCGGGGGCACCCGCACGTTCCATGACATCCAGAATGTTAATAAGGTGTCTGGTTCCATCACGAGCCTGTCGGCCTGGTACGAATCCAACCTGGTCTGGATCAATGAGAGACGGAAGAATTTCCATCAATCTCGATGCCCACACCTTTGCATATAATTTAATGTCACAATTGAGCAGTGCGATCGGGCGGAAGTTACCAGGCGAGGTAGGAGATTTCCCAGGTTTGGGTAATGTAGATATGATTGCTTCCAGACTCTCTCGTCGGATGTCCCCCCTGTTGCGCCAGAACTCAAACAATCGTAGTAAATAGGGAGACAGGACAGGGAGGAAATTCTTATAATATTGAACGGGGAAACCATCAGGACCAGGGGCTGTATTCGTTGCAGAGGACTTAAGTGCATGATTTATCTCCAGTTCTGTGAGGGGCGCATTTAAGCTACACAATTGGGAAGGAGTTAATTTAGGGAGAGAGACCCTATCCAGAAAAGCAGATATTGTCTCCGTTGTAGGCTGAGGGGTATCAGAGGAGCGATGTAAATTATATAAAGATTCATAATAAGAACGGAACTCATCAGCAATCCGCAAAGGGTTCCGGATCTGTTTACCCGCAGCAGAGACAACATAAGGAATCTTAAACTGCGCCATTTTTCTTCTGGTTCTACGGGCTAGGAGAGAACCCGCCCTGTCCCCCATACCGTAATATTTAGCTTTTAATTTTTTCAAGTTATTCTCAGCTTTCTGGAGAAGTAGGGTCCTAAGGTGATGTCTAGTATCCGTTAAAGACTGCAATAGAGTAGGGGTAGGGGTGGACTTGTGTTGTGTTTCTAGAGATTGTAGTGAGTTTAACGTGTCCTTCTGGTCCGCCATGTACCATTTCTTGTGTAAGGACGCCAATTTAATAAAAATTCCTCTGAGAACTGCTTTATGTGAAAGCAATAATACTTCGTCCTGTACATCTCCATTATCATTATGGGTGAAGAACTCCTTCAGATGTTCAGAGATCTCCTCAACGACCTCAGCATTAGTTAGCAAGTACGTGTTAAGTTTCCATGTATAGGGTGGCCTGACAGCTGAAGGGTCGTCAATTTGCAATGTGGTGGGAGCATGGTCTGACCACGTTATGCTGCCAATTCCTGCTCGTTTGCACTGATGTAAAAGAGAGCCGTCTACCAGAATTAAGTCAATACGGCTATATGATTGGAATCTTGCAGAGAAAAACGTGTAATCACGTTCCTCACCGTGATGATACCGCCACACATCATGCAGACCATGCTCCAGAATCAATGTATTCATTTCACCACGAGATTGAGATGGATTTGAGCAATCCAGACGTTTCAACATAAGCATATTGAAATCACCACCTATAAGTCTGTGTCCTCGAGTGTGCAAGGAGACCTCATCCAGGAGAGACTTAAGGAACTTCATTTGTCCGCATTAGGTGCATATACCGCCACCAGGGTGTAGGTGATATTATTCAGTTTACAAATTAAAATAAGAAAGCGGCCTTCTGGATCAGAAATAGTTTGTTCCAGTTGAAAGGAGACCGTGCTCCTCACCAAGATACCTACACCTGCCTTTTTTTTTGGACTATTGGCATAGAATTGGTTTGGGTAAACATGAGAATGCATTCTATCATTATCTTTAGCTAACAAGTGCGTCTCCTGGATGAAGATCACATCACTCTTAGATTTATGCAAGTGTTTCAAAACAATTGATCTTTTGGCTGGTGAATTCAAACCATTCACATTAATCGATAGTATCGATATACTCATGATGATAAGGCATTAGAGAACTGCGCTATATATATAGTAGTTAACAGAAATTTCCCATACAGCCAAGAGTAGTGGGTTTCGAGGGGAGTGGGTAGGGGGGGATATGTAGGAGGTTGGGGGAGGGGTCTAGGGTGAACAGGTCTCAATAGTAGCATATCAGCAACATATGTGGTCAAGAAAAAACAAAAAAAGGAAACATGATAACACAGAACAGGAACAGTCTTAGGAGAGAACAGCATCACTCTCCAAAAAAAAAACAAAAAAAAACAGTGAGCGACAAAAGTACGCTCTTGGGGCTTCAATCCAAGGATAAGTACAATCCCTGAAGTAGGAGTTCCAATCAGAACACTAAATCGTTATCTCCAAGAAATGAAACAAAAAGAACAGCGGAGCAACGAATCAGGTGTCATTAGGTCCAGGAAAAAGACAAAATGGTCCCACAGAATGAACAAGTGAGCTCAGACCGTGAACCACTCAGGGTCCACACGTTTCTTGGGTGCAGCGGGGGGAAGAGTTTCCCCAGTAGATCTGTTGGTGACGTGTATACCCCATTGGGCTAGAAGTTTGGCTGCATGGCCTGGAGAGATGCAGACATGTGTGGAGCCGTCTCTGCGTATTATAAGCTTAGTTGGAAAGCCCCAGATATATTGGATGTCCCGGGCACGCAGGGCAGAGGTGTATGGTTGAAATGCTCGGCGGAGAGCCAGGGTACCGGGTGATAGATCTGAGAAGACAGCCAGGTCTGAAAACTGGGCAGGCAGGGCAGGTTTACCACGGAGGCAGTATAGGAAGTTCTCTTTTAATTCATAAAAATGAATTCTGGCTATCACATCCCTGGGTAGGTTAGGGCCTATGTGAGATGGCTTAGGCACTCTGTGTATCCGGTCGACGATAATGTCTTTCCTTTCTACTTCAGGCATGGCGGCCATTATGAAGTCTTGTAGCATAGGGCGAAGATCTTTAGGCTGCACTGTTTCAGCAATGCCTCTGATGCGGACATTATTGCGCCTAGAGCGATCTTCAAGGTCCAGCTGCTTTGCCTGCACTTTGATCATTTTTTCTTTCAATTCTTCATGCGCATCTAATAAATCATTATGTGACTGCACTATTTCAGCCATCTTTCTTTCCAGCTTATCAGTGCAGCCTCGAATATCAGCCACTTCTCTCTTAAGATCAGCAACCATCTCCTTCATGGAGTTTTGGAGCGACATGTTCAGTGAAGACAGCATCTCCCTCATGCTGCCGTGTGTTACTGGAGCGTCCTCTCTTCCGCCGCCATTAGAGCCAGAGGAGACCACAGAGCTCCTTCTGGAGGAGGAGCGGGCTGAACGCGGTGAGGCTGGCGCCATCTTAGCTTCACAGCCGGCGGGCCTGATGGTCGCAAAGAAGTCAGTGACCCGCTGCGGAGAGGTACGCTTCCCGCTCCTAGTTTTCCCCATGCACTCACCGGGATCTCTGGGTGCTGTGGCGACAATTGCGGCAAGTTAGCGGGCGTCAGAGTTGTCTGAGCCGCTTTAGTATCTGTGGGACGAGGAGCTCCCGGCTTATCGCGCCATCTCCTTGCTGCGTCAGGCCACGCCGCAAGGTCCATTTTTGAAGCTGCAGGAGCTTCTTTAGCTCCTACATTTGCTTCTGTGTGGGCGGCAAAAGCTATCGCAGCATGGGCAGGTCAGATCTAGTCAATTACAAGGTCTACTAATCCCTCCATAGTCGACCAAGCAACCCGGGCAGTATCTGCAGCTAACTGCATAATACATGCGGCCTTTGAGTCAGCTAATAGCGCAGCTTCAGCATCTGCCAATGTTATCACCATTAGACATGCACTCTGGTTACATGAATGGAAAGCAGACACTGCTTCAAAGAAGTCACTCACAGGCTTACCATACCTTGGAGAACGCCTGTTTGGAGAACAATTGGACAAACTAATTGCTGACGCAACAGGGGAAAAAGCACTTCCCTCCCTCAGCATAAGGCCAGGAAGCCATTCAACCGCTGCCAGCAAGCCAGATTCCGATCCTTTCGGAATTCCTTTGGCTGGTCAACTTCCAGGCTGACGACGACAGGCAATAAGTCCCTACGTAAGGACAGGTCCCAGTCGTCCCAGAAAAGTAGCTCATTATGGCAACATCAATTTCGCCAGTCCAAACTCACGATCCCACAGGTTCTCTTCCTCCTGACTCTTCCTCCCGGAAGACACTCCACTTGTAGGTGGCTGCCTGCATCTTTTTCAGCACCTCTGGCCATCTCTCATACAAGACAAGTGGGTACAAGAGCTGATGTCCTCGGGCTACAAAATAGAGCTGAAGTCTCTACCGCCCAACCGTTTTTTCTTGTCCATCCCCCCAAAGTCTCCAGGAAAAGCCCAAGCCTTTTTTCAAGCGGTCATGTCTCTACTCAACTCCGGAGTCATTGTACCCGTACCTCGAGAAGAGCGTTTTCAGGGATTCTACTCCAATCTATTTGTAGTCTCCAAGGAAGAAGGTACCGTTCGTCCAGTACTAGACCTCAAGCTACTGAACAAGCATTGTCCGGGTAAGACATTTCCGCATGGAATCTCTCCGCTCCATCATTGCATCAATGGAGCAAGGGGAATACCTTGCATCCATAGATATAAAAGACACCTACCTGCATATTCCAATCGCAGCTACCCACCAAAGGTTCCTCAGGTTCGTAATCAACCAGGACCATTACCAATTTGTGGCTCTCCTGTTCAGTTTAGCCACGGCTCCCAGAGTATTCACAAAAGCCATGGCGGCTGTCATGACTATCCTTCACTCCAGGGAAGTCGTTGTAATCCCATACCTGGACGACCTACTCCTCAAGGCTCTGACATTCACAGACTGCGAGCAAAGCGTCTTCATCACAGTGGACGTCTTGAGAAGGCTCGGTTGGTTAGTCATCCTTCGCAAGTCGACTCCAGTACCAACTCCGTCCCTTGTGTTTCTAGGTATGCAGTTCAATAAGTCAACAGCTCTAGTCAAACTTTCCAAGGACAAGTCACGAGCTCTCCGGTTAGGAGTTCGCACACTCCTCCACCAACAAGGCTCAATCCTTCAGGACTGTCATGAAGGTTCTTGGCAGAATGGTGGCAGCAATAGAAGCAGTTCCCTTTGCTCAGCTGCACCTCAGACCTCTTCAACTGCCATACTCAAGACATGGGACAAAAATCCCAGGTCACTCGACAGACAGTTCCACCTGCCTGTATCTACCAGACAGTTTCTACACTGGTGGCTCAGGCCACTCTCTCTCGTGTAGGGAAAATCCTTCCTTCCACCACGTTGGAAAGTCCTAACCACCGACGCGTGCCTGACCGGATGGGGTGCGGTACACCTCCATCACAGAGCACAGGGCAAGTGATCTCGTGCGGAATCGAGGATGGCCCATCAATGTATTAGAGATTCGGGCGATATTCCTGCCCTACAATCATTCACTCACTTTCTGGCCGGACATCCTGTCAGGATACAGTCGGACAATGCCACGGCTGTGGCATATGTCAACCATCAGGGTGGCACCCTCAGCCTACAGAGGATGAAGGAAGTTCACCATATACTTCATTGGGCGGAAGCCACAAACTCAGTCCTCTCAGCCATTCACATTCCGGGAGTGGACAATTGGGAAGCGGACTTCCTCAGCTGCCAGGGGATGGAAGACTCTGGATGCAGGGACCACTCCAGAGTCCAACTGATTTGCCACCGCTGGGGAACCCCGGACGTGGACCTAATGGCGTGTCGGTTCATGGCCAAGTCCCACGACCCTCAGTCGTTGGGAGCAGACGCTCTAGTTCAAGATTGGTCTCAATTCCATCTTCCCTACATCTTTCCCCCGCTACCACTAATACCCAAGGTAGTGAGGAAGATCAAGAACGAATGTCACCACGTCATCCTAGTGGCACCAGACTGGCCCAGACGTGCGTGGTACGCACACCTCGTACAACTCACAGCAGACGTACCGTGGCGGCTACCAGACCGTCCAGACCTACTCTCTCAAGGCCCGTTCTACCATCAGAATTCCTCAGCTCTTAATTTGACAGCGTGGTCCTTGCGACCTGGATCTTAAACCATGCTGGGTTTCCCCAGGAGGATGTTGCAACTATGCTACAAGCACGAAAACCTACTTCGGCTAGGATTTATCATCGGACGTGGAAAATTTTCTTTGCCTGGTGTACCTCTCAAGGCTATCCTCCTTGGCTCTATTCCCTGCCAAGAATACTCTGTTTTCTCCAGTCCGGATTGGACTCTGTCATGTCCTTAAGCTCCCTTAAAGGTCAGGTTTCGGCCCTCTCCATTCTCTTCCAGAAACGTCTCGCTACTATACCTCAACTAAAAACATTCCTTCAGGGGGTTTGTCATCTTGTTCCTCTATACGCTTTCATGTAAGCAACCGTTTCTAGTCTATCACCAAGACAAGGTTGTCCTATGTCCTGTGCCATCGTTTCTCTCGAAGGTGGTGTCCTTCTTCCACCTGAATGAAGACCTTTCTCTGCCGTCGCTGTGCCTGGCTCCAGTTCATCGGGTCGAGAAAGCTCTACATTCGCTGGATCTCGTCAGAGCCCTTCGTGCCTATGTATCCAGGACGGCACCCCTAAAAAGTCGGACTCTCTCTCCTTTCTTCCAGAGGTAAAGCACAAGGGCACGCCAGCATCCAAGGCTACTCCAGCTTAATGGATCAGATCAACCATCTACGATGCTTATACCCAAAAAAAAAAAAAACTCACCCCCTCTGGCCAGTCTCAAGGCACATTCTACCCGGGCTTGGGGGCCTCCTGGGCCATTAGGCTCTAGGCGTCAGCGCAGCAAGTGTGTAAGGCAGCCACATAGTCCAGCCTGCACACATTTACAAAGCACGATAGTGTTCACACCCAGGCCTCAGCGGACGCAGGTCTGGGTAGATGTATCCTTCAGGCAGCAGTAGCATAGTACTTTTTTTCAGCTGACCATACTCAGCGTTGATAGTTCCAATGCTCTTCCCACCCAGGACTGCTTTGGAACGTCCCACGGTCTTGTCCCACAATGAGGCGACAGAGAAAAGGATATTTTTTTTTACTCACCGTAAAATCCTTTTCTCTTAGCCTCTAATTGGGGGACACAGCACCCACCCTTGTTGCCCATTCGGGCCTTTACTAATGTATCCACATTGCACTGTTTATGTTAAGGTTGCCTGTTAGTCCACGGGCCCTATTTTACTGTTGTTACTCTGTTAATGCTCCTATTGGTTTTGCAATAAACTGGTAAGGAGTGCCTGCCCTGTGGGTGTATACTGCAGAGGAGGAGCCACTTTACTCTTTTTCAGATCTACTTAGTGTCGCCTCCTAGTGGACAGCAGCATAACACCCACGTCCTGTGTTCCCCAATTAGAGGCTAAGAGAAAAGGATTTTACGGTGAGTACACAAAAATCTCCTTTTTTGGGGGGTACCTTATATTTACAGGCACACTAAAGCCCCCCTAGTATGTCTTATTTTCAGGGTGCGCCTTATGTTTTGGGATGAGATTCAATGGCTAGCACACGATAGGTGTGGGGGTATGGTGCTAGTGAAGGAGGCTCGTAAGTCCCACATAAATGTCTATTAGAATCACTGCACACATACACTTAGGCTGTGTTCACACTGGGCGTTTTTGGGCTGTTTTTGCTCATCAGTTTTTGTAGCCAAAACCAGGAGTAGAGCAATCAGAGGAAAAGTCTAATAGAAACATGTCACCACTTCTGGATTTAATCACCCACTGCTGTTTTGGCTACAAAAACTGTTGAGCAAAAACAGCCCAAAAACGCCCAGTGTGAACACAGCCTTAAGGAGTTTTTTTGCTTGTTGGTGAAATTTATTGAAACAAGTGCTCTTATAGTGATTGCGACAGAATGACGTTTCGATCATTCAAGACCTTGATCACATAAGTCGCCTTGAGCTATGTTGTGGTTCATGAAGGATGTGGTCCTTATGATCAGTATAGGAACAGCGGGTATGCCCTTAGTAGTTCTGAACTGAGGGCTGTCCTGTACAGTTAATGGTCACTAATGCCTTTAGATTAGCCAGGGTCAGAGCGGTCGCTCTATGTGGGGTGGTGGCACGGCGGTGGAGTGTGTTCTCACTCAGTTGTAGCAAGAGGAGAAACACAGTAGCAAAACCCTGCTGATGTATTCACTATAAATGTTCAAATATCAGTAGGCATGCTATTCTCTCACAGCCTGGATTTCTCTCTCACTGACATAGTACAAGAAGTGATTTTTGTGAAAATATACATCTCAAAAATCTCCTTAGGGATATATAAAATAATGTGTGTCAATGTTAACCTGCTCCAATAAAACAATACCACAACTGTGGTGTTTTTCAATTACAGACAGATGACTCGTTATGTCCTATTGATTAATTATTAGTGCATTTTGTCAGGGCTGCGCTGGCTATGGATGTGGGATCAGCTTTTAACCGTTTACTTGTCTAACAGAGCTGGATGCATTGGGAGATGAGCTCTTGGCAGATGATGACAGCTCCTACCTGGATGAAGCGGCTTCAGCCCCTGCAATTCCCGAAGGCGTTCCAAGCGACTCGAAAAATAAGGTATTCGGACTGTATGAGGAGGCGATAAATATTAATGAATGAGCTAAACTTTACGTTCTGTATACATGGATTGTAATTGGGAATATTTGACTGAATCGTGTGTTGTTAATTTCCCCGCAGGACGGCGTGTTGGTAGATGAATTTGGACTGCCACAGATTCCAGCTACATAACTGGAGACCATGCTATAAACTGCTAAGTAACAATTCATCTGTCTGAGTGGGAGGTTTTTTTCTTGCTTTAAATTTATCTAACAGTTACTTTTTTTTACCGAATAACTGAACAAAAATTGAGGACTTGTTTTTCATATTTAACTTTTGCTAATGGCACTACATCCTGATTTATACGAAGAAATCTCTCGTGTACATTTAAGATTTGTTAGGACCGGGCCTTCATTGGGGCCTCCTGTGCTTCACATGTGCATGGAACAATAGTAATAAAGTATCTGACTGGGAGACCTGCAGCGTTTCGGGATAACCTATAATAGGAGATTGTTGCATTTTCTCCAGAACAAACACATGTGTTGCCCAGGTCACATGGGTGGTTTATTGGTAAGAAAGCAGATGGTGGGTCAGCTTCTCAAGCCTTGCTGCATCCAGAATACTTTCAAATACTTCATTTACAGATTCATAACCATTAGTTAGTGCTCTTGTGTCTGTGTGTATATATATTTGTTACATTTTTTTTTTTTTTTTTTTTTAAAGTAGTTTCTGTTAAGAAGTAAAATAGAAATATTGCTTCTGTCTTGAGTAAATTAATAAAGGAGTGATTGCTGTTTAAAATATTATTTTGTTTACTCCATTTGTAATTTGAACAAACTAGTCAAGTCTGTGTTGACAAACATCTCAGACATAATAATAATCTTTATTTATATAGCGCCAACAAGTTCCGCAGCGCTTTACATACAATTCAGAGGTTCATGTACAGTCATAAGTAAGGGCCCTTTCACATAGGTGGAAAATGTGGCAGATGTGGTTTTTTTTACCGTAACTGCCACATTTTTCAAAAAACCCTAACGGCCCGCACTTGCTGCTCACTTGCAGCAAGCCCCATGCATCACCTATGCGGCTTGTAGTAAGTGTGCAGTAAGTGCATTACTTCGAAGAAAAGTGACGAGTATAAAAGGGTGATCACCAGAAGTTACAAACCACAATATTTTTATTAATTTAATCTTCAAAAAAAAACCACATACAAAGCTCTCTATTTAAAAACAGTTAGTCAAGGTGTGGTTCGGGCCGTGAAAAAAAAACCGCGGTCAGTGGGTTTTTTTCCGCAGCCGGAACTGCACCTGCCGCACACTTACCGCAAGCCCCATAGAAAATGCATTGGGCTTGCTGCAAGTGCGGCTGTTAGGCTGCTTTCACATCAGCGGTTTTTACCGATCGGGCAGATGCAGTGAAAAAAACGAATCTGCTGCGATTAATGCATAACCGCTGCACTTGCGGCACAGTCGCGGCAAGCCCATGCAATGTCTATGGGGCTTGCGGTAAGTGCGGTTTCGGCACTTGCGGCAGGTGCGGCCGCGTAAAAAAACCGTGGTCAGCCGCGTTTTTTTGCGGCTGCACCTGCCGCAAGTGCCGATACCGCACTTGCCGCAAGCCCCCATAGACATTCTATGGGGCTTGCCGCAACTGTGCCGCGGTTATGCGGTAATCGCGGCAGATGCGGTCTTTACACTGCATCTGCCGCGATCGGCAAAAACCGCTTTCACATCAGCGTTTTGTTTAAATCGCGGCAGATGCGGTGAAAAGACCGCATCTGCCGCGACTACCGCATACCGGCTGCACTTGCGGCACAGTTGCGGCAAGCCCCATACAATGTAAAGTACCCTTAGGGCCCTTTCACATCAGCGTTTTTTTTCAAATCGCGGCAGATGCGGTGAAAAAAACGCATCTGCCGCGATTACCGCATACTGGCTGCACTTGTGGCGCGGTTGCGGTAAACGCCATACAAGTATAGGCGGACTTGCGGCAAGTGCGGCCGCGAAAAAAAACGCACCTGCCGCGAGTGCAAAACCGCACCTGCCGCAAGTCCCCCTATACTTTCTATGGGGATTACCGCAACCGCGCCACAAGTGCAGCGGTTATGCGGCAATTGCGGCAGATGCGTTTTTTTCACCGCATCTGCCGCGATTTCAAATAAACGCTGATGTGAAAGGGCCCTTTCTTTCCCTTTTTTTCGCGGCCGCACTTGCCGCAAGTACGCCTATACTTTGCATGGCGTTTACCGCAACCGCGCCGCAAGTGCAGCCGGTATGCGGTAATTGCGGCAGATGCGGTTTTTTCACCGCATCTGCCGCAAATTTCAAAAAACGGTGATGTGAAAAGGCCCTTAGGCGGAAAATGTGGCAGATGCGTGTTTTTTTTACAGTAACTGCCACATTTAAAAAAAAAAAAAAACCTTATGTGAAAGGGCCCTAACTGTTATAAAAATACAAAAATTAAAGGAAAATAATGACAGCCCTGCTCATAAGAGCTTACAATCTACAATGAGGTGGTGGTGACACAAATTACAGGTGCTTACGGTATTTACAATGATTGTATAGTCAACTTGAGGGAATGTGGAATAGATGAGGGCTGCATGAGTGGCCACCAGCCATTCTTTTGGGTCTGATAGAGTGGCATTTTACACTGGCAGAGAAATTTTATTTAGGAAAAAAATGTTTTTAGCTTAGCTGTGGGCAGTGCTTGTGCAGATTGATGTGGTTGCAGGCTTCAGTAAAATGGTGCTGTTGGTGGCACATGCGCAAAATGAGATCTCAGCTCAATGACATGGGCGGCAACCACATTGATCTATCTGGTTCCAGGTTTTAACAAAATGGTGCCGTTGTCGACGCATGCGCAACACAGCCTCACAGCAGACTTTAGGAATACGTTCGTGCATAAGCAGAATGAGATTTCAGCTCAGTGACTAGCTGAGATCTCAATATATGCATGTGCCATTTTCTGCCAAGAGGGTTATGTACGCATGTGCCAACAACAGCAATTTCCCTTAAGCCCGCAATTGCAAGAGTCATTGAGCCAAGATTTCAATCTGTGTATTCGCTGCCACAGTGTCATTTTCCTGATTGATGCTTATCAGGAGGTTAATGTACGCATGCACCAAGTACGCCATTTTTATGAAGTTTGCAATCAGAACGATCTCTTCTAGCACCACCCACGACTAAGGATGGCTCTGGCGCAGAATTTGAAACAGCATGAGAGGCACAGGCAGCTGAGAAGCTATGGCAGAGATGAAGGCCAAACCCACAGTCCCACCTCGAAGCACAAACAACTGATTACTCGCCATTAGCAGTTTTGGTACAAAGAATAACCAGGTTGTGGAATTCCACAGTGAAGGTATCCATTCAGCAGAAAAGCGACTTTATGCCCATACCTTTAGTTTATCATGTCTGATCCTGATTGACTTTAAAGAGAACCAATCTCCCCATCGGTGGATATGCCTGAATCCCATTTTTCATGGCTTCAACTGGAAACGGGCCATTCCATGTCAAGTGAACCAATGATTATTACCTCTGTTTTTACTTCTTTTGAGATTGTTATTTGATAATAGCATGTCAGACAATGCAAAATGTGAAGAGAAAAAATTTCTAAAATTTTTTTTTATTTTTAATTGATTTTCACAGTTTGGAAAAAGTGTGAATTTTGGTGTTGCCTGCCTTTACATTTCTCCTCATAACTCAGGCTAGAAATAAGATAGAGACAAAATAAACACCAATCTACTCAGAACTGTACAGGCACAAGAGTATCTTTGTTAATATTTTACCCATGTGAATGCAAATGTAAAATTTTATAGCGCATTTCTGAAAAAAAGTATAATTTAAAAATTCCCATGTGTCTGCTATGCTCTTAGCCACATCTGTACCAAAATTCAAGCTGGGATCGCGACGGGATCATATTTTAAAATATTTAACTATTTTATAGCGTTATTGGGTCATTCCATATCAAGTGATCTAAATATGAATTTTTTTTTTTACCTGACTTCTTTAGATTTTTCTTAGTTTAATATTTCTATCGATGGGAACTTAGCGCTACTGTATGTACCAGTACAAAGTTCCCATCGATAGAAATATTAAACTAAGATTAATTCATACAGAGGTGCAAGTAACGGTCGCCTCCGGGACAAACAGCAGCAACTGGTGCACAGGGAAAGAGGCAAAGATCCCTAGTGCATAAAGGCCAGCTCCTGTATCCCCGAAGTATTTGATAAATCTTTAGATTTTTTTTTTAATATGAAGTATAACTTTAAAAACTTTTCATTTGAAATCAACTAATTTCTTTCATCATCAGTTACTTTTTTACAGATTTTTAAAGTTTTGAAAGTGCAAATTTTGGCCTGGTATGGCTTTACATTTTCTATCGTATCTCGGGCTAGAAATAAGATAATGAGGTGGGAGAGGCATCATTTTTCTCAGAACGGTACCGGCCTTCATTTGATATGTCACAAGACTATGTTTCTTAATATTTTGTGTTGGATAAATCAAATTCAAAATTGTAATGCGCAATTGTGAAAAAAAAACATATGTTTTAAAATTGTGAAAAAATGCCTGTGTGTTACTATTATACTTGCTTATATTTGTGCAGGGATTCAACTTAAATTGATATATTTTTAAAGCCTTGAATCATCTGATGTTACGTTTGTGTGAGTTTCTGCCTTTTTTCTTTTCAAATTACAACTTATTGAATTCAACATTTCTATGCAGCAATAAAGAAAACACAAAAAACAAATCCCGTAAGTGCCAGGTTAAATACATCTTAATCATCATAACACAACGCTCAGCATTTTCAACCTGAATGCATTGAACAAACCAAAAGAAAGAGGTGATCACATCCTCAAGTGTGAATTTCTAAATACAGTGTCATCCTAATTATATGTTAAAACAAGATTAACAGAACCAATACTTTTAACACCTATTTATACATGTAACAATTTATTTTCTATTATATCATTAAACAGGTCATTGATGAAGAATAGTACAGTAGTTAAATCCTCGTTCTATAAAATATGAACTACTCAAACAATTAATAGTACATTTTTAAAGTGGCCTTTTATCATCAATTTGTCCCTTCTAGTGGGTGAAATGTAATCTTGTCCATAAGCGCTTACTAGCAATGGCCATTTCCTTTTGTAGTAAACAGTATGTCCGGCCTGTCACGGTGTTAGGCTCCGCCTGAGTTAATATCTGATTTTTGTGCACTTTTAAAATGTCTGGCTTTCTTGGATACACAAATGATGGCGCTGGACCAGAAGGATGCAATAAAGTCAATTCTACTTCTTCATTTTCACAATATTTGGAGAGTAAGTAGCCTGAATTCGGCTGAAATGTTAACTATTAACCTGCCAGTCTATCTCCTCCAAGATGTAGATTCCCAGGGACAAAGTGTTGTTGGTCTGCGCTGTCACAGTAAATACGTAGTCGAAGGCTTCAAATTATAACACATTTATTGGACCCATCCAACGCGTTTCAGAGCCTGCTATGCTCCATCAGCGGTCCAATAAATGTGTTATAAATTGAAGCCTTCGACTATGTGTTTTTACTGTGGCAGCGCAGACTAACACCACCTTGTCCCTGGGAACCTCTGGATTATTGACCACATTGCTCGTGGAAGTGTGGGTCCAACAGCAGCTGCCATTTTGCGCCTATCATACTAGTTGTGTGTTACACAACTGTGCAAAGTGAGCAGTGATCATTACGGTTTTAAAGCCACCTAGCTTTTTAAACGATAAGACCCTATCTGCGCTTGCTTCGTTTTACAGTATTACATGTGCGGTTTTGGGAATTTTTAAATTATACTTTTTTTTTTCGGAAATGCGTTTTCACATTTTGTGTTTGCGTTCGCATGGGTAAAATATTAACAAAGATACTCTTGTTACATATCTGGTGAAAGCCTGTACAGTTCTGAGTAGACCGGTGTTTATTTTTGTCGCTCTATCTTATTTCTAGCCCGAGATGATAGAAAATGTAAAGCCATACCAGGCCAAAATTCACGCTTTTTTAAAACTTTAAAAATCTGTAAATAATTAACTGATAATTACAAATAAAAAGTTTTGAATTTTTGTCTAACTAAAGTTGTACTTCATATAGAAAAAAAAAAAAAAATCTAAAGACGTCAGGTAAAAAAAAAAAATTCATATTTGGATCACTTGATATGGAATGACCCAAACCTGACAGCCAGTGACTTATGGGTAACCGGTAATGTGAACCTGGCCTAAATGTGAACCTGGCCTAAAATAAAAACAGTGTATCCAATCCATAGAAACCAAAACACCTCACAACTTTAATCTGTATTCAATTGCTGAAAAATAAAAGGCAATGCTGTGACTTATCATATACAGTGAAGGAAATAAGTATTTGATCCCTTGCTGATTTTTGTAAGTTTGCCCACTGACAAAGACATGAACAGTCCATAATTTTATAGGTAGGTTAATTTTAACAGTGAGATAGAATTTTATAAAATTATTTGCATTTTGCAGAGAGAAGCAAGTATTTGATCATTCTGGCAAAGAAGACTTAACACTTGGTGGCAAAATTCTTGTTGGCAAGCACAGCAGTCAGTCATTTTGTTAGTTGATAATGAGATTTGTGCACATATCAGGAGGAATTTTGGTCCACTCCTCTTTGTAGATCATCTCTAAATCATTAAGATTTTGAGGCTGTTGCCTGGCAACTCGGAGCTTCAGCTCCTTCCATAAGTTTTCTATGGGAATAATGTCTGGAGACTGGCTAGGCTACTCCATGACTTTAACGTGCTTCTTTTAGAGCCACTCCTTTGTTGCATTGCCTGTATATTTTGGATCATTGTCGTGCTGGAAGACCCAGCCACAACCCATTTTTAATGTTCTGGCGGAAGGAAGGAGGTTCTCACTCAGGATTTTACAGTACATGGCTCCATCCATTGTCCCATTGATGCAGTGAAGTGGTCCTGTGCCCTTAGCAGCAAAACACCCAAAACATGTTTCCACTGCCATGCTTGACTGTGGGGACTGTGTTCTTTGGGTCATTGGCATTAACTCAACTCATATTTAAAATGCCTAAAGGTACCGTCATACGCAGCAATTTTGCTAGCAATTTCACTGGCAATTTGCTGGTTGCAGTGAAATCATGGACACATTGTTCTATTTTGTTGCCGTGTAAAAATGGAACAATGTGTCCATGATTTCACTGCAACCAGCAAATTGCCAGTGAAATTGCTAGCAAAATTGCCGCATGTGACGGTACCTTAAGAGATCAATTTTTGTTCTCATCTGACCACAGCACCTTCTCCCAATCACTCTCAGAATCACCAAGGTGTTCATTGGCAAACTTCGGACAGGTCTTAACGTGCCTTCTTGTAGAAGGAAGGCTGGAAAGAAAAAACAAGGCGCTACCCTAGGGTGTTACCAGCATAACAGTTGGAGGTGTTCAGAAGGTTTACACTCACCTGGCTTGAGGCTCCGTTACGCACAACGATATCGCTAACCATATTGTTGCAATGTCAGTTTGTGATGTCGCTGTGTGTGACCGATACCAATGATAAACAATCAGCGAGCTGATCGTTGGTTTATGGTCAGGACTAGTGATGAGCGAGTATGCTCTGTGCGACTCGGTACTCGCACGAGTATCTCGGTACTCGGGGTGCTCGGCGAGCACCGAGTACTGCCGAGATGCTCGGACCGCTCGGTAATAAATAGCGATCTGAGACACATACACTGCTCCCTTCAGTGCACACAGTGAGCTGGCACCATACAGGGAGCAGATTAATCGATAGGATCCCTCTGGGGGCCACAGCGAGGTGTTCTATGCTGCGGCGATGTGAAAAAGCCCACCCTCCCGCCCTTTTCCGGATTTACTCGTTTTATAACTGGAAGTCTGTGGGCGGAGCCTGTCGCTCATTGACTTACATTGGGCTCGGTGCTCGGCCGAGTACACGAATATCTTGAGATGCTCGGCCAGAGCACCGAGCACCCGAGCATTTTAGTGCTCGCTCATCACTAGTCAGGACCAAAGATCTGTCGTTGGTTGTCCACTGGTCAGCACGCATCTGCGTGTGTGACAGGGGCCAAACAACCAGTGATAAGCAGAGCAGGCTGGTAACCATGGTAAACAGCAGATATCTAGGCAATGCGCAGCACCTAGTTACCAGATGTATACCCTGGTTACCACCCTTCTCAGCTTACAGGCTGGTATCCAAGGTACACAGCGGGTAACTAGGGACAGCACTGTCCCTAGTTACCCACTGTGTACCTTGGATACCAGCCTGTAAGCGGAGAAAGCTGGTAACCAGGATATACATTGGGTAATTAGTTGCTGTGCATTGCCTAGATATCCGCTGTTGACCATGGTTACCAGCGTGCTCCAACTTACCGCAGCCTGGCAGCGGGAGCTATACAACGTGGAAAGAATATTTTATTCTTTTCCACGATGTCGCTGGTGAGTTTGCATGTGTGACAGCTCACCAGCAATCAGATACCGATCAGCTAGCGATGTCCCAGCGACCCAATCATTGGTCGGATCGCTGGGATATCGTAGCGTGTAACGTGCCCTTTAGTTGTGAAAGTCACAACCACTATAATAGCGTGTAAGAAGGTTTGCTGCAGCCTTCCCAAATAAATTGCACCAATAGAAATAGAATAAAAAAAGATTCTTCACTGCGCTACCATATAAACAACATTTATGTTGATAAAATGTGATAGGCTGATCTCTCACCTTCCTCATGATCCTGGATACCCCATGAGGTGAAATTTTGCATGGAGCCCCAGATCGATGTAGATTAACATTCATATTGTATTTCTTCGATTTTCTTACTATTGCACCAACAGTTGTCTCCTTCTCACCCAGCGTCTTACTTGTGGTTTTGTAGCCCATTCCAGCCTTGTGCAGGTCTAGGATGTTTTCCCTGACATCCTTAGAAAGTGTGTGGACAGGAGTCTTTTATACAAGTGACAATTGAAGACAGCTGTTTTTAATGCAAGTAACGAGATGATTAGGAGCGTCCAACTGATCTGTAGGAGTAAGGCCGGCATCACACTGCGTGTGTGATCTGATCTGTGGCTGTCCACTTGAGGCAGACAGCCGCGGACCGGATCAGCACACAGGACTGGGGGGCTAATATGCCCTCCGGTCCTGTGTGCAGTGCGCGCAGTTCCCACTGTTGATAGGTGAGGACCGCAGGCCTGACCTGTCAGCAGCTGCAGCTGCGTGCGCTGCACACCGGACCGGAGGGCATATTAGCCCCCCAGTCCTGTGTGCTGATCCGGTCACCGGCTGTCTGCCTCAAGTGGACAGCCACAGATCAGATCACACACGCAGTGTGAAGCCGGCCTTAGAACTCCAAATGGGGATCAAATACTTTATTTCTCTCTTCAAAATGCAAATACATTTATATAATTTAGACAGTGTGATTTTCTGGATTTTATTTTTGATATTCTGTCACAGTTAAAGTTAACCTACCCTTAAAATTATAGACAGTTAATTATTTGTCAGGGGGCAAACTTACAAAATCAGCAAGGGCTCAAATAATTATTTCATTCACTGTATGAGAGCGTGGTACAACAGTCCATACAGAAGGCATTTAAGTCAAGCTTTGCATTACACATCAGGTGACAGTGGTGCTCAATAGAAGATGATCTGCAGTACGAGGGAGGGTGTGACAGAACAATGGACATCTGCAGGTAATGGTTTTCATTGCTGCTGGCGGACTTGATAACAGTTGACTAGATGGCATACTAAGTGTCAGATGCTGCCACCCCCTCTGAACTGATATTGATGAACTATTATAGGGAGAAGTCTATTATTTTCGCTCAAAATCTCTTTAATAATAGGCAATGATATAGTGCTGTTTTAAAAAAAAAATTTTTTTTTCCATTTAACCAATTTTATTTAAAACATTTACAAAACTTTGAATTGTTTACTCAATAAATTCCTTTAATCACTGTAAAAAATAACATGACAAAATAAATTATATACAAATATGTCCATCTAAGTAAAAAAAAAAAATTTTTGTATATATTCAGTTTAAGAAAAGCAGTTGTTGAAGGGAAAAGCAGAGTACTTAAATGCATGCAAGACAATAAAACAGGCTAATCTAAGGGAACAATTACCATTCTGAGGGCAACCTATATATTTGGCTGCAAAGATATGATCAGATTCTAGCACAGAAAGTAGAAAAATAAAAAAAATAAAATATTACCAAACAAAAATAAAACAAATTTGGGGGAAATGTTTTCTTGCATGCCTCTGATGGCACCCGATCCAATAGTTGCCATTAACTATAAAGTTCCCACATAAAAAGCGCAGTAGACAGTGTCTCAATACAGTTCTATGCAAATGTTCAACATATAGTGTGATTTAAAGTACTTTGCAGCATTTTTTCCCATCTGCTAGAAACTTTAGCAAAGTAAGAATGCTCTAAAAAAAATAGAGGTGTGAACAGTTCATTGATGAATGTTAACAAAAGAAAAATTAAATCAATATTTGGAGTGACTGCCCTTTACCTTCAGAACAGCATTAATTCTTCCCAGTTGGTTTGCACAAATGCCAGCTTTTAGTAGGATTTTAGTGAGCAGTATGAGTAATCAGTTATACCAGGCCAGTAATAATAACCATAATTTTCGCATGTATGTTGAAACAGTTATTAAAGAGTCTGCCGGAAGAAAAGGACTGTTAATACCAAGTACAAGTGTTTCATGCATCACGCCATGGACAAAAGGGGCTCCTTCACATCCATCTTCCATCTATAAAGCAAGAGCTATCAATCAAAGAAGTGAGGGGTGGAGAGAGAGAGAAAACAAGTAGGTGGAAAGGTGAACACTTATGCGACTGGCCCCATCATGATGCCATGAGCACCTGTACTTGGTTTGAACAATCAATCTGTGCTGACAGTCCCTTTAACACTGGGTAAGGAATAGCCAAGCTGGCAGACTGTTTCATGTCACACACCATGGCAAGACTGAGCAAGCTATAAGACACCAGCAAGGTCCTTCCCCATGAAAAGATTTCAAAGCAGACTGGGGTTTGCAAAATGTGGAATTCAAGCACTTTTGAAGAAATGGGCAATGTTGAAGGCTATAGTCAAGTGGTCATAAGAGGAAACTTAGGCTATGTGCACACACACTGCATTTTTGGTGTAGTTTTGCAAACAAATCTGCATGCCTATCCTTATGCCAGCAAAGTCGATCACATTCCTGAAGTTTTGTGCACATACCTCATTTTTTTCCTGGTTTGGTGCAGAAAATAATCTGCAGCCTGTGAATTCTTGGTACATTTTTCACTCCTTCCACCCATTGACTTCATTATTAAAGACGCACCAAAAACAGATCAAGGATTAGAAAACGTTCAGTTTAAGCGGCAGGAAGTTCATGCCCGAAACACAGGACGGAGCTGAGAGTGGGCGACATCGCTGAGGCTCAGTAGGCAGAGAAGAAAGAACATAATGGGTGGGTCAGGGCACTCAAAATTGATGGGCGTGACTGCCTCGATGTCTTGGAGGTGACGAACCAGACTGTACTGATATGGTGGGTGTGACTAGCAATACTTTGGTCCAAAGCGGCTTCTTGTACTGGACCTGTGGTGGGCGTGTCATTGGCTTTCATAAAGTAAGAAAATAAGCATTATTTCTTAAATCCACATGGTCATAGAATTGTTTAGAATAAAAGCAGGGATCTGGGATAAGACCCCCAGGTGGAGGTGCAGGGGGAAAGCAAACCCCCCTTGCAGAACAAGCTTTTAACTGGCTGATACGGGGGAATGGTGAGTTTCACTACCCCCCTGCACTTTCCACCTGGGGGTCTTACCCCCAGACTCCTCCTCCTATTCTAAACAACTCTATGAAGTAATGCTTATGTCCTCACTTTATGAAAACTAAGGGCACATCCATCATATCGGGGCAGTCTCGTTAGTCACACCAACGATATCAGAGCAGTCACATCCTCTACATATGAGCTCACGACCATCAATTTCAGATGTTGTCACGCCCATTATGTTTGTGCTTCTCTGCCCACTGTGCTTGAGCGATAACACCCCATCACAACCATGACCTTCCGGCCACTTAAACTGCAAGCATGCTCCACAAAATGACGTGTTGCAGATTATTTTTATGTACCAAATAAAGATGATTATTATTATTATTAATTTATGTAACACCAACATATTCCGCAGGTCTTTAAATCTGCAAGGAAAAAATAAGCAACGTGTGCACAACACTTCGAGATTCTCACTGACTCTGCTGGAATTTCTGCACCAAGTACTCAACATGTGCACATTGCTTTAGAGCAGCAGATGAAATGCACATCACCCTGATTCATCAGGACCCTTGTGAACAACACCAGTCTTGATGAAAGGCAATGTTGGAGTCATGGTGGGTTTACACACACCAATCATTGTATCCAATATCTGAACCAATCTCTGGTTGCAGTGAAATCATGGACACATAGTTCCATTTTGTGGCTGTGTACAACATGGAGCAATCTGTCCATGATTTCACTGCAACCAGAGATTGGTTCAGATATTGGATACAATGATTGGTGTGTGTAAACCCACCATCAGATTCTTCTGATTCATTGAGAGGCACAATCTGTTAAAGCACCACTTCAGTAGTTTTTTTTCTATATAATTGGAGTTTTGCTTTAAATCTAAGTCACCTGACCCCTGTCATATACTTAATTTCTGGAAGATTCATCTTTAGTCGCCACCGCTCCTCTCTGTTGGTCTCTTGTGATTTGTGACCTGCCAGCCGCTTCAGTGTTTTGTGGGACATGATGGAGGTCACACCTCAATACATCTTTATTAAAGCCTTGTTATGTCCTTTTTCTGGCTCTCATTGAGATATATTGGAAGTTTGTGATTTAACTTCTGAATTCAGACTAGTAAAAGGTTAGTCACAAAGTGGTACTGCAGGACCTGTGCAGCGTCCGTAACAGGTGACGCCACCGGATGGTTAGTATATGAAAGGAGGCTTACATTTAGGCTGCGTTCACACGCCACGCTTTTCCCCAAAAGGCGCATTGGTGTCAGTGTTCCCGGCAAAATGAATGGACTGTAACTTTTGCCATTCAGACGCTTCGTAATTTACTCACGTGCTTTTAGTGCCGAAAGTGTGTTCGTAAAAAGAATCGACGTATCAAATGTTGGCACCTTTTTCAGCGCACTTTCCTCCATAGGCCTCATTATAATCGCTGGAATTACCCATCGCTGTTCAGAAAATGTGGAATTCCAGCGACTATAAACGCAGGCACAGGGGGAATAGCAGGATGTGATGTCACACAGATGGTAGGAAGAATCCTGTGTTCCTCCCCCCCGTGTGACATGTCGGGGCTGTAGTTTCGCTTTCCCAGCGTATCTACATACACTGCGAAAGTGAAATAAAAGTGAACAAAAGGTATTAAAAAAAAAATAAATAAAATACCTCTCCGCCGGCTGTCCCGGGACCCAAGGGGAAGACGTCTGATTGCTGCAAGGACCTGAAGAATCTGATTGGTCGGTAGCAATCAGCTGATGTGTTAGAGGTGAGTAATTTAATTTTATTTTTAATACCTTCTGTTCACTTTTATTTCACTTTCGCAGTGTATGTAGATACGCTGGGAAAGCGAAACTACAGCCCCGACATGTCACACGGGGAAGGAACACAGGATTCTTCCTCCCCCGTGTGATATCACTTCCTCTTGCGCTTAGGGGGGAAAAAACAAGGTGAGTGAATGCACCATGTTTTCTTTTTACCGGCGCCATAAAGCACGGCCGCAAAACGCGGGAAAATACACCCGCACAAAAACGTGGCTTGTGAACGTAGCTGTAACAAGTCAAACCAGTGATGAAAAAAATAAAACAAAACAAGGGGAATGGTACATTAGTGAATCTGGTGCATCTGAAAAGTGTTGTGTGCCTCTTCACAAATCTTACTCCAGTCAAGCACTGGGTAAGATTTCTAATGCAAGTTATGACACAGCTTGCCATGAATAATATGAGCTGTGGTGTCATACCTCCATCCCACCCATTTTGGCAAAGCTTTGATTTTTCATTCCTGTTTCTCCAAGGTAGCAACATTTGCAACTTTTTATAGAGATTTTTGCCAGTGTAATGGCATAATCACTTTGATGAATAGGAAATGCATCATGCTTACTTCCCATCAAAACACCCAGCAGTGCCATTGACTCAGACCTAGCAGTAATTAGTGGGACCCAGCTACCCAAATCTACTGTTTGGAGACGTCTGGCCTGTAGTGGTCTTCACAGAAGAATTGTAGCCATATCTTTAATGTGGAAATAAGGCCACGCAAGTTAACTTTGCACAAAAACAGAGGAACTGTGGTGACGAATAACAGCAGCAAGTGCTCAAAACTGATGAGCCAATGTCAAATATTTGGTTGTAGTTAGTTCTACAAGATGTTTGGGACAACCTCCTTGTACAGTTCCTCCAAAAACTGTGTACCTAGAATTGACACGGATTTGAAGGTAGATGGTGGTTACAGCAAATATTGATTTCAGTTAGATTTCGCTTTTGCTCATTCACTTTGCATTTTATTAATTACTAGCTGTAGAGCCCGAAGTTGCCAGGGCATAATGCCCATATATGGTAATATTACCCATATATGGTCATGTATGTATCATAGCACCGCTCACCCCCAGTAGCTCCGCCCCTACACATTACCCACGCCTACCAGATCTGCCCCTTTCATAGTGCCGCCCCCACGTACAGCCTCGCCCCTTCATGGCTCCAACCTGCCATAGTCCAGGGGGCGGGGCTATGTGGAGGAGGTGGTGATTTGTGGAGATGCAGGCTGCAAAGTGGCCGTGGCTATATGCAGTGGGCATGGCTATGCAGAGTGGGTGTGGCTTGATACATACACACATACATACACACATTCAGCTTTATACATTAGATTAAAATATAAAAAAGATTTTTTTTTTTTCCCAAACCTGAATAAAATGTTTACATACTACCATATAGTTCTATAACTGGGTTGCTGAATCATGTTGTGTGGCTTTCTTCCAACTTGATGGTTAATAACAAGTTCAGCACACAACCAAGAAGAGAAGGTCTCCAGATAGTGAGCTTTGGGAAGACCAGAACTGGATGAATGTATATTACTAGGGAGAATAAATACTGGAGATAGGATACTACCAGTTAGGGAAGGGGGGGTGATCGAGGTTACGTGTGATATTGTGGTCAATGTGCCAGTAACAGGAATTACTAACGAGGGTAAAATGCCAACTCCTGGATGTGAGTATATATGCAAGTAGAAGGAAGCATACTGCCTACAAGGGAGGGGGTACAAGGTTTAGATATGCTTCCTGTGGAGAAGCTGTGGCTGTCATATCTAGACTGTGTTATAAATGGGATGTGGCTCATGATCGTCTATGAAAACTGAATGTGACATAATAATCCAGGTTGGCAACCACTGGTATAGGCGCATAACTATTAAGGTCTGTGACAAAGGTTACAACTGTCTCGTTTAATGCGACTCCCAGACTTGGAAAAATTCTAGTTCAATTAGAAAAATGATTTACAGTACAGAAAAATCCTGTAAAAACTTTAGAAATGTAAAGCAAGTTTGGGGCCTTTTCGTAATTAAAAAAAAACAAACAAAAAAGAAAAACTAAATCCTTCACATATTCTACACATCTTCATCATCATCACTGCAAGCTGCTTCAGCAGCACTGCTATTTTCACTCTCCATTGGCTGGTATGCTTTAGGAACGGAACTCTGGACTGTGGAAAAACAAAAAAAAAAGTACATGGTTTTTAAACATGATGGAGTCTGATATATTCATGAAATTCATGGGTTAATCAAATTTGCCTTATTAATAATTCAATAGGTCTGATAAGCAGAGACTGTAAATTGCAGGAGGGAACCTGACTGATGCCACCCAAAAATACTTGATTCAGTGCATGTTCATGTGTCATTTTTGCCATATTTGTGCACAGATATGTACAGTATAAGCTAAGTGAATGGGATTTCTGAAGTCTCATGCACATGCTGCTTATTTTTTCCTTTAAGCAGTTTCATACAGTACTTTTGGCATTTTTGAAGGTTATCAGCCATTTAAATTAAATGTAGAAAAAAAGCATGTAAGCTGCACACAAATGTGGCAGAGATGCACATCTTTTATTCAGCGTTTTTCCTGCCAAGAGATGTGTTTTGGTGAAGCAGATGATAAAATGTACGTTGTTCATTGGACAACCCTTTTAAACTCCTTCACCCCCAGGCGATTTTCTGTTTTTCCTCCAAGACCCATAACTTTTTTGTTCTTCTGTCAATTTAGCCATATGAGGGCTTGTTTTTTGCGGGACGAGTTGTGCTATTGACTGACATCTTTCATTTTACCATACGGTGTACTGGAAAAAGGGAAAATATTCCAAGCGTGGTGAAATTGCAATTTACCTTGTCCACTTTATGGTAAAACTGAGCTGCCAGTATGATTCTCCAGGTCAGTACAAGTAGATACCGAACATGTATAGGGTTTTATATTTTTTTTATAAAATGTTGAAATGTATAAGAAAAACATTTGTTTTGCTTTTGATGCCATATTCCGAGACTCTTAACATTTTAATTTATTGGTGTCACGTACACACTTCTCAGCACCTGACTCGGGGTTGCACCTGCAAGGGTTAATCTATCTCCTCTCACTCAATCCAGCACTCGACCTCTGTCCTATGCTGAAAGGGAGCATCACTCACACCCCGACTCACACCGTGCACCCCGCTTCACACACGCTGCCACCACTTACCAACATACAGGGGGTAAGTCTCTGAAATAATACTGTCAGCCAATCAACAGGATCACACACTTCTTAGGGCTATGAATCCTTTTAGAACATACAAGGTTTCAGCTTATTAAAGTTTTAAGCTTTAATATAAAAGGTACAGTGCTTACATAAAAAGATATAAAAATAGAAATAATAAAATGACATACACATATGCAAACAATGAAATAAAAAGGAGAAACTTACAGAAAACTAAACTTTTCTTCTGTGTTGCCCGATGGGGAGGGCAGGAATAGATGGAATGATGATCACAGCAGCTTTCACTGACCCATCACTGTGACACCCCTGCTGCAGCTGTGTGAGCCCAGATATAGACCCAGCCGGGGGGGATCAGACCCTAGACCGGCCTTCTAGTTTAAAATTCTAATTCTTGGCCTATGATTGGGCGATCACTCATTTAGCCATGCATAGATTATGTTTTAAAAATGTCTTTGTCTTCTAACTAAGTGTCCTGGTTTTGCTTCCCATCTGTGGGTCTCTTTGATCACTATTGGAGATGGTTCCTCTCCCTTATCTGATCTTCCCTTTGAAGCTTTCTCTGTGTGTGATTTTTGTCACCCTCTGCTTTTCCCATCATGGCTCCCTGGGGAGACCAGAGTCAGTGGGACTGCTAGGTTTGTGTGTGTTTATGTATCAGGTCCTGACCTCTCCTGGATGGGCATGAGATTTAACCCCCTCACTGGTCTGTGTCCAGTCCCTGCGATACATATTTGCTACAATTGGGATCTGGGCTGTGTGATGGCTTTTTTAAACCATCCTTTTTTACTGACGTTTTTTTCATAAATTTACAACCATAGTGTTTGCAAAAAAAGTCAGTGCAAATCCTTGACCTATTAGGGTATGTGCCCACAGGAAGGTTTAACGTCGGTTTAGCAGCAAAAACCGCCGGCGATTTAGCATAGGTTTTATTTAAATTTATGTAAATTCTAAGCAGCGTTAGGACTTACAAGTAACCCTATGTCATTTAGAAACCGCTGTGCACACAGAGTCAGTTTCTGTGAGCGGATCTGCCCGCGGTTGAGCGGTTTCCCAGCGGTTTAGCAGCATACAGCATGTCTATTCTTCTCAGCGGTTTTTGATCAGTTCCATGAACAAAATCCTCCATAGAAAACCGCCGGAAAAACCGCTGGAAAAACCGACTGAAAACCGCTGTGCACACGCTGAAAAAAAACGCCGGAAAACAGCTGGAGACTTCAGAGCTCAGAACTGATAATTTCCAGCGGTTTACTGACGGTTTGAACACCACTAAACCTTCCTGTGGGCACATACCCTTAAAGGCCCAAAATTAACAAACACCCACTTTAATGTCCCCTTCCCTCCCCCCTAATGCCAACACCATTATATTCAAAGTAGATAAATATTCTGTAGATATAAATGACACTCCCAATATTAACTTCTACTTTATCTCCCATCTATCCTATCTTACTCTATTTATTTTAAGGTTTCCCAGTGTTACCTGAAGATCTTCTAATACACACCATTCTGTACCACTGAAAGGTAACATCACTCGTTGAATTTCGTCCCTCGTCAATTGGGTGACAATAAAACTTCTCCATTTAGCAAATCATTTTGCCGTCAATTTGTCTTTATCCCCCCCTGCGTCTATTTTTTCCATTAGAAAGGCCCTCTTTAGTTGTGAAATTATTTTTCAAATAGTCGGTGGGGTTCTTTATCGAGCCAGTGGTGAAGTATCAATCTCGTTGTTGCCAACACTGTCGAATGAATCAACTTCACTTTGTCGCCTCTAATGTCGATGTCACCTACTGAGTGCAAGATCCACATCTTTGGATCCAACTTTATTCTCTTTTCACAAATTTTTCCCACCAGTCCACTCACCTGTTCCCAGAGTTTAGCTACTACCTTGCAGTCCCATAACCCATGGAACATGTCAGTGTTAGGTTTCTGGCATTTTGGGCATTCTTTTATTCCTTCTGGGTTTTGTGCCATCGTATGAGCATTTAACCCCTTGATCGCTTTGTGTATTACCCTAAAATGTGAGTCTCTTAAACGTTCATTTATTATATGTGTTCGTATTGCCTTCCAGCTCGTCACGATTAATTCCTCTGCCTCCAGGTCGTGCAATTGCAGTTTTCATTTCCCAATCAAGTTAGAGGACAATGAACTTTTGACAATTCTTATGTGATCTGTCTCGCTTCGATTTATGGCCCTCTGAGGAATCTTCAGGTCTCCACAGGCCACAAATCATAGAAGAATAATACAATATGTTCCTCTTATCTTAAAATGTCAACTTTACCTTCCCAGCTCCTCTCCCACTCCCTAGCCTGACTCTTCTTTACATCACCTGTCGTATTTACTATATCATCTAACACTACTTATGTATATATATATATATATATGTGTTTTCAGAATTTGTGTCATTCTAGCCTGATGAAGGGGCCACAGTGTCCCGAAAGCTTGCTATGCTTACCATCTTTTCAGTTAGCCATTAAAAGATATCAACCAATGAGGACTCTCAGATTCTAATATTTTTCATTTCCCAAACAGCAATTTAGGACCAGGAGGAACTAACTGATCTCTTAATAAGCTGTAAATTGTAGAGATATTATATGGTCCCCCAGATGTCGTCATCAGCTCGTTCGAAGTATTCTTCCTACATTCCCTTTTGAGGTCCTGAAGGTCTTTTGAATACGTGAAATCTCAGTTGTTCATATTGGATCGCATGAAGTGGTGTCAATCTCCACTACCTCTGCCCGGCCATCCACTTGTACTCCACTTTGACCATTAAATATTTCAATTCCTTTATCTCTCCATTGCCGAAATAGTGCGTTATCTCTACCCAACTGAAAATTTGGGTGTGCCCAAGGATTTAAAAATTTTGAAATTTTCCAAGATAGACCTAATTTCTTTCTAATGGCTTTCCACGCCCCCATCATATCCCTGAATATCACAGAATTTTTTTTTACTCTGGGTTGCGAGCTTAGATTTAGGGGAATGTAATATTGCAACCGGATCCCATGGGGTACAAAGACTCTCTTCTAACCTGTAGTCAGAGTATCTCTTGGATTTACCAAACTAGCCCAGGAGGTGCCGAGCAATGCACGCTAGATTGTACCCTCTGACATTTGGCAACCCCAAACCACCCCTATCTCTTGTAAACATTAAAGTACATAATTTAATCCGAAGTCTCCTGCCTCTCCATCAAAATTTAGCAAAAGCTCTATTAAGCTTCAAAACATCTGCATGTTTAAGGAGCATAGGGATTGTTTGCATGGGATATAAGAGTCTGGAAAAACGTATCTTTATAAGATGACACCTGCTCAGAAGGAACAGCAGTAGAGATTTCCATCTCTCGAATTCCTTTTGGATTTTTCGAAATCAAGGGGCCATAATTCAGATTATATATCTGTTCTGGTGTCTTACCTATTTATATTTCCAGGTACTTAACCGCCAACTTAGCTATATGTATGCCCTCTATGTCTGTCCTTCCCCTTCCTTCCATCCCCCTATCTCTCTGATGATGTTGTAATAGGAGGATTTCACACTTTCATTTATTTAGTGTGAATCCCGAGTGCAACCCGAACTCTTCCACCAATCTCAGTACCTTCGGGAGATCGTCCTATGGGTTTTTTCACCGCATCTGCCGCGATTTCAAATAAACGCTGATGTGAAAGGGGCCTTAGACTGGTATTATAAAACTACAGCTAGAGACAGTGATAGCTGGGGGGCATAAACCACCTGACAGGTTCCCTTTAACTGGTTTACAGCTGAGGGCGGATCTTTGATCACAAAGAGGTACACAGACAGTACAGGACAGGATTACTGCCAATTCCTTCTGTGTTGTAACACATTCAATTGCCTGTTTAGAAACATTGTTCTACCTGATGGAAAAAAAATGACTGCAATGCCTATATGCCCTTTTGCTTCCTCCCCTGCCCAGGAGATGTGGTATGATCCGACCCAATCCACGGCTGTTAACATGGGGGCCTATGGAGCACACGTCCGAGGAAACAGCTGATCGTTCCTCGGGCCAGATTTTAGTGTACTGAGCATGCTCAGTACACAAAAACTGCTCCTTACCATCTAAATTTCACTTCCGCAATGTATGTATATACATTGCGGAAGTGAAATTTAGTAAAAGAAAGGGTTAAAAATAAAAAATGTATATTCTCACCTTTCCAGCGATCCCCCAACGTCTCCAGCAAGCTCCAGGTGACTACAGGACCTGCGGTTACGTTACAGCCCGATCAGCTGATCGGGTCACATGACCGGTTGACGCGCTAACTGCGGTCATGTGACCAGATGCTCCTGCCGGGTTGTGACGTAACCGCAGGTCCTCTCAGCATCCGCAGCTTTCTGGAAGCGTCGGGGGACTCGCTGGACAGGTGAGCATACATATTTTTTTATTTTTAACCCTTTCTTTTACTAAATTTCTGTATGAATATACATTGCGGAAGTGAACGTGCCCCGCTGCCTCCTGTCATCTCTTTCTGTGTCCGGATCCGTGATAATCACGGCCCTGGACACAGAAATAGGTCACTTCCTGTGGTGTACATTCCTGTCCGTGGGGTCCTGCAAAAAGTAGGATCCCACAGACAGGAAAAAAATACGCAATGTGAAACCAGCCTTAGAAAAAACAACATACTGACACAGGTGAGACTAATGGCCTAGATACCCTTATATGTGAACAACATACTGACACAGGTGAGACTAATGGCCTAGATACCCTCATATGTGAACAACATCCTGACACAGGTGAGACTAATGGCCTAGATACCCTTATATGTGTGTGTGTGTTATATATATATATATATATTGTGAAGAATCAACAGTAAGTGGGACACAATCCTGAAGTGGAATTAAATTTTTTTGGATATTTCAAATTTTTTTTAACAAATAAAAAACTGAAAAGTGAGGTGTGCAATACTATTTGGCCCCTTTACTTTCAGAGCAGCAAACACACTCCAGAAGTTCAGTGAGGATCTATGAATGATCCAATGTTGTCCTAAATGACTGGTAATGATAACTATAATCCACCTGTGTGTAATCAAGACTCTGTATAAATGCACCTGCTCTGTGATAGTCTCAGGGTTCTGTTTCAAGTGCAGAGAGCATCATGAAGACCAAGGAACACACCAGGCAGGTCCGAGATACTGTTGTGGCTAAGTTTAAAGCTGGATTTGGATGAAAAAGCTTTCCCAAGTTTTGAATATCTCAAGGAGCACTGTGCAAGTGATCATATTGAAATTGAAGAAGTATCACACCACTGCAGATCTACCAAGACCCGGCCGTCCCTCTAAACTTTCATCTCAAACAAGGAGAAGACTGATCAGAGATGCAGCCAAAAGGCCCATGATCACTCTGGATGAACTGCAGAAATCTACAGCTGAGGTGGGAGAATCTGTCCATATGACAACAATCAGTCGTACACTGCATAAATCTGGCATTTATGGAAGAGTGTCAAGAAGAAAGCCATTTCTCAAAGATATCCATAAAAAGTCTCGTTTGAAGTTTGCCACAAGCCACCTGGGAGACAACAAACATGTAGAATAAGGTGCTCTGGTCAGATGAAACCAAAATCGAACTTTTTGGCCACAATGCAAAACGATATGTTTGGCATAAAAGCAACACAGCTCATCACCCTCAAAACACCATCCTTTAATGTCAAACATGGTGGTGGCAGCATCATGGTTTGGGCCTGCTTTTCTTCAGCAGGAACAGGGAAGATGGTAAATATTGATGGGAAGTGACGGAGCCAAATACAGGAACATTCTGGAAGAAAACACTTTGGAGTCTGCAAAAGACCTGAGATTGGGATGGGGATTTATCTTCCAACAAGACAATGATCCCAAACATAAAGCAAAATCTACAATGGAATAGTTCAAAAATAAACATATCCAGGTGTTAGAATGGCCAAGTCAAAGTCCAGACCTGAATCCAATTGAGAATCTGTGCAAAGAGCTGAAAACTGCTGTTCACAAACGCTCTCCATGTAACCTCACTGAGCTCCAGCTGTTTTGCAAGGAAGAATGGGCAAGGATTTCAGTCTCTCGATGTGCAAAACTGATAGTGACATACTCCAAGCGACTTGCAGCTGTAATCGCAGCAACAGGTGCCGCTACAAACTATTAAAGGGAACCTGACCCCTAAAAATCATCCCCCAGCCTCCTCAGACCTGTCCCTGCAGCAGCCTAACACATTTCTAGGCATCCCTTTGTCCGAAAACTGTGAGTTTGTAAAGATTAGAAAAATAATTATATTACCTCCATAACTGCGACTTCTCAGAGCTTGAGAAGTCGCAAAAGGCGTTCCCTGTTTCTGCTCCTTGCCGCCTGCATCGTAATTATGCACGCCCCGATGGGCGTGCTAAAGAACAGAGAGCCTCCGCGTCACCTAAATGGGCAGTATAGCCGCTATAAAGCTAATCGCGTCATATCCGGTTATACTGACGTCAATACACCCATTTGGGTGTACTGTGGACCTCGCATTGCGCATGCGCCAGGTTGGTTTGCGGCTTCTAATCAGTGATGATTTGCCGTGAACCAGTTTTGCGAGCTTCATACACCGCAGAGCAGAAGAAAGAAGTGTGCTCTTTTATCGTATTAATAACAAAGGCTGTTTTCACAGCCCCCATTGTCCCACCAATGATCGGGAGGAAATATTAATAAGACGTATGTGGTTACCATGTCAACTATAATTTTTTTATTTTCAGGATGACAAAACAATTTTGAATTCTGTGTATATACAGTGCCTACAAGTAGTATTCAACCCCCTGCAGATTTAGGTGGTTTGATAAGATGCAAATAAGTTAGAGCCTTCAAACTGCAAACGAGAGTAGGATTTATTAACAGAAGCATAAATCTTACAAACCAAAAAAAAGAGAATTTTGTTTACTTACCGTAAATTCTTTTTTCTTTAGTCCGTAAATCTGGGAGACCCTGACATTGGGTGTTATATGCTGCCCCCTGGAGGTCACACCAAATATAGAAGAGTTTTACTCCTCCTTCTCCCCTGCAGCATATACACCCTCTACAGGAATACTGTCAGTTTGGTATATGAGCAGTAGGAGGAAAACATTGCACTGCAAACCAAATTCCCGGCCAACGGGCCGAACAGGAAGGTATAAGGCCAGAACCATGGCCAACAGTAAGATTATGTGCTGAAAAGAGCCACAGGTACGCCCGAAGGGCAAAATTAAAGGGGAGGGTGCTGGGTCTCCCAGATTTACGGACTAAAGAAAAAAGAATTTACGGTAAGTAAACAAAATTCTCTTTTTTCTTGTCGTCCAAATCTGGGAGACCCTGACATTGGGACGTCCAAAAGCAGTCCCTGGGTGGGAAAAAACCACTGCACCCTGAAAGGCAACTCAGACATTTACAGGTGGGCAACAGCCGCCTGGAGAACGCGTCTGCCCAGACCTGCATCCGCTGAGGCATGAACATGTACCTGGTAATGCTTTGAGAACGTGTGGAGGCTCGACCAAGTGGCAGCCTGACACACCTGTTGGGCCGAGGCTTGGTGCCGCAAAGCCCAGGAGGCGCCCACGGCCCTGGTGGAATGCGCCTTGAGACCCGTTGGGGGCGACATGTGCGAGGCCGCATAGGCCTCCAAGATAGCCGACCTGATCCAACGGGCAATCGTGGCCTTGGAAGCGGAAGAGCCCTTGCCGCGTCCGGTCGTGAGAATGAACAGGGAATCCATCCGCCGGAGAGGAGCTGTGCGAGACAAGTACACCCTCAGGGCCCTGACCAAGTCCAGAGTGTGGAGGGCCTTTTCAACCTTGTGAACTGGGTTTGGGCAAAAGGACGGAAGAGAGATATCCTGATTGAGGTGGAATGGAGAGACCACCTTCGGTAGAAAAGAGGGAACGGGGCGCAGGACCACCTTGTCCTGATGCACCACCAAGAATGGAGGCTTGCATGACAATGCCGCCAAATCCGACACCCGCCGAAGCGAGGTGATAGCCACCAAGAATGCCACCTTTTGTGACAAGGTGGACAAAGAGATACCTGAGAGAGGTTCAAACGGAGGTTTCTGAAGAGCCGAGAGAACCAAATTAAGATCCCAAGGATCTAGAGGACGCTTGTAAGGAGGGACAATATGGGCCACCCCTTGCATAAGTGTGCGAACCTGTGGGAGCCTCGCCAGCCTTTTGGAATAAAGGACGGAGAGAGCCGACACCTGTCCTTTCAGGGAACTCAAGGCAAGGCCAGAGTCCAGCCCTGACTGGAGAAACAAAAGTAATGTCGGCAAGGAGAAAGGCCACGGAGAATGGCCCTCAGTAAAGCACCAGGAGAGAAAAATTCTCCACGTCCGGTGATAAATCTTTTGCGAGGCAGGCTTACGAGCTTGCGTCATAGTGTCCTGAACTTCCCGGGGAAGACCCGATTGTGTCAGGACCCAGGATTCAAGGGCCAAGCAGTCAACCTGAGCGCCGCAGAATTGTGGCGGAAGAATGGACCTTGAGAGAGAAGGTCTGGACGATCTGGCAGACCCCAAGGTTCGCCGCCGGCGAGGCGGATTAGTTCCGGAAACCAGGCTCTCCTGGGCCAATTGGGTGCGATTAGAATCACCCGGTGACATTCCGCCCGAATCTTGCGGAGCACTCGAGGCAACAGAGCCAGCGGTGGAAACACGTATGGCAGGCGAAACTGAGACCGATCCTGGACCAGAGCGTCCGCCGCCAACGCCCTGTGGTCGTGAGCCCTGGCTATGAACACTGGAACTTTGTTGTTGAGGAACGATGCCATCAAGTCGACATCCGGAGTCCCCCACCGCCTGCAAATGGCTTGGAACACTTCTGGGTTGAGAGACCATTCGCCCGGGTCCATACCCTGACGGCTGAGATAGTCTGCTTCCCAATTGTCCACCCCCGGGATGTGGACCGCGGAGATGGCGGAGCCTGTGGCCTCTGCCCAGCACAGGATCTTTTGAACCTCCAGCATCGCTAGGGTGCTGCGAGTGCCTCCTTGATGATTTATGTACGCGACGGCCGTCGCGTTGTCCGATTGGATCCTCACTTGGCGGCCGCATAAGAGCGGCTGAAACTCGAGGAGAGCCAGGTACGCTGCCCTGATCTCCAGAATGTTGATGGGAAGGGAGGACTCCAATGGAGACCAAGTACCCTGGGCCCTGTGGTGAAGAAACACCGCTCCCCAGCCCGAGAGACTGGCGTCCGTAGTGACCACCGCCCAAACAGGTGGGAGGAAGGAGCGACCCTGAGACAGGGACTGATCTGTCAGCCACCACTGGAGAGATTCCCTTGTTTCGGGGGACAGGGAAATCTTGAGATCCAGGGTCCTCGGATTCTTGTCCCAGACACGGAGAATCTCCAGCTGCAGGGGACGCAGATGGAGTTGTGCAAATGGTACTGCTTCGATTGAAGCTACCATCTTTCCCAGGATCTGCATCAGATGCCTGATGGAGAACAAGCGAGGTGGGAGGATGGAGCGGACACCTGCTTGGAGAGAGATTACCTTCTCGAGAGGCAGAAGTACCAGCGCAGCACGAGTGTCGAACAGCATGCCCAGATACACCAGGCTCTGGGTGGGCACGAGGACCGACTTCGGGAGATTGACAATCCAGCCGAACCTCCGGAGAGTCGACAGAGTCGCAGACACTGCTTGCTGGCATTCCTGCTGTGAGGGAGCCTTGACCAGGAGGTCGTCCAAGTAAGGGATGACCAACAGACCTTGTGAGTGTAGTAAAGCGACTACGGAGGCCATCACCTTGGTGAATACTCGTGGAGCGGTGGCCAAGCCGAAGGGGAGAGCCACGAACTGGAAATGGTCGTCTCCAATCGCAAAGCGCAGGAACCGTTGGTGAGCTGGGGCGATTGGGATGTGTAGATATGCATCCTTTATGTCTATGGATGCCAAGAATTCCCCTTGAGACATTGAGGCTATCACAGAACGAAGCGATTCCATGCGAAAATGCCTCACTTTGACATGCTTGTTGAGGAGTTTCAGGTCCAGTACAGGGCGGACGGACCCGTCCTTCTTGGGCACAATAAAGAGATTTGAATAAAATCCCTGAAACCGGTCCCCGGCTGGCACCTGGACAATGACTCCTTCCCGCTTCAGAGCTTCCAGCGCTTGGTGAAAAGCGTGGATCTTTGCGGGAGGGGGAGACGTCATGAAGAATCGGCTTGGGGGAACTGAGTTCAGTTCTATGAAGTAGCCGTGAGAGATAATATCTCGCACCCATTGATCTAGAACGTCGGAGAGCCAAACGTCCCGAAAGAGGGACAATCTGCCCCCGACTCTGGGTGCGGAGCCGGAGCCATGCGAGTCATGCAGAGGCAGTCTTGGACGGCTTCTGACTAGAGGATTTCTGTTGGCGAGTGCGCCAGGAAGACCCCTGGCCTCGGGAGGACTGGGCCTTGTCGGAACGAAACATTCTGTTGGTCGAGGATCTGGAAGACCAGCCAGGGGAACGAAAGGAGCGAAAGGAACGGAACCTGGCAGACTTTTGCTGCGCCGGTTTTCCGCCTTTTTGTTGGGGCAGAAGAGTACTTTTGCCTCCTGTTGTGTCTTTAATAAGTTCGTCCAGACGTTCCCCGAAAAGACGATCCCCGGTACACGGAATCCCTGTGAGATGCTTCTTGGAAGAAGCATCACCTTTCCACTCCCGGAGCCAGAGAATTCTCCGAATGGCGAGGGAATTGGCGGCAGCCACTGCAGAACGCCCGGCTGAGTCCAGCACGGCGTTAAGAGCATATTTCGAGATCATTGCCATTTGGTCTAAAAGGGAGACACCTCAGGAACTGTATGGCGTGTTTTGGCGTAGACCACGTCTGTGAACTCAGAGAGTGCCTTAAGAGACCAAGCCGCTGCAAAGGCGGGAGGAAACGCAGCGCCGACCGCGTCATAGATGGACTTGGTCAACAGTTCAACCTGACGGTCTGCCGAGTCTTTTAAAGACGAGCTGTCGGCAATGGAAATTGTGGTTCTAGTAGCCAATCTGGCTACAGCCGGGTCCACCTTAGGAGGTTGAGACCAGCCCGATAGTACTGCCGGGGCAAACGGATACTTGGGATCCGTGGGCTTTGGTATAAAACGTTTGGCCGGAAAGGCCCTTGGCTTTTGCACCGTGTCTGAAAAGTCAGGGTGATCGGAGAAGATGTTGGCAGGTCTTTTCGGATCCCTGAGTGAGACTTTGGCTCGCTGCGCAGACTGAGTGTCGGGAGCAGGAATATGTAAAATGTCATTAATAATGGAGACAATATTGTCAGCCAGAACGTCCCCTTCCGGGACAGAGTCCGAGGCCGCCTCTGAATCAGAGGAAGAGTCCTGTTCCTCACCCTCCTCCAGAGGAGCCCGAGATTGAGATCTGGGCGAGGAGGGGGAAGGGTCTCGGCGTTGCCTTTTGGAGCTGGGCTCCCTAAGGGACGGAGAGAGTCCGTCACGCCCAGGAGGAAGAGACGGACCCGGGGCCGAGGGAGAACCCTCCATGTCCTGGTCCGGACTCTGGTTAATGGCCTGAATAATGGACTTAGTCATGGAGGCTACGGATTGCGACATAGCTCGTGACACAGCCAGGGCCACTGAATCAGACAATGTCTGAGATAAGACGTCAGTCCATTGAGGGGCCGGTGTTAACACCGGGGGCACGGAGGCCTGATCCCCAGAGGGGGCAGGGACATCCACCTGGGGCCGGGTGCCAAGGAGAGCCGGCGACCCATGCTGCTCACAGGTCGTGCAGAGGGGATTGACACTCTGCGCAGGCAATGTGACTTTGCACACTGTACAAGTTGCATACAACTTTGCAGCCTTATGGGCCTTACCCTTGCTCTTTGCAGAAGACATAATCTGACCCAGTCCTGTGTACAAACTACCAAAAAGACAGAATAAGCAGCAGGGATATGCCACAGAGGAGAATCCACACCAATGGTGTGGCTTACCGCACTTTCAAGTCCTGATCCCAAGTCTGAGTCTCCCAGCAGCAGCTCTCCCAGCAGCACGTGTGTGAATCTGCAGCAAATGAGGCCAAAATGGCCCCCACAGAGAGAGAGGGGGGAGTCAGAGAGGGAAGGGCCTGTAAAAACGCGGGCTCTGTGGCCCCATTGTGTACACAGGAGGGGGAGGGCGAGCCCTGTGAGTGGGAGAGGCCAGAGACAAAGCCCTGAGCTCCCAGGGCTATTCTGAGCAAAGCCCCGCCCCCCGCTGCTGATAGACAAGCAGGGGCGGAATCGCGGCCTAGGCCTCCGGCGAAGCCGGGGACTAAATTTGAGGCCGCGGCCGGCCTGCGTGAGGGGTCCGGCGCGGAAGTCCCGCGAAAACGCCCGCGTGATGCGGGAAAACGGAGCCCCATGCCCTGAGTCCTATGCCCCGTCCCCCTGCTGTGCTAAGACAGGCAGGGAGGGACTGCTGGAGGACTTACAGCCCGGCTAGGGGCTGTTGCAGGGACACTACAGCAGGTCCTTCATGGATCCTGCTGTGGATGCAGGGGGCCCCCAGTGCACAGCACATACCTGGATCCCCGGAGGGGGAGAAGATAGGGGGCCAGCTCGGTACCTTGTGGTGGAGCCTGCATCCTTCACCTGTGACCACCGGGAGTTGAACTCCATCACAGGGGCCACACAGTGACTGTGTATAGGCCAGGGGCACAGAGAACTGTGAACCCCTCAGTCGGCTCTCACCTCACCAGAGGCTCTTTGAAAGAGTATGGTGAGGGAGCAGGGCATATGGGGCCGAAGGCCCATGCCGGGGGACCTGATGGTCCCCTAAACTTCATCTGTAGCTAGGAGCTTCAGTGTGGAGATGTGCCTCCAACAACACCAAATAACAAACTGACAGTATTCCTGTAGAGGGCGTATATGCTGCAGGGGAGAAGGAGGAGTAAAACTCTTCTATATTTGGTGTGACCTCCAGGGGGCAGCATATAACACCCAATGTCAGGGTCTCCCAGATTTGGACGACAAGAAAAGTTATGTTGCTCAGTTGAATTTTAATAAATTTTAAACATAAAAGTGTGGGTCAATTATTATTCAACCCCTCAAACCACCAGCATTCTGTTTGGTCCCCCTAAAGTATTAAGAAGTAGTTCAGGCACAAAGAACAATGAGCTTCACATTTGTGGATTAATTATCTCTTTTGCCAGCCTTTTCTGACTATTTAAGACCCTCCCCAAACTTGTGAACAGCACTCATACATGGTCAACATGGGAAAGACAAAGGATAATTCCAAGGCCATCAGAGACTAGATCGTGGAGGGTCACAAGGCTGGCAAGGAGTGCAAAACCCTTTCCAAGGAGTTGGGCCTACCTGTCTCCACTCTTGGGAGCATCATCCAGAAGTGGAAGGCTTATGGAACTACTGTTAGCCTTCCACTGCCTGGACAGCCTTTGAAAGTTTCCTCCCGTGCCGAGGCCAGGCTTGTCCGAAGAGTCAAGGCTAACCCAAGGACAACAAGGAAGGAGCTCCGGGAAGATCTCATGGCAGTGGGGACATTGGTTTCAGTCAATACCATAAGTAACGTACTCCACAGCAATGGTCTCCGTTTCAGACGAGCCCGTAAGGTACCTTTACTTTCAAAGCGTCATGTCAAGGCTTGTCTACAGTTTGCTCATGATCACTTGGAGGACTCTGAGACAGACTGGTTCAAGGTACTATGGTCTGATGAAACCAAGATCGAGATCTTTGGTGCCAACCACACCCCTGACGTTTGGAGACTGGATGGCACTGCATACGACCCCAAGAATACCATCCCTACAGTCAAGCATGGTGGTGGTAGCATCATGCTGTGGGGCTGTTTCTCAGCCAAGAGGCCTGGCCATCTGGTCCGCATCCATGGGAAGATGGATAGCACGGCCCACCTGGAGATTTTGGCCAAGAACCTCCGCTCCTCCATCAAGGATCTTAAGATGGGTCGTAATTTCATCTTCCAACAAGACAACGACCCAAAGCACACAGCCAAGAAAACCAAGGCCTGGTTCAAGAGGGAAAAAATCAAGGTGATGGAGTGGCCTAGTCAGTCTCCTGACCTTAACCCAATTGAAAACTTGTGGAAGGAGCTCAAGATTAAAGTCCACATGAGACACCCAAAGAACCTAGATAACTTGGAGAAGATCTGCACGGAGGAGTGGGCCAAGATAATCCCAGAGAGCTGTGCCGGCCTGATCAGGTCTTATAAAAGACGATTATTAGCTGTAATTGCAAACAAGGGTTATTCCACAAAATATTAAACCTAGGGGTTGAATAATAATTGACCCACACTTTTATGTTTAAAATCTATTAAAATTCAACTGAGCAACATAACTTTTTGGTTTGTAAGATTTATGCTTCTGTTAATAAATCCTACTCTCGTTTGCAGTTTGAAGGCTCTAACTTATTTGCATCTTATCAAACCACCTAAATCTGCAGGGGGTTGAATACTACTTGTAGGCACTGCATAGCTATATATACACACATCTATACATATAGTTACATATAACTAGTAAGAACAAGTAACATGTATAACTATATATATATATATATATATATATATATATATATATATATATATATATATATATATTATATATACATATATATACACACACACACAAAGATATATACATTTCGTTTGCTATATACATATAAAATTGATAATTATTATAACCATTAAAAGATGCTTATTTCTACATAAATATAAATATATAAAAACATAACTATAAAACAACAAAACATAATAAAAAATGTGAAAACAGCCTTTGTTATTAATATGATAAAAGAGCACACTTCATTCTTCTGCTCCGCGGTGTATGAAGCTCGCAAAACTGGTTCACAGCAGCTCATCACTGATAAGAAGCCGCAAACCAACCTGGCGCATGCGCAATGCGAGGTCCACAGTACACCCAAATGGGTGTACTGACGTCCGTATAGCTGAGGGTGCCAATACTTTTGTCTGGCCCATTTTTGGAGTTTTGTGTGAAATGATCAATGTTTTGCTTTTTGCTTCATTCTCTTTTGTGTTTTTTCATTGAAGACAAATTAAATGAAGATAATAATACCAAAGAATTTGTGATTGCAATCATTTTCAGGAAGAAACTGAGTATTATCTGACAGAATTGAAGGGGTGTCAATACTTTTGGCCAACACTGTATGCACTGACAGGCGGACTGCTGCCGCCTGGAGGGAACGTCTGCATTTGCCAAGGACTGAGTGCAAGCACTGTGGTTGCTCGAGTATGTGTGTAGGCTGACCTTTTGGGTGCAGACCCACTTGTTGCGCTGACAGCTGGTGCCGAACGGCCTAGGAGGCCTCCATGGCCGTAGTATAATGTGCCGTGACACTGCCGCAAGAGCTGAGGTTTCAATGGTATACGCGTCTTGGATGGTTAAACGAATCTATCTGGTTAGAGTTTTTTTTGTGTTTTTTCATTGAAGACAAATTAAATGAAGATAATAATACCAAAGAATTATATATATATATATATATAATATTGTCACTCACCTTTACTTGTGGAGTTTGTTGCAGATGGCTTCTTTGAGGTTACTTCATCAATATATGTTGGTGATGTGGAAGCCATAGATGAGGAATCTGGATTATCTGATTCTCTTAAAACAGGCGAGTCTGGCTGACAGTCTACAGATGTGTGTTTTGTTGATGAATGAGGTGGAGAATCTAGGGCTTTCATTCTTTCACAGTCACTCTTTTTGTTTCTTGAGGTAGAGAATAATTTGTCTGTTGTAAAACAGAAGTTTAAGATGTTATAGAGACATACAGTCTTAATTTTTGGATAAAAATCCTACAAGGATGAAAATTATAACTGAAATGTTTGGAAATACATTCAGGCTTGTTGTTTTTTCTACAACAATTGAAAACATTTAAAGTATTAATGTTAGTATTTAAATCAAAGATTAAAATTAAACTTTTTTCTTAATGGTAAAAAATATGAAAAATAATTGTGAAAGTTCACATTACGGCTGCAGTTAACGTTGGCTGCATCTGCTCCATGTATCTGAAGTCTCCTCCCTTTCTGGGCATTTTCAGAAGGATAAAAGGATGAAATTTACGTTTACAGGGTGAAGCCATTTTGTTGGTGTCTGTAAAGTAATACTGAGACCAGAACAGCGTTACCAAGGACGGCTGGCAACATGACTCTGATAGTTTGCGCTGCACTGCTTACTGTATCACACATGTTGGGAGTTTAGACACGTGGCCCTGGGGCTGTATTACACATGCTAGGGATTAGATACACTGCTGTGTCAGTGTAAAGTCTCTTTTATATGCCTCAATGAGGCAATACATGGACATAGATCTCCGTCAGTGTTCAAAAAGCAACAGCATCCTGATTGCACTGGTATGTTCTGAACACTGCAGTCACAGTGGTGGTGAGCGGCAGCCGGGTGTTGTACTACTGTCAGGCTACTGCACAGTTCTCATGGCTGGAAGCAGCCCACTGTACACAGTGCTCTCATCGCTTAGAACAGCTCTACAGTGGGGCACTTCTTTAGCGGTAAGAACAGTGTGGCAGCCCCACAGCCGTGACTTGGACAGCTCAGTTCACAGCTGGATGAAGCCACAATGCAGGAGATGCAGACGGACACTGACCACAGTCTCCTATGTCCAAGGGCTGCCGTTATGCTGTTTGCAAGTGTAGAACTCAGACACTAGCACGCCAGCAGATGAAACAGATACATAGGAACAAACATGTCCTTCAAAAAGGATTAGTGCAATCAGAAAGTAAAGCATTTCAGGGTAGAACCTCACTGGCTGAAATCGTACAGCTAGTACCTGGTTCATGCTGTTGGTGGTTTGGGCAGCATGAATTTGATGACCATTTCCCTTTAAGATCAGTCCACTTAGAATTAGACTAGACACAACTGTCCTGATCTATTTTTTTTCATAAACATTAGTATATTAATTCCCATGACCTAAGATTAAATTCTAGGGGGTTTATACAACTTTCAATCTCTATAGATCAATCTTTTGGCTATCTGCCATAAAATACTTGCTTCAGAACCTTCAATTCCTTTATTACAACATAAATTACATTCACAAGATCTATTGGGGTCCTCAAAGAAAAAAATACTTAAAATTTGGTGTAACACCACATCCAAAACACAAGATGTTTAAAAGGGAAGAGTACCTCCTGTTCTTTCAGGAAGAGTTTTCAGTAGGCTCTTTATCATGAGAGGCAGGATTACAATGACAGGTGACATCTTTGCACTAAACACAGGGTCCACCATTCACAATATATGATGTCAGAGGTGAGTCTGCCTCCCCTCCCGACACAATACCTTTGTACAGGCTCATTACATATTTCAATACAAAAGGATTGGTCAGGATCTGACCATTGTCGCTAATGTAAGTTTTCACTTCCTGAGTTCGAGTCTAATGCTGCCATCACACACAGCGATGTTCCAGCGATCCCGACAACGACGAGGATCGCTGGAACATCGCTGTGTGGTCGCTGGGGAGCTGTCAAACAGGCAGATCTCCTCAGCGACCAGGGACCAGGGAGCCACCTCCACATCGCTGGTAACCATGATAAACAGCAAGTATCAAGGCAGCACGCTGCTTAGTTACCCCTGTGTTTATCATGGTTACCAGCGTCCTCCCGCTTACAGACAGCGCTAAGAGGGAGGACGCTGGTAACCATGATAAACAACGGGTATCTAGGCAGCGCGCACTGCCTAGATACCCGCTGTTTATCATGGTTACCAGCGTCCTCCTGCTTAGTGCTGGTAACCATGATAAACACCAGTTATCTAGGCAGCTCGCGCTGCCTAGTTACCTGGTGTTTACCAAGATTACCAGCCTGTGAGGTCGCTGCTCACTGGTCTTTCGCTGTCACACGCAGCGATGCGTGCTGATCAGCGGGAGACCAAGGACCAAAAAATGGTCCCGAAGGATGTGCAGCGATCAGCAACCTCACAGCAGGGGCCTGATCGCTGCTACATGTCACACACAGCGATAGCGCTGGCGAGGTAGCCGATCTCAGCGATATTGCTAGCGATATTGCTGTGTGTGAAGTACCCCTTAGAAATCCTCAGTGGTCTGTGTGAAAACCGCAGGAGTTCCATTCTCGATTTTTAATAGATTGTGCTATGTAAAACAATACAACAAGCAAGAATACATTTAACCAGGTGATGTGAAGTTGGAGTCGCAGCCCATTTTTGTAGGCCTCAGAGTTGGTATAAATGGACTGACTCAAGACTCCTAAAATATATAATAAAAGGGGTTCAATGCAGAATGTGCTGAGTATTTTTTCATAGGAATTTGGGAAAGTTATTATTCTGACAGCTGTTTATGTGGACCCAAGTCATCGCATACTGCTTGATGATCAACAGCTTACTAAAGGAAAAAGAGCTCTGACTGAGGTAGTAGTTAGGATGAGTGAGCTACAGGACTGCCAGGAGCAAGAGGTCTTGGGTCCTGCCAGTGCAGCTGCTGCCATATCTTCAGCCTCCTCAGATGAGGAGTTTAACTTTGACGAGTATTTGGATGACATGGAGCAGGCAAAGTGTTGCCACAGGAAAAATGATTCCACTCCGTCTCCTATAACAAGCAGATTGACCACATTTCCACAAAATTTTTTACTTGATCTCAAAGAAATAGAAAAGTTCAACCGTTCATCAAAACTGACAGTGCATGAGGCAATTCCTTTATACCCCGAAATAGTTAGAGAAGTTGATCATGCGGTTACGGCTTTGCCTCCAACCCAAGTTAGTGTAGAGAGGTTGTTCTCTAGCCTTAAAATTATTAGGTCCGATTTGAGGTCCTCTATGAAGGAGGATCTGATGGAGGTGATTCTATTTCTCAGAACAAATTCATAGATTGCACAAATGTTATTTAGTATGTTTTTGTGGAAAACTGTTTTTTGTCACTTACTGCATAGTGTATTGCTTATTTACAATTTATTAGACTTTTTTGTGTTCTAAAGTTGAATTTCAATAAATATATTTTATGTTCTACCTAAATATCTTGATTATTCTATCTCATAATAATGATTAAAAGTCTGATGTTCACATTGTACTACAATAAATGTATCACATAAGCAATATACGTGGGAGTCAGAGTCGACTTAAGGGATATTGAGGAGTCGGAGGTTTGGCTTACCAACTCGACCGCCCTGCATTTAACACAAAAAAATGATTTAAACATTAGGTAATTTTCTGATTATAGCTTCCCTTTAACTCCTGTCTTGCAGGCAAAAAGACAACTGTTAATAGTACTTGCAAGGTACATGCATAAGAATGGACTAGTAAACAAAAACATCTGCTGGGTCAACCTTACCGTGATCAAAGGGATTAGTAGACCCTGTAGGCTCCTCAGTTGGACTATGCTCTGCTTCTGTGCAGTACTAAAAGCAAACAATAGTCCCATGAAATATGTAAAACGGAAAGAATTAGGACATAACAAAATCTGTCATTTTCTGCGCTTAAAAATATAAGTCCACTGGAAATTCTGGTTCAAACTACGTTTCATGAACAATAAGGTGATGCGCCGCTGCTGCGGATTTCCTGCATTTTTTATGCAATTACCTCCATTTTGTTTTTCACAAATCCGCTGTACAGCACATTACCTGCAAAGTGTATGGAAAATTAAGTGTCCATGCTGCAGATCTGCCCGCGGAGGAGATAGCGTGGATTTAACCATGTAAAAATCTCCAGCATGTCAACTCTTTCTGCATATTTTGCAGCTGCAATTTTCACCCATAGACCAGAATGTTAGCTCCTAAATAGACAGCAAATACGCAGAGTTGTTGACTGGTAATCAAAATACAGAGGGAAACACCTTTTTTTTTTCTTTATTATTTCTTGAAACAATAAAAAGAAGGTAAAACGTCAGGCTTCACAGTATTTTTTGTTTCCAGTCATGTCAATACATGGCTGATGAATTGGGTATAAACCCGCACTGCTACTTCATCAGGAACAATATCTGATCAGTCCATATGGATAAATGATGATTTATTAAGTCAACCTGTTTCAAAGCCACCATGGGCTTTTTCCTCAGGACAAATCATATGGGAACACATACCGTATATACTCGAGTATAAGTGGACTCGAGTATAAGCCGAGGCCCCTAATTTTACCCTCCAAAACTAGGGAAACTTATTGACTCGAGTATAAGCCTAGGGGGGAAAATGAAGCAGATTCATCACGGTATACAGCCCCTCTCATCATGATAAATGGTCCCCCATTACTGGTATATAATCCCCCATCACTGGTATACAGTTACCCCCCCCCCCCCCATCAGAGGTTACAACCCCCATCAGTGGTATATACAGGCCCCCCATCAGTGATATATACAGGCCCCCCATCAGTGATATATACAGGCCCCCCATCAGAGGTTACAGCCCCCATCAGTGGTATATACAGGCCCCCCTCAGTGGTATATACAGGCCCCCCTCAGTGGTATATACAGGCCCCCCACCTCAGTGGTATATACAGGCCCCCCACCTCAGTGGTGTATACAGGCCCCCCACCTCAGTGGTACATACAGGCCCCCCACCTCAGTGGTACATACAGGCGCCCTTTAGTGGTACATACAGGCCTCCTTCAGTGGTACATACAGGCCCCCTTCAGTGGTACATACAGGCCCCCTTCAGTGGTACATACAGGCCCCCTTCAGTGGTATATACAGGCCCCCTTCAGTGGTATATACTGGCCCCCTTCAGTGGTATATACAGGCCCCCCTTGCTGCCGCACACCTGTAAAATAATAGCTCATTCATACTTATCCCTGTCGCTCTGTCACCGCACGTCCTTCGGTCTTCATGCTTCTTCCTGCTTGTACCCGGCAGGCGCAGCAGCGATGATGTCATTGCTTCTGTGCCAGTCACATGACGCCGGGTACAAGCAGGAAGAAGACCAGAGGATGCGCAGTGACAGAGTGACAGGGATAAGTATGAATGAGCTATTATTTTACAAGTGTGCGGCAGCAAGGGGGGCCTGTATACCACTGATGGGGGGCGCTGACATAGTGCAATGTAATATGCACAGCTCCCCCTGCCGCTGATGGACAGGGGGATGCAGTGCATATTGCATTGCACTAATAAGCGGGGGCACGTGACCGCCCACTCCTATTGCAGCCTCCCCCCACCTCCTCCAGCTCCTGATCACCGCCCCCCCACTGAGCCGTGACTGTGACTCGAGTATAAGCCGAAGGGGGCACTTTTCAGCACAATTTTTGTGCTGAAAAACCCGGCTTATACTCGAGTATATACGGTACATAACAGTAAAAGTATACATGTTTGGTATCTACGAACTCGTACGGACCTGAGTCATCACACAGTCATGTCAGTTTTACCATATAGTGAACGTGATGAATAAGAAATCCAAAAAGCAAATGTGTAACTGCACTTTATGTTTTGCAATTTCACTGCATTTGGAATTTGTTTTCCCTTTTCCTTGTACACTATATAGTAAAATAAATGATTGCATATGAAAGTACAACTCGTCCTGCAAAAAACAAGCCATCATATGTCTATATTGACGGAAAAATAAAATAGTTATGGCTCTTGGAAGAGGGGGAGGAAAAAACAAAAACTGAAAAATCGCCCGGGGGTGAAGGAGTTAATTGCCAATTTCACATTTTCCTTGGCCTAAGAGGAACATATATCACCTGACATCTACAGTCATATGAAAAAGTTTGGGCACCTCTTAATCTTACTCATTTTTTTTTTTGTTTAAATTTGGGTTTTTGCAACAGCTATTTCAGTGTGATATGTGTAATAACTGATGGACACAGTAATATTTCAGGATTGAAATGAGGTTTATTGTACTAACCAAAAATGTGAAATATGCATTATTTCAAAAATTGACAGGTGCAAAAGTATGGGCACCTCAACAGAAAAGTGACATTAATATTTAGTAGATCCACCTTTTGCAAAGATAACAGCCTCTAGTCGCTTCCTAACAGCTACAGTTAATGAGTTCCTGGATCCTGGATGAAGGTATTATTGACCATTCCTCTTTACAAAACAATTCCAGTTCAGTTAAGTGTGATGGTCGCCGAGCATGGACAGCCCGCTTCAAAACATCCCACAGATGTTCAATGATATTCAGGTCTGGGGACTGGGATGGCCATTCCAGAACATTGTAATTGTTCCTCTGCATGAATGCCTGAGTAGATTTGGAGCGGTGTTTTGGATCATTGTCTTGCTGAAAGATCCATCCCCGACGTAACATCAACTTTGACACTGATTCTTGAACATTATTCTCAAGAATCTGCTGATACTGAGTGGAATCAATGCGACCCTCAACTTTAACAAGATTCCCGATGCCGTCATTGGCCACACAGCCCCAAAGCATGATGGACCCTCCCCCAAATTTGACAGTGAGTAGCAAGTGTTTTTCTTGGAATGCATAACGCCTTGTTGTATGACCAAACAACTCAATCTTTGTTTCACAGGACCTTCCACAGGACCTTCTTCCAAAATGAAACTGGATTGTCCAAATGTGCTTTTGCATACCTCAGGCATGACTGTGGCGTGCATGCAGAAACGGCTTCTTTCGCATCACTCTCCCATACAGCTTCTCCTTGTGCAGTGTGCACTGTATTGTTGACCGATGCACAGTGACACCATCTGCAGAAGATGATGCAGGTCTTTGGAGGTGGTCTGTGGATTGTTCTTGACTGTTCTCACCATTTTTCTTCTCTGCCTTTCTGATATTTTTGTTGGCCTGCCACTTCTAGCCTTTACAAGAACTGTCCCTGTGGTCTTCCATTTCCTTACTATGTTCCTCACAGTGGAAACTGACAGGTTAAATCTCTGAGACAACTTTTTGTATCCTTCCCCTGAACAACTATGTTGAAAAATCTTTTTTTTTTTCAGATCATTTGAGTGCTGTTTTGAGGAGCCCATGATGCCACTCCTCAGAGAAGATGCAAATAGGAGAACAACTTGCAAGTGGACACCTGAAATAGCTTTTCTCATGATTGGATACACCGGGCTATGAAGTACAAAGCTCAATGAGGTTACCAAACCAATTTAGTGCTTCAGTAAGTCAGTAAAAAGTAGTTAGGAGTATTCAAATAATGAAAATCAGAAGGGTGCCCATACTTTGGCACCTGTCAAATTTTGAAATAATGCATATTTCACATTTTTGGTTAGTGCAATAAACCTCATTTCAATTCAGAAATATTACTGTGTCCATCAGTTATTACATATATCACACTGAAATAGCTGTTGCAAAAAAACAATTTTAAACTAAAAAAAAAGAGTAAGATTAAGAGGGGTGCCCAAACTTTTTCATATGACTGTAGCCTGTGCAAAAACCCAATTTTAGACCAAAACAAATGAGTAAGATTAAGAGGGGTGCCCAAACTTTTTCATATGACTGTATGTAAGGACAGGTATTTATTAAGGGATTTGTTTGTTAAATGTAGCTCGGGAGATTTACTATTATTATTTAGTCTTAAACTAAACAGTCTGTTAAAGCGCCAAATTCATCACAGTGGCTCATGCTTCATGGTAGAGGTAAACAAAAGTGCCTAAAGATGCAAAATTGGACTTCACACCACCTTTTAGTTGCTAGTAATATTTGGTGCATGTAATTGCATTTTAGTCCACATACCATTTCCCAGCCAGCCAAGTCCTCTTACACTTTTGGGGGCAAATTACGCCATAATTCTAGCACAATAAGCTTAGTAAACATCCACCATTGTCATCAAAGGTCATAGTCAACAATAACATCACAATTCAGATGAATATACAGCCATTTTAACATACATCTAAAAGTGAAAGAATGGGAGACTTACTAGCTCTTCCAGCTTTATCTGTTTGTATTTCATCAGTGCATCGGAGAACATTTCTTTAACCTTTCTTGCGAATTCTACATCAGATTTGTTTGCAATTGCAAATGTTTTCTAACAAAAGAAGAATTCAAAACATAAAGCCATGACATTATATGAACTGCACCTACAATAAAATATGACAAATTGTTATTCCTTTGTGTTGGAAAATGTATCAGCCATTTCATTGTATCCCCTACACTGCATTACATGTAGAATTACAGAAATGGGCATGCTGGTAGAAGACCCGAGTTCAGATACACTTACTGCATTACATTTAAAAAGGGTGATGAATGGTCTAATGCTCCATGTTAACTGTTTTAACAAGGAAATATTTCATTAGAAAATCATTTTCTTAATGATTATCTATGGACAAAAAAAATATGAACAAAATGAACAATTTTTAGGTTTTTCTAAAGGCCACTTCACATGCTAGGATCTCGTTAAGTGTCACGGATTTGTGAACGTTCTAACGATATCGTTTTTGCATCCTTGCGTGTAAATGAACAATATAGGACGAAAAAATCGAATGAATCGTTCATCCAAGATTTGAGATCCTGACCTCAAATCTATCGTTCGTTGTCCAATTAACGCAGCTTGATGAAGCCACATCGTTCAGTGTGACAGCTTTATGAACGATGCCGTTCAAAAATCACCTATTCCTGCCGCTTTAAAAAAAAAATCGATCAGTCCTTGCTCTCCTATTTAACTGCTGCTCTGCCAAAGTGGATATCGTTAACGATATCCTTGTGTGTGACAACGCACTAACGATGTCAGAACGATCACTGTCACGTGATCGTTTTAAGGATATTGTTAACGATAACCTAGCGTGTAACGGCACCATTAGTCATTAAAGCACAATAGTTGTTTAAATGTTTAGCCACGATAGGGGTGCCCTCTGTCCCCTTTGATTTATATAATCTTGATGGAACACCTTGCCATCGCCGTCCGACAAAACCCAGACATAAAGGGATTAGAATGGGATAACAAACAGTATAAAGCGGCATTATTCGCTGATGACCTGCTTCTCTTTGTTACCCAGCCTCGTATCTCTTTTCCCTCCATATTTAAGGTATTCGATGAGTTCGGCAAATATAGTAATTTCAAAGTCAACATTACCAAAACAGAGGCCATGGACGTGTCCCTCCCAGAGAGTGAGAGGGCTTATCTGAGTGCCCACTTTCCATTTAAGTGGAGAATGGATGCCCTGAAATATTTGGGGGTTATGGTACCCAGTGATCCTACCAGGTGGTTTGAAATGAATTACCTCCCTCTTCTCCAGAGAACGACTACCGACTTACAGAAATATGATGAGAGGCGGATCTCTTGGTTTGGTCGCATTAATGCGATAAAGATGGAGGTCTTGCCTAGATCTCTGTTTTTGTTTCAGGCAGTCCCAATAGACATCAATACTTACTTCTTTGACCGACTACAAACACTTGTCTCTAGGTTTGTATGGGGGGGGGGGGGGGAATGATGGCCAAGGATTGGAATCAATACTCTGTACCGCCACAAACTTCAGGGAGGAGCGGGAATAACCAATTTTAGAGCATACTACAGGGCTGTTGTTCTGGTGAGGTTGCTTGATTGGCAATTCCATCCTAGAACCAAACAATGGGTGAAGGTTAAGCAGAGAGGTATTGACACCCTGCTCTGGTGTATTCTGTGGCTTGACCCCTCGGATAGACCTAACTTAGATCCTGAGGCACATTGTATATCCACTACTTTACGAGTATGGGATGCGGAAGTCAGGAAAAGGAAACTAGCCAACAGAAGGGGACCTCTGACTCAGATTTTTCATAATCCCTCGTTCCCCCCGGCATTGCAGGCAACCTCCTTTTTAAAATGGAAAAGGATTGGGATTGTTATTCACCTGTTCATAGTATTATTGTTTCTAGTATGAGAGAATGTGGCGGGCGTGGGACGTGTCCTTTTCCAGGGAGGAAAAAAGTGAAGTCTATTGGCTATGCCATGAGGGAGAGAGGGGATGCTTTAAGGGAAAAAAGGGGAAGGGGATGGGATGAGAGAACAAAATTCGCCCATACACTTTTTTTCAACCACCTTTTTCAGTCTCACACCCTTTGGTCAAAAATGATAACTTCCAGGGCGCTGGTCTGCGCCACCAAAAATTACATAACTATCAAGTGGAATCGGTTTTGGCTGTTGAGGATGGTTAGGTGGGTCTCCTGGAATGTTAAGGGACTGCGCTCCCCTGCTAAGCGCATGATGATTCTTAGACATCTCAAACGCCTACATGCTGATGTGGCTTTGCTCCAGGAGACCCAACTGACGTCCGGTGAATTCTTTAGGTTAAAAAAGATGTGGGTGGGGGAAATATACGGCTCCAGTGCTGTTAACAGGAAGGCGGGTGTTCTGATTCTGATTAACAAATCACTAGCACATACAGTTCTGTCCCTTGACATCGACCAAGAAGGTAGACTGATACATATGGTTATACAGATCCAGAAAGACACCTTCAGCATTTATAATATATATGCTCCTAATGTGTCCCAGAGATCCTTTCTGCAGCAAATACAAACTCAATTTCTGACTGACCAGGAGGGCATTAGACTGGCGGGAGGGGACTTCAATATGACCTTAAATGACATCGAAGATAGACAACATAGTGATCCCCTGACACATGACACCCGATGTGACATGACCCATCCAAAAACGAGTCCATTAGAAGAGTTCTTCAACAACTGTAATATGAATGATGCTTGGAGAACACTCCACCCTTTAGATAGGGAATTTACCTACTATTCCCACTCACAAAGATCTTGGTCGAGGTTAGACATGTTTTTTACTTCACCCCTTTTATTCCAGAGAGTGGTGGAGGTTAGGGTGGAGGATATGGTCATATCTGATCATAGCCCCTTGGTGATGGTCACGAGAGATTCTTTCCAAAAAGGCACTGATTATCTCTGGAGGTTTCCTGACACGCTGGTCCGAGAACATAATTTTGTCAGATGCCTCGGTGAGTGGTGGTCAGATTATTCCCTACACAACCAGGAGCATCGCTCGGACCCGGGTGTCTGTTCTGGGAAGCGGCCAAGTCGGTTTTACGAGGCCATATCATGGCATTTAGCATGAGTTTAAAAAAAAGGATTAAAGAACAATACCTTAAAGCCAGCGCAGCAGTAAGGGGGGCTTACTCCTCGTATAAACAGTCAATGTCGGAATCAGATAGAGAGATCTGGCTGGATGCCAAGAGGGACTTTGATATATGGGCAGGGAAGAGAGAAGAGATATACAAAAATAGACTGGAGCTGGACTTGCATAGATTTGGAGATAAGGCAGGTAGACTACTAGCGCGACTAGCAAAGGGCAGGAGGGCTACTAACCCTATTGGAAAGATAAAGGATAAACATGGCAGCATTTGGACGGAGCCGCGTGACATCGCACAAGCTTTGGGGAAGTATTATGCATCACTCTATAGAGAGGAGGGAGTAGAGATGGGGGCGAGGAGACGTGGCTCTCTTCAATTAATCTGCCCAACTTAACAGAGGAGGATAAGCAGTTCTTAAATAGTCCCATCTCCATAGAAGAGATAGAAATGACAATCAAATCTATCAACCCAGGGAAGGCGCCTGGTCCCGATGGTTTCAATAGGGCGTTCTTCAAAGCCTTACAGACTCAAATCTCCCCCGTGTTAAAAGATTTATTTAATGCCTTCCTGGACGGCACACCGATACCAGAAAGGATGAATATGGCCCACATAAAATTAATCCCCAAACCAGACAAACCTCCAACTGATCCGGCGAGTTACAGACCCATATCGCTCATTAACCAGGATCTTAAACTCCTCTCAAAAATATTAGCTGTTAGACTTGCGCAGATACTGCCCAGAATCATCTCACCTCATCAAGCAGGTTTTATTAAGGGGAGATCAACGGTTACTAACGTTAGAAAGGCGATGCTTCTCTTAGATGTAATAGGGAGGCAAATCCGAGGGGAGGGGGAAGATCCGGCCATGATCACCTTAGACGCTGAAAAAGCATTCGATAATGTGAGGTGGTCTTGGCTGGATCGGGTCTGGGATGCCATAGGATTGGGGGGCCCTTTCCGTCAGTTCCTGCGCTCCCTATATGCTAGCCCTAAGGCTTGTGTTAGCTTACCAGGTTTTCTGTCGGACTCATTTTGTCTGGAAAAAGGGACGAGACAGGGGTGTCCTTTATCTCCCCTCCTGTTCAATCTAGCAATAGAACCGTTGGCATTATACCTAGAAACACAACATCACTATGAAGGTCTGAAGGTGGGAACCAGGGAGATAAAATTGTCCATGTTCGCAGATGACATCATTTTGTATGTTCGTAACCCTAGAAGAGATGTCCCTTCCATACTGGATGACATTGACAGATTGGGCAGAATGTCAGGCTTTCGTCTGAATAGAGATAAATGTGAGATTCTCTTTATGAGCGGAAACAGAGGTGATGGCAGACACAAATCATTTTTTGGGATAAAGGTAGCCAGGGACAGTGTTAAATATTTGGGGATACATCTAGCTAGAACTCCGGGCCAGATCTATGGTTTAAACTTCACGTCGGTTATATCCAAAATTGAGAGAGAATTGGCGGGATGGGAAAATCTACCCCTATCTTTGCTGGGCCGTGCACACCTCATTAAAATGATCAGTTTTGCAAGGCTGCTCTACCCCCTCCAGTCAATTCCCCTATTGCTGAAACATGTGGACGTTAATAGAATAAATCGTGCTTTTTCTAGGTTCCTCTGGAGGGGTAGAAGACCTAGGATAGCCCTTGAAACACTTACGCGGCCGAGAAGGGAGGGAGGTATCCAGCTTCCAGATATCAGGAAATATAATCTAGCATGTTTGTTACGTCATGTTCTCGATTGGATTAAGGATACCAATAATTTCTCAGACATTGAAGTGGAGGGTGAACTGACGAAACCATGGAAATTATCTACGTTACTCCATGCTCCACTCTCCATGTTACCGACTAATATTAAAACCACTGTTATTTGTAGAGACACAATTGCGACTTGGAAAAGTGTTAGGAAAAGCATGAAGCTCTCTTGGCAGATTTCCAGGGGTCTTGACCCATGGGCCTCCCCAGCTTTCAGAATGGGCTGTGAGAACCCCCTTTTTGGAGCTTGGAAATTAAAAGGTATTCTCACGATGGGTGATCTAATGCACAGGGGGAAAAGGAGGTGGCTGACATGCGAAGAAATCTTGACAAAATATGAGCTACCTAAATCACATGTTCTACAATACCATCAAATCCGTCACTCTCTAATGTGTCGTTTAAAAGATGTCTCGGCAGAACTGACCCACTCTCATTGGGATGATGTGTTGGGGATGGGAGAGGGAGAGGTGTCCATATCGAGTCTCTACAAAATATTACAAAATTCTATAGGACCAGGTAACACTGAGAAACTTTTTAGTAAATGGAAAACAGGGATTTTTGTGTACTCACCGTAAAATCCTTTTCTCCTAGCTCATCATTGGGGGACACAGGACGATGGGTGTATGCTTTTCTGCCACTAGGAGGCGACACTAAGTATAGAAAAAAGTTAAGCCCTCCTTCCTGCAGTATACACCCGTACGTGGGCGTAGCTAGTCAGTTTTGGTATTAAAGCAGTAGGAGAACATGTTAATGTAACAAGGTACAAAAGGCGTGAGCCGAGGTCTGTACAGACTATTGAAGTTTTAGAGGGCGGGTGCTGTGTCCCCCAATGATGAGCTAGGAGAAAAGGATTTTACGGTGAGTACACAAAAATCCCTGTTTCTCCTTCGCATCATTGGGGGACACAGGACGATGGGACGTCCTAAAGCAGTCCATGGGTGGGAATTAGTTGAATTATGTGTCAGCCGCCTACAGATGTACGATTGACTGTTGTAAAGTTTTTTTTTTTTTTTTTTCTTCTCTCTACCTAGGCTCGCTTCTGCGGAGTCCCGGGTGGAAATGTTTTAGTAATAGGCAAAGGTATGCCAGCCAGGCTAGGTTGCGGTCTTGTAAACCTGAGTTACCTGAAGCCTGGTGTTGGCTGACATAGTTGAGTGAGCCCTGATCACTACTAGGATTGTCATGCATTTGACAAACTAGGAATCTTGGATTGCTGTGCGAATGTACATTGGCAATATGGGTTTAGGAGCAGCTATTGTTTTTCTAGGTGTTTTGGGACGACAAACAGCGTTTCTGCTTAATGAACAGAGACTATACGGGAGCTGTAGCGTGTGAGGCCTTTACTAGGTCCCGGGTATGAAGCTGCGTTTGAGGTGGTGTGCCGAAGCTGGGCGAAAGGCTGGTAGGATAATGCCCTGATTGAGGTGGGGATAGGACACTACCTTGGAGGTCCCAGACGGCCAAGGGTGTTTTGTGTATGACCCCTTGGGCGAATATTTTGCCCTGTTGTTTAGTTGCCGTCTTGCGTTGGAATAGGACGCAAAGGGCGGAGGATTGGCTGTTGATGGAGCGGAGTGCTAGGCCAGAGTTTAGGGGTTACAGTTGCGTTTTTTTTTTATTTTAACCCGCAGGGGAATGTTGTGTAGATGAGTCGATAGACGCGTGAGGACCTGGCGTTAATTATGGTGGTTATGACCTCCGTTGAAAAACACGTGTTTGTGTCCGAGGCTAGGGTTAAATAGCCACCCCGTTAGAGACGGGGACTCCCCGAGCTCCTGTGGCAAATAGGGCTCTGGGATAGAGGGTTCAGTCAGATTGGGAGTGCGCAGGGCGCGTTGGCGATAAGCTGTACAGGCTTTACGTACTATGCCCGTCGTCGCTATTCTGGGTTGGTGAGCACTGTTTGACTCCTTTTTAATTTGATCTTGTTGACCACCTGCAGGGCCAGAGGGGAACAGGTTGAGCCTTAGCACGTTGGGACATGGAAAAAATTGTCTTGAACTTAGGTTTTGCCTTTTTTCTACGAAAATCTTTATCAAAAAGGCGGAGGAGTTCTTGAAGAGAAAACCTGAGTATGTCTGGAAGTTGGGATTCGCGCCATGGTACGGCCAGCGAGTCCGCTGTGAGTGCTAGCAGGTCCTGGAACCTGGCTACGAAGTTCGGGACCTTTGAGTTTATACTGGATGCTGTGAGGTCTATGAAGACTTCTGGATGTAGATATCATCCCACTGAGGACAGTCTCTTGCGGTTTAGGAAGTTTGCTGGCTAGCTGTCCACTCCTGTGATGTGGACTGGTGACCTGGCCATGGCCGGTCCGTTCAGCGACCTTATATAGTGATCATTGCTCCAGGTATATTGTGAGGTAACCACAGCTCACTTCACAGACTGTGGAATGGCCTCAATTGGTTTCAAACCTGTGTTTTGATGCTGCAGTGGTTTCTGTTACCACTGCGCTACGCTCACCCTGCCCAGGTGAGATTGGGCGGCTGGAAGGTGAAAGTGTTGGATCGCTAAATGAATCCTTGTAGCTTCAGAATGTTGATTGGGAGGTGTGGCTTTTGGGCCGGGCAGGGTCCCTGGGTTATGTATTGACGATGGGCAAGCCCCTAGCTGAGTAGGCTGGTGTTAGTGGTTACTGGTAGCCACTGAACTGTGAGGAATGATTTGTCTTGTGTTAGAGAAGGTGGTCATGTCCACCGGGTGAGAAGGCGGTGTCTGCGGTCGAGACTGCAGAGGCTTCTAGCTGAGAGTGGGGCCAGTGTTGGACGTGTAGCTGAGCATAGGGAGAGGTTTCCCTTGTCTCTAGCGGTTTTTTTTTTTTTTTTTTTCGGGACTTCCTTGATAAAGTGAATGGTTTGGGGAGCTCCTGTGCGGTGTCTGAGTTCACTTTAGAAAATGTATAGTTTGTAGCTGACAAACAGCTTTGAATCGAAAGCTTTTATACTATTAGGTCTCCGGTACTGGTGCTATGACCCCGGTCAGAGTAGAGAGTTGGTGGCCTTGAACAACAGATGTTGTTTGTATAGGTTTTGGCTGAGATTGGTGCATGTCGGTTTCCTTGGGTGGGCCGCACTGTGACTATGTTAGCGGTTGATGAGGGCTATCCCGATTTTCCATGAGGGATGCGCGGTCGCGACTACAGCTATGGGTAGCAACAGAACCGCTTGAGCCCTTTGTTGGGAAGAAGTATGCCCTCTCCCTTCCCTCCATGGCTTTGGGAATTAGCTGGATAAGCTTTTCATCTAACAGGTGACCGCATCTAAAGGGTCCCTCATAAAGCTAGACTACCAAGGTGGAGTCCGCGTGCTACCCTCTGATCTATGGGGTTCAGCGTATTGAGATGGCGTTCGCCACTGCTAACGTATAACAGTTGGCTGTGTCTATGGACGGACAAAGAGGTACTCCACGGCCATTTAGGGTTGGTGTAGGAAATCAGCTGTCTTGTGAGTGGTTGTGGATTTGTGATAGTGTGCGTAGAGCACGAAATTTAGAACACCACTGCTTTAGCGACCTACGCCGCCACAAAGGGGGGTGAGAGGGGCTGGCGCTGAGGCTCCAAATACTGAACGTGCCAGGCTGTTTAGTTGGCGGTTGTTAGGGTCTTTGGTAGACGAACTGTCTGAGAGCGCCAGCAGAGCTTTGTTAGCTGGGCATGACGCTGGAGGGTCGACAACTGGCAACTTGGCACGTAACTTATGACGGTCTGCGGCGACGGGGTATTTGTCTATGAAAAGTCTGCGACTTGCTAAGCGCTTGTCTGGCCAGTACTCATTACGTCGGGTTATGTTCTTACAGTCGACGTGAGTAGAGCAGTAGAGAGGGTTGTTTTTTTTTTTTTTTTTCCCCCCCTATAATGAACACTGGAACGGTGGCCTGGTGTATTTGACTAGTAGTGTTTTGTTAACGGCCTCGACGAGGTTGTCAACCGTTGGCTGGGTGCTTGTTGTCTGACTGTCTGGGGGCGAACCTGGCCGTGACCATCCCAGTTAGGAAAGTGACTCAGGCTGGTAGTGGTGCAACGAGGAGCGAGGTGCGTCACTTATAGGAAACATGTTAGGGGATCATCTCTGGGCTGGACCTGTATGGTTTACCCGTTCTTGTTCTGCCCTTACACATGTAAAGCGCCATGGAACCAATGGCGCTATATAAATAATTAATAATAATTTTCTGTCAGAGTAAGGGCAGTGACATTTGTTGTCACTGGCTATATGTGCACTGGGAAGCGACCGCATCTTTTGGGCTAATGAGTTGGCCTGTTGTGTCAGTGCCAGGGTCCGGGGGGGGCGGTGTTAAACACACTGGGTACTGTGTTAGCGGTAGGCCCAGTGGGGCATTGGGGAATTTAGGCAAAGTTAAGATCCGTGGTTCCATGGGGGATCTGACTGGTGGTGCCCAATGCCTTCCGTCTTGTGGTGCCTTGTTCTTTGTTTTGGTTAAAGAGACACCCAAGTGCCGCGTTGTCTGCACGCTATTCAGCTTTAGCATATGTCAGCACTGTCATAGTCAGGGGATGTGATCGTCCCCGGGCCCTGCAGCCTATGGGGGGCCCAAAAGTCCTTTTGGCCTATAGAAAAGGACTACTGCCATTAGAGATTTGCCATAATTGGGGGAACTGTGTTGGAACTTTTGTATCGGGGCTCCTGGGCATGAAGTTACGCCAATGGTCATAGTGTATGTGATTACAGCGCAGCTGGGTACTGGTGTGTACAAAGCGATTCTCTTTAAAGGCAGAGAGCTGACACTGGTCATGCCGCATGATGTGTGCTGGTCTGAAAAGCTTCTGTTTCAGATGCACAGACAAGGGAGGGATGTGTGGTGGTTGATTTTAAAGTGGAATCACCCCTGTACTTAAGCTCACAACTTTCAGTTGAGTGAAAGTATAGTTATAGTTGCCAGGGCCTTTGTACTCCTATTATAGCCACTTATTAGAGCTTACTGGGTTGGCTGCTTTGTGTAGCCTTTTCTTGTTGTGGAGGAGGGGAGGGTCAGGTAACCGGTTGCAGCATTGTGTTTGCTTATAGCCTGGTGCTGCTGCTGTGCCCCCCATGCAGGCTCTTTGCTGTATTTCGCGCCAGAGAGGGGGCGTGGTTGGCCGGGTTAATGCAGCTTGGCCTTGGAGTGGTTGGCTGCTTGCCTTTTACTGGCCGAGCTCCCAGCGTTGGGAGTGTGTAGCCGTGATTGACAGTAGCAGCTGCCAATCGCGGCTATCTGTGCCCCTTCGCGTCATCGTACCCGCCCCTATGATGGTGGGCGGTCACATGGGTATGTGCGGCCAATCACCGGCGGCGCCAACATGTAGGCCCAGACTGGGGCCTAAATTAATGCGCCGGGGCCCGCGATAGCGGCAGGCTGCCGCGGGGCTGTTGTTCCTTCGTCCCATGTAGTGGACGCGCACCCCGAACTTACTGGCGGTGCGCGTCCAGCATGGAGCCGCTGTGGAGGACTGAGCACCGGACCCTTTGAGGCTGGGTCGGTGCTAATGTGGCCAGGGTGTCCTCAATCACCCTCTCCTTGGTTGGAGAGGGTGACAGGTGGCGGCATGGGAGCTCCTTGAGGGATGCTCTGCAGATGGCCAGAGGCTCTGGGGTGAGCAGGGAGTGCAGAGCCCTTTGTGGGTTCCGTCTTTCTTCCCCGGGGGGACGCGAGAGCGGGGCCTTGCGGGGTCCGTTGCCCTTCCACAGCGGAGAGGCTTCGGCCCCGTGCCCTGAGCTTACCGGTGGTGCGTGTCCCAGCCTGGGGCTGCCGCGGGGGATATGGTGCCCTGTGTGTGTGCAGGCTGCTGCTGTTGGTGCTGCACCGAATCCCTTGGGGATGGATCGGTGCGGTGGCTGGGCACCCTGGTGGCCTCAAACACATGCTCTGTGTGTGCAGGCTGGTGCTGCACTGGATCCCTTGGGGATGGATCAGTGCGGTGGCTGGTCACCCTGGTGGCCTCATTCACCTGCTCCTTTGTTGGAGGAGGTGAGAGGTGCTGCACTTGTGCTCCCTTTGCTATGGGAATGCACAGTGACTGGCAGGCTGTTTGGTCTGGGGTAGTGAGAGCGGAGTCCCTCTATGAGGATCCGTCACCCCTCCAAGGGTGGTGTGCGCTGCCTTGGGATCTCACATGTTCTGTGTAGAGCAGTGCCTTTGGCGTATAATAAAAAGTTAAATAAGAATTAAGTAGTAAAATTAAAAGTAAGAGTAAAAAATGGTAGATGTGGTCTGAGCTACAGACACACATGGTGCCTCCTGCGACACTAAGCTAAAACTGACTAGCTACGCCCACGTACGGGTGTATACTGCAGGAAGGAGGGCTTAACTTTTTTCTATACTTAGTGTCGCCTCCTAGTGGCAGAAAAGCATACACCCATCGTCCTGTGTCCCCCAATGATGCGAAGGAGAAAAACACTTTCCGGATCTGGGGTTAACACAAAAAATACTGGAGGGTTGGGAAATCACTAGAAAACATGTCACCAATGAAAGATGGAGGGATAATCAGCTCCGGCTAATGCATGGGGCCATCCAGGGATTTAATATCCCACCCTCTACAGACAACCAGGGACGATGGGTACACTGTCCTAAATGCAAGACGTTCAAAACGGACTTAGAACATGGGATATGGTCCTGCCCGAAATCACGGGCCTTTTGGGATGCAGTGGGGCAGATGACCTCCCAAATATTCAGGATGGAGGTTGTCCTGGACCCACTCCTCTGGTTATTTCACTATAAGAGCGACACAGTTGATTCTTATGGATCACACTGTCTTTTTCACACAATAGCTCTGACAGCTAAGAGATTACTTTTACAGCACTGGCTCAAAAACTAGACGCCGGATGCTGAGTCAATAAGGGACAATCTGAAAAGGAGAATTTTGTATACTTACCGTAAATTCCTTTTCTCTTAGCCTCTAATTGGGGGACACAGGACCGTGGGTGTTATGCTGCTGTCCACTAGGAGGCGACACTAAGCAATCTGCAAAAGAGTAACAGTGGCTCCTCCTCCTCAGTATACACCCCTGGGGCAGGCACTGCCTCCTCAGTTTTGTGCTAAAGCAGTAGGAGAAGTAACAAGGTTAACCAATACCAACAAAGCCTGGCAAGGCCATAAAGTAACAATATAATAGTAACAAAAACCGCTAGAAACAAGGCCGTATGGCCAACAGGGTGGGTGCTGTGTCCCCCAATTAGAGGCTAAGAGAAAAGGAATTTACGGTAAGTATACAAAATTCTCCTTTTCTCCTTCGCCTCATTGGGGGACACAGGACCGTGGGACGTCCCAAAGCAGTCCCTGGGTGGGAAAGACAATAGAACTAATGATACTGAACAAGTCAGTGAACAGAAAAAATACCTACAGGTGGGCAACCGCCGCCTGAAGGATGCACCTACCCAGACTAGCGTCCGCCGAGGACTGGGTATGAACACGGTAGTGCTTGGTAAAAAGTGTGTAAGCTCGACCAGGTGGCTGCCTTACACACTTGGGGAGCCGAGGCTTGGTGCCGGATGGCCCAGGAGGCCCCCACGGCTCGGGTAGAATGTGCCTTGATCCCCGCTGGAAGAGGAGTAGTTGTCATCTTGTAGGCCTATAGATAGCTGATCTAATCCATCTAGCCAGTGTAGCCTTGGAAGCTGGCATACCCTTACGGGGGCCTTCCGTCAGAATGAACAGAGCGTCTGACTTACGGAAATGTGCAGATCTGGAGACATAAATGCGAAGCACCCTGACGAGACCCAGAGTATGCAGGGCTCGTTCGAACCTGTGAACCGGAGCAGGGCAAAAGGAAGGCAATGAAATATCCTCATTCAAATGGAAAGAGGAGACAACCTTAGGCAGGAATGACGGCACCGGACGGAGGACGACCCTGTCCTGATGGAACACCAGGAAGGGTGGCTTACAGGAAAGCGCAGAGAGTTCGGACACTCGGCGAAGAGAAGTGATAGCCACTAGAAAAACCACCTTCAGAACCAGAAAAGTGGAGGGAGATATCCCGAAGAGGTTCAAAGGGAGGTTCCTGCAGAGCCGTAAGTACCAGGTAAGGTCCCATGTATCTAACGGACGTTTGTACGCAGGGACGATGCGATTAACTCCCTGGAGAAAAGTTTTAACCTGCGGCTTAACAGCAAGGCGACATTGAAAAAGTACTGAAAGAGCCGAAACCTGACCCTTAAGGGAACCTAGTGAGAGACCAGACTCCAACCCCGACTGAAGGAACCCTAGAACTAGCGGCAAGGAATAGGGAAGAGGGGGTTGATCTCGAGAAGAGCACCATGCGAAGAAAGCCTTCCAGGTGTGATGATAAATCTTTGCCGATGCCGACTTCCGCGCTCTGATCATGGTCTGAATAACGGCAGGGGAGAAACCCGCTTGGGTTAGTACCCAGATCTCGAGGGCCACGCAATCAAATTCAGGGCGTCTGAATTCTGGTGGTAAAACGGCCCCTGCGACAGAAGGTCGGGACGACAAGGGAGGCGCCAAGGAACGTCCGCCGCGAGCTGGACGAGATCGGCGTACCATGCCCGTCTGGGCTAGTCTGGGGCTATGAGAATGAGTTGAATGCCCTCTTGGTTTATCTTCCGCACTACTCTGGGAATGAGAGGCAGAGGAGGGAAGATGTAAGGCAGCTGGAACTGGGACCAGCTCTGAACTAGGGCATCCGCCCCTAGTGCTTGCGGGTCGTGAGATCTGGCCATAAACATGGGAACCTTCGTGTTGAGGCGAGATGCCATCAGGTCCACGTCCGGGGTCCTCCAGCGACGGCAGATTTGTTGGAACACGTCGGGGTGTAGGGACCACTCTCCCGAGTCCATGCCCTGACGACTGAGAAAATCCGCTTCCCAGTTCTCCACTCCTGGGATATGAACTGCTGACAGCGTTGAGTTCGTCGATTCTGCCCAGTGGAGAATGCGTTGCACTTCGTGCATGGCCTGAAGACTGTGTGTTCCGCCTTGATGGTTGATGTATGCCACGGCTGTGGCATTGTCCGACTGAATCCGTACCTGTGTGCCTGCCAGCATGGAATGAAAGGCCTTCAGAGCTAGAAATATGGCCCGGATTTCCAGGAGATTGATGGGCTCGGTCGACTCCGCTGGGGACCATGTTCCCTGCGCTGTGTGATGACAATGTACCGCTCCCCATCCGCTGAGGCTTGCGACGGTGGTGACTATCTTCCAGCAAACCGGTAGAAAGGACCTCCCCCTTGTGAGGGAACGAGGTTTGAGTCACCAATGGAGGGAACTCCTTGCTGCAGGTGACAACCGGAATAACTTGTCCAGGGCAGAAGGATTCCTGTTCCACGAAGTCAGAATTGCCCGTTGGAGAGGCCTGAGGTGAAGTTGAGCAAACGGCACCGCTTCCATAGAGGCAACCATCCTTCCCAAGACTCTCATTCAGATCTGGACAAGGGTACTGCAGTGTGCATTGTGACGGGGTACCTAGAACCACATCCTGTTCTCGTGCCAAGCCAGAACATGGATAAATGCAAAAAAAGGGCCGGAGATGCAGCTGAGCCAATGGAACTGCCTCCAACGCTGCCACTATTTTGTGTAGGACTCTCGTGGCAGTTGTGTAGGACTCTCGTGGCAGTTGTGAAGAACTCAGGAGACCGCTGAAGGAGACTGTGGATTCCTAGACGAAGAATCCGTGCCCTGTCTGGGGAAACATGACTAGACCTGTGGATGTGTTGCGGCTAAAGGCCGCTGTTTTCATCCGATGCTGTGTGTCCAATAAGGCTGAGACTCCATATGTGATGCTGCAGCATGTGGCCTTCATGAGTACGCAGCGGAGCTGGGACTCCTGGAGTGGCCTTGGAGTTGTGGTAGACTTGTGGCGGTCGATCCGCTAACCGAGTCTTCTTAGCATGCAAAGTGAAGGTGACACTGTGTACACAGTCCCTGAAAGTCATGCATTGATGGATACGTCGTCCAGATATGGGAGACTCCTTTGACAACTTTAGACTAGGAAAAACTTTGTATTTATGATCTTCTGGTCTCACAGAATTCGCTTTTGACTCCTGAGTTGAGAAGGGACGGACTGCGTTGAAAGAAGGGACGGACCACGGTCATACAGGGGACCGGAGGGCCCATGCATTGGATCAATGCAGTTGGGGATCTGCGAGGTCCTGCTTCAGAGCGGGCTGTGCAGATTGTTTGCGCGTGTAATCTCAACCCAAGTATCTATTATAGGTGTGGTGAGAAGATTGGCAGCTGGGGTCTTGATCCGTGTCCTGCAACTCAGAGTTCTATCTGTGAGTCTGGGGCGAGAGGCCGGGTAAACCTGTGAACAGGAGGGCCCATCCATTGGGATGATGCAGTCGGGAGTCAGCTAGCTCCTGCTTCGGAGCGGACTGTGTAGAGTGTTTTGCGCGTGTTATCTCAACTCGAGTACCTAATATAGGTGCAGTGAGGAGATGGTAGCTGGGCTCGTGGTCCACTCTTGCGACCCAGAGCTCTGGTTTTGTAGCCTAGGGAGGGAGGCTGGGTAGGCGTCGAGAAATCGCAACTTCAACCCGAGTCCCCAGCAATGGGGAGGCGAGGAGGAGTATGGCATATAGCAATCTCGGCTACAACCCAGCGCCTCAACCATGGGGAGTTGAGGATATGCTATAGGTCGTAGGTTTCAGAGACCCTTAGGTGAATTACCCGTGAAGCTGCGGAACACGTGTATTTAAATCAGCGTCTTGTGGGACTTGGCTGTCCTCACCGCCATCCAGAACTCCAAATGTGGGGTCTGGAGACGGTTATCGATCATTCTTGGGACGCCTGACATTGTCGGACAATGTTTGGGTTGTAGCAACTTCAACTGAGCTGTACCAGAGGGGGGAAAGGGGGGGCCACGAAAGAACCTGTCAGGTAAACTCGTGGAAGGTCCACCACAATCCAGTTGTCCCCGCTGCGTGGGAGCCCAGATAGAGGTACGTTGTAAGAGTAGCTGAGACGCCTGAATATCAAATGACCTCTCTCAACGTTGGGAGACCAAGGTAAGGGCCCGTCGGTGTCTTCCCTTAACCTAGCAACCCCTATGCAAAGTCATAAGGTTGGCTAGGCGTACCAACAGGTACCTGGATCAGTAGTGCAGTGGCCCGTGCGCTGGCAGAGAGACTCTGCATGTGTAGCTCTGGGAACCAGAAACGTTATTATAGGGTAACGCTGGAGAAGCTAACATGTTTGCACTGCCCTTTGTATTGCAGGTGTACAGAGAACAAGTTGCAGCAGGATATATAGCCCTGCAGGTTGCTCTGCTGTTGCTATGGGAGACCACCGCACAGCAAAGCTGTGCTGACGGTACCATCCAAGACTGTGTGAACCCTACACGGCTAAAGCGATGCTGCCTCCTATATAATGGCTGGGTCCAGAGATGGACATTGACTCCCTATGTTCCCTCAATTCTTGTAATGTATACAGAGGAGGGTTCTGTGGGCCAGTATACAGTCCAGCTGGTACTGTACCCCCACATTGTTTGTCACTCCATGGGAGGAATGGAAGTTGCATTGTGACAGGGACAAGAGGACAGATGCAGAAGCAATCTGCACTTTACTGGCAGGCACACTTAGTCCTGCTTTAACAGTGCTACAGGCTCTCCTGTGAGAGCTGCTTGCATGTTTATGTGGGAAGGAGGAGGGAGGGGGGGAACCTTGAAAAGAGCGCGAAGCTCTGTGAGAGAAAATTCTCCCTGCAGCTCCGGTCCGCCCCTGCCATGACGCCGGCCGCGTCATTATCATCATCAGGGGGCGGGCCGGGGGCGGAGGAAGGGGCGGCGGCTTCGCGCTAGGCCGAAGCCGCGGCCTAAAGTAGAACAATGGAGCCGAAAATAGCTCCAGGCCGGCGCGGAGGTCCCGGGGGTTGGCGGAACGGACCCGGACCCCGCCGGACCTCCAGGGCATAGTCACGGCGGCACAGAGGTGGCCTCGGCAGGAGCACCCAGGACTGGGGCTCCTGAAACAGGCTACAGAGCTGCTGCAGGTAACATGGAGGAGCACAGGTAAGACTGTGCTCCTGTTACTGCTGGCAGCCTGGAGTCCCCCGGCCCTTCAGGCGACAGTGCAGTGGTGGCCCCATGAGTCCTGGAGTCCGGCTGCAGTAAATGGGTGCCGGCTGTATGCAGGGGCACAGAAGGTCTGCTGCCTGCAAGGTGTCTCCTGGCCCCTTTAGGAACACACAGCAGGGCTGGGTTCCTGGGGAGTGCTGCAGCGTTGGAGCTGGAGCTTGCTGGAAGTATGTGCCCCTCAGGATCATGCAGCAGGGCTGAGGATCCATGTGCCTCAGGAGCACGCAGCAGGGCTGAGGCTCCATGCGCCTCAGGAGCACGCAGCAGGGCAGAAGGCTCCATGTGCCATGCTGTAACATGTGCCCATCAGGAGCACACAGTGGGACTGAAGCCTGCAGGCATCCATCTAGAGTCCCAGCCCAGAATGCAGCATGTGCTGCTGATACCTGTGGTGCCTCAGCCTAAGCACCCAGAGGTGATTAGGGGGACGTCATCTGGCAGGTAGTCCAGCTCTGGCTTCAACTCAGGACCCCAAGGGAGTGAGGAAGGTGGATGTTATGCTGGGCTGTCTCAACTTTAACCCAGCAACCCAACAGTGGGAGGCCGAGAAAGGAGTACGGCATATGTAAGGATTCTCAACTTCAACCCAGCGCCCCAACAGTGGGTGGCCGAGGAAGGAGCATGCCGGGGGCCACACCGGACCCACTTTTCTTCATTGGAAGAAAAAAGGATGAAATAAATAGAGAGTAAAAATGGTCGTGTACCTCCTTCGACACTAAGCAAAAAACTGAGGAGGCAGTGCCTGCCCCAGGGGTGTATACTGAGGAGGAGGAGCCACTGTTACTCTTTTGCAGATTGCTTAGTGTCGCCTCCTAGTGGACAGCAGCATAACACCCACGGTCCTGTGTCCCCCAATGAGGCGAAGGAGAAAAGAGTCCTAATGTTAAAATCTATCGAATCTCTTAGAAATCCAAAAAGATTAACAAAGAAATTCTTTATTAAATGGAGGCCTTTCATTGAAAATGTTCTAACAGATCCAGAACTTAGAGCGTTTATGATTCCATACAAACAAACAGAATGGTATGCATTGGAGGATCTTGATGGGACATTGGGCAAGCTAAAATGTGATGACCAGTGTGAGACTTAACAATCAATTGACTTGAGATAATTGATCAATGAGATGGTGGGTTTTTCACTGTGGGTATTTGAAATTTTTGGGGTGAATCTATGTCTCTCTCAGGGAAGGGGTGAGAAGGGTTTGTTAAATTTTATTGAGTTTGATTTTATTTCAAATAATTTGACCGTTGATATTGTTGGGGTGATGTATTTACCAATTATTATGAACAGCGAAGTCATTGTAAAGTTGACTGTTTACTATATTGTCATTTATATTGTCATTTGAGTACTTTTTGTATTTACTAAAAATCAAATAAAAATGAGGTTTCAAAAAAACAAAAAAAATGGAAAAGGAGAGATGCTCCACGTATGCTACAGGTCTTTAGAGAAGGAGGTCTTGCTCCAGTCTCTTCGCTGGCTGGTGCTAATCCTGGCAGATCCTGGATGGAATATGCCCAATTGCAGTCCTTTGTGCTCAGAGCCGGTTCTGCTGCTAATTTCTCAGCCGCCCACACACAATTCAAGAAACTATTTCTACAGGAATCCCCGCCCGCACATTTAATTTCCACCATCTACTCCATTTTAAATCACAGAGAAGCAGATGAGAGACCCAAATTGTTTAACAGATGGGAGACGGAATTGGATTCCGGGTTGTCCGGAGAGGATTGGAAAAAGGCTCGTCTCTTTACTCAAACTATCAATGGCTTGCCTAGCCCAAGAGAGAAACTACAAAATTCTTTCCAGGTGGTATCAATGTCCTACTAATATTCAGGCAGCCTTCCCCTCCTCTTCGGGTGATTGTTGGAGATGTGGGTTAAATAGGGGAACTATGACTCACATTTGGTGGGAGTGTAATAAGATACAGCCATTCTGGAATTCCGTGTTTGAGATACATGGAAGGGTGAGTGGACAGGAACGTGAAAGAACACCTTTAGTGGCTTTGGTATCGATACTCCCTGGATCCATAAAGTCTCAAAAGGCAGACCTCTTACGATTCTTTTTGACAGCAGGCAGGTCAGTTATACCCAGGCACTGGAAAACAACACACTCCCCTGACATTACCGAATGGTTGGTAGAGATGACCAGGATCCGCCGGATGGAGGAGCTCACGGCGGAAGTCACCGTTGCTAGGGATAGATATCTCCGGAAATGGAGCCCTTGGATCCTTTTCCTCGATACCCCAACACTAGGTACCGTGCTTGTAGAGCATACAGATTGATTAGACGGAGCCCAAAACTAAGGGTCCTATGCGTAATCAGTGGAGATGAGGGGATCCGATGAGGAGCAGTTTGGTATCCACACTCTCTCTTCCTCCACACTATCTCCTTCTCTCTTCCTCCTTTACCCATCCCTTTTATTTTATCCCTACTTCTGAATTACAAGATAACTTCTGAACCTCAGTTGTTCTGACATACGTATGGTTGTATAGAAATTTTGTTTTAAGATTTAGTTTTTCCTTAATTTTGGAAACTGTTGTCCTATTATACCCTAAAAACTTAAACATAAGACCGATGTTTGACTCGGCTTATGCTATTATGAAGCCCCACAGGGGATATCTTGGGAACTTCTTGAAGTGTAGATATCTCATTTAACATACAGTTAGGGCCAGAAATATTTGGACAGTGACACAACTTTTGTTATTTTAGCTGTTTACAAAAACATGTTCAGAAATACAATTATATATATAATATGGGCTGAAAGTGCACACTCCCAGCTGCAATATGAGAGTTTCCACATCCAAATCGGAGAAAGGGTTTAGGAAACATAGCTCTGTAATGCATAGCCTCCTCTTTTTCAAGGGACCAAAAGTAATTGGACAATGGACTCTAAGGGCTGCAATGAACTCTGAAGGCGTCTCCCTCGTTAACCTGTAATCAATGAAGTAGTTAAAAGGTCAGGGGTGGATTCCAGGTGTGTGGTTTTGCATTTGGAAACTGTTGCTGTGACCAGACAACATGCGGTCAAAGGAACTCTCAATTGAGGTTAACCCCTTCATGACCCAGCCTATTTTGACCCTAAAGACCTTGGCCTTTTTTGCAATTCTGACCAGTGTCCCTTTATGAGGTTATAACTCGGGAACGCTTCAACCGATCCTAGCGATTCTGAGATTGTTTTTTCGTGACATATTGGGCTTCATGCTAGTGTTAAATTTAAGTCGATAATTTTTGCGTTTATTTGTGAAAAAATCAAAAATATGGCAAAAATTTTGAAAATTTCACAATTTTCACATTTTTAATTTTTTTTTCTGATAAACAAGAGAGATATGTGACAGAAAAAAGTTATTAAATAATATTTCCCACATGTCTACTTCACATCAGCACAATTTTGGAAAAAAAAAAAATTTTTGTTAGGACGTTATAAGAGTTCAAAGTTCATGAGCAATTTTTCATTTTTCAACCAAAATTTACAAAACCATTTTTTTTAGTGACCACATCACATTTGAAGTCCTTTTGAGGGGTGTACATGACATAAAACACCCAAAAGTGACACCATTCCAAAAACTGCACCCCTCAAGCTACTCAAAACTACATTCGAGAAGATTATTAACCCTTCAGGTGCTTCACAGGAACTAAAGCAAAGTGGAAACAAAAAATGGATATTTTAATTTTTTTATCAAAAATGTTCTTTTAGCCTCAATTCTTTCATTTTCACATGGGCAACAGGATAAAATGGATCTTAAAATGTGTTGTGCAAATTCTCCCGAGTACATCGATACCTCATATGTGGTCATAAACCACTGTTTGGGCGCACGGCAGGGCTCAGAAGTGAAGGAGCGCAATTTGACTTTTGGAGCTAATTTTACATTCAAAAAGTGAAATTGCGCTCCTTCCCTTCTGACCCCTGCCGTGCGCCCAAACAGTGGTTTATGACCACATATGAGGTATCGGTGTACTCAGGAGAAATTGCCCAACAAATTTTAGGATGAATTTTATGCTGTTGCCATGTGAAAACGAAAAAATTTAGGCTAAAAGAAAATTTTTGTGAAAAAAAAAGTACTATTTCATTTTCACAGATCAATTTGTAAAGCACCTGGGGGTTCAATATGCTCACTACCCATCTAGATATGTTCCCTGGGGGGTCTAGTTTCCAAAATGGGGTCACTTGTGGGGGAGCTCCAATGTTTAGGCACGCAGGGGCTCTCCAAACGCGACATGGTGTCCGCTAACAATTTGAATAAAAATCAGCTCAAATTGTTAGCTGTAACCATGTTGTGTTTAGTGAGCCCCTGTGTGCCTAAACATTGGGGCTCCCCCACAAGTGACCCCATTTTGGAAACTAGACCCCCCAAGGAACGTATCTAGATGCATAGTGAGCACTTTGAACCCCCAGGTGCTTCACAAATTCATCCATAAAAATGAAAAAGCACTTTTTTTTCCACAAAAAAATTATTTTTTCATTATTATGGATCAATTTGTGAAGCACATGGGGGTTGAAAGTGCTCACTATGCATCTAGATACGTTCCTTTGGGGGTCTAGTTTCCAAAATGGGGTCACTTGTGGGGAGCTCCAATGTGGAGACGCACAGGGGCTCTCCAAACGCGACATGGTGTCCGCTAACAATTTGAATGCAAAATGAGCTCAAATTGTTAGCGGACACCATGTTGCGTTTGGAGAGCCCCTGTGCGTCTCCACATAGGAGCTCCTCCACAAGTGACCCCATTTTGGAAACTAGACCCCCAAGGGAACGTATCTAGATGCATAGTGAGCACTTTGAACCCCCAGGTGCTTCACAAATTAATCTGTAAAAATGAAAAAGTACTTTTTTTCCGCAAAAATCTTTTTTTTTCAATAATTTGTGAAGCACCTGGGGGTTCAATATGCTCACTACCCATCTAGATATGTTCCCTGGGGGGTCTAGTTTCCAAAATGGGGTCACTTGTGGGGGAGCTCCAATGTTTAGGCACACAGGGGCTCTCCAAACGCGACATGGTGTCCGCTCACAATTTGAATAAAAATCAGCTCAAATTGTTAGCTGTCACCATGTTGCGTTTGGTGAGCCCCTGTGTGCCTAAACATTGGGGCTCCGCCACAAGTGACCCCATTTTGGAAACTAGACCCCCCAGGGAACGTATCTAGATGCATAGTGAGCACTTTGAACCCCCAGGTGCTTCACAAATTAATCTGTAAAAATGAAAAAGTACTTTTTTTCCGCAAAAATCTTTTTTTTTCAATAATTTGTGAAGCACCTGGGGGTTCAATATGCTCACTACCCATCTAGATATGTTCCCTGGGGGGTCTAGTTTCCAAAATGGGGTCACTTGTGGGGGAGCTCCAATGTTTAGGCACACAGGGGCTCTCCAAACGCGACATGGTGTCCGCTCACAATTTGAATAAAAATCAGCTCAAATTGTTAGCTGTCACCATGTTGCGTTTGGTGAGCCCCTGTGTGCCTAAACATTGGGGCTCCGCCACAAGTGACCCCATTTTGGAAACTAGACCCCCCAGGGAACGTATCTAGATGCATAGTGAGCACTTTGAACCCCCAGGTGCTTCACAAATTCATCCGTAAAAATAAAAAAGTACTTTTATTTCCACAAACATTTTCTTTTTTCATATTTACAGATTAATTTGTGAAGCACTGGGTGTTCAAAATGCTCACCACCCATCTAGATAAGTTCCCTGGGGGTCTAGTTTCCAAAATGGGGTCACTTGTAGGGGAGCTCCAATGTTTAGGCACATAGGGGCTCTCCAAACGTGACATGATGTCCGCTAACAATTTGGGTTGATTTCCATTCAAATTGTTAACAGACACCATGTCGCGTTTGGAGAGCCCCTGTGTGCCTAAACATTGGAGCTCCCCCACAAGTGACCCCATTTTGGAAACTAGACCCCCCAGGGAACGTATCTAGATGTATAGTGAGCACTTTGAACCCCCAGGTGCTTCACAAATTCATCCGTAAAAATAAAAAAGTACTTTTATTTCCACAAACATTTTCTTTTTTCATATTTACAGATTAATTTGTGAAGCACTGGGGTGTTCAAAATGCTCACCACCCATCTAGATAAGTTCCCTGGGGGTCTAGTTTCCAAAATGGGGTCACTTGTAGGGGAGCTCCAATGTTTAGGCACATAGGGGCTCTCCAAACGTGACATGATGTCCGCTAACAATTTGGGTTGATTTCCATTCAAATTGTTAACAGACACCATGTCGCGTTTGGAGAGCCCCTGTGTGCCTAAACATTGGAGCTCCCCCACAAGTGACCCCATTTTGGAAACTAGACCCCCCAGGGAACGTATCTAGATGTATAGTGAGCACTTTGAACCCCCAGGTGCTTCACAAATTGATCCGTAAAAATGAAAAAGTACTTTTTTTCCACAAAATATTTTTTTTTTCATTAATTTGTGAAGCACCTGGGGGTTCAATATGCTCACTACCCATCTAGGTAAGTTCCCTGGGGGGTCTAGTTTCCAAAATGGGGTCACTTGTAGGGGAGCTCCAATGTTTAGGCACACAGGGGCTCTCCATACGCGACATGGTGTCCGCTAACAATTGGAATTGTTAGCGGACACCATGTTGCGTATGGAGAGCCACTGTGTGACTAAACATTAGAGCTCTCCCACAAGTGACCCCATTTTGGAAACTAGACCCCCCCAAGGAACGTATCTAGATGCATAGTGAGCACTTTGAACCCCCAGGTGCTTCAGAAATTGATCCATAAAAATGAAAAAATAATTTTTTTGTGGAAAAAAAAGTACTTTTTTAATTTTATGGATCAATTTGTGAACCACTTGGGGGTTCAAGTACTCACTATGCATCTAGATACGTTCCTTGGGGGGTGTAGTTTCCAAATGGGGTCACTTGTGGGGGAGCTCCAATGTTTAGGCACACAGGGGCTCTCCATACGCGACATAGTGTCCGCTAATAATTGGAGCTAATTTTCCATTCAACTTGTTAGCGGACACCATGTCACGTATGGAGTGCTCCTGTGTGCCACCAGCACAAGGGCAACTGGAAGAGTTGGGGTACAGCACCAGAAAATGGCACCTCTAATGTGCTATTTTCTGGGGTGGCTGTGAATTGCAATTTGCAGCGTGGGGGGGCACAACATTTGGGTCTCTCCACGATGAGGACTGCAGCCCCCCCAACTACCAAGTTGTACCTGGCTGGCATCCAAAAATAAGGCAAAGCTCCTTGTCATTTTATTGGTAGAAGTAAAAAAAAAAAATGACGTGGGGCTCCGCCGTATTTTTGGTCAAGCCAGGTACAACTTGGCAGCTACGGACTGCCAGCAACCCCCAGCTGCCTCGTTGTACCTGGCTGGTACCCAAAAATACAGCAAAGCCCTTTTTTTTTTCTTTCTAGAACTAATTCTAGAAAAAAAAAATGGCGTGGGGCTCCGCCATATTTTTGGTCCAGCCAGGTACAACTTGGCAGCTACGGACTGCCAGCAACCCCCAGCTGCCTCGTTGTACCTGGCTGGTACCCAAAAATACAGCAAAGCCCTTTTTTTTTTCTTTCTAGAACTAATTCTAGAAAAAAAAATGACATAGGGCTCCGCCATATTTTTGGTCCAGCCAGGTACAACTAGGCAGCTGGGGGCTGGATTCCACAGCATGGAGAGGCCCAAGCGTTCTGGGCCCCCCATGCTGCGAATTGCAGCCCGCAGCCGCCCCAAAAAATGGCGCATTCATTGAAGCGCCATTTTCTGGCGCTGTACCCAGACTCTTCCAGTTGCCCTGGTGCCGGTGGCAAACTGGGTAATAAAGGGGTTAATGCCAGCTTGTTATTGGCAGCTGGCACTAAGCCCGAGATTCATAATATAGGGCCAATGTTAGACCCGCCATTAGGAATCTCTGGTAAATAGTCAGAAAATAGACAGAGAAAAATCTTTTTATTTGAAAAAAAAAACAAACAAAACTTGGACTCCATCTTTATTATAAAGATCCGACGTAGTCCACAACGAAGGTCCCACGGCGCTCGACTGCCTCCGACGTAGTCCACAACGAAGGTCCCACGACGCTCGATCGCCTCTGCTCAATCCAGAGATTGCAGCAAGGGATCAAGTGTCCTCTTCCTACAGACTCTGGGGTCAGAGTTATGGTGCACTGTGTGACAATGATCTGTCATACAGTGCACCATGACTATGATCCCAGAGACTACAACAAGAGGATACTCATCCGCAGTCACATCCACGACGCACACAGCGACATACCAACAGGACACAGCACCACACAACTGCCAGCCATGGACACCTAACACACATCCACGGACGCACACATGCACGGACACACTAACACACATCCACGGACGCACACATGCACGGACACACTAACACACATCCACGGACGCACACATGCACGACACACTAAACACCAGCACACACACAACACACATCACACCACACATGCACGGAACACTAACACACATCCACGGACTACGCACATCACGACCACATCCCCACGGACGCACACATGCACGGACACACTAACACACACCACACATGCACGGACACACTAACACACATCCACGGACGCACACATGCACGGACACACTAACACACATCCACGGACGCACACATGCACGGACACACTAACACACATCCACGGACGCACACATGCACGGACACACTAACACACACATCACGGACGACAACAACATCCACGGACCACACATCACGACCACACATCCACGGACGCACACATGCACGGACACACTAACACACATCCACGGACGCACACATGCACGGACACACTAACACACATCCACGGACGCACACTGCAGGACACACACATCACGACGCAACATGCACACACACTACACACATCCACGGACACACACATGCACGGACACACTAACACACATCCACGGACGCTGGAGTTCACACACATCCACATACCACATCCACGCAGCCATCACGGACCACACATGCACGGACACACTAACACACATCCACGGACGCTGGAGTCACAACCATACAATCACCACATCCACGGACGCACACATGCACGGACACACTAACACACATCCACGAGCACGACACATAACACATCCGGCACTCACACTAAACACACATCCACGGACGCACACATGCACGGACACACTAAACACATCCACGACGCACCATGCACGGACACACTAACACACATCCCACGGACACACACAATCCACGGACACACATCACGACACACATCCACGGACGCACACATGCACGGACACACTAACACACATCCACGGACGCACACATGCACGGACACACTAACAACATCCACGGACGCACACATGCACGGACACACTAACACACATCCACGGACGCACACATGCACGGACACACTAACACACATCCACGGCCACACATGCACGGACACACTAACACACATCCACGGACTGGAGTTCACACACATCCACATACGCACATCCACGCACGCACACATGCACGGACACACTAACAACATCAGGGACGCTGGAGTTCAACACATCACATACCACATCCACGCACGCACACATGCACGGACACACAACACACATCCACGGACGCACACATGCACGGACACACTAACACACATCCACGGACGCACACATGCACGGACACACTAACACACATCCACGGACGCTGGAGTTCACACACATCCACATACGCACATCCACGCACGCATCCACGGACGCACACATGCACGGACACACTAACACACATCCACGGACGCTGGAGTTCACACACTCCACATACCCACATCCACGCACCATCCACGGACGCACACATGCACGGACACACTAACACACATCCACGGACGCACACATGCACGGACACACTAACACACATCCACGGACGCTGGAGTTACACACACATCCACATACGCACATCCACGCACGCACACATGCACGGACACACTAACACACATCCACGAGACGCTGGAGTTCATACACATCCACATACCCACATCCACGCACGCACACATGCACGGACACCCCAACACACATCCACGGACGCACACATGCACGGACACACTAACACACATCCACGGACGCACACATGCACGGACACACTAACACACATCCACGGACGCTGGAGTTCACACACATCCACATACGCACATCACGCACGCATCCACGGACGCACACATGCACGGACACACTAACACACATCCACGGACGCTGAGTTCACACACATCCACATACCCACATCCACGCACGCATCCACGGACGCACACATGCACGGACACACCAACACACATCCACGGACGCACACATGCACGGACACACTAACACACATCCACCATGCACGGACACACTAACACACATCCACGGACGCACACATGCACGGACACACTAACACACATCCACGGACGCACACATGCACGGACACACTAACACACATCCACGGACGCACACATGCACGGACACACTAACACACATCCACATGCCGGACACCACTAACACAACATCCACGCACGCACACATGCACGGACACACAACACACATCCACGGACGCAACACATGCACGGACACACTAACACACATCCACGGACGCACACATGCACGGACAACACTAACACACATCCACGGACGCACACATGCACGGACACACTAACACACATCACGGACGCACACATGCACGGACACACTAACACACATCCACGGACACACACATGCACGGACACACTAACACACATCCACGGACGCTGGAGTTCACACACATCCACATACCCACATCCACGCACGCATCCACGGACGCACACATGCACGGACACACTAACACACATCCACCATGCACGGACACACTAACACACATCCACGGACGCACACATGCACGGACACACTAACACACATCCACGGACGCACACATGCACGGACACACTAACACACATCCACGGACGCACACATGCACGGACACACTAACACACATCCACCATGCACGGACACACTAACACACATCCACGGAAGCACACATGCACGGACACACTAACACACATCCACGGACGCACACATGCACGGACACACTAACACACATCCACGGACGCACACATGCACGGACACACTAACACACATCCACGGACGCACACATGCACGGACACACTAACACACATCCACGGACGCACACATGCACGGACACACTAACACACATCCACGGACCCACACATGCACGGACACACTAACACACATCCACGGACGCTGGAGTTCACACACATCCACATACGCACATCCACGCACGCACACATGCACGGACACACTAACACACATCCACGGACGCTGGAGTTCATACACATCCACATACCCACATCCACGCACGCACACATGCACGGACACACCAACACACATCCACGGACGCACACATGCACGGACACACTAACACACATCCACGGACGCACACATGCACGGACACACTAACACACATCCACGGACGCTGGAGTTCACACACATCCACATACGCACATCCACGCACGCATCCACGGACGCACACATGCACGGACACACTAACACACATCCACGGACGCTTGAGTTCACACACATCCACATACCCACATCCACGCACGCATCCACGGACGCACACATGCACGGACACACCAACACACATCCACGGACGCACACATGCACGGACACGCTAACACACATCCACGGACGCACACATGCACGGACACACTAACACACATCCACGGACGCACACATGCACGGACACACTAACACACATCCACGGACGCACACATGCACGGACACACTAACACACATCCACGGACGCACACATGCACGGACACGCTAACACACATCCACGGACGCACACATGCACGGACACACTAACACACATCCACGGACGCACACATGCACGGACACGCTAACACACATCCACGGACGCATGCACATATCCATCCATCCATCCATTCATTCATTCATTCATTCATACTTACCCATGAGGAGGAGGAGCCTCTGAGAGGAGGAGGGACCACACCGCAGCTGCATCGGAAGCCGGCGGGCTGCTCCGGAATGGGTGAGTGGGGCTAGAGGTGGGGGACTAGGCCTGGGGGGGAGAGAGTGAGCAGGGGAAGGTGGGGGGGGGATGACCAGGGGGAGAGGAGGCTGTGCAGCGCCCGCGGCACTGCATTACAGAAGGAGGAGGGCGGGTGGATCGCGGGGACGCGGGGGGGGGGGCAGGCCGGACACAAGGGGGGCTGGAGGTAGGGGACAAGACACAGGAGGGGCTGGAGGAGGAAGGGGGCAGGGGCACACAGATGAATGACGGCGGCTGCATCAGGAGTGCAGCCGCGTGCACTGCAGCCGCCGCAGAAGAAGCTGATCGGAGGGGCGGGGGGGGGGGCCGATAGGCGGGAAGGGGGGGCCCTAATGCTTCCTGGAGCTGGGGGGGCTGAGTAGGGGGAGGGCACCAGCCGATCCGCCCGTCCAGATCTGATTGGAGAGCTCCAATCAGATCTGGGAGGGGGGAATCGCTGTGATTTCTCAGATCTGCAGTTTCACTTTTAAACTGCAGATCGGAGGGGCCCTGGGCACGGGGGGGTTAATCCACCCCCCGTGGGGTGTACTACAGGTTGTCACTGTGCATTATGTACAGTGACACCTGAGTCACCCCCCTCACACGCGCCGCAGGAGCGCGATCATTCCATGGCCCACCGTTTGGGCCAAAGGTCGGGAACGAACTTGTTTTCATGGCCCAAACGGTGGGCCAAGGGTCGTGAAGGGGTTAAGCAGAACATCCTGAGGCTGAAAAAAAAGAAAAAATCCATCAGAGAGATAGCAGACATGCTTGGAGTAGCAAAATCAACAGTTGGGTACATTCTGAGAAAAAAAGAGAATTTTGTTTACGTACCGTAAATTCTTTTTTCTTGAATCATCAATGGGAGACCCAGACAATGGGGTTTAGGGCGCTGCCCTCCGGAGGTCACACTAGGTACTACAAGTTTGTAGCACCGCCTCCTCCGCTTATAAACCCCCACCGTAGGAGACATCCTCAGTTTAGTCCATAAGCTGCGAGGAGAAATAAACCACACCCGAAACATCGGGAAGAATGCCGTGCACAGACGGTGTAACAACCCGGAAACACTGTCTCAACAGAGAACAGAGCAAATGCAAACATGCAACGGAACAACTGGGTGGGTGCTGGGTCTCCCATTGATGATTCAAGAAAAAAGAATTTACGGTACGTAAACAAAATTCTCTTTTTTCTGATCATCATAATGGGAGACCCAGACAATGGGGATGTCCTAAAGCAATACCCCAGGGCGGGAAGAGTTCCTCAACAAGACGGATAACACATGGTTCCCTTTTAAAGGTGGGCAACCGCCGCCTGGAGAACCCGCCTGCCCAAACTCGCATCCGCAGAGGCATGGGCATGCACCATATAGTGCTTAGAGAAAGTGTGCAGGCTGGACCAAGTGGCCGCTTGACACACCTGTAGAGCAGAAGCTCGATGTCGCAAGGCCCAAGAGGCACCTACAGCTCTAGTAGAGTGTGCCTTCAAACCCACCGGGAGAGGCAAACCAGAAGACCGGTAAGCCTCCTGAATGGGAGCCTTGATCCATCTGGCCAAGGTCGACTTTGAAGCCGCGGACCCCTTACAGCGACCCATCGTGAGGACAAATAAGGAATCCGAACTCCTAAAGGAGGCGGTCCTGGACACATAAATGCGTACAGCTCTCACGAGATCCAGAGTATGGAGGTCGCGCTCAACCTGATGAACGGGAGCGGGGCAAAATGATGGGAGAACAATCTCCTGGTTCAAGTGGAATGTTGAAACCACCTTCGGCAAAAATTCAGGCCGTGGGCGCAACACCACCTTGTCCTGGTGAACCACCAGAAAGGGTGACTTGCACGAAAGTGCAGCCAATTCTGAGACCCTTCTCAGAGACGTAATCGCCACCAGAAAGACCACTTTCTGGGACAGACGAGAGAGAGAGACGTCTCTCAGTGGCTCAAACGGCGGTTTCTGCAGTGTCGTCAGGACCATGTTTAGGTCCCAAGGGTCCAGAGGTCGTCTATAGGGCGGGATCACCCGAGACACCCCCTGCAGAAATTGACGTACCTTCGGGAGGAGCGCCAAGCGCCTGTCAAACAACACTGAAAGTGCTGATACTTGACCTTTCAGAGAGCCAAGGGATAATCCCAACTCCAACCCCGACTGTAGGAATGCCAGCAATGTCGGGATAGACAAAGGCCACGGTGAGCGGCCACCAGAGGCACACCAGGTAAAAAAGATTTTCCACGTTCTGTGGTATATCTTCCTGGAAACAGGTTTCCTTGCCCGATTCATAGTGGCAACCACTGTAGGAGAGAAACCTCTGGATGTCAGCAGCCAGGCCTCAAGAGCCATGCAGTCAATCTGAGGGCCCTGGAATTGAGGTGGAAGAATGGCCCTTGCGCGAGTAGATCTGCGCGTTCTGGAAGAGCCCACCTGTGCCCGCCTGACAGTTGCCACAGGTCCGGGTACCAAGACCTCCTGGGCCAATCTGGAGCCACTAGAATGGCCACTCTGCATTCTGTCCTGATCTTCCACAGGACCCTGGGAATCAGAGCCAGAGGCGGAAACACATATGGCAGCTGGAATCTGGACCAGCTCAGAATCAGGGCGTCCGCCCCCAGAGACTGGGGATCCCAAGATCTTGCCATGTATTGGGGCACCTGATGATTCAGCCGTGAGGCCATCAGATCCACGTCCGGAGTGCCCCACCTGCCGCAGATGTCCCGGAAGACGTCTGGATGTAGAGACCACTCTCCGGCGTCCATCCCCTGTCTGCTCAGATAGTCGGCCTCCCAGTTCTCGACCCCTGGGATGTGAACTGCGGAGATCAGGCAGCCGTTTTCCTCCACCCAGAGTAGAATGCGGTGGACTTCGGCGAGGGCCTGAGCACTTCTGGTCCCTCCCTGATGATTTATGTAGGCGACGGCCGTCGCATTGTCGGACTGTACCCGAATGGGCTGTCCTGACAGGAATTTCTGAAACGCCAGTAGCGCCAGATAGACCGCCTTGATCTCCAGCACGTTGATCTGCAACGCCGACTCCGACTGAGTCCAGAGGCCTTGAGCCCTGTGGTGCAAGAACACCGCCCCCCAGCCCTTCAGACTGGCGTCGGTGGTCACCACTAACCATGACGGTTTTAGGAAGGACCGGCCCCGTGACAGGTGAAGTGGCTGGAGCCACCACTGTAGAGAGTCCCTGGTTGGTTGTGACAGTGTCACCAGCCGATTCAGAGAGATCGTCCTCTTGTCCCATCTGCGAAGAATCTCCAGCTGGAGAGGACGGAGGCGAAACTGTGCGAACGGCACCGCCTCTATCGCCGCTACCATGCGACCCACCAGTCTCATCAATACCCGTAGGGATGACTGTGGAGACAGGAGGACATTCTGCACTCCTGATTGGATCGCAAGCTGCTTGGCTTGAGGTAGGGACACCAGGGCCGAGTCCGTGTGGAAGTCCATGCCCAGATATGTCAATGACTGGGTCGGAACCAGGGTCGACTTCTGAATGTTGATAAGCCACCCGAACCGTTCCAGGGACTTCATGGTCACCTCCAGGCTTACCCGACAAAGGTCTTCCGATGGCGCCCTGACCAACAGGTCGTCCAAATAGGGTATGACGGCGTGTCCCTGCGCATGCAGGAGGGCCATCATGGAGGCCATCACCTTTGTGAACACCCGTGGTGCTGAGGCTAGCCCGAATGGCAGTGCCACAAATTGGAAGTGCTCTTCCCCCACATGCGAATCTCAACCAGCGCTGATGAGCTGGTGCAATGGGGACGTGAAGGTAAGCGTCCCTGATATCGATGGACGCTAGGAAGTCTCCCTGTGACACAGCCGCGATCACTGAGCGCAGGGATTCCATGCGGAACTTCCGAACCAACACGTGACGGTTGAACAACTTGAGGTCCAAAACCGGGCGAAAAGAGCCGTCCTTCTTTGGGACAATAAAGAGGTTGGAGTAAAAACCCCTGAACCTCTCTTCCGTGGGCACAGAGACCACCACTCCGTCTCTGCGGAGTCCCTCCAACACCAGGTAAAAAGCCTGAGCCTTTTCTGGAGAAGGAACCGACCGATGGAATCGGTGTATTGGTTGTGACGTCAGCTCTATCCTGTAACCTCTTGAGACTACGTCTCGAACCCACTGATCTTGAATGTGAAGAAGCCACTTGTCCTGAAAGCGGGACAGGCGGCCCCCCACCTGTGGGGAGGCAGGATGAGATAGCGAGTCATGTCGAAGCGGGCTTGGGGGTGGCAGCCGCTGCCCCCGCCGGCTTCTTCTGACGACTCTTGGAACGCCACTGAGTAGCAGGCTTGCCCCCTCGGTCTGAGCGAGTGGACGCCGTTGATGACTGTGAACCGGAGCGAAAGGACCACTGCTTAGGGTTCCTTTTCACGGTGTACCGTGGCTTAGGCTTATTCTGCGGTATCTTAGACTCAGCAGAATCCTTTATCAATTTGTCCAGTTCGGTGCCAAAAAGCCTGTCACCAGCGAACGGAAGATTTTGTAAAATCTTCTTAGATGTGGCATCTGAGTCCCAGAGACGCAGCCACAATAGCCTGCGGATCGCAATTGCATTGGCCGAGGCCACAGCAGAGCGAGTGGCAGTTTCCAAAGATGCCGTCCTGGCATAGTCCGCATAGGCCCTTGCTCTCTCAGTGAGAGCCAGGACCTCTGGACTGGACCTAGCTAGATCAGTGATACCATCCAAACAGATGGTGATCGCTTGTAGGGTCCAGACTGCGGCAAAATTAGGGGCAAACGAAGACCCCACAGCCTCATAGGAAGACTTGGCGAGTTGCTCGACCTGTCTATCAGTAGCATCCTTCAACGAGGAGCTATCAGAGGCAGAAAACAAGGAGCGCGCAGCAATCCTAGTCATGGAAGCATCCACCTTGGGAGACTGCGACCATTCCTGGAGCGCCTCCTGGGGAAAGGGAAAGCGATTGTCCTTAGTTTTACGGACATAACGCCGCCCAGGATGTAACCTGGGAGCTTTAATCACCCTTCCGAAATTAGTGTGGTCCATGAAGGAGCCACTTGGTCTAGCCTCTGGCCGCAGCCATTGATAGATCTCCTTGGGGTGTACAGTCACCTCCTCAGGAGGAGTGACAAGACGCAATGTCTCATTGATGGAGGACACCAGATCCTCCACCCCATCTGGAGGTTCAGACATAGACCCAAGAGTAGAACCCCCATCATCTTCCTCACCATCAGAGGAACGCTCCTCCTCAGAGAGAGTCTGGAGCTCAGGAGAAGCCTCACGGGCTCGCTTAGGGGGTCTTACAGCAGAAGTAAGAGACACCCGGGGGTAACTAGGAGGAGTAGCTGGGTTCTCCAGTCTCCTATGCAGTGCCTCCAGGGTTTGCGACATGGAGGACATCTGGGACAGCAGAGATTCATTGATCTTATTCTGCGTTTCCCATGGCCCTGGGATCACCTGAACCTCAGGGTATAATCCCGGATTTGCAGACTCAATAGTAGCAGATCGGGCCTCTGGGCGTCCGCAGTTATTGCAGGACCCCTCCACCAGTGTCCCGTTGCATGTAGTACAGACAATGGTGGCCACCGCCGCCTTAGCAGCATGCTTCCCAGCTGAGGACATCTCCACAGTGTGGGGAATATAAGCCAAAGTTCACAAACAAACCGGGAATCCCGGTGGCTTACCGACCGCAGTAAAGCGGTAGGAGGAAGCGGTGTTCGTGTGTGACCTCCGTGAGTTCCGGTCTCCCTTGCAAGTGCAGACACGCGCTGTAGTTCAGATCCCAGCCGGGAAGTGAGGGAGAAGATGGCCGCCGACAGTGAAGATGTGGGCGGAGCCAGGAACACGCGGGAAGAACACACACCACGCCCAGCGGTGATGTCACCATAAGGGCTGCCTCCTCCTCCTCCAGACTGCCTCAGCAATGGAGGTGCCGGAGCCCGCAGCGCGGGAAACGAGAGTGAATATCACCACACACACTCTCAGACTGCATGTACACATAAAACACCCGCAGTCTACAGCCTCAGCCCCTGTGAAACACAGGGCGGTCAGCCAGGGAGACCCCAGCACGGGGCCACCGCCAGAACCGCGGACCCGAGGGTAACCGCGCGGTCTGAGTGTCATGACACCACAGTGACAGACACTACCCCCCAGGCACACAGGAGACACACCAGGTGCCTCAGTGCCGGTCCGGTCTGTAAGCACCTTTAGGGAGGCCTCGGACGGGGGTACAGCACCAGTCCGGAGTGTAAGCACCATTTAGGGAGGCCTCGGACTGGGCTGGCTCCGTCCGGTCTGTAAGCACCATTTAGGGAGGCCTCGGACGGAGCGGAGCTGTGCAAGGCTCCAGGCTCCCCCTATCCAGAGCCTCCATGGAGGGATGGAAAGGAAAGGAGCACGACAGCGTACCGGGAGAACACTAAAGTGTCCAGGCTAAAAGCCCTCCGGTACCTCCACCTGCGTGTTCCACAAGGGTGAGCGGGGAGGCTGTCGAGGGTCCCGAATGGGACCATTTTACCTTGTCTTCATACGCCATCACGTAAGTTGTGAGAATGCAGTGAAGTGCAAGCAAAGCGTGATCCTCCGAGCACACTAAGTTTAAAACTGAGGATGTCTCCTACGGTGGGGGTTTATAAGCGGAGGAGGCGGTGCTACAAACTTGTAGTACCTAGTGTGACCTCCGGAGGGCAGCGCCCTAAACCCCATTGTCTGGGTCTCCCATTATGATGATCAGAAAAAGGAATTGACTGGTGAGCTTGGGAACTGTAAAAGGCCTGGGCGTCCACGGATGACAACAGTGGTGGATGATCGCCGCATACTTTATTTGGTGAAGAAGAACCCGTTCACAACATCAACTGAAGTCCAGAACACTCTCAGTGAAGTAGGTGTATCTGTCTCTAAGTCAACAGTAAAGAGAAGACTCCATGACAGTAAATACAAAGGGTTCACATCCAGATGCAAACCATTCATCAATTCCAAAAATAGACAGGCCAGAGTTAAATTTGCTGAAAAACACCTCAAGAAGCCAGCTCAGTTCTGGAAAAGTATTCTATGGACAGATGAGACAAAGATCAACCTGTACCAGAATGATGGGAAGAAAAAAGTTTGGAGAAGAAAGGGAACGGCACATGATCCAAGGCACACCACATCCTCTGTAAAACATGGTGGAGGCAACGTGATGGCATGGGCATGCATGGCTTTCAATGGCACTGGGTCACTTGTGTTTATTGATGACATAACAGCAGACAAGAGTAGGCGGATGAATTCTGAAGTGTACCGGGATATACTTTCAGCCCAGATTCAGCCAAATGCTGCAAAGTTGATTGGACGGTGCTTCATAGTACAGATGGACAATGACCCCAAGCATACAGCCAAAGCTACCCAGGAGTTCATGAGTGCAAAAAAGTGGAACATTATGCAATGGCCAAGTCAATCACCAGATCTTAACCCAATTGAGCATGCATTTCACTTGCTGAAATCCAGACTTAAGACGGAAAGACCCACAAACAAGCAAGACCTGAAGGCTGCGGCTGTAAAGGCCTGGCAAAGCATTAAGAAGGAGGAAACCCAGCGTCTGGTGATGTCCATGGGTTCCAGACTTAAGGCAGTGATTGCCTCCAAAGGATTCGCAACAAAATATTAAAAATAAACATAACCCAAACAAAATATTTTTATTTGTCCAATTACTTTTGACCTCCTAAAATGTGGAGTGTTTGTAAAGAAATGTGTACAATTACTACATTTTCTATCAGATATTTTTGTTCAACCCTTCAAATTAAACGTTACAATCTGCACTTGAATTCTGTTGTAAAGGTTTCATTGCAAATCCAATGTGGTGGCATGCAGAGCCCAACTCGCGAAAATTGTGTCACTGTCCAAATATTTCTGGCCCTAACTGTATGTTGGACTCATCGGGTCTCTTAAACGATAATTATTTATACTGACCTAACAGAGAATGTTAAGTTTTTCTTCAGAAGACGGGCTTTTCCTTTATCTATAGATGCAGATGTCCGTCATCTATACGACAATTTATTAGATTTTGAAGTACTTTATCTATTCGTGTTATATGTGTTTACACTGATGTGACTTTTGATGATAATAATTTTACATATAGTTGTACTGTCAATATGGTACATGTATATTTCTTTTCCTTCTCTGTTTCAATAAACAAAGATTGAACATAAATGTTTAGCCAATAATAATAGAGAGCAAATGATTTAAAAAAAAAAAACCTTCAAATAAACTTTATATATGAAATCTGTAAGAAAACCTTTCAAAAACCTTTTAGAACAGGGGTCTCAAACTCCAGGCCTCGAGGGCCGCACACAGTCCAGGTTTTCAGGATTTCCTTAGAATTTGACAGTTGGTCATTTGATTACCAACTGTCAAATACTATGGAAATCCTGAAAACCTGCACTGTGTGCGGCCCTCGAGGCCTGGAGTTTGAGACCCCTGTTTTAGAAGATAGTGTCTCTATAGGCTGTTTCTAAACCAGACATATGCTCATTCTCAGGGAAATCCATATTCAGCTCCACACACACTGGTTACGGCCTTATAAGGGTGAGGCGGAGCCTACACAGTGTGCCTGGCTACAGCTTATCAGCGCAATGTCAATTTACCTCAGGCTAAGAGACAGTGCTGAGCTCGGTCAGGTTGTCAGTACACAGCTCCTCAGCCGTTTCCTGCTCAGCTCAGTGACATCGACACTTTTCAGTTTTCGGTCAGCTGCTGGTGCTACTGTGTTTTCTATGAGTGAAAATTTAAAACAAATGTGCCTCAGGACAATCAGATGGTATGCACTACACAGTCCAAACTCTGCTAACATTAGAGACAGATATGATTTGTATTGATATCTATAGATTCATACGTATATATAAACGCAGATAGATATCTATCTGTAGCTATCAATATAAATCATGTATGTCTGTAATGTTAGCAGGACTGTGTAGTGAATAACATTTGACTATCCTGAGGCACATGTGCTCTAAATTTTCACTCAAAGACAACACAGGAGCCAACAGCTGACAGAAAACTGAAAAATGACGATGTCACTGAGCAGAGCAGGAAACAGCTGAAACAGCTGAAAAAGCAGTGGAGCTGTGTACTGACCAAAGGGCAGAGAAGCTGTGTACTGACCAAAGGGCAGAGGAGCTGTGTACTGCAGAGGAGCTGTATACTGACCAAAGGGCAGAGGAGCTGTGTACTGCAGGGGAGCTGTGTACTGACCAAAGGGCAGAGGAGCTGTGTACTGACCAAAGGGCAGAGGAGCTGTGTACTGCAGAGGAGCTGTGTACTGACCAAAGGGCAGAGGAGCTGTGTACTGACCATAGGGCAGAGGAGCTGTGTACTGACCAAGGGGCAGAGGAGCTGTGTACTGACCATAGGGCAGAGGAGCTGTGTGCTGACCATAGGGCAGAGGAGCTGTGTACTGACCATAGGGCAGAGGAGCTGTGTACTGACCATAGGGCAGAGGAGCTGTGTACTAACCATAGGGCAGAGGAGCTGTGTACTGACCAAAGGGCAGAGGAGCTGTGTACTGACCAAAGGGCAGAGGAGCTGTGTACTGACCAAAGGGCAGAGGAGCTGTGTACTGACCAAAGGGCAGAGGAGCTGTGTACTGACCAAAGGGCAGAGGAGCTGTGTACTGACCAAAGGGCAGAGGAGCTGTGTACTGACCATAGGGCAGAGGTGCTGTGTACTGACCATAGGGCAGAGGAGCTGTGTACTGACCATAGCGCAGAGGAGCTGTGTACTGACCAAAGGGCAGAGGAGCTGTGTACTGACCAAAGGGCAGAGGAGCTGTGTACTGACCAAAGGGCAGAGGAGCTGTGTACTGACCAAAGGGCAGAGGAGCTGTGTACTGACCAAAGGGCAGAGGAGCTGTGTACTGACCAAAGGGCAGAGGAGCTGTGTACTGACCAAAGGGCAGAGGAGCTGTGTACTGACCATAGGGCAGAGGAGCTGTGTACTGACCATAGGGCAGAGGAGCTGTGTACTGACCAAAGGGCAGAGGAGCTGTGTACTGACCAAAGGGCAGAGGAGCTGTGTACTGACCATAAGGCAGAGGAGCTATGTACTGACCATAGGGCAGAGGAGCTGTGTACTGACCATAGGGCAGAGGAGCTGTGTACTGACCATAGCGCAGAGGAGCTGTGTACTGACCATAGCACAGAGGAGCTGTGTACTGACTAAAGGGAAGAGGAGCGGTGTACTGACTAAAGGGCAGAGGAGCGGTGTACTGACCATACGGCAGAGGAGCTGTGTACTGACCAAAGGGCAGAGGTTCTGTGTACTGACCATAGCGCAGCGGAGCTGTGTACTGACCATAGGGCAGAGGAGCTGTGTACTGACCAAAGGGCAGAGGTGCTGTGTACTGACCATAGCGCAGAGGAGCTGTGTACTGACCATAGCGCAGAGGAGCTGTGTACTGACCATAGCGCAGAGGAGCTGTGTACTGACCAAAGGGCAGAGGTTCTGTGTACTGACCATAGCGCAGCGGAGCTGTGTATTGACCATAGGGCAGAGGAGCTGTGTACTGACCAAAGGGCAGAGGTGCTGTGTACTGACCAAAGGGCAGAGGTGCTGTGTACTGACCATAGCCCAGAGGAGCTGTGTACTGACCATAGCGCAGAGGAGCTGTGTACTGACTAAAGGGCAGAGGAGCGGTGTACTGACCATAGGGCAGAGGAGCTGTGTACTGACCATAGGGCAGAGGGGCTGTATGTCAAACCAGCAGCTGAAGGAACACTGAAAAATGGAATGTCACTGCGAGCAGAGCAGGAAACAGCTGACAAGGCAGAGGAGGTGTGTACTGACGGCCTGAGGTAAACTAACGATGCACTGACAGTACCTCAGATTCAGTCAGGAGCACGCACGCTGTGTAGGCTCCTTATAAGGCTGTATTTAGTTTGTGTGGAGCTGAGTAAAGATTTTCCATGACAATGAACAAATGAATGATTCATAAACAGCATAGGGGGATCATCTCATAGAGGGTTTTTGATTATTTGTTTCCCTGGATTTCATCTATAAAGTACTAGATGGGTGTCTGATATTATCGCATCAGGAGAGCGGTGATGTCACAATGCGGGCGGGTTCTATGTGGCTGAGGAGGTGGCCATCTCTCCCACCATGCTGTCTTCTGCCCTCTTTGCTCTCTCATTTGAGCTGCCTCCCCCCTGTGCACTCGCCTCCCCTCATGTGCTCTCGCCCCTGTACTGTCTTCTCCCCTTGTGTGCTCTCTCCTTTGAGTTGTCTCCCCCTATGCACTTTCTCCTCCACGCGGACTTCTCCCCTCATGTGCTCTCCCCTTTGAGCGCCATCTCTCAACCCCCGCACCATATGTGCTCCCACCTCCCGTGCGCTGTCTCTCCACTCATATGCTCTGTCCTTTGAGCTGTCTAAACCCCTTTGCACGGTGTCTCTACCCTCCTGTGCACACGAATTGGAACGGTTTATTTTCTGACTAAAACCAGTCAAACCACATTTTGTTACTCAAGGTTGTACACGCACACCTGTTCAAAGCAGTTAAAATTGGTTTGAATCACTGACTAGTAACCCAAACTTATGATTTTACTTACAAAAATGCTTTGTCCCAGTTAATTTGCACTGCACAGCACTGTCCATATTTATCTATGGGGAGTGTGCGGCAGAGAACTAAGTGGATCAATCACTGCGATTAACAGATGGAATGAATCTCTTTATTTGAAGTTTACAGAGGATAGGAGGGATAATGTTAACCGAGAATTTCTTTTTGTTATCCCTACAACAAAATCCTTTTTAAGCCCCTTTGATCCTTATTTTAAACTCACTCTAAGACGCAAAACACTGTTAATATCTTTTTTTTCAATACGAACTCAAACTAAATAATTCAACTTTAATACTATAGTGTTGAGCTCAGGACATATTTTTTCTATGCTGATAAGTATACCTATGTTGGATAAATATTATTATATATACACAAGTTTATTCCTGATATGACAAATATTACCCATATTTATCTCTACTTCTACACTAGTTACTGTATTAACATATATCTGTTGTGGTAGACATGTTCCTTCTTTTTTCTGTATTGCAGTTAGTTTTGTTTGACTTGTTCTTTCCCTTCCCTGTTTATGACCTTCCCTTATGTAAAAAGTTCCCTTAATAAAAATACTTTGGAAACCGAGGATAGGAGGGGAATATAACTAATAGAAATAGATGAATAGAGAGAGATTACAGAAAGGAATTAGAAATTGCAGTTACATAACGATTTTTGACCTGACAGTTTTCCTTCAAAAGCAGTCACAAGTTATAGGAGTTGATCTATCTACACAACTCCATAGCCACCGATACTAATAAAAAATGGGGCTCTTAAGTACCCTTTTTGAATGGAGTTAGGGTTGAGCATGCAGACTACTACTCAAGGCAGAGTGTATGGAAATGAGGGAATCAGCTCAGCACAGAGCTCTTGTGGATAGGCAGGATTCAATTACGGTAGGCCGACATCTTTAATTCTACAGTTTCTGACTGCTCAATTAATTGTTTCAGAGATGGGGGCGACATCAGCAGAGCTGTGTAATTTAAAGGGGTTGTCAACTACAGTGGGGTGAAAAAAAGTATTTAGTCAGCCACCAATTGTGCAAGTTCTCCCACTTATGTATGTATGTATGTGTATTGATTTATGCAATAAAAATTAAACCAAGTTACTCTTTATCAGCAGCCCACACAGCTGGACAGAGAGCTGACCAGGTGCCTGCAGTGCCTCTGTAGGGTGCTATGATGGTTACTCTTCATCAGTAGCCCGCACGGCTGGACAGAGAGCTGACCAGGTGCCTGCAGTGCCTCTGTAGGGTGCTATGATGGTTACTCTTCATCAGCAGCCCACACAGCTGGACAGAGAGCTGACCAGGTGCCTGCAGTGCCTCTGTAGGGTGCTATGATGGTTACTCTTCATCAGTAGCCCACACGGCTGGACAGAGAGCTGACAGAGTGCCTGCAATGCCTCTGTAGGGTGCTATGATGGTTACTCTTCATCAGTAGCCAACACGGCTGGACAGAGAGCTGACCAGGTGCCTTCCGTGCCTCTGTAGGGTGATATGATGTTTACTCTTCATCAGCAGCCCACATGGCTGGACAGAGAGCTAACCGAGTGCCTGCAGTGCCTCTGTAGGGTGCTATGATGATTACTCTTTATCAGCAGCCCACATGGCTGGACAGAGAGCTGACCGAGTGCCTGCAGTGCCTCTGTAGGGTGCTATGATGGTTACTCTTTATCAGAAGCCCACACAGCTGGACAGAGAGCTGACCAGGTGCCTGCAGTGCCTCTGTAGGGTGCTATGATGGTTACTCTTCATCAGTAGCCCACACGGCTGGACAGAGAGCTGACCGAATGCCTGCAGTGCCTCTGTAGGGCGCTATGATGGTTACTCTTTATCAGCAGCCCACATGGCTGGACAGAGAGCTGACTGAGTGCCTGCAGTGCCTCTGTAGGGTGCTATGTCGGTTACTCTTTAATCTACAGACTATATTCAAAGATGAAACTACACACAAATCGTCCCTAATTTTAGTCTATGGAGAATGGATGTATTGTTCTCGTCACTTACATAATGTATGCATAATGTATGGGCCTAGGAATTCACTGTGTTGAGCGCTTTAGCCGGCTGCCCGCGGTGTTTTCTTGAACTGGTGTCCCTGAGATCAGTGAATACTTTGTTTTACATAATGTATGACATTTCTCTCAATAAACAAACAATATAGGAAAGAAGTGCGATAGCTCCAGGGAAGTTAAAAAAAAAAAAAAAACTAGTGAAACTCAAGTAACTTCATCTGACATTCCCAGGTAAACTTAATGTATTTCTGTAACAGATCATTACTCTGACCTGAGCACATACCAGAAATTTGAACACATCTTGGTTGTTATTTATTGGTTGACAAATCTGTAAAATACAAATAAGTACATCAGATTATAATCTTTAAAAAATTGAAGTAGTACTAGATTATAAAAATAGTTAATTCTTGATTTCATTATTGAATCAGGTAGCAAGATGATGAAGCAGACAGATGTGTATGCATTATGCCAAATGCTAGGTGGAATTATTATTCAAGACTGTGCCTACATTTTTGCTTTAGATTTATTGGAGCAAAAAAAACATTATGTACTTTGGGAATCAAACAGAAAGTCCACCGTTTTGGGCGAAGTAAACCTTACAGTTTACAGAATTGTGAAAAGTGGAGTCCGACAGAAATGTAAAAAATGCATTAAGCTTCGCCTTGCTTTGTCTTATAAAAGGGAATCCTCCAGTAGGCTCAACCCCCCTAAGCCGTCCACACAGGCATGTAGGTCATAGGAAGCGGAATAAAAGAATACCTTGATGTCTGCACTCCAATGTCTTATTCCAGAGAAATCTACATTTCTCTTACTATATAAATAAGGCGGTAAAAGTATAGGCCGGTCCCTGGGAATCTGCTATAAATTATTTTTAATGGAAGGGGGCATTCAGGAGAGCAGAATGTCAGTCATTACATGTCTCCTACTGATAACACCCCTTTCACTTAAAATAGGCTCCCAAGACAGATTCTCATGAACATCAGCCCATAGATCAACAGCTCATTGACATTAAGAAAAAGTTCCTAATTGGGAGACCCAGACATTGGGTGTATAGCTTCCGCCTCCGGAGAACACACAAAGTATTACACTTAAATAAAAAGTGTAACTCCTCCCCTACTGCCTATACACCCCCTATAGGAGAGATCCCATCAGTTCGGTGCACAAGCAGGAAAGAGGAAAGAACCCACACAAAGACCAAAAGGTCCGGTAAGAATTCTCGACCAACATGGCCGAAACAGCAACATGTACAACCCCAGTCACTAAACCATAATAACAACGCCCAAAAGGCAACAGGGTGGGTGCTGGGTCTCCCAATTAGGAGCTAGAAGAAAAAGAATTTATGGTAAGTAAACAAAATTCTCTTTTTCTTTTTCGCTCCATTGGGAGACCCAGACATTGGGATGTCCAAAAGCTATCCCTGGGTGGGAAAAGACCCAAGAGTGGCAGTAACATCAAAGGTGAGCTACCGCCGCCTGCAGGATTCGTCTGCCCACATTAGCGTCTGCCGAAGCATACGCATGGACCTGATAATGTTTTGTAAAGGTATGTAGGCTGGACCAAGTGGCCGCCTGACACACCTGTTGTGCCGTGGCCTGATGACGTAAGGCCCACGAGGCACCACAGCTCTTGTGGAATGCTCCCTAATCCCCGCAGGTAAAGGCGTACCAGAGAGAAGGTAAGCTTCCTGAATAGAAGCCTTGATCCACCGAGCCAAGGAAGACTTGGAGGCTTGCGCTCCTTTTTTCTCGCCTGTCGTGAGAACGAACAGGGCATGCGTGCGGCGAAAAGATGCCGTGTGGGACACATAAATCCTGACAGCCCTAACCAGGTCCAAAGTATGCAAAGACTTCTCATACTGATGCACAGGATTAGGGCAAAAGGACAGCAGGACAATGTCTTGATTCAGGTGAAACGGAGAAAGCACCTTAGGTAAGAACTCCGCCACAGGCCGGAGCACCACTTTATCTTGGTGAATCACCAGAAAAGGAGACCTGCAAGACAAGGCTGCCAGCTCAGAAACCCTCCGCAAGGAGGTAATGGCTACAAGAAAGGCAACTTTCTGAGAGAGCCTGGAGAGAGACACCTCTCTTAGAGGCTCAAAAGGCGGCTTCTGTAAGGCCGCCAGGACCAGATTAAGGTCCCAGGGGTCCAAAGGACGTTTGTATGGGGAACGATGTGATTTACCCCTTGCAGAAACGTCTTAACCTGAGAAACGTTAGCTAGACGTTTGTTAAACAGCACCGACAGTGCTGAAATCTGCCCTTTGAGGGAACTGAGCGCCAAACCCTTATCTAATCCTGATTGCAAGAAGTCAAGAAGGGTTGGAAGAGAGAAAGGCCAAGGAGAATTTCCGTTGAAACGGCACCAGGAAAAGAAGATCTTCCAAACTCTGCGGTATATCTTTGACGACGCAGGGTTCCTGGCTTGTTTCATGGTTGCGGCGACTTCAGAAGAAAAGCCGCAAGATGTCAGCAACCAGTCTTCAAGTGCCACAAAGTCAGGCTGAGGGCCGGGGAATTGTGGCGGAAGAACGGACCTTGAGACAAGAGGTCTGGCCGTGACGGGAGTCTCCACGGATCCCCCGCCGAGAGCCGTAACAGGTCCGGATACCAGGCCCTCCTGGGCCAGTCTGGGGCTATGATCAGAGCCTGTCGACATTCTGTCCTGAGTTTCCGCAGAACCCTGGGCAGCATAGGAAATGGAGGAAACACGTAGGGAAGACGAAACTGGGACCAGTCCTGGACCAGAGCGTCCACTACCAGAGCATTGCTGTCTCGGGAGCGAGACATGAAGACCGGGACCTTGTGGTTCAGCCTGGAAGCCATCAGGTCCACGTCCGGAGTTCCCCATCTGTCGCAGATGTGCTGAAAAACATCTGGGTGGAGAGCCCATTCGCCCTCGTCCATGCCTTGCCGACTGAGATAGTCGGCCTCCCAATTGTCCACCCCGGGAATGAAAACTGCCGAGATGGACGAGTCGGTGTCCTCGACCCAATGAAGGATACGCAGGACCTCCTCGAAGGCTTGAGAGCTGTGCGTGCCTCCCTGGTGGTTTATGTAAGCGACCGCGGTCGCGTTGTCGGACTGTATCCGAATCTGATTCCCCGCCAGGAATCTCTGAAAAGCCAGAAGAGCCAAAAAAATGGCCCGGATTCACCAGAACGTTGATCTGAAGGGAGGACTCCTGTTCCGTCCATAAGCCCTGAGCTCTGTGGTGAAGAAACACGGCGCCCCAGCCCAGAAGGCTGGCGTCCGTGGTCACTACCAACCAAGAAGGGGGCAGAAAACATCTGCCTCGTGACAGAGACGTGGGAAGCAGCCACCAGAGAAGAGATTCCTTTGTCGACGACGACAGAGAGATGTGCTGGTCGAGAGAGGAGGGACTCTTTTTCCATCCGCGCAGGATCTGCAATTGCAGCGGACGAAGGTGAAATTGCGCAAAGGGTACGGCTTCTATGGTCGCCACCATCTTCCCCAGAACGTGCATCTGACCGCAAGAGAAACTGGACCTCCTCCTGGATAGACGCTTGCTTGTTGACCGGGAGAATGATCCGAGCCGGAGCAGTATGAAACTCCATGCCCAGATAAGTTATTGCTTGAGTAGGAAGGAGAACGGGCTTCGGTACGTTGACCAACCACCCGAATTGCTGCAGAGTGTGTAGAGTAACTGAGAGACTCAGTTGACACTGCTCCGCGGAGGAGCCTCTGACCAACAGATCGTCCAAATACGGAGTTACTGCGTGGCCCTGGGAATGCAGAACCGCCACCATCGCTGCCATCACCTTGGTGAAAATCCTCGGAGCCGATGCAAGGCCGAAGGGCAGAGCCACAAACTGAAAGTGCTCCTCTCCCCTACTGTGAACCGCAGCCAGCGTTGATGCGCAGGAGCGATGGGAACGTGTAGGTAGGCATCCTTGACATCTACCGAGGCTAGGAAATCCCCCGGAGATAGAGACGCGATCACAGATCGCAGAGACTCCATTCGGAATGATCTGACCTTCACATGCCGGTTGAGAAGCTTGAGATCCAACACCGGTCTTACCGAACCGTCCTTCTTGGGAACCGTGAAGAGGCTCGAATAGAATCCCTGGAAACGCTCCCCGGAGGGGACCTGGATCACGACCCCGTTCTGTCTCAAGGCGTCCAGCGCCTTACGAAAGGTCAAGACCCTTGCTGGCGGGGGCGAAGAGAGACAGAAACGAGTCAGAGGACGCGAGGACAGCTCTATCCTGTATCCGTGGGAGATGACATCCACTACCCATCGGTCCTGGATAAGACTGCGCCAAACGTCTCCAAATTGGGAGAGCCTGCCACCGACCGAGGATGCTGCTGGGAGAGGCGGTGAGTCATGAAGAAGCAGGCTTGGCGGCTGAGGCTCCAGCTGACTTCTTCTGTTGAGCCTTAGACCTCCACGTCCGGCCTGACTTGTGATCCTTGTCTGAACGAGAGGAGGAGGAGGAGGAGGTTTTTGAGGACGAACGAAAGGACCGAAACTTGGCGTGCATCTGACGCTGGCCAGACTTCTGAACCTTAGATTGAGGCAAAGAAGTCGATTTGCCGCCTGTGGATTCCTTAATGATGTCGTCCAATTGTTCTCCAAAAAGCCTGTTCCCCGCAAAAGGGAGTCCCTGGAGGAACTTCTTGGAAGTGGCGTCAGCCTTCCAATCTCGTAGCCACAACATTCTGCGGGCTGCGAACGAGTTAGCCGAAGCTACAGAGGTACGACTGGCGGCTTCCATGATTGCCGACCTAGCGTAGTCGGTGAATGCCGAAGCTTGAGATGTGAGGGTAGTCACCTTGGGAATATCCTGAGCTACAACATTTAGTTCCGCCAAGCAGGCGGACACTGCTTGCAGGACCCAAACTGCAGCGAAACCTGGGGAAAGGAGGCCCCCGTGGCCTCGTAGATGGACTTCTGCAGTAGCTCAATTTGACGGTCAGTGGGATCCTTCAAAGAGGAGCCATCCGCGACTGACATGACAATATTGGCCAACAGTCTAGAGACTGGAGGGTCCACCATAGGAGAAAGCGACCAACCCTTTACTACATCAGCAGGAAAAGTACAGAGTATCCTTCTATTTCCTGGAAAAGCGTTTATCAGGGTAAGCCCTGGGTGTCTGTACAGTTGATCAGAAATTGGAATGATCGAAGAATGAACCCCGAGACCTGGACGGAGGAAGGAACTGATACAATTCCTCCGAGAGAGAAGTCTCCGCCGTAGGGGGGGGGATGGGGGGGAGCAGATAGGTCCAGTACGGAATTAATGGAGGACACTAAGTCATCCACCAAGGAATCTTCCTCTGAGGCCTCCGAAGGCCTCACGGAATCCTGTCTATCATCCCCATCCATCTGGGAACCCTCAGCATGAGACTCCGTGTGATGAGAGGAAGCAGGAGAGATATCTCTGCGTGGCCGTTTATGGGGCCGTGGAGAGGGAGCTAAGTGTGAGACCCCTGTAATGTCTCCAGAGTCCATTCCCCTAGTGCCTGTGGCGTGAGGCAGAGGGACCGGGGGCACTTTCCCGGTGACTGGCCTGTAAAGACTCCTGCAGGACTTTGGTTAGAGCCATCATAGACTGGGCAAAAGTGTCTGAAAAGGACTTAGTAAAGGCTACAGTCCAAGCTGGTGGCATAGCCTGGTCTCCCTGGCTAGGGGAAGGCTCTGATGCAGCAGAGCTGGGGGGAGCCCTGTGGTCCACCTCAGGCTCATGAGAAGTGCAGGCAGAGCAATGAGGGAATACAGAGCAAATAGGCAGTGAGACCGTGCAGGCAGTGCAAGATGAATAAAATGTCTGCGCCTTAGGGGCTTTGCTCCTGGTGGAAGACATGTCGCCTCCAGGCAGGGACCTCCAAGAAGGGGAGCTCTAGAGGGGGGCCCCAAGGAAAGGGAGACACCACCAGAGAGTCTGGGGTGACTTATTAGCCTGACAGAGAGGTTGTGTGCCCTCCGGAACAGGCTCAGACCCAAAGCAAAGATGGCCGCCGGAGCTGAGTAAGGGGGCGTGGCCATAGGGGGCATGGCGATAGGGCGCGGGAATCCGGAGGGCACAGACAGACCCTGACTGACAGAGGGGGCAGCCACCCGAATGGGAGTGGCCAAAGCCCCAAGACCGCCCACCACAGCCGCGGCCATTCAGAGATGGGAGCGGCCGGGGCACTAAAACCGCCCACAGAGGCGGAGACCACCCGAGGGATGGGAGCGGCCGAGGCTCCAAGCCCGCCCACAGAGGCGGCCGAACCCGCCCCTTGTGGAGCCCGGGCTCCAGGCCGAAATGAAGCCGGGGACTAAATTTCCACGGCCGGCGCTCAGGAGCGGGAGAGGGCGGTGCCTCCCGGAAACACTGCAAACCCCGCAGCGCTACAGGTACTGGACCCCAATGACCCAGGGGAGTCCCAATGATCACCCCATGTGGCTAGACCGGGCTGCAGCAGCAGCACAAGCCCCCAGAGTACCTTAATAGGTGCAGGGGCTGATCCCTGGGGGTCCACAACTCCGGCCAGCCGATTCCCATAGGAACTGTGGATGGAGTCTGAGCTCCAGCTGATATGGAAGCCCTTGAAGATCCCACTTCTCCAGAGCCCCAAAGGGATGGAGAAGGAAAGCAGCATGAGGGCTCCAGCCCGTTGTACCCCATGGGTACCTCAACCGCCTCAGCCCGAGGGTGAGGAAGGAGACATGCTGGGGATCCTATGGATCCTCTTTTCTTCCATCCGGCACACTCAGAGAGAGTGAGAAAGACTACGTGAGAATGCATCAGTGCAGAGTGTGCCTCCTTCAACACAAAGCTAAGAACTGATGGGATCTCTCCTAGAGGGGGTGTATAGGCAGTAGGGGAGGAGTTACACTTTTTATTTAAGTGTAATACTTTGTGTGTCCTCCGGAGGCAGAAGCTATACACCCAATGTCTGGCTCTCCCAATGGAAAGAAAAAGAAAAACATGGATTTCTTTGGAACAAGACATCGCACATACCAAGGTATCATTTTACTTCCTATGACCTACATGCCCATACAGACGGTTTAGGAGGGTAGATCGTGCTGACAGATTCCCTTTAACCCCTTCCCGACATAGGACGTTGTACAACGTCCTGGCAGATTTGAGCTGCTACAGCTCCTGTGAGTGGGGTCGCTCAGGTGTCATAGATGCTGCTGCTCTGTGACAACCTGTAGCTGACCCTACAGGGGGTGGATTAACCCCCCCATGCCCAGGACCCCTCCGATCGGCAGTTTAAAAGTGAAACTGCCGATCGGAGGGAATCATAGGGATTCACCCCTCCAGATCTGATTGGAGCTCTCCAATCAGATCTGGAGGGGCGGATAGGCATGTGTCCACCCCTCCTCACCCCCCTCCCGCTCCATGACTCACAGGGGGGCCCCCCCATCCCCCCAAACCGCCCGCCCCCCTCTATAGTTGAGTATATGCCGGCGGGCTGCACCCGCCGGTCACAGCTCCTGGCCCCCGTTCCAGTATCCCCCTCCAGGCTGCCCCCACCTCTGGGCCCCCCTCACCTCTTGCGGCAGGCTGCACACCTCGGTGCACCCGCCGCTGCAGCCGCGCTGCCTCCGGCTATGCGGCTCCTCTGCCGGCCGGTCGGTGGCCCGCCTCCTCTTCCGGCCTCCTGCTCATCGGTGGATCCAGAGGGTAAGTATGTATATATGTATGTAAGTATGTATGTATGAATGAATGAATGAATGAATGAATGAATTGATGGATGGATGGGTGATGGATAGATGGATGGGGGGTGCATGCGTGGACGTGTGTGTGGACATGAGCGTACATGAGTGTGCGTGGACGTGAGTGAGCGTAGACGTGTGCGTGCGTGGACGTGTGGATGCATAGACGTGTACGTGGATGTGTGCATAGATGGATCTGTGCATGGACGTGTGTGTGGATGTGCGTGCGTGTGTGGATGTGCGTGCATGTGTGGATGTGTGCATGCATGGATGTCAGCGTGCGTGCGTGGATATCATCGTGCGTGAACGTCAGCGTGCGTGGATGTCAGCGTGCGTGCGTGGATGTCAGCATGTGTGGATGTGCGTGGATGTCAGCGTGCGTGGATATGTGCGTGTTTGGATGTCAGCGTGCGTGAATGTCAGTGTGCGTGCGTGGATATGTGCATGAGTGGATGTCAGCGTGGTGAATCAGTGTGAATGTCAGCGTGCGTGAATGTCAGCGTGCGTGAAAGTCAGCGTGCGTGAAAGTCAGCGTGCGTGAATGTCAGCGTGCGTGAATGTCAGCGTCGTGAATGCTGGTGAATGTCAGCGTGCGTGAATGTCAGCGTGCGTGAATGTCAGCGTGCGTGAATGTCAGCGTGCGTGAATGTCAGCGTGCGTGAATGTCAGCGTGCGTGAATGTCAGCGTGCGTGAATGTAGCGAGCGTTGAATGTCAGCGTGCGCGTGAATGTCAGCGTGCGAGCATGATGTCAGGCAGCAGATGTGCGTCGAGCATGGAATGTCAGCGTGCGAGCATGGATGTCAGCGTGCGAGCATGGATGTCAGCGTTGCGAGCATGGATGTCAGCGTGCGAGCATGGATGTCAGCGTGCGAGCATGGATGTCAGCGTGCGAGCATGGATGTCAGCGTTGCGAGCATGGATGTCAGCGTGCGAGCATGGATGTCAGCGTGCGAGCATGGATGTCAGCGTGCGAGCATGGATGTCAGCGTGCGAGCATGGATGTCAGCGTGCGAGCATGGATGTCAGCGTGCGAGCATGGATGTCAGCGTGGCGAGCATGGATGTCAGCGTGCGAGCATGGATGTCAGCGTGCGAGCATGGATGTCAGCGTGTGCGAGATGGATGTCAGCGTGCGAGCATGGATGTCGAGTCGGTGCGTGCGATGGATGTCAGCGTGCGTGGATGTCAGCGTGCGGCTGGATGTCAGCGTGCGTGCCTGCGTGGATGTCAGCGTGCGTGCGCTGTGTGCGTGGATGTCAGCGTGGTGCGTGGATGTCAGCGTGTGTGGATGTGCGTGGATGTCAGCTGGTGATGTGCGTGGATGTCAGCGTTGCGTTGCGTGGATGTCAGCGTGCGTGCGTGGATGTCAGCGTGCGTGCGTGGATGTCAGCGTGCGTGCGTGGATGTCAGCGTGCGTGCGTGGATGTCAGCGTGCGTGCGTGGATGTCAGCGTGCGTGCGTGGATGTCAGCGTGCGTGCGTGGATGTCAGCGTGCGTGCGTGGATGTCAGCGTGCGTGCGTGGATGTCAGCGTGCGTGCGTGGATGTCAGCGTGCGTGCGTGGATGTCACTGGTGCGTGGATTGTGTGTTGGAGTACGTTGCAGTGGATGTCAGCGTGCGTTATGTCGCGTGCGTGGATGTCAGCGTAGCGTGAGTGATGTAGCGTGCGTGCGTGGATGTCAGCGTGCGGTGTGAGAGTCAGGTGCGTGCGTGGATGTCAGCGTGCGGCGTGGATGTCAGCGTGCGTGCGTGGATGTCAGGTGCTGTGCGTGGATGTCAGCTGGTGCGTGGATGTCAGCGTCTGCGGTGCGTGGATGTCAGCGTGCGTGCGTGGATGTCAGCGTGCGTGCGTGGATGTCAGCGTGCGTGCGGTGGTGCGTGGATGTCAGCGTGCGTGCGTGGATGTCAGCGTGCGTGCGTGGTATGTCAGCGTGCGTGCGTGGATGTCAGCGTGCGTGCGGTGATGTCACGCGTGCGTGCGTGGATGTCAGCGTGCGTGCGTGGATGTCAGCGTGCGTGCGTGGATGTCAGCGTGCGGTGCAGGGATGTCAGCGTGCGTGCAGGGATGTCAGCGTGCGTGCAGGGATGTCAGCGTGCGTGCAGGGATGTCAGCGTGCGTGCAGGGATGTCAGCGTGCGTGCAGGGATGTCAGCGTGCGTGCAGGGATGTCAGCGTGCGTGCAGGGATGTCAGCGTGCGTGCAGGGATGTCAGCGTGCGTGCACGGATGTCAGCGTGCGTGGATGTCAGCTGCGTGGATGTCAGCGTGAGTGGATATGTGCGTGCGTGGATGTCAGCGTGCGTGCGTGGATGTCAGCGTGCGTGAATGTCAGCGTGCATGTGTGTGTACGTGGATGTCAGCGTGCGTGAATGTCGGTGGTGAATGTCAGCGTGCGTGAATGTCAGCGTGCGTGAATGTCGTGTCGTGAATGTCAGCGTGCGTGAATGTCAGCGTGTGCTGTGAATGTCAGCGTGCGTGAATGTCAGCGTGCGTGAATGTCAGCGTGCGTGATGTCAGCGTGCGTGAATGTCAGCGTGCGTGAATGTCAGCGTGCGTGGGAATGTCAGCGTGCGTGAATGTCAGGTGCGTGATGTCGGATGTGAATGTCAGCGTGCGTGAATGTCAGCGTGCGTGAATGTCAGCGTGCGTGAATGTCAAGTGCGTGAATGTCAGCGTGCGTGAATGTCAGCGTGCGTGAATGTCAGCGTGCGTGAATGTCAGCGTGTGCGTGAATGTCAGCGTGCGTGGATGTATGTGTGCGTGAATGTCAGCATGCGTGGGATGTGAGGCGTGGATGTGTGGGAGCGTGGATGTCAGCGTGCGTGCGTGGATGTCAGCGTGCGTGCGTGGATGTCAGCGTGCGTGCGTGGATGTCAGCGTGCGTGCGTGCATGTCAGAGTGCGTGCGTGGATGTCAGCGTGCGTGCGTGGATGTCAGCATGCGTGCGTGGATGTCAGCATGCGTGCGTGGATGTCAGCATGCGTGCGTGGATGTCAGCGTGTGTGAATGTCAGCATGCATGCGTGGATGTCAGCGTGCGTGCGTGGATGTCAGCGTGCATGCGTGGATGTGTGCGTGGATGTCAGCTTGCGTGCGTGGATGTGTGCATGCGTGGATGTCAGCGTGCGTGGATGTCAGCGTGCGTGAATGTCAGCGTGCATGGATGTGTGTGTGCGTGGATGTGTGCGTGCGTGGATGTGTGTGAATGTGGATGTGCGTGCGTGGATGTCAGCGTGCGTGCGTGGATGTGTGTGTGCGTGGATGTGCGTGTGTGGTTGTATGCGTGCGTGGATGATGGGTGCATAGGTGGATGGATGGGTGCAACAAGGGATCAAGTGTCCTCTTGTTGTAGTCTCTGGGATCATAGTCATGGTGCACTGTATGACAGATCATTGTCATACAGTGCACCATAACTCTGACCCCAGAGGCTGTAGGAAGAGGACACTTGATCCCTTGCTGCAGTCTCTAAATTGAGCAGAGGCGATCGAGCGTCGTGGGACTTTCGTTGTGGACTACGTCGGAGGCGATCGAGCGTCGTGGGACCTTCGTCGTGGACTACGTCGGATCTTTATAATAAAGATGGAGTCCGAATTTTGTTTGTGTTTTTTTTTCAAATAAAAAGATTTTTCTCTGTGTGTATTTTCTGACTATTTACCAGAGATTCCTAATGCCCGGGTCTAACACTGGCCCTATATTATGAATCTCGGGCTTAGTGCCAGCTGCCAATAAAAAGCTGGCATTAACCCCTTTATTACCCAGTTTGCCACCGGCACCAGGGCAACTGGAAGGGTCTGGGTACAGTGCCAGAAAATGGCGCTTCAATGAATGCGCCATTTTCTGGGCGGGCTGCGGGCTGCAATTCGCAGCATGGGGGGCCCAGAATGCTTGGGCCTCTCCATGCTGTTGATTCCAGCCCCCAGCTGCCTAGTTGTACCTGGCTGGACCAAAAATATGGCGGAGACCCACGCCATTTTTTTTCTAGAATTAGTTCTAGAAGAAAAAAAAGGGCTTTGCTGTATTTTTGGTTGCCAGCCAGGTACAACGAGGCAGCTGGGGGTTGGTGGCAATCCGTAGCTGCCAAGTTGTACCTGGCTGGACCAAAAATATGGCGGAGCCCCACGCCATTTTTTTTCTAGAATTAGTCCTAGAAAAAAAATTAAAATGGGCTTCGCTGTATTTTTGGTTGCCAGCCAGGTACAATGAGGTAGCTGGGGGTTGCTGGCAGTCCGTAGCTGCCAAGTTGTACCTGGCTGGACCAAAAATATGGCGGAGCCCCACGCCATTTTTTTTCTAGAATTAGTCCTGGAAAAAAAATAAAAAAGGGCTTTGCTGTATTTAGATGCATAGTGACCACTTTGAACCCCCAGGTGCTTCACAAATTGATCCGTAAAAATGAAAAATGAAAATTTGTGTGAAAAAAAAAGTACTTTTTCCTTATTACGGATCAATTTGTGAAGCACATGGGGGTTCAAAGTTCTCACTATGCATCTAGATGCATTCCTTGGGGGGTCTAGTTTCCAAAATGAGGTCACTTGTGGGGGAGCTCCAATGGTTAGGCACACATGGGCTCTCCATACACGACATGGTGTCCGCTAACAATTCCAATAGTTAGCGGACACCATGTCGCGTATGGAGAGCCCCTGTGTGCCTAAACATTGGAGCTCCCCCACAAGTGACACCGTTTTGGAAACTAGACCCCCCAAGGAACATGTATAGATGCATAGTGAACACTTTGAACCCCCAGGTGCTTCACAAATTGATCCGTAAAAATGAAAAAAGAAAATTTGTGTGAAAAAAAAAGTACTTTTTCCTTATTACGGATCAATTTGTGAAGCACATGGGGGTTCAAAGTGCTCACTATGCATCTAGATGCATTCCTTGGGGGGGGTCTAGTTTCCAAAATGAGGTCACTTGTGGGGGAGCTCCAATGTTTAGGCACACAGGGGCTCTCCATATGCGACATGGTGTCCGCTAACAATTCCAATAGTTAGCAGACACCATGTCGCGTATGGAGACACCCTGTGTGCCTAAACATTGGAGCTCCCCCACAAGTGACCCCATTTTGGAAACTAGACCTCCCAGGGAACTTATCTAGATGGGTTGTTAGCATTTTGAACCCCCAGGTGCTTCACAAATTCATCTGTAAAATTGAATAAGTACTTTTTTTTTTCCACAAAAATGTTCTTTTTTCATTGTTACAGATTATTTTGTGACGCACCGGGGTGTTCAAAATGCTCACCACCCATCTAGATAAGTTCCCTGGGGGTCTAGTTTCCAAAATGGGGTCACTTGTGGGGGAGCTCAATGTTTAGGCACACAGGGGCTCTCCAAACGCGACATGGTGTCCGCTAACAATTGGAGCTAATTTTTCAGTCAAATTGTTAGCGGACACCATGTCGCGTTTGGAGAGCCCCTGTGTGCCTAAACATTGGAGCTCCCTCACAAGTGACCCCATTTTGGAAACTAGAGCCCCCAGGGAACTTATCTAGATGGGTGGTGAGCATTTTGAACCCCCAGGTGCTTCACAAATTCATCCGTAAAAATGAAAAAGTACTTTTTTTTCCATAAAAATTTTCTTTTTCATTTTAACAGATTAATTTGTGAAGCACTGGGGCGTTCAAAATGCTCACCACCCATCTAGATAAGTTCCCTGGGGGTCTAGTTTCCAAAATGGGGTCACTTGTGGGGGAGGTCAATGTTTAGGCACACAGGGGCTCTCCAAATTCAACATGGTGTCTGCTAACAATTTGACTGAAAAATCAGCTCAAATTGTTAGCGGACACCATGTCGCGTTTGGAGAGCCCCTGTGTGCCTAAACATTGGAGCTCCCCCACAAATGACCCCATTTTGGAAACTAGAGCCCCCAGGGAACTTATCCAGATGGGTGGTGAGTATTTTGAACCCCCAGGTGCTTCACAAATTCATCCGTAAAAATGAAAAAGTACTTTTTTTTTCCACAAAAATTTTCTTTTAGCCAAAATTTTTTCATTTTCACATGGGGAACAGGATAAAATGGATCCTAAAAATTGTTGGGCAATTTCTCCTGAGTACACTGATACCTCATATGTGGTCATAAACCACTGTTTGGGCATACAGCAAGGCTCAGAAGGGAAGGAGCGCCATTTGACTTTTTGAATGGAAAATTAGCTCCAAAAGTCAACTTGCGCTCCTTCCCTTCTGAGCCCTGCCGTGCGCCCAAACAGTGGTTTATGACCACATATGAGATATCGATGTACTCAGGAGAAATTGCCCAACAATGTTTAGGATCCATTTTATCCTGTTGCCCATGTGAAAATGAAAGCATTGAGGCTAAAAAAAAATTTTGTTGGAAAAATTAAAATGACCATTTTTTCCTTCCACTTTGCTTTAGTTCCTGTGAAGCACCTGAAGGGTTAATAATCTTCTTGAATGTAGTTTTGAGTAGCTTGAGGGGTGCAATTTTTGGAATGGAGTCACTTTTGGGTGTTTTCTGTCATGTACACCCCTCAAAAAGACTTCAAATGTGATGTGGTCACTAAAAAAAATGGCTTTGTAAATTTTGCTGGAAAAATTAAAAATTGCTGATGAACTTTGAACCCTTATAACTTCCGAACAAAAAAATTTTTTTTTTTCCAAAATTGTGCTGATGTAAAGTAGACATGTGGGAAATGTTATTTATTAACTATTTTGTGTCACATACCTCTCTGGTTTAGCAGAATAAAAATTCATAATTTGAAAATTGCAAAATATTCAAAGCTTTTGCCAAATTTTTGATTTTTTCACAAGTAATCGCAAAAATTATCGACCTAAATTTAATACTAACATGAAGCCCAATATGTCACGAAAAAACTATCTCAGAATCGCTCGGATCCAACGAAGCGTTCCAGAGATATTACCTCATAAAGGGACACTGGTCAGAATTTACAAAAATGGCCTGGTCATTAGGGTCAAAATAGGCCCAGGGGTGAAGGGGTTAAACTAAAAATAATATTAGCAGATAATTTTAATCTTCATACCGTTATCGATTCTTTATGCCTGGTCTTGACGCTTTCTGAGTGCCGTTTCTTTCTGTAATTCATGATGTGAAAAATTAAAAAGAAAACAAGCAGTTTGACATGTGATATGGAGGATAGGATGTCTTTATATCTTCAAAAAAAAAGTGTACTAAAGATACACATCTCAAAAGAGTTCTAAAGCTTTGTAGACATTGTATTTAAAACAGAAGGATATACAGCCTACCAATATACTTTAATGAAAAAAGCTCAACCTGCAGCAATTTACCAGTGACTGAAGGGTGCAGGCTGAGTTGTTATTCCCAGCACAGGGTTCTTAGGCAATCTTGAGCCACACAATCTTAAGTGCTGCACTTTCCTCTATACTTGCTTAGGGGTACTTCACACAGAGCAATATCGCTGCAATGTCACAGGTTTTGTGATGTTGCAGCGACCTCTGCTAGCGATGTTGCTGCATGTGACATGCGATGCGATGTGAGCTCGCTGATCGCTGCGGAATGTCCAGGACCATTTTTTGGTCATCAGTCTCCTGCTGGGCAGCAGACATCGACGTGTGTGACGCCCCTCTAACCCGATGTGTTCCCTGGTAACCAGGGTACACATCAGGTTACTAAGCAGAGCGCGCTAGTAACCAGGGTACACATCGGGTTACTAAGCACAGCGTGCTGGTAACCAGGGTACACATCAGGTTACTAAGCAGAGCAAGCACTAATACAGTAGCGGGACCTCAATATCATGGAAAAGAATAGTTTATAATCTTCTCCATGATGTCATTACACGGGTCGCTGAGGAGATCTGCCTGTTTGACAGCTCACCAGCGACAACACAGCGATGGTCTAGCGATCCCGGCCAGGTCGGATCGTTGGTGGGATCGCTGAAACATCGCTACGTGTAACGGGGTCCTTACTTTTCAACTGTGCCTTGCAGGACTACCTGGTCTGGCGAAGGTCTTTGAGGAGTGCTCCAGTTTAAGTAACCCCTATCTCTGGCCCAATTAAAAAACATAAAAAAAAAAAAAACAGACAACAGCTTTATGCAGCCTTCCTGAGCCCTGAGTTAATAGTCCGGCATTATTCCCAGTGTCTGTTGTGATGTCATGTAGATAGGTCAGCGTCTATGCCTGAGTAGACAGCACACTCCACTCTGAGCTGACTGATTGCCTGCAGCGCTGACAGGAGCAGACACAGGGAGCAGCGGCGAGAGGTCTGGAGAAGGACAAATGACTATGCCATCCAAATAAAAGTTGTACGTCAAAGAAGGCTGATAAAAAAAAATAATGTAAGATAATAAAATGATAAATCTAGGTATGCCAGTAAGGCTGTTAAAAATACTGACATATTAATTACATAGCAAGTTATAAAGTTGTGTAACCAAAACCACAGCTACCCCTTAATAGGTTTTATTTTGCTATTCTGCCTTGCAAAAAAAGAGTACTTTCAATGCAAAACTTCAAAAACTGAAAGAGATTTATGTTAGCCCAGTCTTATAAAACATTTTATTTTAAAATAAAATAAAAAATACTGTATTAATTCTAAAACTTGCCTAGAGGATTTCTTCGCTGTGTCGGGAGCATCTTCTGCCTCTGCCCAAAATAAGTCAAGAGACAAGTTATATAAATGTAGACATTTTGGAATTACCGTATTTTTCGCACTATAAGGCGCACCGGATTATAAGGCGCACCCTCAAAAAATGACTTTTAAGCCGTCTTGGTCCATATATAAGGCGCACCGGATTATAAGGCGCACCATATTACTATAAAAAAAATCCCTCTGTAGCCTCCCATCACCCTCGAGCATCGCTGTGTAGCCTCCCATCACCCTCCAGCATCCTTCTGTAGCCTCCCATCACCCTCCAGTATCCCTGTGTAGCCTCCCATCACCCTCCAGCATCCCTGTGTAGCCTCCCATCACCCTCCAGCATCCCTGTGTAGCCTCTCATCACCCTCCAGCATCCCTGTGTAGCCTCCCATCACCCTCCAGCATCCCTGTGTAGCCTCTCATCACCCTCCAGCATCCCTGTGTAGCATCCCATCACCCTCCAGCATCCCTGTGTAGCCTCCCATCACCCTCCAGCATCCCACACAGTCAGACACACACACACTCAGACACACACACATACACACACACACACACTCGGACACACACACACACAGCACACTCAGACACACACACACACATACACACTCAGACACACACACACACTTACTGTACTGTGTGGCAAGGCACTCGCAGCGCTGGAGCCCTCAGCCAATCACAGCGCTGGAGCCCTTAGCCAATCACAGCGCTGGAGCCCACAGCCAATCACAGCGCTGGAGCCCTCAGCCAATGACAGCGCTGGAGCCCTCAGCCAATCAGAGGCTATGGGCTGACGTCAGCTGGCCTCGGATTGGCTCAAGGCTCCTGGGCGGAGCTGTGATTGGCTGATGGGCTCCTGGGCTCCTGGGCTGTGAGCGCGCCCGATGCAGCGGCGGCACCGGACACGACAGCGGGGACGGCGGCTGGTGATCACGTCCCCGCACAGTGATGTGAGGCAGGCACCGGCACCGGCACCAGCATGGATGGCGGGGACGGCGGCTGGTGATCGCGTCCCCGCACAGTGATGTGAGGCAGGCCCCGGCACCAGCATGGATGGCGGGAATGTCGGCTGGTGATCGCGCCCCCGCACAGCGATGCCAGGCGGGCACCGGACAGAGGGGGATGGCGGGGACGGAGGATATTGCGGCACAAAGGTATGCCTTATTTTCTGGGGGGTGCTAAATTTTCCTGGAAAAATCCGTATATAAGGCGCACTGCACTATAAGGCGCACATGATTTCTGGGAAAATCTTAGTCTTTTAGGTGCGCCTTATAGTGCGGAAAATACGGTACATCTTCTGACAAACAATGCAATGCCCTAGATCAGTGTTTCCCAACCACAGTGCCGCTAAACCCCCCCCAGGAACAATCCAGGTAAAGATGGTGGGAGAAGCAGGAGGTCACTGCTGGCTTATAAAGTACAAACACATTTGTATCTATATAAAGATAGATATACATGACATACATAAATATATAGTTTTGCAGACAACAAAACACCTACAGGTGCATCTCAATGAATTATAATATCTTCAAAAAGGTAATTTATTTCAGTAATTCAATACAAAAAGTGAAACACATATTATATAGTTATTACAGAGTGATCTATTTCAAGTGTTTATTTCTGTTAATGTTGATGATTATGGCTTACAGACAATGAAAACTCAAAGGTCATTATCTCAGAAAATTAAAATAGGAAGGATGAAGGGTCTGAAAGATAAAATATTATCTAAATAAGTATCAGAGGCTTTACCTTGTGTGGTTGTGAGAGTCACAACCACTATAAAAGGATATCACAGCGGCTACAGTCCTCAGCGTAGAGTATATAGAGTAGGGAGGATAAAGGGTTAAAAACCGCGCTGCCGTATTACATGAGACATCAAAGGGTGAATATAATAATGGTTTAATTTTATATCTGTGGGGATTATAGCACTACTGTTATTAGGCAATTTAAATTGATCAAACTACACCTTTTTATGCACTACAAATGATTTTATTTCACACTGCACACTCTCAATATTTAAAATAAAAAGTTTAAACACTCCAAAAATTCACTTAATTTTTGATATACAAATTTTTCTAAAAATGTGCTACAATTCTATAAAAATTACATAGAGGTATGGGCTATTTACAAATTGTGAACATTGGAAGATAGGATAGTAGTAATAATACCAAACACTTAATCCCACAGATAGAAGTATTAACACAGTGGAGAGCAGAACAAAAAGAAAACCCTTCAATAAAAAGAAAAACCCCTCAGCACATGTAGGAAAAGGGAGAAGGTGATGAAAATAAAAATATATCACTGCAATTCTATAAAAGATAGCAGAGAAACACTAACAGGTTTTATTGATAATTATTGCATCAAAAAGCACTGACAAGTGGAAAAAGACAATTAATTGAAAGCACCACCAGATAAGGTAGGTATTCTATAAAAGATAGCAGAGAAACGCTAACAGGTTTTATTGATAATTATTGCATCAAAAAGCACTGACAAGTGGAAAAAGACAATTAATTGAAAGCACCACCAGATAAGGTAGGTAGCTAACAGAGTAAGAAGAAGCTTAACTAAGGGAATAGAAGGTATTAATTATTATACATCCATATTTCTATTTATAGTTCCGGAAAACAGGAAAAGCAGCAAGCATCTACTATCAATAACGGTGTCCAATAAGAAAAGACTGTAGAAGTGCGGAGAGGCACAGTCGTATGAGATGTATATATTTTTATATAATTGTAACACATTTTTAGCAAAATTTGTGTATCAAAAATTAATTGAATTTTTGGAGTGTTTAAAATTTTAATTTGAATTATTGAGAGTGTGGAGTGTGAAATAAAATGATGTTGTAGTGCATAAAAAGGTGTAGTTTGATCAATTTAAAGTGCCTAATAACAGTAGCGCTATAATCCCCACAGATATAAGATTAATCTGTAAACACTAAGGGGAGGGATAGGTACAGTACCTCCTGGTGGGGTAGCAAGGAGAACTAGCACATAGATCTCAAGTACATTAAAGTAAGCCAGCTCCAGTTTATTCAAATTTGAATATAATAATGGTTTATTACTCAGCACATTTCAGGGCCAGAAACTCGTTGACTAATAAATCAATATTATATTCACACTCTGATGTCTCGTGGAATATGGCAGCACAGTTTTAACCCTTCATCCTCTTCACTTTAATTTTCTGAGAAAATGATATTTGGGTTTTCATTGGTTGTAAGCCATAATCATCAACATTAACAGAAATAAACACGTTTGCAATGACAACATAATGCATGCATTTCACTTTTTGTATTGAATTACTGAAATAAATTGGCTTTTTGATGATATTCTATTTCGTTGAGATGTGCCTGTATGTTATTCACTGCAAGGTTTTCCAAAATCACCATCACCAATGAAAATCCTCTGTACAACCTACCTGCGGCAGAGTTTGAAGATGGGCAGCTGGATCTAACAGATAGTGGGGACCCTCGTGCAGCCCGATTGTCTTCAAGCTTCTTAGTTTTAGGTTTCCTCTTTTCAGTTACAGTAGCTAAAAAAGAGGTGTAATGAATGCGATTGTCAGGTTGTATTTAATTCTATATAACTGATATGCCAAGGTAATATTAAAAAATTATTTATACACTGGTAGGTATAATAGAGTAGGTGGACAAAACCGCTAAAAGCCCTTGTACTTTATGTCAAGGGGAAACTGTCGGATGGTTTATACCCCCCAGCTATCACTGTCTGTAGCTATAGCTTTATAATACCAGTCTGAGCTCATACTTTAATGGTAAAGGTGAAAAAAAAAAGCATTTATACACTTATATTTTCTTATGTAATGAGGCAGTCAGTCTACATCTTGGAGGATGTAGTCACTCTGGCAGATTAATAGTTTTTTTCTGAATCAGATAACTTTTATTTAAGCATCATTTACAAATAACAAATACGAATACAATCAAAATTCCCCCCCAACATCCCCCCTTTCCCTTCCCCCATAGACAGCATGTTCCTACAGTACAATTCTTGGTGAACATCATCAATGATAACATTAAGCATAGAAAATTTACCCCACAGCCACCACAAAGGAACCTGTGGAGCACCCGAAGAGCACCGATCCCCTCAATTTTCTTCCACACGTCACCTCTGTCTTATCCATGGTTCCCATAATTTATCAAACATTTTGTCAGAGTTCCGTCTCCAATAAATTTTCTTCTCCATTTGCACAATATAATAAACATTACGCACACACTCAACCCTAGAGGGTGTCTCGGCCCCGATCCAATGCCTGGCTATCAGTTTCCGAGCCAGAAACAACAGTCTGGCTACTGCTATCTTCTATACATTGGGCACCTTAATAGTCTCAACATATACCAGCACACAGACAAGAGGCGTTCTAGGTACCTCACACGCATATCTGCCTTCAATCAATGTCAGCACCGTTAACCAGAAGACCTGCAATCTTGGGCACTCCCACATCATATGCAGGATTCTGGCCTCCTCACTATGACATCGTGGGCACTCCGATGTTCCTCTCACCCCAATTTTAAACAAATTAGCCGGTAATCTGTAAACCCTATGAATAAGATATAGCTGCGACAGTCGTCCCGGCTCACTCAATGACAGTTTAGGCCCGTATTCCAATATTGACTCCCAAACATCATCGTCCATCACTCCCAATTCTATCTCCCACCTTTCACGCGCCCCAATAGGATGACGCTGTTCTGTCCCCGCTTAAGGCGAATGAAGGTGCGCAGTAAGTTATGGTGTGAGAAGTATTACCTTCTTATCCTTGAAGCGAGGCAGACAGGACCAAGTGCAGCTTCGGATGGATGGAGTCAAGCGTGGACGAAGAGATGAATCAGCGGTGGTTTATTGAACCTTGCCAGAAGACAGTATGATGATACAATGCAGATGGTACAAGTAGCAGTAGGGTAATTGTCTTGTGGGTGTTCACCCCTGGAGCCACTGCTGAAGCTGCTGCTGGTCAAAAAACTTTGCTTTCTGCAGCCCAAGAATATGTGTCCTTCCCACACTGGTAGCTAGAGTAAAATGGATGCCAGGAAGTGAGGTAGTACACAAGGCTGCAGAACACTCCCACATCCTAGAAGGCATGAAAGGAGGAGCGAGGGAGTGACACAAAGCTACTGGTCAGCAGGTGGCAGCAGACAAGTATGAAACAGATATCAATGAAACAGTGGATTGAACTATATGAAGATATTAAGGGAACAGCACACTCCCCGTCTGAAATTCACTTTGGGGATTTCACTACTAGAGTCTCTAGCTAAAACAACCTGTAAAGAAAAAGCATGTTAAATGCAACATTAAACATAAGTCAAGTCTGTATCGAAGAAGACTCAAGGTTCGAGACTTGTACTGTTCATCCGGCAGGAATGCTCTTGACGAGTGACAACAGAACAAGTTCATGGATGGGTCTTGTGAAGATCTTTGTCCATAAAGGCGACGCTGTGCTCTCTCATTTTGGGCTTGATAAGGGTAGTGCGTCCATCCCCATGTACGTAAGTCTTGAAGGAATTAATCTCTGAACGATTTGCGCATACATTCCCTATGACTACCCATCCTAAGTCCAGTCTCTGGGCGTAAGGTGCATAGTCGGGCCCATTACACTGTTGACGCACCTTGTGTACTCTTAGATTGTCTCTGCCGAGCAGGAGCAGAACCTCTGCATTGACATCCATAGGAGGAATAACACTGGCCAGGTGCCTCAAGTGTGGTTGGTGAAGTGCGGCTTCGGGAGTAGGAATCTCATCCTTATGATTAGGTAATTGGTCACATTCAATAAGAGTTGGTAAGGGTATTTCGGTGTCTCCATTGATAGGAGAAGCAATGAATCCCTGTGCTCTCCTGCCACTAGTCTTTATACGGCCTGAACAGGTATTTAAGGTGTAGGGTTCTGATGGACCTTTAATACCAAAGGCTTCAAAGAACTTGGGTCCTGCCAAAGACCGGTTGCTTTGGTCATCTATTATGGCATACATCTTCACTGCCTTTTCTGGAAGTCCTTCTGGATAGACCTTGATTAGACATATTTGGGCACAACTCTTCTCCCTTTGACCCTCATCACATACCTCAGAGCATGAGCATGAGACGGCTGCGGCGGTGTTAGACTGTTTCTGGTGCTCCCCGCCGTGACTTGGAGTGGGAGCGATAGCAGAGACTGCAGTCGGTGAATCTCTGGCGAACGGGGTTGGGTGCATAGCTGAGGTGTGTTCTCCGCTATTACACTCCTCACACTTGATGATAGCTTCACAGTCCTTGGCCATATGCTCCACCGAAGCGCAGCATCTGAAACATACCCCCAGCTCGGTGAGGACTTTCTTGCGCTCCTGAAGGGCCTTGGACCTGAACCCTCTGCACCTGCTCAGTGAGTGAGGTTTCTTGTGAATGGGACATTCCTGATTGAAGGACTTGTCTCCCCATGATGGGGTGTACGGTGTACCGGTGGATACCCCAGGTGATGGGAGATTAGTCTTTCTTACACTCACAGAGTTCTCAAAGTCTCTACGTTTCTGTATGACACCTTCATACTTCGATGATGGTGTAGTTGAAGTTGCAGTGTTAAGCTGTAGGAAGTCAAGGCTGGGGTCGTTCCTCATCTGGGATTGGTCGTCAATGAACCTGCAGAAATGGATGAATGGGGGAAAGGTGACGCCATGCACTCTCTTGTACTTTGTGACTGATGTTGCCCACTTCTCCTGCAGACTGAATGGTAGCTTCATCACGATTGGGTTAACTCCATGTGCTGTATCTAGATAACACAGGCCGGACAGACGAGGGTCCCTTTTCGCGAGCTCCAGCTCCATGAGCAAATCACTTAGGTCTTGAAGCTTGTGGACCTCCTTGAGGTTGATCTTCGGGACGTTCTGAAGTCTCTTGAATAGGGCCTTTTCTATTGCTTCTGCGCTGCCGAAGGTGCGTTCCAGTCTTTGCCAGGCAGCAGCGAGACCTGCTCCTGCTTGTCCCATGTAAACAGTTCTAAGGTTCTTGATACGGTTTGTAGAATCTGGACCCAACCATTTGATCATGAGGTCGAGCTCCTGTTCTGCGGTGAGACTGAGGTTGGCGATTGCTGCCTTGAAGGTTGCCTTCCAAGCACTGTAGCTCTCTGCACAATCATCGAATTTTGAAAGGCTGGTGTTGATTAGCTCTCTGCTCACCATAAACCTGGCAAACTCCGACATATTGGATTCCTCACTGCTTGTTGCCACGACAACTTGTGATGCCCTTTGGACGTGTGCGTTGCCTGGCGTGAAAGGGTGAGATGTTTCCGGGTAGAATGATGTTGCAGCAGGGTTGAGCTGTGGTTTAGCCTCTGTAGATTCTGATGACTGCTGTTCGAGCTGTGGAGGTAGATGGAGAAATGCTTGGTAGCCAGCTTGCTGTAGTGACTTCATTTGAGAAGGCAACTCCTGGTGACTGTCATTAACTTGCTCGGGTGCTGTGGGTAGAGCTGACTTGGAGATCTCAGCGTTGTTGGCTTGGACTGTGATGTAGCCTGGGGTTGACTCAGATAACTGGTTCAGCACGTAGTCTCTGGTGCGATCAACCGGATCGTCTGTTTCCTGCGGAAGGGAGTGAACTGGATCAGGACCTTGGCTCAATGCTTGCTCGAGTAGCTTCACTTCAGCTAACGCAACTTCCTCTTCCATCCTTGAACGAAGAATCTTTATCTGGGCCTCCGCTTCTGCCCTCTTGGCCTCCGCTTCTGCCCTCTTGGCCTCCGCTTCTGCCCTCTTGGCCTTCGCTTCTGCTTCCCTTTCTGCGAAGGAACGTCTCACTTTGGATTGTTCTGCTCTTATACGGGCTTCTAGTATTCTGTCACTCAGGGCTAAGCTTCTTGAGGATGATGCTCTTGATGACCGAGAGGAGTGTCTAGATGAAGTTGTTCTGTGAGATCTAGTTTCCTGCTGGTGAGAAATATGGCATTCTGTTTCCTGCTCTTCATCGTGGATAGTGTCGGGTTGTGTTTGTTCCGTTTCAGTAGTTGGGGACTGTGCAAGGTCTTTTTCGGCCATTTTGATTTTAGGAGCGCTGTCTCTTTAAGAAACTAAACTTTGTAATTGGGGTCTGGAAATCGCGGTGCAGCTCCGTTAAGACGCACTAATAAGATTTCCAAGGTGTTTTAGAAGAATTGCGGGGTTTTCCAGTTCGACAATCTGCAGCAATGTGGCGTAGGATGGAGGGAAACTTTGGGTGCCTCAACTATTCCTTTATAATGCAGAGATGTGATTCAGGCCTGGTGGATGAGGGATCCCCTAGCACTTATCCAAGCGAGAGCTGTTGCTGGACAGATTCCACAGTGAGGTGCTGTATTCTTAGGGAGTCTGTGGCTGGATAATGAGTTTAAGGCAAGTGTTTTTGGCTGGTTTAAAGCAGTCTTTTGACTGTTCTGTCCCCGCTTAAGGCGAATGAAGGTGCGCAGTAAGTTATGGTGTGAGAAGTATTACCTTCTTATCCTTGAAGCGAGGCAGACAGGACCAAGTGCAGCTTCGGATGGATGGAGTCAAGCGTGGACGCAGAGATGAATCAGCGGTGGTTTATTGAACCTTGCCAGAAGACAGTATGATGATACAATGCAGATGGTACAAGTAGCGGTAGGGTAATTGTCTTGTGGGTGTTCACCCCTGGAGCCACTGCTGAAGCTGCTGCTGGTCAAAAGACTTTGCTTTCTGCAGCCCAAGAATATGTGTCCTTCCCACACTGGTAGCTAGAGTAAAATGGATGCCAGGAAGTGAGGTAGTACACAAGGCTGCAGAACACTCCCACATCCTAGAAGGCATGAAAGGAGGAGCGAGGGAGTGACACAAAGCTACTGGTCAGCAGGTGGCAGCAGACAAGTATGAAACAGATATCAATGAAACAGTGGATTGAACTATATGAAGATATTAAGGGAACAGCACAGACGCAGCAGTACCGTATGCATGAGATCTTAATACATTGTAGATATAACCACACGGGTGCTGCCCGTCATGCACATAAAGTCTCAAACAATATCAATTTGCAGCCTGAGACATAGGTGGAGCTAAGTCTTCATAGAGTATATAATGATTTGCTTGCTTAGCTCTGCCCACTATGGTCACATGATCGTGACATCACACAGGTTCTTTATACAGAGAAGTTAATAGTGAGTTAACTATTAATCTGCCAGTATCGGCAGCAATTGAGGTTGAGCAGTCTCAGGCTGCAAATTGATATTGCAAATTGTTGCCGATACTGGCAGATTAATAGTTAACTCACTATTAACTTCTCTGTATAAAGAACCTGTGTGATGTCACGATCATGTGACCATAGTGGGCAGAGCTAAGCGAGCGAATCATTATATACTCTATGAAGACTTAGCTCCACCTATTATAGTCACATGATCGTGACATTACACAGGCCATACAGCTTCTTATAAAATTCGGCTGAAATGTTAACTATTAATCTGCCAGATACACTACCTACTCCAAGATGTAGACTGACTGCATCATTTACATAAGAATATGTAAGGGTATAAATGCTTTTTTTTTTTCACCTTTAACATTACACTGTTAGCTCAGACAGGTGTAGACAGTGATAGATGGGGGTATAAACAACCTGTCAGGTTGCTTTAAAGAGGACCTGTCAACCCCTGATACATGGAAAACGAAATGCAGCACTGAATGGAGCATGTCTGCTGCATTCAGGGAAGGGGTTCCCCACAGCTCTAGCCCCCCTGTACCTCGAAAAATACACTTTAGAAAGCTTACAGGTAAGAGGTCGTCTGGGTGGGATCTTAAGAGGTTCTCGCCGCTGGCACAATCCTCCCTGCCTCCTCCTTGTGTGTTCCCGCCCCCTTTATGTGTCTGCTGCCACCTCCTCTTCTCCTGCTGCTGTCAATCATGCTGCCGCACAGAGAGGCATTGCATGATGTCAGTGCCAGATTCCCGCCCTGCTGTTTGAAGAAAGCACAAACAGGGCGGGCTTTGCCGCTGACATCACGCAATGCCTCTCTGTGCGGCAGCATGACAGCAGCAGGAGAAGAGGATGGCGGACTCAGCAGAAGGGACAGCAGCAAACATACAGATGGGGAGAAACAAACAAGGAGGAGGCAGGAAGGATCATGTCAGCGGCAAGGACCTCTTAAGATCCCACCCAGGCGACCTCTTACCTGTAAGCTTTCTAAAGTGTATTTCTCGGGGTACAGAGGGGCTAGAGACATGGGGGACCCCTTCCCTGAATGCCGCAGACATGCTGCATTCTGTTCTGCATTTAGTTTGTCATGCATCAGGGAGTGACAGGTCCTCTTTAAAGATAAAATTTGTGATGCTTATGTTGTATTAAGTAGTGATGATGCTCATGTGTTATCTAGTGACCTTTACCATTGTGAAATTCTTCCGGTATTTCCATATAATGCAGCATTTATTTACATTGGGTATGGAGTTATTTCATCCGATCTGACAACCAGCATACTCATTCCAGCAAATCTGTAAAACTATTATATTTCTCATCATAATGAAGAGATTAGTATTTTACAGGTGATGGGTAAATATAGACATGATAACCTTACGTTACATCAATTACAATACAGCTACGGTTGTCAGTGGAAGAAATGCCTGTGTGTAAGGGATTACGGAATTCATCTGCTAATACCTGTGACAACAGTCATGGAAAATCTTGGGAGGAAACTGGCGTTATCGGGAAAAAGATGCATGTGCTGCTAGTCTTAGATAATACGACATCAAAAAGCTGGAACAAAATGGGTTAACCCCTTTATGCCATTGCCATTTTCCATTGATGCACATTCGTTTCCTCCCCTTCTTTTAAGACTGCCTTCACACTGCATAATTCTCACATCCGTGTGGATCCTTGAATTTCAAATACCACACGGACAGGCACTGATCTATTCAAAGTAACGGATGGCAACTGATATCCATGGACCGTTGGTTTAACGGATTCGTCATCAAGTTAGCAGAGATAAGGGTGGGAAGAGCTGTATCTTGCTTCTGAGCATGCTCGTACAGCAAAATGGATCAGTTTTTTTCACGGATCCGTGTTCCATAAACATCCATGTTATGATTTAACACAGACAGCTATGGATCCATGTCTGTCCGTTGGTGTTAGTGATTTTCAAAGCAGCCCAAAATTGCAACAGTCTCCGATTCTGGGTGTATGAAAAATACTGACACAAATGGATCAGTGACAAAACTAACACACACAGATGGCCATATCCGTGCCCATAGGGATACATGGGAGGCCAAAACTGATCCGGGGCTATCAGTTTTAAAACAGATAGACACGGATCACAAATCACACAGTGTGAAGGCGGCCTAAGAGCCACAATCTAACGTATTTTTTTTCCCCGTCAATATAGACATATGAGGCTTTTATTCCAGAATTTTGCGTGTACAGGTGCAGGGAGGGGAGAGAGGACGGACCTGCACACGCAAAATTCTGGAATAAAAGTTAGAGACTGAAAATTGTCCGGGGGAGTGCCATTCATTTACTCTATATGTCTACTGATTTACATGTGTCACTGAACTGAGCAACACCTGGGCCTTGTGACACCCACCTCTTCCATTGCTGATCTGCACCGCTGTCACGGGCAGCTTTGGCGAAAAGCTGAAGTGCCCGATCCTCTGAATTTTGGAATAGACATATGAGGGCTTGTTTATTGAATGACATAATTCATTTTACTATGTTGTGTACTGGAAAACGGGAAAAAATTCCAAGTGTGAAGAAAAAGTAATATCAAAAGAAAAAGTGATATTTCACAATTGTTTTGGGGTTTATTAGCCATGTTCACTATATGGGAAAAAACACTAATGTTTTGGCAAACATTTTTCCAAAAACCATAATGTTCTATTCATCCTGATCTGGTCTCTGTTATGGCTTATTCTTTGAGCCAAGAGTTAAAGTTTTTAGAAATACCATTTGGGATAGATGCAATGTTTTGATTGGCCCTTACAGTATTGTGCTGCAATGTTGTAGAGGACATAAAATGACTGTGTGTGCTGTGACCACATCTGCACTTTGTAGCGCAGTATTTTTGGTGCAGACTTTTACGGCTCTTAGATCTGTAAAAAGCTTCAGCCTGTCAATTATGGCTAAGTTTTCAGCCCTCTATAAAATACGTTATAATGCGCAACTGTCAAAAACGGACCAATAACATGTGATACATTTTTGATGCGTTTTTTTCTGCAAAACAGATGCAGAAGTTTCTGCACCAAATACTGACCATATACACAGCATGGGCACATAGCCTTAGAGGCACATGTCAGCTGATTAAATCAGCTGAGAGGAGCAGGGAAAGACGGGATCAGCGTGCGAGCCTCCATCAGAGGCCGGACACAGCATGAATAAATATACATCACATGTCTTGTGGTTTCACTGTGGTTTGCCCTGATGGGAGGTGTGCCTATTTCAAAGTGTGTGGACAATAAAACCACCATCATCTCTATGGATTTCTGATCCTCTTATTGAATGTCAGGCAGCACAGCATGTAACCCATTTCATTCCAGTTTTTGATGCCTCCAGCACATTATTTAAAGCATTCATAGTGGTTGTGATCACATCTCTACCAGGTGAGCACATCCGAGTTTACATTTTTCTACTTTTTACTCAGGTAAGACCCTATTGCCCATTTTTGTCCTTCCAGTTTATCTCCTAGATCATATGAAAAACAAAACAACAAAATGCAGATGAGTAAAAATGTAAAATGTATAACACAAATGGAGTATGGCAGAAATAGATGGTAATGATACCTGAGCATGATGGGGCAGACTCTGAGGCGGAGTCGTCACAAGATGCGGGGGAAGCAGAATGATCATTGTCATCATGTGTCTCATCTAAGATAACCAGATGGCTACTGGGAAAGTGGTCTATAGGTTGGACATTTTCACAAAGTAAAAGATAAGAAAATATCAATTAAAAATGATTATCTTACTTAAATGTATTACATTCAGATTATACCAGATTGACAGGTCACATAAAAACAACATTAAAAGGAGTTTGAGAAGAATGTGAGAAAGATGGCACCTGTAACATAATCACAGTGCAGCTATCGGAGCTCGGCATTCAGAGAACTGTCAGATCTGCAGCAGATAACGTAGTGATTTTATCAAAATCATAGCATGCAGTAAGTGATAAATCACTGGAATCAGGGCCTCTCATAAGTTTAAAGGGGTTGTCCAAAAAGGTGAGAAACATGGCGCCTGCAACAATTCAAACTGCACTCATCCTAAAGCGTCAGATAAGATATGTATACCAGCTGTCAAAAGGAGCTGCCATGACAAGCGTACACACCTCTTAGGGCCCTTTCACATCAGCGTTTTTTGAAATTCGCGGCAGATGCGGTGAAAAGAAAAGCATCTGCCGCGATTACCGCGTACCGGCTGCACTTGCGGCGCGGTTGCGGTAAACACCATACTATGTATAGGCGGACTTGCGGCAGGTGCGGCAAGTGCGGTTTTGGCACTTGCGGCAGGTGCGGCCGCTAAAAAAAAATACTGTCAGCCGCGTTTTTTTTCGCGGCCCGCACCTGCCGCAAGTGCCAAAAACCCACCTGCCGCAAGTCCGCCTTATACATCAGTAATTTTTAACCTATGAGTGCAGCAACATGTAGAGATTGATACTCTGACTCTAGCAATGAGTCACTTACTGGGCTGTCTGCTGTCATTTTCATAGATTCATTATTTTATCTGCTAAGAGATCTATTAGTTCTCTTAATGATGAGCTCTGAATAGTTCTGCCCCCACCACTGATTGAAAGCTTTTTATGTATACTGTGCATAAGCAAAAAGCAGTCATTGGTCAGGGTTATACAGACCTATGAATATGGAGTACTACCTGTACCAAGTAGTCCTCTAATAATATCCTGTTGATAAAACTGTGATTTTATAACATCCAGAACAAGCAGCCCAGTAAATGACACATCACTGCAATCAGGCTCTCTACCTCTACAATACACTAGTATTCCTTTTATGGCCACTTTACACGCGGCTACATTTCTAGCTTATCCACAGGTAACTTACTGGCTGCAGTGAAATCATGGAGACATGGTTCTATCTTGTTGCTGTGTACACATGGAATAATGTCTCCATGATTTCACTGCAATCAGTAAGTTACCTGTGGATAAGCTAGAAATGTAGCCGCGGGTAAAGTGGCCATTAAGGATAACTCAAATATCAGTTTGGTGGCGTCCAGCTCCTCATGGAACAGACGAATGAGTCATGGTGTTCCTGTGAGCATTGTGTACTCTTGAATGTTTACAACGCATAGCACATCTCATAGTACTGCTGCTAAATCCTATTGATGAGAATGGGAGGGAGCTGCAATTCTGGCATAGCCACCACAAAAGTATGGAGATAAGGGCCACGTCACACGGTTCAATTTTCAGAACGATATTGTTAGCAATCATATGCACGCGCGATCGCTAACAATATCGTTCACGTCGTTGGTCACTGTCACACAGGCAGACTCACCAACGATGTGGACCAGCGAGAACACTGGTAACCATGGTAAACATCAGGTTACTAAGGCGCTGCGCGGTGCTTAGTAACCCGATGTTTACCATGGATACGAGCTCCCAGCATAGGCTGCGAGGCGCTGGAGCTCGTTCATCGTTGGTTTGCTGGTGTCACATGCAGCAATGCTGTGTGTCCACCGGCCGACCAACAACAGATTTGTGAACATGTTCACAAAACTGCAATCAAACGATTTTTCAAAGAAAAATCGTTTGATTACACGCAGCGACGCACAAACGATATCGCTTAAGCGATCAAAAAAGAGTAGATTGTTCTGAAAATTGATGCGTGTGACGTGGCCTTAAGTCTGGTAAACAATGTATCAGATACAGTGCTCACTAGAGTTCCACAAACATTACATCAGCTGATCCGTAGGAAAAACTTAGATGCCCACCAACTGGTTATCAACTAGCCACCCCAAGCATAGATAATCAATAATGAAGGACAATTCTTTTTTCTTTAAACTCTTGAAATAATAATATATGCTGTACATAATACAAATAAATGGGAATGTCCACATTAAAGCGCAACCACCGTTTAAAATTTTGATCTAATAATAATGTAGAGCCTGGAAAAAGAGGCGAGAATCGTGATCTCTCCGAGAGCAAAGTGGCGGCTGGATGTGGTGGACATTGCTGAGATATGGGAGATTATGCAGCAGGAGGTGGTGTGGGTCTCAGTTAGCGAAGTCCACACGTTATCCCACTTGTTCCTGCACACGGGTATATAGAACACATGTGCTGATGTTGAGGATGGGACTTATGAGAGATGCTAATTGCTGGAGATGTGGTACACTAAATGCTGACTTGATACACTTCATGTGGAACTGCCCCAGCTTAAGAAGATTCTGGGAGGGTATGTCAGAGCTTATTAACACAGTCTACCAATGTCAGATACAATAAGATCCCAAAATGGGTCTCTTAGGATATGTAGCAGAGATACCTATATGGGAGGGACACCAATCAGCGGTCTCGAATATTTTGTATCAGGCGCAGCAAAGAATAGCAGCTCACTGGAAAGCTCTTACAAGTCCCAACAGTTTCGGAGGTTATTAGCTTTGCTAACAACAACATTTATTTAGAAAAATATGTAATCAAAAACGAAGTGGTTACAAAATGAGAGGCTGGATGCTCCTAACTTGGCTCCAGTCACACTGTGGTGGTCAAGAGCATTATCTAGAAAGTTGTAAGTGCCCGTCAGCCTTCTCTCGAGATTCTGTGCGACTGATTGCCACCGGGAGGGGTAGTGAAAATAAGATATGACTATAAATCAGTTGGTTTTATTGAACAGGGTGCATGGTTACAAGAAGACAAGTACAGATACTGATGTTTTATATAAGTTGGTTCATAGATGTCCCCCCTAGACTGTTTCTAAACCAGACCTATGCTGATTGTCAGGGAAATCCGTATTCTGCTCCTCACACACTGAATATGACCTTATAAGGATGTGGGGGGCCTACACAGCCTGAGGTAAACTGCAGATACACTGATTAGCAGTAGCCAGGCATGCTGCGTAGGCCCATTCCCACACCATTATAGAGCCATATTCAGTGTGTGAGGAGCGGATTAAGGATTTCCCTGAGAACCACCATATGTCTCACTTAGAAATAACCTAGGGGGGACATCTTCGAGAAGGATCAAAGTTTTTCTTCTAGATTTAATTTGTAAAAGTATATGTGAAAGTTTATTAAAATAATTTGCCCTACATTATTATTAGATAAAAATATAAACAGCGGTTACACTTTAACTTCTCCACCCCCAGAGTATTTTCAGTTTTTGGTTTTTCCCTCCTCTTCTTCCAAAAACCATGAGACCTTGCAGGAGGAGGAGATGACAATTACACATTAGTGTTTTAGTTTTGGGGTTTAGTTTAATTACCAAGTTCACTACATGGTAACACTGACATGTCGGTATACTGCTACAGATCGGTACGAATTCGTAGATACCAAACATGTATACTTTTACAGTTATCTAAGTAGTGAAAAAAAAATCTGACGTTTTTAAAGAAACAGAATTGCACTTTTGCGCCATTTCTGAGACCCATAGCATTCTCATTTTTCGGATCTGAGACTTTGTGACTGCTTATTTTTTGCATGCTGAGCTGACATTTCTAATTATATCATTTTTGGGTACATGTGCTGCTTGATTGCCTGTTACTGCAATGTAATTTTGGCGTTTGGACTTTTTTTTCCGTTACTCAATTTACAGATCTGATTAACTTGATTTTCTACTTTGATAGATTGGACACGTCTGAACATGATGATAACAAATGTGTATTTTTTATTAATACCATATTCCCCCGAAAATAAGGTGCGTTGCCACGCGGGCTGGTGGGGGTAGAGTGGTGTGACAGTTGCTTGGGATGGTGGGGGTAGAGTGATAGTCACGCGGGAAGGTGGGGCGAGAGTGGTGTGACATTGAATGGGGGGTTGGGGGTGGAGTGATGTGACGGTTGCGCAGGATTGGTGGGGGTGGAGTGGTGTGACGTCACGCGGGGGGTGGTGGGGGTGGAGTGGTGTGACAGTAACACGGGGTGGTGGGGCTAGAGTAGTGTGACAGTCACATGGGGTGGTGGGGGTGGAGTGGTGTGGCGGTCATGCGGGGTGGTGGGATGGGCGGTGTGATAGTTACACAGGGTGGGAGGGGGGTAGAGTGGTGGTGTGTCAGTCGCACGAGGGGTGGGGGGGTTGAGTGGTGTGTGGGTCGCGCGGGGTGGTGTGACCATTGTGCGGGGCGGTGGAGTGGTGTGACGGTTGTGCGGGGTGGTGGGTGTCAATCTCTCTACCAATTAAACCAATGTGAGTGAACAACTTTTCCTGGATTGATGTGTTTTTGTTTATCTGCAAAACCTAAGTTTCCATTTGTATAGATTAACATAAAACCATGGTAAAAATGCTGTCTGAACATAGTGTAACTGCAGCGGGTGGATCTCTGATCCATCTACACTTGTTAGCTGCACATGCCTGATGATCAGATTAGACGATATGTGCAGGGAATGGTGCAAGCTCAGTATATAAGCTCGCATCAAAGGGAGGGAGGTGACCAATGACATACCTATACATCCTTGGTCATGAAGAGGTTAACTTGCAGTTAATGTAGTACTGAATAAAACATGGTATTCACATAAGGTTAGCAGAGACATTTCTAATAATATTTTGAAAACCATGATCATAGCACAACTGTGCCATTTCCACAATGAGAAATAAATGTAAATATGTGTGAGTTTTTACAGCATCACCACCATCGTGTGTACAAGTCACCTTAACCTTCATAGCCTACACTACTCAGAAATGTCTAACTATTAAAAGGAGCTTTTTGTAGTAGCGCAAAACGCCGGAAGCAGAAAATTTCAGACGAGTTAGGCCCCTTTCACATCTATGTTTCTGTTCGGATCTGGGAGATCCGGACAGAAAAACACATCTGCCGTATAACAGCCGCACTTGCGGTACACTTGCGCCGAGCCCCATGCATTGTCTATGGGGCTTGCGGCAAGTGCTTTATTGCGGCGATCCGGCACTTGGGGCCGTAAAAAAAAAAAAAAAAAAAAAAAAAAGGGGGGGGGGTCAGCTGCAGGTTGTTTTTGTGGCCGCAACTGCCGCAAGTGCCGGATCGCGGCAATACTGTACTTGCCGCAAGCCCCATAGACCATGCATGGGGCTTGCCACAAGTACACCCCAAGTGTGGCTGATGCTTTTTTCTGTACAGATCTGCCGAATCTGGACAGAAACGCTAGAAGTATTTTTGAACTTGAAGATGAACTTTCTAGCACAAAAAAAAAAGTCTTGCTAAAAAGTGTGTGTTCAGAAGCAGCTGTGCGCATGCATGTGTAATGGACATGCAGCTGTGTGCTGCAGAGGGTGCATAAGGTGTGTGTTGTAAAGTTGTGTGTTTTTCTGCAGTATACCAATTATACATAAACAATAGAGTACTTCCATGCTCTGGCATAGTGTGTTAAATAATTATATTGACTCTTCCTTATTTGCTTAATTGCTTATTATTGTAAAGCTGCTCTCTACAGTACAAAAAATATGGCAGTTGATCTGAACCTGCCCAGTCAGAGGATATACCTGAAGTAGTTGCCGCAGTCGCCGAATCTGAAGAATCACAAGAAGCGGGTGAAGCAGCAATGGCATTTGATAGATCTTCAGTCTCATCTAATACAACCATATTCTCCAGGGAACAAGGGTCCTCTATAAGTTGTAAGGCATAAGAATAACACACATTCAGTTTCATTTCAAACGTTCACAGCCGATCCTCAATCTGAAGATCCCTTGTAATACAGAAGTGTTCAATCTTTCACAAATTAAATGCAGGAATTATTCCTCCAGCAAATAAAGTCTCATTAATCAATGTGATTAAATATCTTAGCAATATATTATGTATTGAGCAATAACTTTCTTAAGAAAGCACCCCCACTTTTGTATTTTAACTGTAACTACAACCTCCCATGTGAATGTCACACACTGCAATTCTTATACATTGTGTATATACGGTACTAGTGTAATTTAGCTTCCGTTCAGCCTCTATCTTGATTCCTAGCTTTCATTCTGCCTTTTCTTTCTCTACGCTATAAATCCCATGATGAATCAGTATAGAATTACATGATCACCTAGCGCTAGTACCATCTCTATCTGCTCGGATGACCACGAGTATCTTATTCTTAAATATAGTCAGGAGGCTGACTTGTAAAATTCTACATTACAATTATGTGATGTCTAATCATCTTCATTATCTGTGATAGGAGCTTTGTCTTCCCTTAGTGGTACAGTCCATTACATTTCAAAATATAGGAACTTCTATTGAGTTATATAGTGACCCCACACAAAGACATGTAATTCCCAGGCAGTCCTAATGAAATTACATAACCTTTGTGAAGAGAAACACATTACTTACGAGAGAGAAAGGAACAACTACAGAATGTAACACATGCAGAGTTGATGGTGTAGTGACAGTATAAATTAAAAAGTAAAAAAAAAAAAATTGGAACTACTTAAATGGCTATGCAAGTATTGCAACTAAATGAACATTTCTATGGAGGAAATTCAGTTTTATTTAATTGTAAAGTTCAAATTTCAGAATACAATTGAAAGGTTGATGCTCATTACCTTCCATAGGCTCATGTGTTTTCGGTTGTAAAAACTAGAAAGAAAAAAAACATTAAAAAAAACAAAGAAAATTCAAATCACTGTCATTTTTTCACCATGGGGTCATTCCATGTCAAGTGAACCAATGATTATTACCTCTATATTTTTAATTCTTTTGAGATTTTGTTATTTGATAATAGCATGTCAGACAATGCAAAATGTGAAGAGAAAATTTTTTTAAAAAATTTATTTTTTTTAAAAATGATTTTCAAAGTTCGGAAAAAGTGCGAATTTCGCTGTTGCCTGCCTTTACGTTTCTCCTCATAACTAATGGTACCTTTACACGCCGCCACAACAGGTTGGATACAACCCGCTACAGGCTACAAATGTAGCTTGTCGCGCCAATATCGCCCGTAGTAGCGGCGTCTGAAGACGGGACGACACAGCCGGCTACAGATACATCTGTATCCGTGCACTGCCCATAAACAGATGGCAACAAAGCCAATTGTAGCGAGCTGTATCGGCGTGTAAAGAAGGAACAGAAGGGTTGTTTCTACACCATGCTATGTAGCTGGGGCGTGACACAGGGTCCAGGTTTCCGCGCCCCCTTCAGCGATCATTGGAGGAAGCTCCTGCGTTGCGATTGGTTGTCGGCGCACAGGGCGGCATATTTAAGGAGCTGACGAGTCACACTACACAATTGCTCGAGCGTCAAGTATTAATCTGCCTCCTGCGATGCCTGTCCAATCATGGTATTTTTGCTTTCTCCTATCAGCGTACGGACGTCTCGTAATCCACAATTGTAGCACGCCTATGTGCTGTCCCTGCTGCACCAGGTACGCCCATAGTAGCTGGTTGTAGCGGTGTGTAAATGAGCTACAGATGGCTACTTGAGACACCCGGCGATGTATCTAGCTGTAGATGTAGCGTAGCGTAGCGCACCTTGTGGCGGCGTGTAAAGAGGGTGCGTTTCCCGTTTGTAACCGTTTGGGCGTGCTCGTGCACGTGAAGTAGCGGTTGGTATCCATCCTGCAGTGGCGGCGTGTAAAGGTACCATAAGGCTAGGAATAAGATAGAGAGACAAAATAAACACCATTCTACTCAGAACTATACAGGCTTTCACCAGATATGTCACAAGAGGATCTTTGTTAATATTTTACCCATGTGATCGCAAGCGCAAAACTTTAAAACGCATTTCCGAAAAATCAGTGCGCTTTAAATATTTCAAAAACTGCCCATGTGTCTGCTTTGCTCTTAGCCACATCTGTACAAAATTTCAAGTTGGGATCGTGATGGGATCATATTTTAAAATATTTTACTATTGATAGCGTCAATGGGTCATTCCATATCAAGTGATCTAAATATGAATATTTTTTTTTACCTGACGTCTTTAGATTTTTTTTTATTTTTTTTCCTTTATGAAGTACTACTTTAGTTAATTACAAATTAAAAGTTTAGAATTTTTTTCTTCATCAGTTAATTTTTAACAGATTTTTAAAGTTTAAAAAAAGTGTGAATTTTGGCCTGGTATGACTTTACATTTTTTTATCTTGGGCTAGAAATAAGATAGAGAAACAAAATAAACACCATTCTACTCAGAACTGTCCAGGCTTTCACCAGATATGTCACAAGAGTATATTTGTTAATTTTAATTTTTTACCCATGCGAATGCAAACGCAACATTTTGAAACGCATTTCCGAAAAAAACGTTTTAATAAAAATTTTCCAAAACTGCCCATGTGTCTTTTATGCTCTTAGCCACATCTGTACCAAATTTCAAGTTGGGATCGTGATGGGATCATATCTTAAAATATTTAACTATTATAGTGTCAATTCAAAAATCTTGAATTCAGATCTGTTCAACCTGTGGTCTAAAAGCGTGGGGTCTATATTTATCAAATCCATTATTTTTAGACATTACTGTATTATTTTGATATGTTACAGCTTAGAAGCAGGAGAGGACATATAGGAAAAAGCTTTGTCAGGGATAGACAGTGAATGCAGAGCAGATGATAGGCCAGCAGCTCTGTCAATCATGTTAAGTGTCTACCCACTGCATTCAGGAAGTAAGACAGCTCGTTCAGACCTTTCATGTCCTGACATGTCTGGACATCTTCACTCCTGAACAAACAATAGTCTGTACAAAGCCATCAAGGCTGTGTACTAAAATATGGGTGAGTAAATACACACAGTGCTATTCTTAGGGATCATCATTCAGAAAAACAGCCCCATTGATTTCTATGGGGTTCACCACATGCAGTGTTTTTGGAAACACTCAAGAGTGAGTAAATCACTGCTTGAACTACTTTTTAATCGCTGCAATAAACGCAGCATTTATCATTTATATAAAAAAAAGCTGCCATTTTTTTCACTAGCGATTAAAAAAAACTAACGCATATGTGGTAAAAACTTGGTAGAAAAACAAGCTGCCAAAACTGCAGCGTGTATCTGCAGACAGAAAAAACTGTGCGCGCTAGCCCTAAAACTCACTTTATAGTAATACAGTTCTATCTCAAGTGTAATGTAAATGTTTATTTTTATTACCTATCTTCCTTACTTAATATTAACTGTATTTTTCCCACACAGCAATGGCTGCTACTTCTCAAGAAACAGCATTTTATCATAGACACTGTTGCAATCCTTTTGAAAAAATATGAATATGATTGGCGCTGGTGGCTGGCTACTGTACTCTCCAAAGATTGTGAAAATGAAGAAGTAGAATTGACTTTATTGCATCCTTCTGGTCCAGCGCCATCCTTTGTGTATCCAAGAAAGCCAGACATTTTAAAAGTGCACAAAAATCAGATATTAACTCAGGCGGAGCCTAACACCGTGACAGGCCGGACATACTCTTTGACACACAAGGAAATGGCGATTGCTAGTGAGCGTTTATGGACAAGATTACATTTCATCCACTAGAAGGGACAAATTGATAAAATGCCACTTTAAAAACATACTACTGTACTATTCTTATTAAACACTTCATAAATCACATGTTTAGTGATAGAATAGAAAACAAATTTAGATGTATAAATAGGGGTAACATTTTTGGTTCTTTTAATCTTATTTAATCAAACTTGAGGATATGATCACCTTTCTTCTTTTGGTTTGTTCAATACATTTAAGTTGAAAATGCTGAGCGTTGTGTTCTGATGATTAAGATGTATTTATCCTGGCACTTATGGGATTTGTTTTTTGTGTTTCTTTTTTGTTGCATATAAATGTTTTATTCAATAAGTTGTGATAACTCATACAACCATAAAATAAAAAATATATAAATTTGACAGGTCCCAAGTTGAATCTCTGCACAAATATAACCAAGAACACAATCGGTCATTTTTTCACAATTGCCCGTCAATAGTTTGAATTTGATATAAAGAAACATAGTCTTGTAACATATCAAATGAAAGCTGTTACCGTTCTGAGTAAAATGATGCCTCTCCCCCCATTTCATTATCTTATTTCTAGCCTGAGATAAAAAAAATGTAAAGTCATACCAGGCCAAAATTCACCCTTTCTTTAAACTTTAAAAATCTGTAAAAAATTAACTGATGAAGAAAAAAATTCTAAATTTTTAATTTGTAATTAACTAAAGTTGTACTTCATAAAGAAAAAGAATTAAAAAAATCTAAAGACGTCAGGTAAAAAAAAAATATTCATATTTAGATCACTTGATATAGAATGACCCATTGACGTTATTAATATTAAAATATTTTAAAATATGATCCCATCGCGATCCGAACTTGACATTTGGTACAGATGTGGCTAAGAGCAAAGCAGACACATGGGCAGTTTTTGAAATATTTAAAGCGCGCAGATTTTTCGGAAATGCGTTTTTAAGTTTTGCGCTTGCGATCACATGGGTAAAATATTAACAAAGATCCTCTTGTGACATATCTGGTGAAAGCCTGCACAGTTCTGAGTAGATTGGTGTTTATTTTGTTTCTCTATCTTATTTCTAGCCCGAGATATGATAGAAAATGTAAAGCCACACCAGGCCAAAATTCGCACTTTTTTAAAACTTTAAAAATCTGTAAAAAATTTACTGATAAAGAAAAAAATTCAAAACTTTTTTTTTGTAATTACCGTATATACTCGCGTATAAGCCGAGATTTTCAGCCCAAAATTTGGGCTGAAAAGTCCCCCCTCGGCTTATACGCGAGTATATAAAAAAATAAAAAAAATACCGCAGCAGCCCCGGAGGTATACAGGCCCCCCATCAAGTTCCAGGGCCCCCCCCTTGCGCGCCAGCCTGTAAAGGAAAATCATACTTGCCAGTGTCCAGTCGCACCGTCCGCAGCTGCCGACACGCGATCACGGGCTCCATTCAGCGTCTTCCGCATTTCCTGTAGTAGCGGGCAATGACGTCATTGCCCGCGACCACAGGAAGTTGGAAGCCGGAAGACGCTGAATGGAGCCCGGGATCGCGTGTCGGCAGCTGCGGACGGCGCGACTGGACACTGGCAAGTATGATTTTCCTTTACAGGCTGGCGCGCAAGGGGGGGGGGGCCCTGTATACCTCCGGGGCTGCGGCTGTATACAGCCCTGGGGCTGCGGCTGTATACAGCCCTGGGGCTGCGGCTGTATACAGCCCTGGGGCTGCGGCTGTATACAGCCCTGGGGCTGCGGCTGTATACAGCCCTGGGGCTGCGGCTGCTGTATATACCTCTGGGGCTGCAGCTGTTGTATATACCTCTGGGGCTGCAGCTGCTGTATATACCTCTGGGGCTGCATCTGGGGCTGCATCTGGGGCTGCATATACCTCTGGGGCTGCATATACCTCTGGGGCTGCATATACCTCTGGGGCTGCATATACCTCTGGGGCTGCATATACCTCTGGGGCTGCATATACCTCTGGGCCTGCATATACCTCTGGGGCTGCATATACCTCTGGGGCTGCATATACCTCTGGGGCTGCATATACCTCTGGGGCTGCATATACCTCTGGGGCTGCATATACCTCTGGGGCTGCATATACCTCTGGGGCTGCATATACCTATGGGGCTGCATATACCTCTGGGGCTGCATATGGGGCTGCATATACCTCTGGGGCTGCATATGGGGCTGCATATACCTCTGGGGCTGCATATACCTCTGGGGCTGCATATACCTCTGGGGCTGCATATGGGGCTGCATATACCTCTGGGGCTGCATATGGGGCTGCATATACCTATGGGGCTGCATATACCTATGGGGCTGCATATACCTCTGGGGCTGCATATACCTCTGGGGCTGCTTATACCTCTGGGGCTGCTTATACCTCTGGGGCTGCTTATACCTCTGGGGCTGTATATACCTCTGGGGCTGCTGTATACTACCACTGGGGCTGCTGCTGTATACTACCACTGGGGAGGCTGCTGTATACCTCACTGCTGGGGGTTGTATACCTGTGCTGGAGTCCACCCTCGGCTTATACGCGAGTCAATAAGTTTTCCCAGTTTTTGGGGGCAAAAGTAGGGGGGTCGGCTTATACACGGGTCGGCTTATACACGAGTATATACGGTAACTAAAGTTGTCCTTCATATAGAAAAAAAATTTAAAAAATCTGAGGACGTCAGGGAAAAAAAAATATTCATTTTTGGATCACTTGACATGGAATGACCCATGAAACTATTCAGACTAAAGCTTGATACCAATATAGGACTTATCCTTACAGAAACACTTAACACACACTCAAGTCATGTCCTCTTCTCCATCCACACTATCTTGTGTGTTGCTGTAAGAAAACTGACTGCAGCAGAAGATAACCTACTTTGCTTTGTGTGCAACTGGACAAAAGACCCCTCAACAACTAATGACTGAACTAATTAACCCATATGTTTGCTGAAGGATATTATTATTATTATTTATTTATAGAGCACCATTGATTCCATGGTGCTGTACATGAGAAAGGTTTACATACAAACAAGTTAAAAATACAATGAACAAACTAACAGTGACAGACTGGTACAGAGGGGAGAGAGAGGACCCTGCCCTTGCAGGCTTACATTCTACAGGGCAGTGGGAAGGGAGACAGTAGGTTGGGTCTGTTCTGGTGGTGGTGGAGCACCAGGGTCCATTGGTGGTGGAGCACCAGGGTCCAGTGGTGGTGGAGCACCAGGGTCCAGTGGTGGTGGAGCACCAGGGTCCAGTGGTGGTGAGGTGGCACTGTGGTCATTGCAGGTTGTAGACTGTTCTAAAGAGATGGGTTTTCAGGTTCCGCTTGAAGGTTCCGAGTGTGGGGGACAGTCGGATGTTTTGGGGTGCAGAATTCCAGAGAATGGGGGATGCTCGGGCGGCCTTGCAGGCGGTTAGATGAGGAACATACAAGTGTGGAGGAAAGAAGGAGGTCTTGAGAGGATCGAAGATTAGGAGTTGGATGATATCGGGAGATTAGTTCAGAGATATATGGGGGAGACAGATTGTGGATGGCTTTGTAGGTCAATGTTAGTAGTTTGAATTGAATATGCTGGGTAATTGGGAGCCAGTGGAGGGATTTGCAGAGAATAGAAGTAGAGGAATAGCGAGGAGAGAGGTGGATTAGTCAGGCAGAAGAGTTCAGGACAGATTGGAGAGGTGCAAGAGTGTTAGCAGGGAGGCCAAAGAGGAGGAGGTTGCAGTAGTCGAGACAGGAGATGATGAGGGCATGCACTTGTAGTTTAGTAGATTAAGGGTTGTGGAAGGGACCGATTGTGGAAATATTTTTGAGTTGGAGGCGGCAGGAGGTGGCAAGCACTTGGATGTGCGGTTTGAAGGACAAGGCAGAGTCGAGGGTTACTCCAAGGCAGCGGAGGTCAGGTACAGGGCAAAGTGTGTTGTCATTTATGGAGATAGATAGAACAGGTAAGGGAGGTACGCGAGATGGGGGAAAGGTGATTAGTTCAGTTATGTCTACGTTTAGTTTAAGAAAGCGAGAGGAGAAGGAGGATATGGCTGATAGATACTCTGGGATTTTGGACAGGAGAGAGGTGACGTCTGGGCCAGACAGGTAGATCTGAGTGTTGTCAGCGTACAGGTGGTACTGGAATCCATGGGACTTTGAGTTGTCCTAGGCCAAGGGTATATATGGAAAAAAGAAAAAGTGCCAGGACAGAGCCTTAAGGGACCCCAACAGAGAGGGGAAGGGGTGAGGAGGTCGTGTGGGAGTGGGATATCTACAAGATGGACAGTTTTATGACTATGCAGACAAAAAAGGAACCTGAACTGCATTTCTTATTTACCGTAATATAATAACAAAAACATTTAAGATAATGCCAGGTCTGATCTTGATTAATGGCTACACTTGGCTAAATACTACATTGACTATTCTAGTGAAATGCTCAAAATCATCTTTGACTCGATGCAGTGCTCTGTCCACCTGTCTAAGGCCTCTGTCACACATCCATGTAAAACACGCACGTGTGAAAGAGGCCGTTTTTGGGGGCCCGTGAGTCCGTGTCTCCCACATGGAGGGGCATACGTGTGGTGTCCGTGTGCTATCCATGTAACATCCGGATATCACACCGACAGCCTATGTTTGTAAGCGTACCTGCCTCAAGAGCTGCTTGCCCTCTCCCTTCCGAAGCTACTGCAGCTTTCAGTTCAGTTAATATTCATGAGCGCAATGAGCGGCCCTGGAAGTGAGAGGGACAGGATCATCCCTGTAGACAGGTGAGTATAAAATTCTTAATTCTTTTGCTTAACCCCTTCACCCCCGGGACTATTTTGACCCTAATGACCAGGCCATATTTGTCAATTCTGACCAGTGTCCCTTTATGAGGTAATATCTCTGGAACGCTTCATTGGATCCGAGCGATTCTGAGATTGTTTTTTTTGACATATTGGGCTTCATGTTAGTATTAAATTTAGGTCGATAATTTTTGCGATTATTTGTGAAAAAATCAAAAATTTGGCAAAAACTTGAGTTACTCAAAACTACATTCAAGAAGATTATTAACCCTTCAGGTGCTTCACGGGAACTAAAGCAAAGTGGAAGGAAAAAATGGTCATTTTAATTTTTCCAACAAAAATGTTCTTTTAGCCTCAATTCTTTCATTTTCACATGGGCAACAGGATAAAATGGATCCTAAAAATTGTTGGGCAATTTCTCCTGAGTACATCGATATCTCATATGTGGTCATAAACCACTGTTTGGGCGCACGGCAGGGCTCAGAAGGGAAGGAGCGCATTTTGACTTTTGGAGCTAATTTTCCATTCAAAAAGTCAAATGGCGCTTCTTCACTTCTGAGCCCTGCTGTGTGCCCAAACAGTGGTTTATGACCACATATGAGGTATCGGTGTACTCAGGAGAAATTGCCCAACAATTTTTAGGATCAATTTTATCCTGTTCCCCATGTGAAAATAAAAAAATTTAGGCTAAAAGAACATTTTTGTGGAAAAAAAAAGTACTTTTTTATTTTTACAGATGAATTTGTGAAGCACCTGGGGGTTCAAAATGCTCATCACCCATTTAGATAAGTTCCCTGGGGGGTCTAGTCTCCAAAATGGGGTCATTTGAGGGGGAGCTCCAATGTGTAGGCACACAGGGGCTCTCCAAACGCAACATGGTGTCCACTAACAATTTGACTGAAAAATTAGCTCCAATTGTTAGCGGACACCATGTCGTGTTTGGAGAGCCACTGTGTGCCTAAACATTGGAGCTCCACCACAAGTGACCCCATTTTGGAAACTAGACCCCCCCAGGGACCTTATCTAGATGGGTGGTGAGCATTTTGAACGCCCCAGTGCTTCACAAATTAATCTGTAAAAATGAAAAAAGAAACTTTTTATGGAAAACGAAGTACCTTTTCATTTTTACGGATGAATTTGTGAAGCACCTGGGGGTTCAAAATGCTCACCACCCATCTAGATAAGTTCCCTGGGGGCTCTAGTTTCCAAAATGGGGTCACTTGTGAGAGAGCTCCAATGTTTCGGCACACAGGGGCTCTCCAAACGCGACATGGTGTCCGCTAACAATTTGACTGAAAAATTAGCTCCAATTGTTAGCGGACACCATGTCGCGTTTGGAGAGCCCCTGTGTGCCTAAACATTGGAGCTCCCCCACAAGTGACCCCATTTTGGAAACTAGACCCCCCAGGGAACTTATCTAGATGGGTGGTGAGCATTTTGAACACCCGGTGCTTCACAAAATAATCTGTAACAATGAAAAAAGAACATTTTTTGTGAAAAAAAAAGTACTTATTCAATTTTACAGATGAATTTGTGAAGCACCTGGGGGTTCAAAATGCTAACAATTCATCGAGAAATTCCCTGGCAGGTCTAGTTTCCAAAATGGGGTCACTTGTGGGGGAGCGTCAATGTTTAGGCACACAGGGGCTCTCCATACGCGACATGGTGTCCGCTAACTATTGAAATTGTTAGCGGACACCATGTCGCATATGGAGAGCCCATGTGTGCCTAAACATTGGAGCTCCCCCACAAGTGACCTCATTTTGGAAACTAGACCCCCAAGGAATGCATCTAGATGCATAGCGAGCACTTTGAACCCCCAGGTGCTTCACAAATTGATCCGTAAGAAGGAAAAAGTACTTTTTTTTCACACAAATTTTCTTTTTTCATTTTTACGGATCAATTTGTGAAGCACCTGAGGGTTCAAAGTGCTCACTATGCATCTAGATATGTTCCTTGGGGGTCTAGGTTCCAAAATGGGGTCACTTGTGGGGAGCTCCAATGTTTAGGCACACAGCGGCTCTCCATACTTGACATGGTGTCCGCTAACTATTGGAATTGTTAGCGGACACCATGTCGCGTATGGAGAGCCCATGTGTGCCTAAACATTGGAGCTCCCCACAAGTGACCTCATTTTGGAAACTAGACCCCCAAGGAATGCATCTAGATGCATAGTGAGCACTTTGAACCCCCAGGTGCTTCACAAATTGATCTGTAAGAAGCTGGGGGTCCAAAGTGTTCACTATGCATCTAAATACAGCGAAGCTGTACCCACAGCTGCCTCATTGTACCTGGCTGGCAACCAAAAATACAGCGAAGCCCATTTTTATTTTTTTCTAGGACTAATTCTAGAAAAAAAATGGCTTGGGTCCAGCCAGGTACAACTTGGCAGATACGGATTGCCACCAACCCCCAGCTGCCTTGTTGTACCTGGCTGGCAACCAAAAATACAGCAAAGCCCTTTTTTTTTCTTCTAGAACTAACTCTAGAAAAAAAATGACGTGGGGCTCCACCATATTTTTGATCCAGCCAGGTACAACTAGGCAGCTGGGGGCTGGAATCCGCAGCAAGCATTCTGGGCCCCCCATGCTGCGAATTGCAGCCCGCAGCCGCCCCAGAAAATGGCGCATTCATTGAAGCGCCATTTTCTGGCGCTGTACCCAGACTCTTCCAGTTGCCCTGGTGGCGGTGGCAAACTGGGTAATAAAGGGGTTAATGCCAGCTTTTTATTGGCAGCTGGCACTAAGCCCGAGATTCATAATATAGGGCCAATGTTAGACCCGCCATTAGGAATCTCTGTAAATAGTCAGAAAATACACACAGAGAAAAATCTTTTTATTTGAAAAAAAAAAAAAAACACAAACAAAATTCGGACTCCATCTTTATTATAAAGATCCGGCGTAGTCCACAACGAAGGTCCCAGACGCTCGATCACTCGACGTATCACACGAAGTCCGACGCTCGTTGCTCTGTCAATCCAGAGACTGCAGCAAGGGATCAAGTGTCCTCTTCCTACAGCCTCTGGGGTCAGAGTTATGGTGCACTGTATGACAATGATCTGTCATACAGTGCACCATGACTTGAATCTCAGAGACTACAACAAGAGGACACTTGATCCCTTGTTGCACCCATCCATCCACCTATGCACGCACCATGCCACCCCACCACTCAACACATCCACGCACGCTGACATCCACGCACATCCACGCACGCGCTGACATTCACGCACGCTGTCATACACGCATGCACACATCCACGCACGCAAGCTGACATCCACGCATGCACGCTGACATCCACGCACACACGCTGACTGGACATCCACGCACCGACATCCAGCACGCTGACATCCACGCACCACACATAATCCACGCACGCTGAATCCACGCACAATCCACACATGCTGACATCAACGCACGCTGACCACGCCTGACATCCACGCATGCACATCCACGCACGCAGACACACATTCACGCACGCTGACATCCACACATGCTGACATCCACGCACGCTGACATCCACGCACGCACGCTGACATCCATGCATGCACACATCCACACACGCAGCACATCAACACACACGTCCACGCACACATCCATCTATGCACACATCCATGCACGCACACGTCTATGCACGCACACGTCTCATGCACGCACACGTCCACGCACGCGTCCACGCTCACATCACGTCCACGCCACTCATGTTACGCTCTCACGTCCACGCACACCGGTCACGCATGCACCCCCCATCCATCCATTCATTCATTCATTCATACATACATACAACATACATACTTACCCTCTGGATCCACCGTGATGACGCGGGCACAGAAGGCACACAGCCGGAGGCAGGGCCGGGCGGCTGCAGCGGGGGGTGCACCGAGGTGTGCAGCCCGCCGCAGGAGGTGAGGAAGGGGGGCAGCACACAGGGCAGAGGTGGGGGCTGCCTGGGGGGGAATCCTTTGAAGGGGACCGGACAGTGTTGCCGGCGGGCACACCCGCGGGTGCAGCCCGCCGGCATATACATAAGAGGGGGGCGGGCGGTTTGGGGGGACGGGGGGGCCCCCCTGTGAGTCATGGAGCGAGAGGGGGGTGAGGTGGTTTGGACACATGTCGATCCGCCCCTCCAGATCTGATTGGAGAGCTCCAATCAGATCTGGAGGGGTGAATCCCTATGATTCCTCCGATCGGCAGTTTCACTTTTAAACTGCCGATCGGAGGGGTCCTGGGCATGGGGGGGTTAATCCACCCCCTGTGGGGTCATCTACAGGTTGTCACAGAGCAGAAGCATCTGTGACACCTGAGTGACCCCACACACAGGAGCTGCAGCAGCTCAAATCTGCCAGGACGTTGTGCAACATCCTGTGTCGGGAACATGGCAGAAACACAAGACGTTGTACAACGTCCTATGTCGGGAAGGGGTTAAAACTGCTGGCTCATGTCCATGCACACAGATGTCACCTGTGCACAAGACGTTTTTTGCATGGACACAATAACTTGAATGGGTCTGGATATCCATGCTACCACCAAAAAAAAGGACGTCTCCATGTGGAGCACACAGACAAACATCTGCGTAACATGGAAACACGGTCCGTGTGGTATCATGGACATGTGAATATTATCATACAATATGTGTTTACATATGTCCGTGCCTTCGGCATGTGGCTGCTCGGAGAGCACACCATTCGAAGACATAGATGTGTGTAAAAGGCTTAAGTATCACAATACTTAGCTCCAGGACCCAAAATCAGTTTACTTGTACAGAGCCATATTTATTAAAAGCTGATTTGGTGATTTTTAATAACCTGTAGAAGTTGACTGCACTTCCCATGTGAACAAAACAATCATTCTGTGTGCATACATTGCCCTTTGTAAACGGAACATGTGCTGCAGAACAAGATTATTTTTCTTTAGCCATAACATTAATTTGGGTGATTGTCCACCTGTTTACGCTGACTGATTACCAGGATATGAGTGTTTTCAGAAATGCTTGTTGTCAATTATTAACAGTGTAAATGTATGTACCCAAAGACTTGCATATGTTATATCAAAGTGAAAAGAGTAGTTGGTGAGATTTGTGACAAATTTGCCTTCTAGTTCCTGAGCAAATAGAAGTAACATTCACATTTAGAGCACGTATCCATAACATTTTAAAGACAAGTTTTTATAGAAGAAATTTGTATAATCACATTGATAAAGGCGGATCATTAGATTACTGCCCCGGAAGCATTACAATGATGTTCATGCCCAAAGGCCGTGTAATCGTAGTGTATATCGTGTACTAAGTATCTGGAAACTACTGAAATACCCTTCTCCCAGTCATTTCATGTCAGAATTTCTACTAAATAAATATAATTTAATGAAATGTTTCATTGCTCATGACAAACTGGCTATATTTATTAAAAGAGTATGAAAGTGCTCCTCTCCTGGGAGTGAAGGCATCCTCCTGTGCCCACGGTCAGTGTTCTGATCGCAGCAGTTATTCCCTGCACCTGAGATCGTCTCCATCGGTAAATTGACATGCTGCAGCTTTGGAAGCTATGCCACGCCAGTTTACGCTTCAGAGAAAAGCACAGTGGGCACAGGATTTTTATAAATCCATCCTCTGTGCTTGTACTCTACAATGCAGTGTTATGGCCGGAGCACAATCACACCGCATCCAAAACACTGGTTGTGTGCAATCACCCTTATGGAGGTGTGTCTGCTGTGTGTTTCATAGCTTCACAGTGAAATTGGCTGTATATATATATAGGCAAATGGTTATTGGTGCATTTGTTACATGAAAATGCAATAGTGACATAGATAGGCTGCAGCACAGAATAGGAACATGTCAGAGTGAGCACAAGCTGGACACAGTGAAAAATGGCAGGTTTGGAAAATTAAACTTTTATTCTCATTTCTTTATCTAATGTTTCCAAGAAAGAAAACAATCTTCAATCTACGTAGTACCCGTGCCTTTAGTTTGTTAGAAGTACAGCTGCTGCTGGCAAATCAAGCTCCAAATGCACAAATCCTCCTATTTCACAAATACACCTAAGGCTACGTTCACACATTGCGTACTTTTGCAACGCTTTGCAGCGCTTCAAAATACGCAATGTGCTTTTTGTCTGCCAGCAAAGTGAATGGGAAATTCACTTTGCTGCACTTTTACAGGAAAAAGTGTGGACGTAAAAGGAATGACCTGTCAATACTTTACGCAGCAGTGCCGGTGCTTTTTCCTATAAGGGCGGGCACTGCTGCATCTGGTGTAACAGAGGGGAGGAAGAATCCGCTTCCTCCTCCCCTGTGTGACACCTGTGACCGCCCATTTGATTTCGCAGTGTATTAATATACACTGCAAAATCAAAGTTAAATAAAGACAAATGTATTAAAAATAATAAAGAATGAAATACTTACCCTCCGATGGGTGTTCGGGTGTCCGGGATCCAGGAACCGCCGCAGGAATTGACCTGCTAGGACCTGTGGTGATGTCAGAGTGATGTCAAGGTCATGTGATATGTATTACATGACCGCGAGCGGCCAATCAGCCCCGGAACGTCACTCTGACATCACGCCAGGTCCTGGCAAGACGATACCTCTTCACCGACACCAGAGAAAAGGCGTCGGAGAGTAGGTGTTTGATTCTTTATTATTTTTCATACATTTGACTTTATTTAATTTAAATTTCGCAGTATATATTAATACACTGTGAAATCTAATGGGGCTGTCACACATGTCACACAGGGGAGGAGGAAGCAGGATTCTTCCTCCCCCTCTGTGACATCACCTGCGCTTTATGGCAGAAGAAAGTGCGTGTGTGAAAGCACCGGATAATTTTGTTGCGCTTTTTTGTGCGGCCGAAAATCGCGGCAAAAAGCGCAACAAAACACGCAAATGTGTGAACGTAGCCTTAGGCTGGCTTCACACCACGGTTTTTGCCATCTTGTTGTTGTTCTGAATACATCATAAGCTGCAAATCCCCTCTACACTGCACCAGAAGCCATTATACTGTACACAACTACCTCATCTCCTCTGTCAACACAGCACTTCAATGGAATCTGTCAGTGGGTTTTTGCTATTTAATCTAGAAGCAACATAATATAGAGCAGGTCAGCCTGATTATAGAGATGTGTCACTTATTGATGTGTTGTAGTTTAATACAACCAGTGTTTTATCAGCAGAAGATTATCACTAAAGAACTACATCTCATGTGCAGAGCAGCCAGGCTGATCTGTGTAACCCACCACTATTTAGCATCTTATTCACAATACACAGTGAACACAGTAAAGCTGACAGTCAGGGGTATGGGCAAAGGTTATACACAGCCCACAAGACTTAGCTCTGCTACATCTACATCAGACATAACAGGTATCTTATACAAACTACACCAAGCAGCCTAGTAAGTGACACACTGATGGAATACCACATTCCTGTCCTGTATTACGGACAAAAACCTGTTGACAGACTCTGTTAAACTCTAAGGATGTGAAAATGATTTCACATGAAGCTGTAAACCAGGGGCGGGCTGGGGTCAGGGCAATCCAAGGGTTGGCATGGGGAGTCTGCCAGACTTGCTACTTTGCCTATACAAAGAGTTTTTCTGCTCCCTGGTCATTCCCGTTATATTTTTGGAGAATGAAGCCACCATTGTGTGATATACTCCAGTGATCCCTTTCAGCATACAGCGGTGAGGATCACATACACAGTACATGTGGACTCAGCAGGATTGCGCAGCCATTTCATGTGCTATATACTGATTGTGTGTTACACAACCAATCCAGGTGAGCAGGGACATTAGTCACAATGTGTGTTATAGAGATAGACCCTATATGCGCTCTTGTATCCTTCACAGCTGTTCCAATACTAGCACAATAAAATAGCAAAAAACAAGTATGATTTTTGGTAGGGGGTTTACTCTAACTTTCCTTATTAGACTCCTGTGGTTCTGTGCATGCCACTGCCAAAATCCGCTACTTATTTATAATATGCAGATGCCCAAACGTTAAAATGTTCGCTTCTAAGTGCCTTTACTCATCTCTTACACTTGCTATAAATTCAAGGAACTTACATGTTTTAATCCACCTTGATGTTCTTCTAGCTGTTTACGAGATGTACACGAAACTCCACAATCCTGACAGAGAAAGGAAAAGCACATCTCGATACATAGCAGGGAACAAGACAATCTGATAAATAACATACATTTCAGATCTGTATTGCAGATTCTGCACCCAGAATTCATAACCAAGCATAGGACATATGTGTACAGTTCTCAATACACTGTTGACAAGGTGTTCATTTCAGCTACAGATTCTGAAGCACAAGTCAGCAATGTCTGACCCTTAAGGCCCCGTTACACCTTTCAACATCGTTTCCGACATACGTTCAAAAGTGACGTCAGGAACGATGTTGAAACATCGTAGTTGTGTGTAAACGCACGATTCAACAACAATAGTTGTTCAAGTTGAAAGGTTTTCCTGCACAACCTGCGGCATCGTTCGGTGTGACACGCAATAGCGATGTCACGGCTGATTCCACCTATTCGCTGCATTGCAGCGGATCGCTCGCTGGGTTCATCCCAGCCTAGGAGCGAATACTGCACCAACATCTTGCCGTGTGACAGCAAGGCTGTGAGGTCGGAAGCGAGAGCGCACCCGCGGCATCACATCCGACATCGCAGCCGACGTTGGAAGGTTGACGGGGTCTTTACAGGGATTGGCTACCTTTGCATTTTTTTATCTTTATTGCACCCATGCATTTAAGGCAGCATTCACATTGGATTTCGCTGCCTGTTGAGCGCTCCACCTGAGATGACATCTGAACACCCAAAAATGGGATTCAGATGTCTCCCTGCATAGTCATTAACTTTAACGAGGCAGCAAAATGTAATGGAAATACTGTTTAAGAACATTTCAAAGAGGCGAACACAAATATAAGTTATTGTCTATTCCACAGGAAAGGTGATAACTTGCTGATTGCTAGGGGTCCAACCGTCTGGACGGTGCAATGACCCTGCACCTCTATTTATTGTCTATCACTTACCTTTTTTTTTTTTACTATAACACAAAATGTCATTGTTTCCAGCTCTCCCATACACAATGGGACTGGTGAAATGCAATGTCTGCATGTAGTCTGCGTTATACACATCCTATCATACGGTGTCTACAGCTCCTGTAAATATTCATAATAAATAATGACAGACTAGAAATCCTGGGCAGTTTGATCCTGCAGTGGTATTTCCTTCCTATGTTGTTAAACACTAAATGTATAGTATAGGACAGGTAAGGTTCATTTACAGATGACACTAAACCGCTGCCGATTAGCTATTAGCTTAGTGGCCAATCTCACAACAGATACACACTGATCAATCAGTAACAGATTGTTGTCGCCGGCACTGGTCTGTTTACACAGAATGATGCGCTGCCGAGAAAAATGACCTTTTGAGCAGCACAAAAGACAATTTCATCTAAGGCTGCTTTGACACTGGCATATTTTCAAATGGGTGTTGCTCCATGAAATTATGTATAGTCATGGACAGGTGCGATCTGTGCAAAAGGATGTCAACAAAACGTTTTTTTTAACAGATCCATCATCAGTCGCAAGAGATAAGGCTGGGAGAAGCTGTACCTTCTGAGCATGCTCAGTACAGCGAATCGGATCTGATTCATGGATTCATATGGATCCACCCTCCATAAAGCTCCCTGTTACAGGAAAACTGTCGGGTCAAAAATCCATATGTAACTGATATCATTTTTCCCAATTCCTTGCTCTAAGCGCTCTCTAGTCATGTATTTATATAATATATATTCCCTCCTATCTTCTGTAAACTTCAAATAAAGAGAATCATTCCATCTGTCACAGTGAATAATCCACTTACTTCTCTGCTATCTGATCCCCATAGCAGGAATATTCATGTCACATGCACCACATCACTGCACAGGACATCACGGTGGGGAGAGGATGCATCTTCATCTCTGCTCTCTGTGTCTGCAGCCAAGAAAGAGGTGAAATACAACACAGAAACTGTCACAGCAGGATGCCTGCTTACAGAGACAGAAGGAGTCTAAATAAGTCAGACCAGTAACAGCTCTCTCCCTCCTGGTCTTCTTCAGAACAGAAGCTACTCAAACCTGACACTGCACTGTTAGAAAAGGGAGGAGGGAGGAGAGAGGAGAGAGCTGCTTACAGACCAGTTACACACACAGATAATTGTGCAGAGATTGTTCGCAGATCTCTGGTTGCAGTGAAATCATGGACACATTGTTACATTTTGTGGCCGTGTACATATGGAACAATGTGTCCATGATTTCACTGCAACTAGAGATCTGTGAAAAATCTCTGCACAATTATGTGTGTGTGTAACTGGGCCTTTAGAGCGAGTGCATAATTACATGACAGTTTATACATACAACACAGGACTATTTCTGTTTGGTTATAATGGAGAGGACTAATCCAGGAGCTCACTGCAGGGTCTGACAATGCTGATAACATGGAAACTACAAAGGGCAGAATAATGATTTTACATGTTTTTAAAAGGTCTGCTCAGGCCCTATGCCAGGGTAAAATTAGTATCATACTGGAAAATGACCTGACAGTGTCCCTTTAATTTCATACGGACAGATATGGATCCGTTGGTGTCTGTGAGTTTCGAGGAAGCCCAGAAACTGAACAGTTTCCATTTCTGGGTACATGAAAATTGCAAACAACAACATATCCATGACTAAATGGACACACAAGGATGATGACTTTAGGACCAATCCGTGCCCATAGGATAACATGGGAGGCCATAACGGATCCATGGCCATCTGTTTCACAATGGATGGACACAGATTTGAAAATATGCCAGTGTGAAAGCAGCCTGACAAGCGTTTTGCTTGTTCAACAGATGATTAGCACTATAATTATATTGAAAGATCATCACCTTCAACAAGTGTTAAGCCCCCGTCACAATAGTGAGATCGCTGCTGAGTCACAAGTTTTGTGACGCAACAACAACGTGACCAGCGATCTCACTACGTTTGATACATCGCAGCGACCAGGCCCCTGCTGTGAGATCGCTGGTCGTGTCAGAGTCACCTGGACCATTTTTTGATTGTTTGTCTCCCGCTGGGCAGCATGCATCGGTGTATTTCACAGGGACAAGGCCCTCAATACTACAGGTCTGAGAGACACGGTCCCAATGATCGCTGTATTGTTCTGCATCGTTGCTGCGTCGCTGGCGAGATCTGACTGTTTGATATCTCACCAGCAACGCACCAGCGATCCCTACCAGGTCATATCGTTGTCGGGATCGCTGGAGCGTCGCCAAATGTGACAGTACCCCAAGTAGGAGGGGGCTCACTCAAAATCTTACTTTGTAAATAGACTCATAGAAAACAGGTTTTTGTAACCTGATACCTGTAGACACAAATAATATCCTGTGTAATATCCTAAGTCAAACGTTCCTATTTTGATTTAATACACCATAAATGTATGGCATCAAGTAATATATTTGCTATTTTCTGCCTCAAAACTCATTCCTTTTACATAAGAGGAAAGTCTGCTACTACAAAGGGTAAATTTGGCCTGTCATTTAGAAGTGTCTGTGGCGCCCCTGCGTCCAGGAGGCCACAAAAGGGAACTGCAGCCAGGCAGGTAGGACACTTGTTGCCCACCAACACCCTCACAGCCCACACAACCCACGTGTCAGAGGAGGCAACATCCAGCCCTGAGATTAGAATTCTATGAGATTGAGGGGTGGTGGATCAGAGGAGTGGGTTGGGCAAACACGTAGTCAGGTGACTTGACAGTATATAGGAAAGGGGAGGAGTGAAGGTGTTCAGTAGGCCGAGGTAGGCTGAACAGCAAAGACCCAGGAGTAGGCCGTAGTGTGCTGAGATGACAAGGCCAGAGAACAGCAGCAGGTTGAGCAGAAGCTGAGCAGGAGAGAGCCACACTGCCTGGAAGAGTGAAGACAGACAGAGCGCAGAATCTGTACTAAGCCAGAGGAGAGAGAAAGCCCATCCAGAGTCAGATCCCCAGGAGTGTGAGAGAGCCGAGAGGGACGGTGTAACCCGGGGCCCTAGACACACAGCTAAAGCAACTGACTGCAGGCGGAGTAGCCTCCTATATACAGAGAGGAACAGAGAGAAAGGAGCCTGGTAGAGCCTGGAGGACTGCTGGAGGCTGGGTTGAAGTAGAGTGTCGGCTCTAGAGGGGACCTTAGTTTACCCGGCATCCCCAAACAACACGACGAGGGGTCTGAGTTTCAGATTGAGACCCCTACCCTAAAGGACAGGCAGCTAAGTGACACACTAGGACTCACAGAAGCCCGAGTCACCGCCATACTGTCCAGTGTCGCACAACACGCAGCAAAGAGAATGTAATAGCCCGGAAAGGACACTACAGACTGTGTGAGGGGTCACAGAGAGAGAGCCCTGGCTGCAGAGCAAAGGGAACCCGGAGAGGGAGAATGTGCCCGTGTACTGTAACTTGTAAGAACTGCAAATGACTTGTAAAGTAACTGAAAGGACTTGGAGTAAAGCTTTGGAAAACCCTGGAACAGCTTCCCATGTGTCTCTGCATGAAAGCGATTCTCTCCTAACAGGATTGCAACAGAAAGACCTCCACCTGCAGAGCCACAGCTCCAGCCTGTCAGCCCCAACGCTGAGGAGAGATCCCTGTAGCGTCTGCAAGTAAGTGTGCTACAACTTCACCATAGACTTAACCCTTACTGCCCCGGGGGATAAAGTTCTTCCCACTGGAACTACACCATCTCCGCTGCCATCACATCATCCCCGGAGGTTCTGCAGCAGCGGCGGCCCCCATCACTGGCCGCATCAAGTGGGTGGCGTCACGAGTGACATCCCCTGTAAATATCCCCTTTTATTGCCAGGGCCCGGGACACGGTCCGGACCAGGACCACCCGTGACTTCCCCAGTAAAGACCCGATCCGGTACTGAGTACCCTCGTCCCGGTGGGCTCGCCATGTCCTCACATTGTGAAATAAGAAACCGCAGAGGAGAAAAGCAACAAACGCAACACTGACAATCAAGCAGAGAGGTAAAAGAAAAGAAGTGTTAGACTGGGGCCGGTAGGGCCCACCAGTAACATTGACTCTGGGGGCCCACCGATCAACTACACATCACATTCACAAATGTACCTATGCATCTATGTAATAATATACTGGGTATAATGAATGAGGAGATGCTTTCATTGTCTGTATATAGTGAAACAGGTGTATTGTGCCAACCGCTGATCATTTTAGGGGGTGTAAATGGCATACTACATACTGCAAAGTGGCCCACCGGAGGCTTCTCCTGTTCTCATATGTTAGTCCGAGCTTTCTTATTTACATTCTCAAGTGACTAGGTCATCAAAAACAGCCAAATATCTGACAACAGAAGAAATATCCTGTCCTCAGTTATCAAAGAAATAATCAAGTTATCTCTGGCCGCTCACCACTACAAGGGATTGGTCACCTGATCTTTATTTTAACAAATGTGTTGAGAACATACTTTGATGGATCTTGCTAATATGCATTGTATGTATTACAGCTTCTCCAATGAAGGAGGTCCGGTCACTTGCTCAGAACCAGAATCTTTGTGGAAGGAGTAGAATGAGCAATACTTCTACATTATGGAGCTCCACATAATCATATCCCAAGAAACATTTGTTCAAATAAACAAATGTCCACACCATTAAGATTTTTGTCAGCAGCAAATTGAATGTGAGATGTATTCTGTTCTAATCCCTTCTGACCACAGCCAACTTTTGGATTTTTTGTAATAAGTCTTATTTATTATTCAGGTATATACCCATATGAGGGCATTTTTTTTTGCAAGTCAAATTATAATTTTTAAATGAATTTAATTCACCATATAATGTCCTCCCCAACAAATGAAAAATTAGTAAAAAACAAAAATGATATTAACAGTGGTTTACATACGGTATTTCTTCAGGAGCATACCTGGCCCTCTGCTTTCAGTGTACCGGTTGCAGTACACTCCTGAAGAATGCCAGGGCAGACAGGCAGCATGGACGCACTGCTGACCCTGATTGAGCCCTACCTAACTGCTGCCTTGCTTTTTTACTGTGTAATGCTACGTTCCAACAATGAGCATTTGGTGAGTGATCCTGATCCTCTACAACATTTCTGCACCTATTAGGTATTTGAGCATTTTTTTTCACATACATTTTTACACTGTGCTTTTTGTCTTTTGCCATCACGATATAACCCCTTAACAACCACAGATATGCATTACAATGGAGCCAATAGTCCCTCCCCCTGTGACCGAAAGTCCCAGAAGTGACAAACTGACACCCGTGGGCATCAGTCTCGACCAGCTTTGGAACCGATCAGAGCCAATTAACCCCTTCAATACTGCTGTCATTCGCAGCAGTGGTGTCTACAAGATTATAAAAGGGGTTTGGAGGACCCCCCCGAGATGGCCTTGCTCTCTTTGCTCCCTGGTTCTTGGAAGGCTCAGAAGAAGGATGTTCTTCAATATTGTCTTACTGCGGCCCGTAACGTGATCCCCCGACAGTGGAGGGAATGGGACCCTCCTTCCATTCTGGAATGGTATTCCGAAATGGAGACGATACGCAGATTTGAGGAGATCTCCGCTGAGTTCTCTCAGACCCATCATGAGTACACATTCACCTGGACTGAATGGATTTTATTTCGTGATGCTCCTAACTTTGGAGATCTGTTTACCTGAGGGGTTTGTACGTGCGCCCGAACTTTACTACCAGCTTTACACCTCTCACCACCACATGATGCCCTATATACTCTCCTCTTGCCCCTGCTCTCCTTCCTATTTTTCTCTCTCTTTTCTCCCTTATTCTTCCGTTAAGCTCACTCTAACCTCCCTACTTTTCTCCCCTGGACGGCCACAGGTCCTTATTACTGTATTGGCAACACCTTGTAACTATAAACCCTACAGCTCTGAGTCCTTAAACGGACCGAGGGCGCTTCTCTATTACATCCACTATTGAGTGGATGATATCACTTAATGTATGTAGGAAGGGCTTGGCGAAGCCGAAGTATTCTTTCCAATAGGACAAGCTTCTTAGAGCCTCCATCTGTTCTAATGCCTAGCCCTTCCTCCTCTAGTCTAATTGTTAGACATGCAATGTGACTGTATTGATGTTTGTTACGTTTTGTTTACTTCTGCTAAAAAAAACCTTAACATAGATAAATGTAACCATAAAAAGGGGTTTGGGATTGTTGTTATTGTGCTATACTAATGAGACGAAATGTATATGTTTAATTGGGGAAAAAACTTATAAAAATGATTTGAACAAAAAAAAAAAAAAAAAGGGGGGTGGGGGGAGGTTAAAATACCCCTTTTGGCAGGATTGGCCCCCACAATTGTAATCGCAGGTTCCCATCATTGCCATGGTGCCCCAAGGTCATCTAATATCCCCAGTGGCAAGTTGCATCTTGCTATAGGCAGAGTCTTAACAGTCACAGTCTGAGTCACTAACAGGTATCCTGCACTGCAGCACAGGAATACAGCAATAAATGAGAGCAGCCATCAAACAAAAAAATATTTACGGGACTAGTGTAAAAAAAAAAGTATTAAGGAAAAAAAGAGAACACCTCACAAAAATCAAACTGTCACGTTAATTATTCCATAAAAAAAATTAAGACAAGAAAAACTTTGCTTTTTTCATCAAACTGAGGGTGCCTTCACATTTGCAGATGTTAACGCCCGTACGATGCGCATGCGCATCAGCATGTGGAAACGCATATAAAAGCATGTAAACGTTGCAGATTTTCTCAGCATGCGTATGCGCATACTGATGATAGCACTGCGTATGCATGCGTTTTTATCATGCGTATGCTGTTTCTATCCGCATGCGTTTCTGAAATTACCCCTAATTTTCATCACTCCACCTACTGGCACGCCCCTGGGCGGTGGCCATACACATGCACAGCGTCAGCAACAATCCGCAAAACGTCGCGCACGCTTGCGCACTCATAGGGACTAATGAACGCACCATGCGCTGGCGTGCGCATGCTGCCTCTTTGCAGACGCGCCGAAAATTCCTACATGCTGCGTCCCGCGGCGGACATTTGGGCCCTCCATCATGCGCATGCGTACAGATACGCGGACATACGCGACATAATTTATTTCTTGCGGATGAATGCGCACACCAAGTAAAATATAGGTGCGCAGTCCGCATGCGTATTTTAACATGAACGTAAGCACCGTGCGCAGCGCGAACGTCTGCAAATGTGAGGTAGCCTGACAAAAAATGAAACAAAAAATGATCTAAAAGCCATATGCAAAAAAAAAAAAAAAAAAAAAAAACTATAAATGAAAATGAAAATTGCAGACTGTCCTATAATAAACAAACCCCAATGAGGCTCATTCGACAAAAAAAAAAGTTACAGCTCTCAGAATATGGCGATACAAAAACAAATGAGTTTTTGTAAAATATTGCTTTAGTGTGTAAAAGTAGCAAAACATAAAGAAGCTATATAAATCTGGTATCGTAAGCTATACTGACCAGAAGAATAATTTGGTTTTATCACGTTTACCACACAGTGAAAAACGCAACAAAAAATAAAAAGAATAACTGAATTGCTGGTTTTTATTCATTCTGCGTCTGAAAAATCGGAATGAAAAGCAATCAAAAAAAATGTTGTATATTAAAAAAATAGCACCATAAAAATTATCTGCAGTTCGTCGTGAAAAAAATAAGCTCTTACACAGCTATGTTTGTCAAAATATAAAAAAAAAATTCAATAACTATGGGCCTCACCACGCTGAGCATACAGCTGCTTGATTTTTACTTTGGCAGGCAATCAAAAACAGGGCGAAACCAAAACAATTTTTAATCATGTATTTAAATAATCGGCAAAAAAAAAAAAAAAAAAATGGGCTCGCCTGTATTTTTGATTGCCAGCCAAGGTTAAACCAGGCAGCTCGGGGCGTCAGCCAGTTTCTGTCCGCTTTATCTGCACCGAGAATTTAAAATACGGCGAAGCCCTACATCAATTTTATAAAATGTATTTATTTTTACAACCCTATGATGGGAGGTTCGTTGCCAATTGCAACCAATCACAGACACCGGCACAATGGGTGAGGGGTGCAAAAAAACAATCACAGATGCTGTCAGAAAGTAGGCATCTGTGATTGGCTTTTGGAGCTAATGTAGTGAATAATCAGAAAGTTAATGAGTGGCCCGAAAGTACAAGCACGCGGACCCAGGTATGCAAGACGCTGATGTATAATCATGGTTTTGCTTATTTTTACAGCCCTCCCAACCAAACCTGAACAGTAACACAGATTTCTCAGGGAAGTCTGTGTTTGGGTTTTGTGCCCAAACACTAGGTGTTCAGTAAGGACCCCTAACTTTACAGTTCAGGTTCGCCCATCACTATCAGTCTCCTCTCGCCCTCTTCCGTATGTAATGCCACAGATCCCATGCCTCATATCCACTGCTCCAGGCTCCCCCCTTCTTGTTATGCTCCTTGAACAATCATGTTTCATAAGTTAGAAGGGCTCCCACCTTCTTGCCTCAACCCTGGAGAAATCATGTTTCATGAGCAAGGAAGGGTCCCCCTTCTTTCTCTGACCCTAAAGGAATCATGCTTCATAAGCTAGGAACGGCACTGCCCCCTTCCTGCTCTGACCCTGGAGGAATTATGTTTCATAAGCTAGAAGGCTTCCCCCTTCTTGCTCTGACCTTGGAGGGATCATGTTACATAAGAAAGGAAGGCTCCCCTCTGCTTGCTCTGACCCTGGAGAAACACGTAATTACTTACCGGTCATGTGTTTTTTCGGAGCCCATGACAGCACCCAGAACAAGAGAGGGATCCGCCCTCCAAGGACAGGGAACCATCAGGCTTTAAAAGGGGCAGTTCCTCTTCCCATGTCAGTTGGTTACAGAGTCTGAAAAATGGATCTCCAGAACATCGTTAGTCCACCACGACCCCGTGTAATACAAAACACCAAGAGGAGAAAAGAAAAAAGTGACGAACCCTCAACAATGGGAGGGAATATGTGGGTCCTGTCATGGACTCGGAAAAAAAAAACACATTACCAGTAAGTAATTACATGTTTATCGGTCGTCCATGACAGCACCCAGAACGAGAGAATTACAGAGAAAAGTAATCTAGGGAGGGACCACAGCCAGTTGTACCCCACTACCAAAAGTGATATCAGCACCAGAAAGATCTAATCTATAGTGCTGATAAAACGTAGAAGGCAAAGACCAAGTTGCAGCTCTACAGATTTGATCAAGAGATACACCTGACCTTTCAGCCCAGGGAGTAACTATAGCCCTTGTGGAATGAGCTTTGAGGGTCTTCTCCACGGTCTTGCGGCTTGCAGAGTAGGCCATGCGAATAGCGTCCCTAATCCATCGAGCTAAGGTGGCTTTGGAGGCCTTGCGACCTTTTATCTTGCCCTGAAAACAAACAAAAAGGGACCCATCCTTCCTCCAAGGACTCGTGGCCTCTAAGTATCTTTCTAAACAGCGTTTGACATCCAAGGAGTGCAACTTAAGCTCTTTGCCATTTTTGGGATTACTACAAAAAGTGGGCAATACAATCTCTTGCGACCAGTAAAAGGTGGAGACAACCTTAGGGAGGAGGTATGCCGGGTCGGGTCGCAAGACCACTATCATCACGAAACAAGGTAAAAGAAGGGTCAGCGGAGAGGGCCTGAATGTCCCCTACCTGTTGTGCCGACGTTAGTGCTACCAATCAGACGGTTTTAAGGGAAAGGACCTTAATAGGAACCTCTGGCAGGGGCTCAAATGCAGGATCTGTCAATGCCGTGAGCACAAGGTTGAGATCCCAAGGGGCTGAACTAACGGGCTTAACTGGCGCAGATCTGGTGCATACTTTGATGAATCGCAAAACCCAAGGGTCCCCTGCTAGGTTGAAATTATATAAAGCTCCAAGGGCCAAAACCTGGACCTTAAGAGTGCCCACAGAGAACCCCATCTCCACCCCTTTTTGCAAAAAGGTCAAAATTAAGTTAATAGGAGCTACCCCTTCCGGATCTGCTCCCTTGACTGACAAGAATTTCCCCAAGTCCTATGGCAAATACGGGAAGTCACTGGTTTCCTATATTTAGGCAGAGTCTCTGAAACCACTGACGTGAACCCCTTATTACTCAAAATCTGCCTTTCAAGCTCCAGTCAGGTGCAATCGGTTTGCCTGTGGGTGATTAACCGGCCCCTGGGAGAGGAGGTCTGAAAGATCTGAAGGACCCATGGATCGGTCACTGACATCTGTTGGAGCCAGAAGAACCATGGCCTCCTCGGCCAGAAGAGGGCTATCAACATCACTCGTGCTCGATCTTCTCGAATTTTGCGAAGAACTGTTGGTATTAGGATCAGTGGGGGAGAGACATAGGCAAGGCTGAAATCCCAGGGGAATTCTGGGCGATCGCTGGGATCCAGGAGCAAAACCGAGACACTTGTCGGTTTGCCCAGGTCGCAAACAAATCCATGGTGGGGACCCACCACATGTCTGTGATCTGGCAAAAGATTGCCGGATTCAGAACCCACTCGCCCTGGTGAAGGTATACACGGCTGAGGGAATCCGCCTTGTTGTTGTCTTTTTCTCTAATATGTACTGCCGAAATGGAGGCTAGGTGTGCTTCTGCCAGGAAGAGGATTCGTTCTGCTACTTCCATCAGTGCTTTCGACTTTGTCCCCCCTTGGTGGTTGATATATGCAACTGTCACCTGATTGTCGGACAGGACTTTTACAAGATGACCCACTAAAGCTGGAAGAAACCCCGCTAAGGCTTGTTCCACAGCCACCAATTCTTTCATGTTGGAGGAACTGCCTTGCAGAGCCTCTGACCAATCCCCCTGAAATATCTCCTGCACTAAATGGGCTCTCCACCCCAAGGGAGTGGCATCTGTTGTGACGACTTTGGTAGCGGGGGACCACCAGGGAACACCTGTGGACAGGACTGAACCGTGTCCAACCACCAGCAAAAATATTGAAGGGTAGCTGGTTGTAGAGTCAATTTGCCCTCTAGATTCTGACCCAGGACTTCTTGATGTTTGAGAATGTCCCATTGAAGAGTCCTGGTATGAGCCTGGGCCCAACACCTCCCTGGAATGCACGCTGTGAGAGAGCCCAGTAATGACATGGCCCGTCTCAGAGTCATGGTTGGAGAATCCATGGCATTTTGAACAAGAGTCTGTGGTTTATCTTGTCTTGAGGCAGATGGCATTTTTGTCTGGTGGAGTCCAATAGGACCTAAGAAAATCTGGGACGTTGATGGAGTCCATTTGGATTTGTCCATGTTGATGAGTCACCCCAGATTGGTCAACATGTAGATAACTCGATGGACTTGGTCTGCAAATGTTGGGCTGATTTCCCAATGATCAAGAAATCATCCAAGTATGGTACAATTAGGACATTCTGCTCCCTGAGGTGGGACGAAATCTCCAATATAATCTTGGTAAAAACCCGAGGAGCGATCGCTTTGCTGAACAGCAGGGCTCGGTAGTGGAAACGAAGGACTTGGGAATTCACCTGGACTGCCACCCGGAGGTACTGTTGGGACTGAGGACAAATGGGAACATGATAATAAGCGTCCTTCAAATCCAGGACTGCCATGTGGCAACCTGGAAAGAGCATTCTGACTGCTGACCCAATCGATTCCATCTTGAACGTGGGCATCTCCAGGTAATTGTTCAGGCTCTTTAAATTTAGAATTGTTCTGAAAGAACCGTCTGTTTTCACCAGGAAGAGGGGAGAGTAAAACCCTGTCCCCTCTTCCTGGGACGGAACCCGAAACCAGAACCCGCCTTGTCCACGAGACCAAAGATCTCGCTTTCCAGTGGCTGCCGTTTGACCTGCGATGACCTGGGAGGAGTGACCAGGAATCTGGACTGAGGAAGAAGTGGAATCCAGAGCCTGAGACCGGATCTTATGAGGTCCAGAATCCAAGTGCTGGATGATATTTGAGCCCAGGCTGGGAGGAAGAAAGAGTCGTCCTCCCACCTAGGGAAGAGAGTCACTTGGAGGACTTCTTGGAGTCACAGAAGGGCCCCTTGAACATGAACCCCTTTCCACCATTCCTCCGGCCAGACCAACTAGACTGGTCTTTTTTTCGGGGAATATTTTCTGGAATAACGTCGAGATCAAAATGGACGTTTAAAGGAAGTAAAGGAAAGCTCAAAGGAATTTCTTTTTTTTAACCTCTACTTTCTCCAAGATGTCATCTAATGCTGTGCCAAATAAAAATTCACCCTTGCAAGGAAGAAGACTCAGCTTAGTTTTTGTCTGTAGATCACCCGGCCAGTTCTGCAACCATAACGCCCTCCTGGCTGCATTGGAGGAAGCTGCAGATCTTGCTGTAAGCATAATGGAATCTGCGGCAGCATCTGCAAGGAAGTCTGCGGCTCCCTGCATGTCGGGAATGGTGGGGAGAATTTCCTCCCTAGAAACTCCAGATTTTAACTGAGACACAAGTTGGTCTAGCCACACCATCAGGGACCTGGATGCACAGATAGATCCCAGGCCTGGTCTCAGCGCCCTTGCTAACGATTCCCAGGTATTCTTAAGGAATTGGTCAGCTTTCTTATCAAGGAGATCTTTTAGGGAGCCCATGTCCTCAAATAGTAAGGCATATTTGAGCTTTAGCGACTGCTATCTAGTTTTGGTGCTTTATCCCACGATGAGCATGATGCCTCTTCAAAAGGGTATTTGCATTTTAAAAAAGCAGTAGGGGCGCCTTTTTTATCAGTTTTTTTCCCCTCTCTAGAAACCAGATCCTCGGGTCGTTCATCCAAAGGAAAAGAGAACAATGCTTCTTTTGACCTAATCCCCCAAACATCAGGTGTAACTTAGATGGCTACGATTTCTCTTCCTCAATCCCCATGGTGGCTCGGATTGCTTTAATTAAACCGCCCACATCCAGTTTTGGAGAAAAGCCGGAGCTGCACACAGGATTCCTTAGGATGTCGTCTTTATTGGTGCACAGGGACTACCATGGTGAGGGGTAGTGGGTGGTAGGACGGGGGATTAAGGCACGACGGCCGTTTCATGCCATGAGTGCCGCTTCTACAAGTACAGTGCTGTGCAAATTAATTGGGACAAAGCATTTTTTAAGTGAAATTGTAAGTTGGGGTTACCAGTCAGTGATTCAAACCAGTTTTAACTGCTTTGAACAGGTGTGAGTGTACAACCTTGAGTAGCAAAATGTGGTCTGACTGGTTTTAGTCAGAAAATAACAACTAGCTGCCCCCTCAGCTTCAGTTGAGAGCTTGTTTCTGTGAGGAGTGGTTTAGTGTACTTTTTCTCTGTGTGATTGGTGCCTGTAAAAATGGATGTTACTCCACGGAAGAGGTCTAGAATTATTACTCTTAATTAACATACAAGTCTAACTGTAAGAAAAATAGCTTGCACTGTTGGTATTGGAAAATCTACCATTTCAAGAATAATACACACACACAATGAAACTGGATCGTTTTCTCCAAAACGAAAAGGTAAATGTGGAAGAAAAAAGGAAAACGACACCAAGAACTGATAAAACACTTATCAGCAGTAGTAAAACTAATGTAAGAAAAACAAGTAAAGACTTGCTTTGTCCCAATTAATTTGCACATCACTGTACAATCCAAACTGCCCACATCCTCAACAGAAAAACAATGCCGTCTACCAGTATCGTCATCAGAAGAGGAAGCTGAAGATGCTTTGGAGGTATCACACTCCCCTTCTGATCTATCGCACTCAACTGTGGGCTGAGGTGATACATTAGATGAAGAGGACCACTGCTGTCCCTGAGACAAGGACTTAAAAGCATTCTACACCTGGGATGTGATTAAGGCCTGTAGATTGGAAGAAAAACTCGGCGTCTCTTCCGTGTTGGTCTGCTCTATATATGCCCTGCACATTTTTTAGCCCAGGCAACTGGGAGTGCAATATGTTTGGTCTTAGTAGTCGTGTTTCCGGACTTTTGCTGTGTCTAATACAAGACAAACGGTAGAGAACTAAAAAGGAAAGAGATAGCAATAGGGTCTGATCTCACAGATATCATAAGATTTGGAAAGAGCACTGCTCACCTGGAAAGGTTGCGTGGCACACAACCGGCATAAAAGCAAAATGGCTGCTGCAGCGTCCACACGTTGACGGGAACCGTAACAAAATGGAGGAAATGGACTGTGTGCACCGGACCTATATTAAAAGCTTGTAGGAAAGCGATTATAACTTTGAGGAAGCTGCTTAAATGTGGCACTGGAGTTTCTCAACCTCCTTAGTGAAGTGCAAATTTGCATATATGCATAATCTGAGAGGAGGGAAGTGGCTTACAATCTCCTCACCTACTTCGCTGTCTCCATAAGGTTGATAGCAAGTTCCCAGGCCTATATACATTATATATATATATATATATATATATATATATATATATATATATATATATATATATATATATATATATATATATATATATAGGAGACGGCCAAACGATAGTTCGTAGCAAGTGGGAGCACACATAATTGATGCTCACTGAAGGAGTTGGGTCTGACTCAGAAGCGTGTGTCGGATTTAATAAAGAAGCCACCTGCTACGCACTATCGTTTGCCCGTCTCCTATATGAGCAGCGTGGGTCTCTTACACACAGTTAATTTCCTCCATTTTGTTACGGTAAAACAAGACAAACACAACAGAAAGACATACAGTAAAACTGCCATTCAAGGAGTTCTCTCACCCATCAGATGTGAAGAGGTACCAGAGCCAGGGAAGGACCCTTGTCCTGTGACAATTCTCCTCTGGCGGCCTCATGGGAAGAGGGACTGCTGCTGTGGTGCATCTTATTCTTCTGAAGCTCTGTCTCCAGTGGAGGAGTCCCTGTCCCAGTCATCCTGGGTGGATCACTTCTGCTGGACAGTCATGGTCAGGCAGGAGGTGAATGGAGCATGAAGGCACCGTTCCCATTCAAAAATCCTACCTTTATGTCCGCAGATTCCCCTGCGGCCGCTCCCAGCTGAAATCCGGAAGTCCGGGTGCATCATCTGACCGCCCTCTGAAGTCAGCGCCGGACACGGCAGCCGCTAATTAGCAGGCAGATACGCGTGACGCGGTAGGCCCGCCCCGGAAGTCTGGTGCACTCAGCACCCAGCCCGCCTATACCGGCCGGATACTTGCGCAGTCCCGGGGACACCCAGTGGCTCCACATGCAACATGGCGCCCCCAGATCCCGCCGGAGCCTCCTTTCCGGGAGCCACAGCCCACGTGCCCATAACTACGGGACCCGATCCGACCACCCCGCGCCGCACCCTCCTGGATTTGGTCTCCATTTCAGTGTCCACTCAGCTTCTCAGGTAAGACCCCCTTAGGGTCCTAAACTTCTGGAACCGCTGTTCCTAAGGCTCCCCGTTCAAGAACAAGGAACCAACTGACATGGGGAGAGGAACCACCCCTTTTAAAATCTGATGGTTTCCTTTCCTTGGAGGGAGGATCCCGCTCTTGTTCTGGGTGTTGTCATGGACAACCAATAAATCATGTTTCATAAGCTAGAAAAGGCTCCCCCTTTCTTGCTCTGATCTTAGAGGAATCATGTTACATGAGACAGGAAGACCTCCCCCTTCCTTCTTGCTCTGACCCTGGAGGAATCATCTTTCATAAGCTAGGAAGGCTTCCCTCTGTAAAGACATAGCCTTTTGCAGTGCATGTGTGGGTTAAAAATTTTAATTTAGCCAGAGTAGGTCTTTTGTTGGTTCTCTCACGTTTTCTAAGACATTGTTTCTTGCCAGACGATTCAGAGCCTTTTATTGACATAGTATGTATATTACTAATTTAATGTAAATTGCCTCATCCCTTCTGTCAGGGACTCAGTCATAACTCAGAGAAGAATTATGCAGATATCGGATTGAAGTGGCAACCGATAAGAAAAACAGCCTTATTCCACCAATCCTGGAAGACCACAATGCCCTGAGATGAGTACCCGGGATATACAGTGGGTATGGAAAGTACTCAGACTCCTTTAGATTCTTCACTTTTCGTTTGATTGTAGCCATTTGGTAAATTCAAAAAAGTTCATTTTTTTCTCATTAATGTACACTCTGCACACCATCTTGATGTAAATAAAAAAACAAGCATGTAGACATTTTAGCAAGTTTATTAAAAAAGAAAAATTGAAATATCACATGGTCATAAATATTCAGACCCTTTGCTCAGTATTGAGTAGAAGCACCCTTTTGAGCTAGTACAGCCATGAGTCTTCTTGGGAGTGATGCAACACATTTTTCACACCTGGATTTGGGGATACTCTGCCATTCTTCCTTGCAGATCCTCTCCAGTTGGATGATGAACATTGGTGGACAGCCATTTTCAGGTCTCCCCAGAGATGCCCAACTGGGTTTAGGGCTGGGCCAGTCAAGAATGGGCACAGAGTTGCTCTCAAGCCATTCCATTGTTATTTTAGCTGTGTGCTTTGGGGTCAATGTCTTGTTGGAAGATGAACCTTTGGCCATGACCGAGGTCCAAAGTATTTCATCCAGGATATCGCTGTACTTGGCCGCATTCATGTTTCCTTCAATTGTAACCAGCTTGCTTGTCCCTACAGCTGAAAAAATCCCCCATAGCATGATGCTGCCACCACGTTTCACTGCTGGGATTATATGGGCAAATGATGAGCAGTGCCTGGTTTTTTCCACACATACCACTCAGAATTATCACCAAAAAGTTCCATCTTCATCTCATCAGACCAGAGAATCTTATTTCTCATAGTCTTAGGAGTTCATGTTTTTTTTTTGTTTTTTTTTGTTGTTTTTTTAGCAAACTATGCGGGCTTTCATATGTATTACACTGTGGAGAGGCTTTCGTCAGGCCACTCTGCCATAAAGGCCCGACTGGTGGAGGATTGCAGTCATATTTGACTTAGTGGAACTTTCTCCCGTGTCCCTACTGCTCTCTGGAGCTCAGCCACAATGATCTTGGGGTTCTTCTTTACCTCTCTCACCAAGGCTCGTCTCCCACGATTACTCAGTTTGGCTGGATGGCCAGGTCTACGAAGACTTCTGGTGGTCGCAAACTTCTGCCAATTAAGGATTATGGAGGCCACTGTGTTCTTAGAAACCTTGAGTACTGCAGAAATTCTTTTGTAATCTTGGCCACATCTGTGCCTTGCCACATATTCTGTCTCTGAGCTCCTTGGGCAGTTCCTTTGACCTCATGATTCTCATTTATTCTGACATGCACTGTGAGCTCTTATATACACAGCTAATACTTATGACCATGTGATATTTCAGTTTTTCTTTTTCAATACATTTGCACAAATTTCTACATTTCTGTTTTTTTCAGTCAAAATGGGGTGAAGAGTGTACATTAATGAAAAATTAAGTTTTTTGAATTTACCAAATGGCTGCAATGAAACAAAGAGTGAAAAGTGTAAAGGATTATGAATACTTTCTTTACCCACTGTAAAAGGAGCGCCTGCTTCATTCAACAGGAGTTCATATGCTACATGGCATCAATCTAGGGGCAACGATCCCTATTGGAAGACCATAACCTCAGCCTAGAAATTTTGGTTCCCACTACCAGGATAACATCGTGTTTCATACTCTGCATGGCCTCAATCTAGGAGTGTTGGGTGTGGTTGGAGGAGCACCAAAACTGGATTATATTCTGCAGAAGTTCAGCCTAGGATTCGGCTGGAATATCAGAGACAATTTATGAAAGATACCCAGGTTGAGACAATTCCGTCAACTGGCTGCAGACTTTGAAGTGCTCGGTCAGGTTCCTAAGTTTGCTGTTATTCCTTTATCGGTGGATGCCCGCAAAAAACGGAATGGAGTAAGTGGCTCTGGAAGCCCAGAAGTCACAAATATTCTAATCCCTGGTGAGCAAGCAGAAGGGTGAGACTCTGTTGCCTGTTATATTGTGTGTTTGTTATACGCCTTTGACTGTTGGGGATTCAATAAAGTCTTACCATTGTGTGGATCCTTCACCCTGTGTTGTCTGAGTAGCGTTCACCACACAGTTAAAGGGACACTGTCAGATCATTTTTCAGCATAATAATATTACCCTTGAAGAGGGCCTGGGCAGAGCTTTTAAAAATATGTAAAACCGTTATTTTACCCTTTCTCGTTTCCATGTTATCAGCATTGTCAGACCCTGCAGGGAGCTCCCGGATTAGTCCTCTCCATTATAAGCAGAGACGATTAGTCCTGCTGCTGTATGAACTGTCATGTAATTATGCACTTCCTCTCAGCAGCTGTCTCCTCCCACTGCTCTCAGTGCTGTGTGGTTTCACTTTCTGCCTTGTCTGAGCTACACTCCATTTGTTTCTGTAAAAGGTAATCCCTGCTGTGCTGTGAGACATCGTGTGTTTATCTGATCTCTTGGTTTTGCTGAAAAGAGAGTAAATAGGAGGATACAGCCACCACCCTCACCCAATGATCTCCTGTGCAGTGATGTGGTGCGAGTATGTGACAAGCATATAAATCCATGGGTAGGGGACAACAGAAAACTAAGTGGATCACTCACTGTGAGGGACAGATGGAATGAATCTCTTATTTGAAGTTTACAGAAGACAGGAGGGAAATAGAAATACATAAATAGAGAGAGCTTAGAGCAAGAAATTTGGAAATTATAGCAGTTACATGAGGATTTTTGACCTGACAGTTTTCCTTTAAGGAGTTCAGGAGTTCAGTTAGGATGAGCCCTTGACTCCTGTGTCTCCACACCACCTTCTTGCTCTGACCATTCATTGCTGAGGTAGTTGAGGGGAGGTATAGTAGAGTTAACATACTGTGTGTGGAGGGTACTGTGGATTAATTCCCTGTGGGGGGGGGGGGGGATCATATAGTGTTTGTAGTGTATATTGTTGCCATCATTCATTATGATTGTAATGAAAGGGGAATCTAGGGGCTTCAATAGGAGGAAAATTACTTTGTAAGCCCCCTTTCACATCAGCGTTTTTGCTGATTTGCGTCAGTCCGGCAGATTTACCGCATCTACCGCGCTACGGCCGACTTCCGGCAAGCCCCCATTCATTCTCTATGGGACTTGCAGCAGGTGCAGCAAGTGTAGTTTTTGTCGCAAACGGCAAATTCAGCAGTTACAGCAAGTCAAAAAAATGCAGATTAATTATATAAATACATACTTACCTCTCCTCATTCCCTGTTGTGTCCAGCGCTCTGCAGATCTCTATGCACCGAGAGAGAGGCGGTGTCTTCAGGTCCTGCATGCTGAATAGTTTACAGACCTGGGACTCCAGCAGAGCAGTGAAGGGCCTTTGGTAATTCACATGACTGATGTCACCAAAGGTCCTGCAATCAACTAAACTGCATTGAAAGTACAGAGCTTGTGTAAATAGGACGAGGTCTATACTATCACTGTCATTTGTGAGCGGCATGCTGGGGGCCATCAGGGGGTGGGGGCCCTGGCAGCTGCCCAGTCTGCCTCAAAGACCAGCCTCGCAGATGGGGGCGGGGGAGGGGCTTGGTGCCAAGCAGCGTCGGCCTCCTTGGCTTACGGTCCCCATAGAAAACGCGTGGTCTGCCTCTGTGGACGGTATGCCAGTGATTGCTTCAGAACATGGCCAGTTATTAGATAATGGGTTGATAAAACCACAAATCCCTTTAATGTCAAAACATGGTTTGTGCCTGTTCTACAGATCCACTCACCTCACATCTATAGTAATGTGGCCTTTCCTAAAATACAAAGAGAAGGATTAACTTTTCTTTACATTTATCTTATATATTTACACTACCGTTCAAAAGTTTGTGGTCACCCAGACAATTTTGTGTTTTCCATGAAGACTCATACTTTTATTTATCAAATGACTTGCAAAGTGAATAGAAAATATAGGCCAGACATTGATTAGGTTAGAAATAATGATTTTTATTTGAAATAATTATTTTCTCCTTCACACTTTGCTTTCGTCAAAGAATGCTCCCTTTGCAGCAATTCCAGCATTGCACACCTTTGGCATTCTAGCTGTTCATTTGCTGAGGTAATCTTGAGCAATTTCACCCCATGCTTCCTGAAGCCGCTCCCACAAGTTGGATTGGCTTGATGGGCACTTTTTCTTTTCAGTTGTTCTGTGTCTCACAAATGTTCTTCTGTGTGATCTAAACACCTCAAACTTTGATTCGTCCATAAAACTTTTTTCAATCTTCCTCTGTCCAATGTCTGTGTTCTTTTGCCCATATTAATCTTTTCCTTTTATTAGCCAGTCTCATATATGGCTTTTTCTTCCCCACTCTGCCCTCAAGGCCAGCATCCCAGAGTCGCCTCGTCACTGTAGACGTTGACACTGGTGTTTTGCGGGTACTATTTAATGAAGCTGCCAGTTGAGGAGCTGTGAGACGTTGATTTCTCAAACTAGAGACTCTAATGTACTTGTCTTGTTGCTCAGTTGTGCAGCGGGGCCTCTTGCTTCTCTCTCTACTCTGCTTAGTGCCTGTTTGTGTTCTTCTCTGAAGGGAGTAGTACACACCATTGTAGGAAATCTTCAGTTTCTTGGCAATGTCTAGCATGGAATAGCCTTCATTTCTAAGAACAAGAATAGACTATCGAGTTTCACATGAAAGTTCTCTTTTTCTGGCCATTTTGAAAGTTTCATAGAACAAACAAATGTAATGCTCCAGATTCTCAACTAGCTCAAAGGTAGGTCAATGTTATAGCTTTTCTAATTAGCCAAACCGTTTTCAGCTGTGCTAACATACTTACAAAGGAAAAATGAGTCAAGGCTTCAAATGCTGCAATTTAGGTGTTGACTTTATTCATACACCATCAAAAAGGAAAGCTCAGGGGAGGTGGTGGTTCAACGTAACCAACCCCAATGGGAACAGGCAATGGCTTATATCATTACAAGGTCAAATAAATACATGTTGCATCAGTTTCGTATAGTACAAAAGGTACCAATATTATTTACATAGCTAACAAATCCATCATCCTGTGTAAAATAATCAGTTTTTTACAAGAACAGTATCTATTCACAATATTTCATGTCCAAATGTGACCATGTCACGTATTATTATTGTACCAACATTACATCAGATACAGTACTTATCACCTCTCATTACATATATCATTAAGGTGTGGATTATAAAAACTCAATCATTCATTACCCATAGCCATGGGGAACGTAAACGATGCAGGGAGGACCCGGGTAGGTGAACCCCTACGTTGTTTCGTGGCCTCAACGTCTTATGGCCACTTCATCAGGGGAATATAGTGACTCTGCAATCGTTCCCCCTTAAAAAGGCCACCTAATCACCGCGTCTTCCGACCGGAAGTGACGTGTAGTCACGTGACCGGATGTGATGCGTCACCCGGCCTGCATCACCGCAGACCGGAAGTGACGCACACCGCGTCATCAGTCACATGACACGCGACCAGAAGTGACCCGAAAAGCGTCACTGCTCATGTGCCATGTGACAACAGATGATGCGGACGCCAGTGCGGCCGTCACTACACCGCCCACATCAGAGGCCACAGCCAGCATGTGCAGGGTGGTTTCCAGGAACGCGTCACCACGGCAACTGCCCACGCACAGCGGCAATAGGACCCCAAACAGAGTGGGAGCAACAGCCAAGCACCGGGCACTTTTTGGACAGCATGATTACATCAATTGTAAATGACACCTTGACCAAATGAGAACATATAACATAGCATAATTCAGTGTCATCACTATAAGTTAAATCTGTGTCTTGTGGTCTTCTCTTCCATTGTGCACTAGTTCAGGTGATGGCGATCCATAGTTGATCCCGAGGGGAAAACTCACCATAAACAAAAAGCACCCATGTGCTAACATACTTGTGCAAGGGTTTTGTAGGGTTTCCTACACATCCATTAGCCTTCTTACACAGTTAGCAAACACAATGTACCATTAAAACACTGGAGTGGTGGTCGTTGGAAATGGCCTCTATAAACCAATGTACTGTAGATATTGAATTAAAAACCAAACGTTTGCAGCTACAGTAGTCATTTACCACATTAACAATGTATAGTGTATTTCTGATTCATATAATGTTAGCTTCATTGAAAAAAAATGTGCTTTTCTTTCAAAAATAAGAAAATTTCTAAGTGACCCCAAACCTTTGAATGGTAGTATATTACACATATACATACACTCTTTTAAAACAAATAAACACAAATATGTGAAATAAAAAACCTTAATGTAGAATTCCATGATCACATTACCTAAATGAATTATCAAAACTATAAAAAGAAAAAGAAGCAGCAGCAAAGATAAGACAGAACAGAAGAAACACGAGGGACAGGAGTAGAGTAGGGAAGGAAAATGGTATTCAGGATAGAGTGTACTATGATTGCAGATGCCATTTTCCCCCATCAGGGTGTAGGAGCAGTGAATAAATATCCTGTCAGGCTGCAGTGGACAGATGAATATACTCATTGTCCATCACTCCCCACACAACAGCGAGATGTAGTGTTCTCATGCCGGCAGCTGACTGCATGTGGAGTGCAGCACTGACATCATGCGTTGAGCACTTACACACTGCTCAGCTGCTGGCATGAGGACAAGGGAAGCGATGGAGTAAAATCGATTATTTTTTATGGGGCCCATATTCCAGTGTGGTGGCCATATACAGTTGTGGCCAACAGTATTGACACCCCTGCAATTCTGTCAGATAATACTCAGTTTCTTCCTGAAAATGATTGCAATCACAAATTCTTTGGTATTATTATCTTCATTTAATTTGTCTTCAATGAAATAAACACAAAAGAGAATGAAGCAAAAAGCAAAACATTGATAATTTCACACAAAACTCCAAAAATGGGCCGGACAAAAGTATTGACACCCTCAGCCTAATACTTGGTTGCACAAGCTTTAGCCAAAATAACTGTGATCAACTGCTTCCGGTAACCATCAATGAGTTTCTTACAATGCTCTGCTGGAATTTTAGACCATTCTTCTTTGGCAAACTGCCAAAGGTCCCTGATATTTGAAGGGTGCCTTCTCCGAACTGCCATTTTTAGATCTCTCCACAGGTGTTCTATGGGATTCAGGTCTGGACTCATTGCTGGCCACCTTAGAAGTCTCCAGTGCTTTCTCTCAAACCATTTTCTAGTGCTTTTTGAAGTGTGTTTTGGGTCATTGTCCTGCTCTAAGACCCATGACCTCTCAGGGAGACCCAGTTTTCTCACACTGGGCCCTACATTATGCTGCAAAATTTGTTGGTAGTCTTCAGACTTCATAATGCCATGCACACGGTCAAGCAGTCAAGTGCCAAAGGCAGCAAAGCAACCCCAAAACATCAGGGAACCTCCGCCATGTTTGACTGTAGGGACCGTGTTCTTTTCTTTGAATGCCTCTTTTTATCTCTTGTAAACTCAGTTGATGCCTTTGCCCAAAAAGCTCTACTTTTGTCTCATCTGACCAGAGAACATTCTTCCAAAACGTTTTAGGCTTTCACAGGTAAGTTGTGGCAAACTCCAGCCTGGCTTTTTTATGTCCCGGGTAAGAAGTGGGGTCTTCCTGGGTATCCTACCATACAGTCCCTTTTCATTCAGACACCGACGGATAGTACGGGTTGACACTGCCGTACCTTCGGACTGCAGGGCAGCTTTAACTTGTTTGGATGTTAGTCGAGGTTCTTTATCCACCATCCGCACAATCTTGCGTTGAAATCTCTCGTCAATTTTTCTTTTCCGTCCACATCTAGGGAAGTTAGCCACAGTGCCATGAGCTTTAAATGACACTGCGCCCGGTAGACACAAGAACATTCAGGTCTTTGGGGATGGACTTGTAGCATTGAGATTGCTCATGCTTCCTCACAATTTGGTTTCTAAAGTCCTCAGACAGTTCTTTGGTCTTCTTTCTTTTCTCCATGCTCAATGTGGTACACACAAGGACACAGGACAGAGGTTGAGTCAACTTTAATCCATGTCAACAGGCTGCAAGTGTGATTTAGTTATTGCCAACACCTGTTAGGTGCCACAGGTAAGTTACAGTGCTGTTAATTACACAAATTAGAGAAGCATCACATGATTTTTCTAACAGTGCCAATACTTTTGTCCACCCCCTTTTTTATGTTTGGTGTGGAATTATATCCAATTTGGCTTTAGGACAATTCTTTTTGTGTTTTTTCATTGAAGACAAATTAAATGAAGATAATAATACCAAAGAATTTGTGATTACAATCATTTTCAGGAAGAAACTCAGTATTATCTCACAGAATTGCAGGCGTGTCAATACTTTTAGCCACAAATGTATACCAGGATGGGAGGGGATCATATACTAGTTTGGGAGAGATAGGTACATATACCAGGAAGGAGAACAAATCTATCAGGATGGGAACATATACCAGGATGGGGGACATGTACACCTGTAAGGGGCCCAGTATGTGGGATATTAGTACAAAATGTGCGGAAATTACCCCCATAACAGTGCCAGTAGCAGATCCTCTCCATAACAATGTGCCATGACCATATTTGTTGCTTCAATTTTTTTTTTCTCCTCTAAAACCTGGGTGTCCTTGTGCATCATATAGTCCAAAAAATACAGTAAATCCCCATGAAGAGCTGCATAAAGTAAAAAACTGTTTTTATTCTATTTACCTAGGGAGCAGTCCAGTGTGATGGGTGTTGCAGGTCTCGGTCCAGCGCCTCCTTCCTTCTTATGAATGCCGTCCTGTTCTCTGCTTCTTGCAGGTGACGTGTCCTTCATCATCCAGTCTCGTCCATTGCGCTCCTGCACAATTCTCTCTGTCCTTACAAAGTAATGTAATGCGCGGATGGGGGAAAGGTCAAAGACCCTGCTTAGTGCGCACTTGAATGCGTGTTTGACCTTTTCCCAGCGCCTGTGCATTACAATACTTTGCTCTGCCCTCACAGCATGGCAGAGACAAGTGTGCATCCACAACAGCGCAATTGGGGACTATATATGTGGGTGACATAGGGCACGTCAGCCACAAGAAGCAGAGAAGAGGACAGCATACACAAGAAAATAGGCGACAGACCAAGACCAGCAACACCTATCGGACTGGACCACCCCTCAATTGAGTATAATAAAAGCTGTATTTTTTACATTATACAGATCGGTATGGAGACTTATACACAGCATTTCAGTACCCTGTACATAAGGCCTTACTGGCGGTGGCCGCAGCTTATGTGCAATAAAACTGGTGACAGATTCACTTTCAGTTCAAATTGATTTAATGAGTTTATTCTACATGACGCAAAAGGCAGAAATTTATAGCATTTTCGGCAGCATTATTATTATAATCTGCAAAATTTCGTAGAACTGTGTCTGAAAATAGAAATGTACAATACTTACATAAGCAGAACTTCTAACATAATTATATCTTCCTCTTCCTCGTCCTCGTCTGTAATATTTTCCTGGCCGATACATGGTTCTTTTTAGCAAACACTAAAACAAAGGGAAAAGAAACAATAACGTTTGTGGATGACTCTTCTCCGTTTACTTGTTTTCCCCACAACAAATTTTATGGTTTAGAATTTTTATGACATAAATGTCTAAGTATGGAGTGACACCCCAAATAGTCTATAGGGACACAAACAGCCTACTAAACATGCCTGGATAGATCAACATTTCACACACACTTTAACCTGTTCTTGACTGCCAACGATAAATATCGGCGACTGCTGGGCTTTGTACAGCGCCAACGCTTGTTTAATGTCGGCTGTTTTGCAGGGACTCCGGTGCAGAATGTTAGTTCTGAACACCAACACTATTGAGGCCTGATTGTCTCAGGTTCTGATGAGGTTATCCCTGTGCCATCTACTATATGCAACAATCAATAGTAATCACAGCCTCTAGAAGTTTGCGAGAGGGAGGGGGCTCCTTCTCTCAACCCTCCAGCACCACTGCGACATGATCACATGAAAGCTGAAGGTCGTCATGGCAGCCGGGGGTCAAATGAGGACCTTTAGACTCAGAATTTGGCCTATTAGACTCAGCCAGAAGCAGGATCAAACAGCTAATCTGTTAGCATCACAGACTGGTGTAATGCATTTTCATGATTGAGGCTGGCAATGCATTATTCCAGTGATCAGACTAGAAAAATTAAAGACCCATATAGGGATTATGTAAAAAAAAAAAAATGAAGAATATAAAAAATAAAAATCAGAACATTAAGAACAAAAAGAAAAATATTTATACCAAGAAATACACATTTATGTAAAAACAAAAAAGTACACATTTGATATTGATGCGTCCAGAATGACCAAACCTATAAAATGGACATACTATTTAAATCCTTCAGTGAAAATATAACAAACTTGCCAAAAGAATGCTTTTTCATTATATTGCAGTAAGAAAAACAAAAATAAAAAGAGAAAAAAATTGCATGGACTTAAAAATGGTATAACTGAAAAAGTCATATTACCTATATTTTTATTTCTATAAAATTATTTTTATGGAGTAAAAGCAGCAAAACATAAAAAAAAAACAAAAACACATAAATGTGGTATCACTGTAATCGTACAGACGATAAACCTCTTATTAATTTTTATACCTGGTGAAGGGGATGATGAAAAAAAAAAAACACAATTCCTGATATGCTATTTTATGTTCATTCTGCCTCCCTAAAAACCGGAAAAGAAAGTGATCAAAAATGCTACTAATAAAAACGTCAACTTATCCTGCAAAAAAGAAACCCTCATACGACTGTCAGCAGAAATATGGTAAAAATTACCGTATTTTTCAGACTAGGAGATGCACTTTTCCCCCCAAATTTTTGGGGCAAAGCAGGGGGGGGGGGGGAGGTGTCTTATAGTCTGGATGTACCTCCCTGACTGTGCTGTGGGGGTGGGGTGTCGCAGAAGCTTTGGAGCAGTCACCGTAGGCAGGCTGCAGCTGCAGCGGATGTTCATGTGGGCTTGCTGTCTAGCTTAATGTAGTATTTCACTGCACTTCCCCCTGCTCATCACCTCTCAGCACTGACACAGACGCTGGAGCTGAGAAGTGAACGGGATATGAAGGGCGGGGTGAGCGGTGAATATTAAATGAATGCAAACAGCAGGCCCACGTGATCATCAGCCGCAGCTGTGATCATGTATGTGGATATTCACTGCTTCCCATACAATCACCATTGCACGGCAGTGGATATCCAGGACGAAAGATATTATACTCACACCCAATCACTCCCCTGCAGCACCGCACATCTTATTGTCTTTTTATGCCAACAGCTGATGCAGTGTGTGGAACGAGGCACTTGACAGTGACATCATCACAGTCCACTCATATGTTGATCATCATTTGCCAGAAAAATATGACAGGAGGACACTGCAGTGCTGCGGGAGAGAAATAAAAGGCGAGTAGAATAGTTTTGTTTTTATTCAAGTGTGCGCTGTGATGGGCGCCTATATGCCATGTTGAGGGACAAATACCAGGATGGGAGATAATATACCTGTACATATACAAGAGTATGGGGGAGGAATCATGTACACCTGGAAGGGGTCATTATCTTCATGACAGTGTTAGCAGCAGATACCACCCCTCCCCTCCAAATAAAATAAATAATTTCCCTGCTTTTCTGCACTAGTAACCTGGGTGCTCCCTATTGTCTGGTGCATTTTATCATCTAAAAAATATCTAAAAAATATGGTTTGGCTTCCAAAATATGCTAATGCAAAAACTTTTTTTTCTTATACTACAAGGGACACAGTCTAAAAAGTAAATAAATAAATGCAATACTTGACCTGCTGTTGATTTATTCATTTTTCCTCCCAAAGATCACAGTAAGGCTCAGCTCACATTTATCCTGTGCTCTATGCCAAGTGCGTATATGGGGTCTTTCGTTTAAATCTAGGAAATATGTTGATTCAGATAGAACCCCCAATGGAAGATTCACTATAGTGAGGCAGAAGAAATCACCTTGGACTCAGTGCTGTCCATCTTTTTAAGCATAAATAAAAATGTGGTTGACCAGTTTTGTGCAGTTCTGAAAAGGACACCATTAACAGAGGCCAAGAGGAATCCAGAGTAGCTCTGCAGCCTCATTAAAGGGAAGGTGCCGCATTTTTTTTTTTGTATTAAAAATAATTGTTTATATAAACAATTATGTTTAATACTAAATTCATTTTTGTAACTTTAATACTTTTTTAATTATTAACTGTTTTTGCAGCTACTGGGGGCTGCCATCTTGCTTTGCAGGAGTGTGAAACGACACTTCCACTTCTGCAGTTACGGCAGCCCTGGGCATAGACACCAATGGTCGGATGCCGACCCTATACTTAGCATTGAGCTGCCGTCCTGCTGTGTACTGGGCACGTCCCTGGGCTGTCCAGAACACAGCAGAGGGAGGAGATTGGCGCCATCTTTGTGGAGGTCACAGTGTCTGCTGTGAGCTCCACACTTTCCTCCTATACCGATCGCCTCAGCGTGAGCCCGATCGGTATAGGAGACAGAGGACGGGATGCAGCAGGGAGAGAGGAGCGCGGGCATCAGAGGTCCAGGGTGAGGTAAGTATCGGCGGGAAGCGGTGATGAGCGATGCTATCACCGCTTCCCGCCGGCCTGCAGTGATCAGGCGACAGGAGTGTGATCATCACACCGTGCTCTGATCATGCAGGGAGAGAGAAGACGCGCTGGGGGAGAGCAGACATTAGAAGGGACACTAAGGGGGACAGAGCGAGCGAGACACGCAGGGGGAGAGAGAGAGTGACATGCTGGGGCAGAGAGAGAGAGACACCCGCAGGGGGACAGCAGACATAAGAAAGAATACACACATGGGGGGGAGACAGGCATGAGGGAAGAGAGAGACATGGGAACAGACATGCAGGGGGAGAGAGCACACATGGGGAGAGAGACCCGCTCCGTACACTCCTGACATATGCGCTGCACCCCCGCTGGTGATTGACAGCAAGATGCAGTGCATATTACAGGAGCATAACTGTCGGCCCCACATGACCATGGCTCGCAGCTGCAGCCTCCTGACAGCCCCTGGACACCACAGGCCCCCCCCACCTCACAACAGATTTGGATTATAACACACAACTCCCACTTTCCCCCAAAATTTTGGGGAACAAAAGTGCGTTTTATAATCCAAAAAATACGGTAATTAAATTTCCTTCAGTGCCCAATGGTATACATTTCTGTGAAGCAACAGAAATGTCAATATACTCACTGCACCACTAGATCTATTCATCATGAGGTTTAGTTTGAAAAATGGGGTCACTTATGGGAGGATTTTGCTGTTCTGGCACCTCAGGGGCTCTGCCAATGTGACATGACACTCTCAAACCATAACAGCAAAATCTGCATTATGATATGGTGCTCGTTCAATTCTGAGCCTTGCACTGAGCCTGATGATACGTTTGTGACCACATATGGGGTACTGGTGTACTCAGGAGACATTGCACCACAAGCTGTAATTGTTTTCTTACTATCCCTTTTAAAAACTAAAACTTGGCACTAACAATTTTTGTGAAAAAAATTTAGTTTATTCTCTCTTCCTCATCCAATGATATAATAGGAGTTCTGCCAATGTGACATGGGACCTCCAAAACATTCCAGCAAACCTGAGCTCCAATATAGTGACCCTTCCCTTCTGAGCTCTGCACCTCAAAAGTAGGGTAGTTTCCAATCACATATGGGGTATTGGTGAACTCAGAGAAAATTGCATAACAAATGATCGCGTTCATTTTTCTTCTCCTATTAACCCTTTTAAAAATTAAAAATGTGGGATCAGAGCAATGTTTTATTGGAAAACATGATAATTTTACATTTACTCAGCCTAGTGTGAATTGACAGAGTTAAAAATGCTTACAACTCCCCTAAATGATTCAGAAAGAGGTGTAGTTTCCAAATTGGGGTCACTAATGGCACTATAATAATTAATAATAAAACAATAACTTGTGAGGGTTTCTGTTGTTTTGACATGTCAGGGGCTCTTCATATGTAACACACAATCCGCTCTATTCCAGCCATAATGGGGCGCCAAAAATCAAATAGTTATCCTTCCTTTCCAAGACTTGCTCAAAGAGTAGTTTTCAACAGCCCATGGGGTATCAGTGTACTCAAGAAATAATCACAACTAACTAAGGCTGCCTTAACCTTCCTAGCGTTATTCCCGAGCCTGACTCGGGGTTAACATTCACTACCAGAAGCGTTAACCCCGAGTCAGGCTCGGGCTTACCCGCGTTCGCGGCAGATGCGGTAAAAAAACCGCATCTGCCGCACTTGCCGCACTTGCCGCATAGCTGCCGCACTTGTGCCGCACTCGCGGCGCGGTTGCGGCGCGGTTGCGGTAATCTGCATAGTAAAGGGAACCATGCAGTAGACATGAGATAATGATTGTATACACTTACATGAGGGCGTCTCCCTGTGTGTGCTGGCACTTGTGAGCTGTGTTCGTCATGCCTGCTCTCCCCCTCCCTTATGCCCGCCCCCTCTCAGCCTGCTATAGTGATGTGAAGCTGATCTCGTCATAAAGGGGCGGGGCTACCGGGATGCGCGATTTAGCCCCGCCCCTTTATGACGAGATCAGCCTCACATCACTATAGCAGGCTGAGAGGGGGCGGGCATAAGGGAGGGGGAGAGCAGGCATGACGAACACAGCTCACAAGTGCCAGCACACACAGGGAGACGCCCTCATGTAAGTGTATACAATCATTATCTCATGTCTACTGCATGGTTCCCTTTACTATGCAGATTACCGCAACCGCGCCGCAACCGCGCCGCGAGTGCGGCACAAGTGCGGCAGCTATGCGGCAAGTGCGGCAAGTGCGCCAGATGCGGTTTTTTTACCGCATCTGCCGCGAACGCGGGTAAGCCCGCTTTTAGCAACAAAAACCAGACCTAAACAGACCGCCAGGGAGGTTAACACTTGCGTTTGTGTCTGCATGCAGACACAAACGCAGTGCAACGCAGCCCATACTGATGTGAACGCAGCGGAGAATCTCTGCATGCATTCACATTAGTATGCAGCCTGCCAGCCAATCAGCTGTCTCGGGGGCGGCCGGGAGGCGGAGATTAGCGGTGGAGATCTCCTCCTCCCAGCACCACTGATTTCCCGCCAGTGTCGGCGCAGGAGATTTGAAGATACAGTTGATCTAACAGCTGTTTAAATCTCCCGTGCCGACACCGAATAGGTGATAACGGTGCAGGAGATAAGAAACAGCTAATCGCTGCTTCAAATCTCCCGCGCTGACCTCACCTATTTGGTGTCGGCGCGGGAGATTTAAACAGCTGTCAGATCAGCTGTATCTTCAAATCTCCTGCGCCGACACCGGCGGGAGAGCAGCAGTGGCTGTAGCTGATCTCCCGGTGGCCCCGAGATCCGCAGCGTTCTCCTGCGCTGTCATGCGGACAACACTGCGGATCCATTGAGATCCATGCATTGTTTGTGCGCTTGCGGACGCTTGCAGATAAAACAAGCGCCCGCACAAAAAATTCGTTCAGAGTGCGCTTGGAGGGTGCACAAATTGGCTGCGCACAAACACAGGCACATGCGTTACCATGTTAAACATAGGAACGCATGTGCGCAAGCGTTTGGCTGCGTTCGGTGCGCTGCGTTCCAAACGCAAATGTGAAGGCACCCTAAAGGTCCATTTTCTCCATTATCCATGCAAAAATTAATCAATTTGGGGTACATTTTTGTGGGATTATTTTTTCATTTTCATGGCTCAACATTATAAAATTCTGTGAATCCTTTATGGGTTCAAGGTGATCACCACACATCTAGATAAAACCCTTGAGGGGTCTAGTTTCTAAAATGGGATCACTGGTGGAGGGTTTACATTGTGTAGGCACACCAGGGACCATTAACATGAAGTAGATGTCACAAAAAAAAAAAAAACAAGATATCAGAATCATTGAGATAGGTTGAAGTGTTCCAGAGTTATTACCACATTCATTAAGGCTGCCTTCACACTTGCGTTTGGAGCGCAGCGCACCAAACGCAGCCAAATGCTTGCGCACATGCGTTCCTATGTTTAACATGGGAACGCATGTGCCTGCGTATGGCTGCGTTTGGACGCATTTGCGCATGGATGCGCATAATTTATGCACCCTCCGACTGCATTCCAAACGCAGCTTGTTGCATTTTTTGTGCGGTCGCGGGCGCTTGTTTATCCGCAAGCTCAGAAAAAATGCATGGATCTCAATGGATCCGCAGTGTCCTCCGCATGACAGAGCAGGAGAACGCTGCGGATCTCATTGAGATCTCTCCCGGTGGCCGCCACTGCTCAGCAGTGAGCAGTGGCGGCCACCGGGAGATCATGCAGAGCCACAGCTGATCTCCCGCCGGTGTCAGCGGGGAGATACAGCTGATCTGACACCGAATAGGTGATGTCGGCACGGGAGATTTGAAGCAGCGATCAGCTGTTTCTTATCTCCTGCACCGATATCACCCTATTCGGTGTCAGCGCGGGAGATTTAAACAGCTGTCAGATCAGCTGTATCTCCCCGCTGACACCGGCAGGAGATCAGCTGTGGCCGGGAGGAGGAGATCTCTGCCGCTGATCTCCTACTCCCGGCCGCCCCCAGAGACAGCTGATTGGCTGCCCGGGCACCATACTAATTTGAACGCATGCGGAGATTCTCCGCTGCGTTCACATTAGTATGGGCTGCGTTTGCCTTCCCTCCGCATGCAGACACAAACCCAATTGTGAAGGCAGCCTAATACTGGTAAGAATTGTAAAATTTTGCCTGATCTGGAAGGTGAAAACAGGCAGCCACTGCTCAGCCAGAACCAGTATCCCTTAGTGATGACAACAGCTTAGACTCTTACACATCAGACATTTATGGCATATCAAATTAACATAAACATCCTGTGGAAAAATCCAATAAATAGGATCTCCATATGTCATACAACGAAGAAAAAAAGTATTTAGTCAGCCACCAATTGAGCAAGTTCTCCCACTTAAAAAAATGAGAAAGGCCTGTAATTAACATCATAGGTAGACCTCAACTATGAGAGACAAAATGAGAAAATACGGTAAATCCTGAAAATCACATTGTCGATTTGGAAAGAATTTTTTTTTAAATTTTGGTGGAAAATAAGTATTTGGTCACCAACAAACAAGTAAGATTTCTGGCTCTCACAGACCTGTAACTTCTTCTTTTAGAGGCTCCTCTGTCCTCCACTCATTATCTGTAATACTGGTGCCTGTTTGAACTTATTATCAGTATAAAAAACACCTGTTCACAACCTCAAACAATCACACTCCAAACTCCACTATGGTGAAGACCAAACAGCTATCGATGGACACCAGAAACTAATTATTGCTCCCACCGTTGATTTCTTCACACCAAGCTGCTTGCATATTGCAGATTCAGTCTTCCCAGTCTGGTGCAGGGCTACAATTTTGTTTCACCAAAATTTGAAAAAAATTCTTTCCAAATCAGACAATGTGATTTTCAGGATTTGTTTTCTCATTTTGTCTCTCATAGTTGAGGTCTACCTATGATGTCAATTACAGGCCTCTCTCATCTTTTTAAATGGGAAAACTTGCACAATTGGCGACTAAGTACTCTTTTCCCCACTGTAAGTGGGGGTACCGGTAAACAGCGCACTAAAAAATAAAAAATTAAGCTCCAATGTTTCATAGTAATTCACACCCCTCCATGTACAGGTAAAAGAAAGCTTACTAATTAACTACTTCCCCAATCCATGACATATGTATCTGTCACGGACAGGTAAGGGTGCATTAAGCACAGGAAATAAGCCACTCAGCTATCAACTGTGGAAGGGTACGTTCACGTTATGTTTTAGTTTACTATCAGTTGCTACATTTGAAGCTGTGGAATGTGGGATTCAGACGTTTGCACTGACTTTAATGGTGCAGACATTGTCACATTATGTGCGGTCTGACATCAATTTTGCCACTATTGGCCTGAGGAAGGTATCAAGACGTGGGAACCCTAACCACTAAGGGCATGTGCCCACAGGACGTTTTTAAAGCAGTCCTGAACGCAGCAAAACCTGAGGATCCTAGAGTCCTTGACAGGAGATTAGCTATGATCTTGTCTGCGTTTTTTGCGCGTTTTATGTGCGTTTTTTCCATTGACTTTAGCAAAAACGCAGGAAAATAATTAACAAGTCAATTATTTCCCATCCGCACCAAAAAAGCATGGATTTGACAGTTCTTGACACTTGCAAAACCAATGTGTGGGCGCAGCGTTTCTATGAAACACATTGGTTTTGCTGGGAATCAAACCCGCAGGAACAAATTAGCATAAATTACCACAAAACCAATGGTTTTCTGCTGCAGAAACCGCAGGAAAAACTCAGCAAAAACGTCCTGTGGGCACATACCCACTGTGACATGAGATCTGTAAGGGTATGTGCCCACAGGACGTTTTTTGAGCAGTCCTGAACGCAGGAAAACCTGAGGATCCTAGAGTCCTTGACAGGAGATTAGCTATGATCTTGTCTGCGTTTTTTTGCGCGTTTTTTGCGCGTTTTTCCCATTGACTGCACCAAAAACGCAAGAATAATTGACATGTCAATTCTTTCCAATCCGCACCAAAAACGCAGGTATTTGACAGTTCTTGACACTTGCAAAACCAATGTGTGGGCGCAGCGTTTTTGTAAAACACATTGGTTTTGCTGGGGAAGCCCAACCGCAGGAACAAATTACCATACATTACCATAAAACCAATGGTTTTCTGCATGCGGAAACCGCAGCAAAACCGCAGCAAAAACGCCCTGTGTGCACATACCCTAAGAATCTGCAATGAATATCATCTCCGCTCTGCGGTAACTCCACACAGTAGCTGTAGAGATCAGAGAGGAGAGCTGGGCGTGTTCTATTCCCCCTTATATGACGCAGCATGCTTCTGAATGGTCATCATAATGGGGCTATCGCATCAGGAGGGCGGTGACATGATGATGGGGACGGGCTCTGGGCTGTCTCCCCCCTGTCTGCTGCATGTATGTGAATAAATGTATTTTTAGTTAAAAACCAGTTTCTGTGTTTTTTATAATGAAGTGTTTACTTTCCTGGTAAAAAAAAATGTGTAGGACTTCACAGTATTTTCTATTACCAGCGCACGTAAACCAAGCAGCTACTGCCTGCCAACCGCCGTTGCCTGGTGTTAACTTCACTGGCAATGAAAAATACAGGGGAACTTCCAAGATGTCCGCCATGCAAGGAGGCTGTATTTGAATGGCCTCATGGCACCCACGGAAAATCCAGAGGCATCCAGCTATTAGACACCCTTCAAACCTACCATCCAGCAAGAAGACACATCAGCAGGGCAGGGGACATCGAGAAAAAGTAGAACGGTGAGATTAATCGATCTATTTCATCTGAAATCCCCTGGCTGCAACACGACCCCCATCCCTCCCACCCTCTCCAGCCCTCATAAACCTCCACAGTCATCACAACATTGCATTCCTCTGACAAGAGTGGCCTATTATCAGGACAACTGAGGTGATCAGGCTGGAAGTGAGGACTGGGAAAAATTAAACAGCAGCTCCCGATCACCTGGAGGCCAGGGGAGGGGGAGCTCCAGACAGAAGAGCACAAGAGCAGGCCCCATAATAGACTTATCAGGCCATGGAATGGTACTACCTGGGGACACAAGAAACACATTGCCACAACTGAACTATCTGTGTGTCACCATATAAACCCCATCAGGGCTTATACATCGACCTAAACACAGAGACATACACAGTACAGCTCTGACTGTTTTTGCTGCTCATAAAACAGCCTCCACAATGCATAACCTACAGCCACCCAGTGGCCATCCAGGGCAACAACACCCTTGAAAGAGGAGATAAACACCTAACCCATCTTGATAACACTGATGCCCAACAAGATGGAATCAGCGATTTTCGGATCCTGCGCCAGCGTGAAAATGGCGGCGTGAAATCGCTCCTAACGCCGATAAGCCACGGACCGACAAAAAAAAGGTCTGCCGGTAGACATCTGACATACCACTAGGCACCGCCAACATGAGGGAAACCTGCGGGGCCATGGATTGGTGGCTCCGAAGCAAGGGAAAGGATGAGGACAGAGTGGCGGGAGACCAGAGAACAACCGCGAGAGTCGGCAAGAGGACAGCGCCACAGGATGCATGGAAGAAAGGCGCAGCACAGAACAAGTCACAGAATCAGCGATGGTCGGAACGCTGGGGCCCTAGGGATGATGGAGGGAACTAGGGAGGAAGCAACCATCTCGACCAAGAAACACCTGGGGACCCAAACACAAACTCATACCCTTCCACAGAATTCAGGTCTGTGGTAAAGGAGGTGGCATTATACCTGGTCAGAGACATCAAAAAGGCAGTGAGGGAGGCAGTAAGGGTATGTGCCTAGATAGTGGTTTAACGTCGGTTTAGCAGCAAAAACCGCCGGCGGTTTAGCATAGGTTTTATTTAAATTTATGTAAATCCTAAGCAGCGTTAGGACTTACAAGTAACCCTATGTAATTTAGAAAACGCTGTGCACACATAGTGGGTTTATGTGAGCGGATCTGCCAGAGGTTAAGCGGTTTCCTAGCGGTTTAGGAGCATACAACATGTCAATTCTTTTCAGCGGTTTTTGGTCGTTTTCATGAACAAAATCCTCCATAGAAAACCGCCGGAAAAACCGACTGAAAAACGCTGTGCACACGCTGAAAAAAACGCTGGGAAACAGCTGGAGACTTCAGAGCTCAGAACTCTAGGCTCCTGCAAATTTCCACCGGTTTACTGACGGTTTGAACGTCACTAAACCACTATGTGGGCACATACCCTTAGAGAGGCATTGGGAGAGCTCCAGGAGATCTCCGCACAACATGCGAGCAGACTAGACTATCTAGAACAGCGTGTGTCCGACTTGGAAGATGAACTGGCCACAATGGAGCATGACCTAACGCAATCGCAGAAGCAGTCCAGTTGGATAAGAGACAAAATGGACGACCTGGAAAATAGGGCGAGGAGGAACAATCTCAGAACCGTGGGCCTCCCAGAATCTGAATCACCCCAACTGGACAAAATATGCAACTAGACCTCCCAAGGCTCTGGGACTCCAAGGCCAACACAAGGTAGGAAGGACACACAGAGTAGGCCCGTTGAACTGGGGGACATTCAGCGGCCATAGGACCTAAGGGCAAGCGAACCCACACTCCCAGAGGCCCAGGAAAGTTATAGCCAAATACCTTGACTTTATAAGGAGAAAATATTACGCCTCTTTAGAAACAGGAGACAGCCATCGATGCACAGAGACCACCTTCCTCTTTGAAGACTTCGCTGCAGAAGTGACCAAGAAGCGCAAAGCATTTGACAAAGTGTGAGGCATCCTATTGAAACGCAACATTCAATTCCAGCTCCTTTAAAGTAAGAGGTTCGGAAGGATTGTTCAAATCCTGGAAAGACCCCAGGGAGGCTCTGCGTGCATTCACAACCAGCCCGCAGAGAGGACTGGAGGAGCAGGGGGGTTTGCTATCGGAGAACTGGAGGAGCGGGAGGGGGGGGGGGGGGGGGAGTTGGGTTGTGGGCTGGGACTGGGGGGAGGTTGATGATTGATGAGTTTGATGCTCACTCACCCGGCTGTCCGTCGAGGCTGCTATTCTTCCAGCAGCTGCGGCCGCCTAGTGAAGCCGGCGCGGCCCACTTCAGCAGGGGGCCGGCCCTAAATGAGGGACATACCACCAGCCTGGGGGGCACTTGCCCCCCTGCCACCTGCGCCAGGGAAAAGAAGGAGAGTGGGAGGGGGGATTACACAGTCAAGGACTCAGGGACCCCAGAAATGAAGGGAGTGGGGGGGTGGGGAGACTGAAAACAAGAGAACACAACCCCAACACAACCCCAAATGGGATTGAGCTATTGACCAGTTCTTTTGTTGTTGCCGTTTTGTTTTCCACAAGGCCGGCAAAGGAACCACTTTCTCAGAAAGCGAATCAAATGGAGCTAAGTGGTTGCTTTTCTACTTTTTTTCTTATTTTTTTCTCTTCTCTCTTTTTCCACACTGGAAAAAATGGAAGTCACTAAGAGGAGGGATTGGGACAAGGGAGGGCCGTTGGGACTCTGACACACGTACAGGGATTCACTATGTATAATGCTACAATTGAAAATACCACTCAACAACTGAAACCATCACCCAGGGCACCCCATGTACTAAAACGTAACAATGAATGGGGCCCAGAGTCACCACCGGTGCCAGACGCTACATGTAATGATCTGACCGCAGGTTGGCCACACATCGGGAAAGATGGTTAAAATAATATAATAGAACGTGAAAGGCCTGAGGTCACCCGAAAAGCGAGCCATGGTACTTAAACACCTCAAGAGACTGAAGGGTAATATAATCCTGCTCCAGGAAACCAATTTGCCCTAGCAGGAGATGTTCCGCATGCATACTGTGGATAGGAGGGGTATACAGCTCAGGAGCCCAGGGAAGACAGGCAGGAGTGATAACCTTAATACACAAATCATTTGCACACAAAGCTCTGTCCAGCCACCACGATGACCAAGGGAGACATGTACACTTGACTTTGAAGACACCGGGGGAACCCTTAGTATACACAATGTGTACTCACCTAACTCAGCACAGGACACTTTCTTCCAGAACTTACATCAATCCATCACGCTAGATAAGGAACACAACTTAGTAATAGGGGGTGTGACATGAACGAGGTAATGTCTGAGGACAGATCGGGGAGGGGAGGGGGAACACTGCTAGTAGACCCAAATGCGGGGGATACGAGGCTACAGGGAATTGCATCAGATCTTGTAATGAGAGACGCGTGGAGGTTGCAACATCCGGTGGAGAGGCAGTTCACACACTTCTCACACCCGCACGAGACCTGGCCACACATTGACCTCTTCCTAGTGCGGGAAGACATACTCCAGAAGGTAGAGGAGACCAAAATAAAACACATGGTAATTTCTGACCACAGCCTGATCACTTTAATGCTACGAGATGCCTTCCCATGGGGTACGGGCATCCTATGGAGATTCCCCGACTTCCTACAGAGAGACCAGGACTTTGCCAAACTACTAAGGAAATGGTGGATGGTCTTCCTCAAGACTAATAGGGAAGCGGAGGACAATCCTATGCTATTCTGGGAGACGGCCAAGGTGGTCCTAAGGGGCAAGATCATCGCTCACATCAACAAGACGGAGATGATGACAAACGCACAGTACATACGGACAAGTCAAACAGACAGGCGGACATACACAGACTATCTGACTGGGCCTTCGCCACAAACCAAACAACTGTGGTTGGAGGCCAAGACAGAATTCGACATCTGGGCCAAAAAGAGAGCACTATTCGGGAAATCCCTACGAGACGCCGAACTGTACAAATATGGGGATAAGGCGGGTCGCCTATTAGCTAACTTAGCAAGGGGCAAACGAGGCACAACACACATAACTGCACTCAAAAGACAAGACAACTCGGTGACGGCCAGCCCAAGAGATATAAGCGATATTCTGGGTAAATACTACGCTGCTTTATACAGGGCCAGAACACCAAACAGGCGGGGGAGAGATGGCTACGGACAGTGACACGGACCGACGGTCACAGAAGAAGGCCTGGGCAGTCTGAATAGAGAAATAACGAAAGACGAAATAGTCAAGGTAATAGCCGACTTGAGCATATATAAATCTCCGGGCCCAGATGGCTATGGGGCCGGTTTTTATAAGATTCTAAAAGACCAGATACTACCCCACTTACAGGTGATGTATAACGGGTGAGAAATCCCAGACCACATGAACACTGCACACATAAAGCTCCTCCGCAAGGGAGACAAAACATCAGACGACCCTGCCAACTTCAGACATATCTCGCTGATAAACCAAGATCTTAAGATCATGGCTAAAATCATGGCAGATCGGCCAGCTCTCCTTCTCCCAGACCTGGTAAACCGGGAGCAAGCAGGCTTTGTCAAGGGAAGGTCGGCGGTTGGAAACATTTGCAGGGCCATGATGGTTCTGGAAGCGGTAAGGTTAAGGGAGGGCAAACCAAAGGGGGCCCCAGCCATGGTCATGCTAGACACTGAGAAAGCTTTCGACACCATCAGCTGGCCATGGCTGGAAACCGTGCTAGATAAAATGGGACTACAAGGGGAGTTTAGAACGTTCTTGCGCTCCCTCTACAAAGACCCGAGGGCCAGAGTGAACACACCTGGCTTCCTGTCAGATGTGATACGGCCGGGAAGGGGTACACGTCAAGGTTGCCCCCTGTCGCCTTTGCTATTCGACTTGGCGATTGAACCACTATCATGGTTCTTAAATGAGAGCCAAAGCTTCCAAGGGATACACATAGGCAGCAAAGAAATCAAATCCAGCTTCTTTGCAAATGATGTCATACTTTACATGGCGGATGCGCGCAGTGACACCCAAGCTTCCTATCACAGCTGGAGGCCTTCAAGGAACTATCTGGATTCTGGCTGAAGAAAATCTAAATGCGAGATACTCCCACTGAAAGACTTAGAAGGAGGGTGGAGAGTGGCGGGGGGTACTCAAGTGAGCTTTTGCAACATCCCCTAGCAAATAGAGCCATTAAATACCTGGGAGTATACCTAGGGAGAGATACAAGAGACATATACAGACTAAATTACACATCGTTAATTAACAAAATTGTGACAGAACTGAGGTAGAGATTTGCCTTTATCCTTGCTGGGGAGGTGCCACCTCATCAAGATGTTTAGCTTCTCTAGGCTCTTATACCCATTCCACACCATCCCTTTCCTACTCCACCACGTCAACGTAAATAGGTTAACCCCTAGACGACAGCCTAACGTCTACAGACGTCGGAAAAAAAGGGTACTAAAACCCAGCCGTACGTCTGTAGACGTCAGGCTAGAAAATGCCCTGTAGCACAGCCCCTGTAGCAAAAATCTCTAGGGTGTCAGCGTACCGATTGTAGCTGAGACCTTAGAGCAGTGATGGCGAACCTGTGGCCTGCCGGCAGCAGAGCCGCTTCCCCTGGCACGTGGCCTCGCCACTACACTGCCGCTTTGATCTGCCGGCGCGCGCCGCGGCGCCGCAGTTCAAGGCTGTGTCAGAGCAGAGGGGACATTTCTCCTCTGACACTTCCTAGCCCCGCCCTCCCGGCCAGCGTCATGTGACAGGGGTCATGTGACGCGCCCGGCGTCACGTGACCGCTCTCAGCGCGGGTCGGAGGAGAAAGACTGCAGAAGATGTCTGGAGAGGAAACTGCAGCACGAAGGTGAGTATGACTTTTTTTTTTTTTTCCCTTCATCTATTTACAGCAGGATGGGGCATTACTAAGGGGGGGGGGGCAGAATGGGCATATTACTCTGTGCTGGGGGCAGGACGGGGCATTACTAAGGGGGGGGGCAGAATGGGCATATTACTCTGTGCTGGGGGCAGGACGGGGCATTACTAAGGGGGGGGCAGAATGGGCATATTACTCTGTGCTGGGGGCAGGACAGGGCATTACTAAGGGGGGGGCAGAATGGGCATATTACTCTGTGCTGGGGGCAGGACAGGGCATTACTAAGGGGGGGCAGAATGGGCATATTACTCTGTGCTGGGGGCAGGACGGGGCATTACTAAAGGTACCTTTACACGCCGCGACGGCAGGCTGGATACATCCCGCTACTTCACGTGCACAAGCACGCTCAAACGGTTACAAACGGTCAACGCATCACCTTTACACGCCGCGACAAGATGCGCTACGCCACGCTACATCTATAGCTAGATACATCGCCGGGTGTCTCAAGTAGCCAGCTGTAGCTCATTTACACACCGCTACAACCAGCTACTATGGGCGTACCTGGTGCAGCAGGGACAGCACATAGGCGTGCTACAATTGTGGATTACGAGACGTCCGTACGCTGATAGGACAAAGCAATAATACCATGATTGGCCCGGCATCGCAGGAGGCTGATTAATATTTGACGCTCGAGCAATTGTGTAGTGTGACTCGTCAGCTCCTTAAATATGCCGCCCTGTGCGCCGACAACCAATCGGACCGCACCATCTTCCACCAATGATCGCACATGGGGCGCGGTAACACGGAGCCTAGGTGACGCCTTAGCTACATTGCAGCTACATCGCGGCGCGGCGTGTAAAGGTACCTTAAGGGGGGGGGCAGAATGGGCATATTACTCTGTGCTGGGGGCAGGACGGGGCATATACTAAGGGGGGGGCAGAATGGGCATATTACTCTGTGCTGGGGGCAGGACGGGGCATTACTAAGGGGGGGCAGAATGGGCATATTACTCTGTGCTGGGGGCAGGACGGGGCATTACTAAGGGGGGGGCAGAATGGGCATATTACTCTGTGCTGGGGGCAGGACGGGGCATTACTAAGGGGGGGGCAGAATGGGCATATTACTCTGTGCTGGGGGCAGGACGGGGCATTATTAAGGGGGGGGCAGAATGGGCATATTACTCTGTGCTGGGAGCAGGACGGGGCATTATTAAGGGGGGGCAGAATGGGCATATTACTCTTTGCTGGGGGCAGGACGGGGCATTACTAAGGGGGGGCAGAATGGGCATATTACTCTTTGCTGGGGGCAGGACGGGGCATTACTAAGGGGGGGGGCAGAATGGGCATATTACTCTGTGCTGGGGGCAGGACGGGGCATTATTAAGGGGAGGCAGAATGGGCATATTACTCTGTGCTGGGGGCAGGACGGGGCATTACTAAGGGGGGCAGAATGGGCATATTACTCTGTGCTGGGGGCAGGACGGGGCATTACTAAGGGGGGGGGCAGAATGGGCATATTACTCTGTGCTGGGGCAGGACGGGGCATTACTAAGGGGGGCAGAATGGGCATATTACTCTGTGCTGGGGGCAGGACGGGGCATTACTAAGGGGGGGGCAGAATGGGCATATTACTCTGTGCTGGGGCAGGACGGGGCATTACTAAGGGGGCAGAATGGGCATATTACTCTGTGCTGGGGCAGGACGGGCATTACTAAGGGGGGCAGAATGGGCATATTACTCTGTGCTGGGGGCAGGACGGGGCATACTAAAGGGGGGCAGATGGGCATATTACTCTGTGCTGGGGGCAGACGGGGCATTACTAAGGGGGGGCAGAATGGGGCATATTACTCTGTGCTGGGGGAGGACGGGGCATTACTAAGGGGGGGCAGGATGGGCATATTATCTGTGCTGGGGCAGGATGGGGCTATATTACTCTGTGCTGGGGCAGGATGGGGCATATTACTTGTGTGGGGGCAGGATGGGGCATATTACTCTGTGCTGGGGGCAGGATGGGGCATATTATGTGAGGGGCAGGATGGGGCATATTATTATGTGATGGGGAGGAATGGGGCAATATTATATGGATGGGGCAGGATGGGGCATATTATTATGTGATGGGGGCAGGGTGGGGCATATTATTATGTGATGGGCAGGATGGGGCAATATTATTATGTGATGGGGCAGATGGGGCATATATTATGTGATGGGGCAGATGGGGCATATTATTGGATGGGGCAGGATGGGGCAATTATATGTGACTGGGGCAGGATGGGGCAATATTATGTGATGGGGCAGGTGGGGCATATTATATGTGATGGGGCTGGATGGGGCATATTATTATGTGATGGGGCAAGATGGGGCATATTATTATGTGATGGGCTGATGGGGCATAATTTTAAGATGGGGCGATGGGGCATATTATTATGGGCGATGGGCAATTACTATGTGATGTTGGCAGGATGGGCAGATATACGTGTGGCAGGATGGGGCACATTACTGTGATGGGGCATATTACTGCATAGGGCCAAGGATGAGGCACATTAGTGCAGGATGGGGCATATTACTGCAAAGGAATAAGGGTGGGGCATATTAATGGCAAATGGACAAGGATGAAATACATTACTGCAGGATGGGGCATATTACTTCAAGGGGACACGGATGGGCATATTACTGCAAGGCGAGAAGGCTAGGGCATTACTGCAGGATGGGCATATTACTGCAAGTGGACAAGAATGTGGCATATTACTGCAGGATGGGGCATATTGCTGCAAGGGACAAGGATAGGGCATTACAGCAGGATGGGGCATTACTACATGATAGGGGCAGGATGGGGACATTACCACAAGGGACAAGGATGGGACATTACTGAAGGGGACAAGGATGGGGCATACTACAAGGTGATAAGGATAAAGACATTACTACAAGAAGGGGGTCAGGATAGGAACATTACTGCCAGGAGAGGGTCAGGATGGAGCACAACTGCAAGGAGAGGGTCAGGATGGGGCCATAAATGCATGGAGATGGTCAGGATGGATCATATAGCTAGGAGAGGATCAGAATGGAGCACATAGCTAGAAGGAGAGGATCAGAATGGAGCACATAGCTAGAAGGAGAGGATCAGAATGGAGCACATAGCTAGAAGGAGAGGATTAGGATGGAGAACATAGTTAGAAGGAGAGGGTCAGGATGGAGCATGTAACTACAAGGAAAGGATCAGGATGGAGCACATAGCTACAAGGAGAAGATCAGGATGGAGCACATTACTACAAGGAGAAGATCAGGATGGAGCACCTAACTGCAAACAGAGGGTCAGGATGGAGCACATTACTACAAGGAGAAGATCAGGATGGAGCACATAACTGCAAAGAGAGGGTCGGGATGGAGCACATTACTGCAAGGAGAGGGTCAGGATGGAGCATATTACTGCAAGGAGAGGGTCAGGATGGAGCACATTACTGCAAGGAAAGGGACCAGGATTTCAGCATGAAATCTGCTTGCATTCCATGATAAAATCTATCTTCTATCTGTCTAATATTCTGCATTTTTTCCATACAGATCAATCCACTTGCTGTTTCTAGAAAGGGCAGTGGCAACGGCTCAGCTTCAATGTGCAGTACACATGAGCTGTCTGACCACTGCCGAAGAGAAGAGAAGACTACAAAGGTAAGTTTAAAATCAATTAATTGTTAAAATATTTGAATTGATCATCAATGTTTCAGGACTACAAGCACTGCACAGGGAAGAGAGAAGGCAACCGCTTGCTCTCCCACCTGTGCAGCGCTTATGATTACCACTACTGCAATTTAGGTTATATTATCGTGTTGGGACTTTGCCATAAATAATTTCGTTTTGGGTTGCGGTTTGGGCACTCGGCTTCAGAAAGGTTCGCCATCACTGCCCTAGAGATTAGTAATTAGCTAGTTTTTTACCGGCACCTGTAATGTGATGACCGGTAAGCACCGTTTACCGATCATCACATTGCACAAAGTGAAAGTGTCGGGAAAAATGCTTTCACTTTGATCCGACATAAAAACACATGTCGGAACAAAGTGAAAGCATTAACCCCCTAGCCCACCAAGACCCCCAGTACTGGGGATCATCATCCCCACCCCCCCCACCCCCCTAACCATCTAAAAATGGCGGCGGCCGGCGCCAAACCCGCTGCATCTCTATGCGATCTGTCAGATCGCATACAGATGCCGCCATTCCTGGGGGGCCACTAGTCCCCTCAGTGGCCCCCCAATGTCATCCCCCCTCACCCCTGGTCTCACCCCAGCTCCCCCTCTTCCCTGCGCGGCTCCCCACTGAGTCCCCAGCTCCCCCTCCTCCCTGCGCGGCTCCCTCTCCGGTATTCAACTTCCCCCCTTCCCCAGGTCTACCCCTCGACCCCCCCGCCTTCCCCCCTCCGATCTGCAGCCCCCCCGGTTCGCTCCGCTCCCCCCCCCGGGCCCCCTTCCCTGCTCCTCTCATACTTACCTGTCCTGCAGCGTCGCCGGCCGTCTTCTCTCTGCCTCTGTCCCGGCGCCGCTGCTCTGCGTGCGCCGGGACAGAGGCAGAGTTAACCCCTCAACGACCACACAGGGGTCTTCTGCAGTTAACCCCCTGTGTGGTCACAAGGGGTTAGCTGCAGATCTTTATCCCTGTGTGATCACAGGGGGTTACTGGATCTGCAGTTAACCCCTTGTTACCACACAGGGATGATGACCTGCAGTTAACCCCTTGTGTGGTCACAACGGGTTAACTGCAGGTCATCATCCCTGTGTGGTCACAAGGGGTTACTGGATCTGCAGTTAACCCCTTGTGACCACACAGGGATGATGACCTGCAGTTAACCCCTTGTGTGGTCACAAGGGGTTAACTGCAGGTCATCATCCCTGTGTGGTCACAAGGGGTTATTGGATCTGCAGTTAACCCCTTGTGACCACACAGGGATGATGACCTGCAGTTAACCCCTTGTGTGGTCACAAGGGGTTAACTGCAGGTCATCATCCCTGTGTGGTCACAAGGGGTTACTGGATCTGCAGTTAACCCCTTGTGACCACACAAGGGGTTAACTGCAGGTCATCATCCCTGTGTGGTCACAAGGGGTTACCGGATCTGCAGTTAACCCCTTGTGACCACACAGGGATGATGACCTGCAGTTAACTCCTTGTGACCACACAAGGGGTTAACTTCAGATCATCATCTGAATGAGAATCGTCGCGGGACCTCCCACTGGACTACATCGGACCATCCCACTGGACTACATCGGACTTCACTGTAATAAAGATGGGATCTAAATATGTGTTTGTGTTTTTTTTCCAATAAAAATATTTTTCTCTGTGTTGTGTTTTCTTTACAATCTATTAGAGATTCCTAATGGTCCGGTCTAATATTGGCCAGACGTTATGAATCTCAGGCTTAGTGCCAGCTGCCAAAAAGCTGGCATTAACCCCTTATTACCCAGTCTGCCACCGCTACACGGCAGCTGGAAGAGCTGGATACAGCGCCAGAAAATGGCGCTTCTATGAATGCGCCATTTTCTGGGGCGGCTGCGAGCTGCAATTCGCAGCGGGGGGGGCCCAGAAAGCTTGGGCCTCCCTACGCTGAGGATTCCAGCCCCCAGCTGCCTAGTTGTACCTGGCTGGCCCAAAAATATGGCGAAGCCCACGCCATTTTTTTAAAAAATTATTTCATGAAATATAAAAAAAAAAAAGGAGCTTCCCTATATTTTTGGTTTCCAGCCAGGTAAAACTAGGCAGAAGGGGTTCGTGGCAGCCCGTAGCTGCCTGCTGTACCTGGCTGGACCAAAAATATGGCGAAGCTCTACGTCATTTTTTTTTTAAAATTTAATAAAGAAAATACTAAAAAAAAATGCAGGGGAGGAGACAACCAGGACACGGTGTGTCCGTATCTTGTGCACATGCTCTAAAAGTGAGAAATTGTGTGAAAAAAAGAAAATGTTCATAATGACATTATCAAATTCTGTGAAGTAGCTGTAGATTCTAAATGCTCACTATACCCCTAGATAGAATCCTTGAGGTGTCTAGTTTCCAAAATGGGGTGACTTGTGCGGGAGCTCCAATGTTTAGGCACATAGGGGCTCCCCATATGCGACATGGTGTCCGCTAACTATTAGAGCTAATTTTCCATTCAAATTGTTAGCGGACACCATGTCACATATGGAGAGCGCCTGTGTGCCTAAACATTGGAGCTCCCCAACAAGTGACCCCATTTTGGAAACTAGACACCCCAAGGAAAAAATCTAGATGCATAGTGAGCACTTTCAACCCCCAAGTGCTTTACAAATTAGTCTGTAAAAAGGAAAAAAAGAAGATTTTTGTGAAAAAAAGTACTTTTTTATTTTTACGGATCAGTTTGTGAAGCACCTGGGGGTTCAAAGTGCTCACTATGCATCTAAATACGTTCCTTGGGGTGTCTAGTTTCCAAAATGAGGTCACTTGTGGGGAGCTCCAATATTTAGGCACATAGGAGCTCTCCATACGTGACATGGTGTCCACTAGCAATTGGAATTGTAAGTGGATACCATGTCGTGTATGGCGAGCCCCTGTGTGCGTAAACATTAGAGCTCCCCCACAAGTGACCCCATTTTGGAAACTAGACACCCCAAGGAACGTATTTAGATTCATAGTGAGCACTTTGAACCCCCAGGTGCTTCACAAACTGATCCGTAAAAATGAAAAAGTACTTTCTTTTCCACAAAAAATTTCTTTTTTCATTTTTACGGATTCATTTGTGAAGCACCTGGGGGTTCAAAGTGCTCACCACCCATCTAGATAAGTTCCTTGGGGGGTCTAGTTTTCAAAATGGGGTCACTTGTGGGGGAGCTCCAATGTTTAGGCACACAGGGGCTCTCCATACGCAACATGGTGTCCGCTAGCAATTGGAGCTAATTTTCCATTCAAATTGTTAGCGGACACCATGTTGCATACGGAGAGCCCCTGTGTGCCTAAACATTGGAGCTCCCCCACAAGTGACCCCATTTTGGAAACTAGACCCCCCAAGGAACTTATCTAGATGCATAGTGAGCACTTTGAACCCTCAGGTGCTTTACAAATTGATCCGTAAAAATGAAAAAGTACTTTTTTTTCACAAAAATTTTCTTTTGTCCTCTATTTTTTTCATTTTCACATGGGCAACAGGATAAAACGCATCCTAAAATTTGTTGGCCAATTTCTCCTGAGTACACCGATACCTCATATGTAGTCATAAACCACTCCTTGGGCGCACTGCAGGGCTCGAAAGAGAAGGAGCGCCATTTGACTTTTTGAATGGTAAATTAGCTCCAAAAGTCAAATCGCGCTCCTTCCCTTCTGAGCCCTGCCGTGCGCCCAAACAGTGGTTTATGACCACATATGAGGTATCGGTGTACTCAGGAGAAATTGCCCAACAAATTTTAGGATGCATTTTAGCCCATGTGAAAATGAAAAAATCGAGGCTAAAAAAGAGAATTTTGTTTACGTACCGTAAATTCTTTTTTCTTTAATCATCAATGGGAGACCCAGACAATGGGGTTTAGGGCACTGCCCTCCGGAGGTCACACTAGGTACTACAAGTTTGTAGACACCGCCTCCTCCGCTTATAAACCCCTACCGCAGGGAACATCCTCAGTTTGGTCTACAAGCTGCGAGGAGGAAATAAACCACACCCGAAACATCGGGAAGAATGCCGTAACAAAACGGCTCAACAACCCGGCAAACACTGTCTCAACAGAGAACAGAGCAAATGCAAAACATGCAAAGGAACAACTGGGTGGGTGCTGGGTCTCCCATTGATGATTAAAGAAAAAAGAATTTACGGTACGTAAACAAAATTCTCTTTTTTCTGGTCATCATAATGGGAGACCCAGACAATGGGGATGTCCTAAAGCAATACCCCAGGGCGGGAAGAGTTCCTCAACAAGACGGATAACACATGGTTCCCTTTTAAAGGTGGGCAACCGCCGCCTGGAGAACCCGCCTGCCCAAACTTGCATCCGCAGAGGCATGGGCATGCACCATATAGTGCTTAGAGAAAGTGTGCAGGCTGGACCAAGTGGCCGCCTGACACACCTGTAGAGCAGACGCTCTATGTCGCAAGGCCCAGGAGGCACCTACAGCTCTAGTAGAGTGTGCCTTCAAACCCACCGGGAGAGGCAAACCAGAAGACCGGTAAGCCTCCTGAATGGGAGCCTTGATCCATCTGGCCAAGGTCGACTTCGAGGCCGCGGACCCCTTACAGCGACCCATCGTGAGGACAAATAAGGAATCCGAACTCCTAAAGGAGGCGGTCCTGGACACATAAATGCGTACAGCCCTCACGAGATCCAGAGTATGGAGGTCGCGCTCAACCTGATGAACGGGAGCGGGGCAAAATGATGGGAGAACAATCTCCTGGTTTAGGTGAAACGTTGAAACCACCTTCGGCAAGAATTCTGGCCGTGGGCGCAACACCACCTTGTCTTGGTGAACCACCAGAAAGGGTGACTTGCACGAAAGTGCAGCCAATTCTGAGACCCTTCTCAGGGACGTAATTGCCACCAGAAAGACCACTTTCTGGGACAGACGAGAGAGAGAGATGTCTCTCAGTGGCTCAAACGGCGGTTTCTGCAGAGCCGCCAGGACCATGTTGAGGTCCCAAGGGTCCAGAGGTCGCCTGTAAGGCGGAACCACCCGAGCTACCCCCTGCAGAAATTGGCGGACCTTCGGTAGGAGCGCCAAGCGCCTGTCAAACAGCACTGAAAGTGCTGACACTTGACCTTTTAGAGAGCCAAGGGATAGTCCCAACTCCAACCCCGACTGTAGGAAAGCCAACAATGTCGGGATGGACAATGGCCACGGTGAGCGTCCACCAGAGGCACACCAGGAGAAAAAGATTTTCCACGTTCTGTGGTATATCTTCCTGGAGACAGGTCTCCTAGCCCTATTCATAGTGGCAACCACCGTAGGAGAGAATCCTCTGGACGTCAGCAGCCAGGCCTCAAGAGCCATGCAGTCAATCTGAGGGCCCTGGAATTGAGGTGGAAGAATGGGCCTTGCGCGAGTAGATCTGCGCGTTCTGGAAGAGCCCACCGGTGTCCGCCTGACAGTTGCCACAGGTCCGGGTACCAGGACCTCCTGGGCCAATCTGGAGCCACTAGAATGGCTACTCTGCATTCCATCCTGATTTTCCACAGGACCCTGGGAATCAGAGCCAGAGGCGGGAACACATATGGCAGCTGGAAGCTGGACCAACTTAGGATCAGGGCATCCGCCCCCAGAGACTGAGGATCCCATGATCTCGCCATGTATTGGGGCACCTGATGATTCAGCCGTGAGGCCATCAGATCCACGTCCGGAGTGTCCCATCTGCCGCAGATGTCCCGGAAGACGTCTGGATGAAGAGACCACTCTCCGGCGTCCATGCCCTGTCGGCTCAGGTAGTCGGCCTCCCAGTTCTCGACCCCTGGGATGTGAACTGCGGAGATCAGGCAGCCGTTTTCCTCCACCCAGGCTAGAATGCGGTGGACTTCGGCGAGGGCCTGAGCACTTCTGGTCCCTCCCTGATGATTTATGTAGGCGACGGCCGTCGCATTGTCGGACTGCACCCGAATGGGGTGTCCTGACAGGAATTTCTGAAACGCCAGGAGCGCCAGATAGACCGCCTTGATCTCCAGCACATTGATCTGCAATGCCGACTCCGACTGAGTCCAGAGGCCTTGAGCCCTGTGGTGCAAGAACACCGCACCCCAGCCCTTCAGACTGGCGTCTGTGGTCACCACTAACCATGACGGTTTTAGGAAGGACCGGCCTCGTGACAGGTGACGTGGCTGGAGCCACCACTGTAGGGAGTCCTTGGTCGGTTGTGACAGTGTCACCAGCCGATTCAGCGAGATCGTCCTCTTGTCCCATCTGTGAAGAATCTCCAGCTGGAGAGGACGGAGGCGAAACTGTGCGAACGGCACCGCCTCTATCGCCGCTACCATGCGTCCCACCAGTCTCATCAATACCCGTAGGGATGAGTGTGGTGACAGGAGGACTGCTTGTACTCCTGATTGGATCGCCATCTGTTTGACTCGTGGCAGAGACACCAGGGCTGAGGCTGTGTTGAAGTCCATGCCCAGATAAGTCAAAGACTGGGTCGGAACTAGCGTTGACTTCTGAATATTGAGGAGCCAACCGAACTGTTCCAGAGACCGCATGGTCACATCCAGGCTCTCTTGACAGAGGTGTTCTGATGGCGCCCTGACCAGTAGGTCGTCTAAATAGGGAATGACGGCATGTCCCTGTCCGTGCAGGAGAGCCATCATAGAGGCCATCACTTTTGTGAACACCCGCGGTGCCGAGGCTAGCCCGAATGGCAGTGCCACAAATTGGAAGTGTTCTTCCCCCACTGCGAATCGCAACCAGCGTTGATGAGCCGGTGCAATGGGTACGTGAAGGTAAGCGTCTCTGATATCTATGGACGCTAGGAAGTCCTCCTGTGACACAGCTGCGATCACGGAGCGCAGTGATTCCATACGGAACTTCCGAACCAACACGTGATGGTTGAACAGCTTCAGGTCCAGTACTGGGCGGAAGGATCCGTCCTTCTTCGGGACGATAAAGAGGTTGGAGTAAAAACCCCTGAACCTCTCTCCGGAAGGTACCGGGACCACCACTCCGTCTCTGCGGAGACCCTCCAACACCTGGTAAAAAGCCTGAGCTTTTTCTGGTGACGGGACCGACCGATGGAATCGGGATATCGGTTTTGACGTCAGCTCTATCCTGTACCCTCGCGAGATCACGTCTCGAACCCACTGATCTTGAACGTGAAGCAGCCACTTGTCCTGAAAGCGAGACAAGCGGCCCCCCACCTGTGGGGAGGCAGGATGAGAGAGCGAGTCATGTAGAGGCGGGTTTGGGGGTGGCAGCTGCCGCCCCCGCCGGCTTCTTTGGACGACTCTTAGAGCGCCACTGGGAAGCGGGCTTTCCCCCTCGGTCCGTGCGAGCGGACGGTGCTGATGACTGCAAGCTGGAACGAAAGGACCACTGTTTAGGGTTCCTTTTAACGGTATAACCGTGGCTTAGGCTTATTCTGCGGTATCTTAGACTCAGCAGAATCCTTAATTAGCTTGTCCAGCTCTGTGCCAAAAAGCCTGTCACCAGCGAACGGAAGATTCTGCAAAATCTTCTTGGATGTGGCATCTGAGTCCCAAAGACGCAGCCACAACAACCTGCGGATCGCTATAGCATTGGCCGAAGCCACAGCTGAGCGAGTGGCAGTTTCCAGAGTCGCCGTCCTGGCGTAGTCCGCATAGGCCCTTGCCCTTTCGGTAAGTGCTAGGACCTCTGGACTGGATCTTGCCATGTCAGAGATACCATCCAAGCAGGTAGTAATCGCTTGTAAGGTCCAGACCGTGGCAAAATTAGGGGCAAATGAAGACCCCACAGCCTCATAGGAAGACTTGGCGAGCTGCTCGACCTGTCTATCAGTAGCATCCTTCAGTGAGGAGCTATCAGAGGCAGAGAAAAGGGAGCGTGCAGCAATCCTGGTCATGGAAGCGTCCACCTTCGGGACTGCGACCACTCCTGAAGCACCTCCTGGGGGAAGGGGAAGCGATTGTCCTTGGTTTTACGGACAAAACGCCGCCCAGGATGTAACCTGGGAGCTCTAACCACCCTTCCAAAATTAGTGTGGTCCATGAAGGAGCCACTTGGTCTAGCCTCCGGCCGCAGCCATTGATAGACCTCCTTCGGGTGCACCGTCACCTCCTCAGGGGGTGTCACGAGACGTAAAGTCTCGTTAATAGAGGACACCAGATCCTCCACCCCGTCTGGCGGTTCAGATACAGACACAGACCCGAAATTTGAACCCCCATCATCTTCCTCACCATCAGAGGAACGCTCCTCCTCAGAGAGAGTATGGAGCTCGGGTGAATCCTCACGACGAGCCCGCTTAAGGGGTCTCGCAGCAGAAGAGGGGGACACCCGGGGGTAACTGGATGGAGTAGCTGGGCTATCCAGTCTCCTATTAAGTGCCTCCAGGGATTGCGACATGGAGGACAGCTGAGACAGCAGAGATTCATTGATCTTATTCTGAGTCTCCCATGGCCCTGAGATCACCTGAACCTCAGGGTATAGCACCGGAGCTGCTGACTCAACAGTGCCAGCCCGGGCCTCTGGGCGTCCGCAGTTATTGCAGGACCCCTCCACCAGTGCACCATTGCATGTAGCACAGGTAATGGTGGTTACTGCCGCCTTAGCAGCACGCTTCCCGGCTGAGGACATCGCCACAGTAGGGGAAAATAAGCCAAATTGACAACAAAACCGGGATCCCGGTGGCTTACCGACCGCAGTAAAGCGGTATGAGGAAGCGGTGTGTGTGTGACCTCCGCGACGGTTTCCGGTCTCCCCTCTGGAGTGCAGACGCACGCTGCATAAGAATCCCAACAGGGAAGTGAGGGTAAAGATGGCCGCCGACAGTGAAACTGTGGGCGGCGCCGAGAGACGCGGGAAACACACACACACGCCCAGCGATGACGTCACCGCACGGGCTGCTTCCCATCCTCCAAGCATCCACAGCATGAGGGAGCCGGAGCCCGCAGCGCGGGAAAGAGTGTAAAAACATTATACACAGACTGCATGTACACCATGAGGGGACAAACATCCGCAGCCTACGGCTTCAGCCCCTGTGACACACAGGGCGGTCAGCCAGGGTGACCCCAGCACAGGGTACACCCGCAGATCCGCGGACCCGAGGGTAACGCGCGGTCTGAGTGTCCTGAAACACATAAAGTGCCAGACACTACCCCCAGGCACGCAGGAGACACAGAGTGCCTCAGTGCCGGTCCGGTCTGTAAGCACCATTTAGGGAGGCCTCGGACGGGGGTGCAGCACCAGTCTGGTCTGTAAGCACCATTTAGGGAGGCCTCAGACTGGGCCGCTCAGCACCAGTCCGGAGTGTAAGCACCATTTAGGGAGGCCTCGGACTGGGCTGGCTCCAGTCCGGTCTGTAAGCACCATTTAGGGAGGCCTCGGACGGAGCGGAGCTGTGCAAGGCTCCCATCTCCCACTCTCCAGAGCCCCCCAGAGAGGGATGGAGAGGAGCGTAACAGCGTACCGGGAGAACACGAAGTGTCCAGGCTCTAGGCCCTCCGGTACCTCCACCAGCGTGTGCCACTAAGGGTGAGCGGGGAGGCTGTCACCGGTCCCGATAGAACCGTATTACCTTGTCTTCAGACGCCATCACGTAAGCTGTGAGAATGCAGTGAAGTGCAAGCAAAGCGTGATCCTCCGAGCACACTAAGTTTAAAACTGAGGATGTTCCCTGCGGTAGGGGTTTATAAGCGGAGGAGGCGGTGTCTACAAACTTGTAGTACCTAGTGTGACCTCCGGAGGGCAGTGCCCTAAACCCCATTGTCTGGGTCTCCCATTATGATGACCAGAAAAGAACATTTTTGTTGGAAAAATTAAAATGTCCATTTTTTGTTTCCACTTTGCTTTAGTTGCTGTGAAGCACCTGAAGGGTTAATCATTTTCTTGAATGTAGTTTTGAGTAGCTTGAGGGGTGCAGTTTTCTGAATGGTGTCACTTTTGGGTGTTTTCTGTCATGTACACCCCTCAAATGGACTTCAAATGTGATGTGGTCACTAAAAAAATGGTTTTGTAAATTTTGCTGGAAAAATGAAAAAAAGAGAATTTTGTTTACGTACCGTAAATTCTTTTTTCTTTAATCATCAATGGGAGACCCAGACAATGGGGTTTAGGGCACTGCCCTCCGGAGGTCACACTAGGTACTACAAGTTTGTAGACACCGCCTCCTCCGCTTATAAACCCCTACCGCAGGGAACATCCTCAGTTTGGTCTACAAGCTGCGAGGAGGAAATAAACCACACCCGAAACATCGGGAAGAATGCCGTGTACAAACGGTTCAACAACCCGGCAAACACTGTCTCAACAGAGAACAGAGCAAATGCAAAACATGCAAAGGAACAACTGGGTGGGTGCTGGGTCTCCCATTGATGATTAAAGAAAAAAGAATTTACGGTACGTAAACAAAATTCTCTTTTTTCTGGTCATCATAATGGGAGACCCAGACAATGGAGATGTCCTAAAGCAATACCCCAGGGCGGGAAGAGTTCCTCAACAAGACGGATAACACATGGTTCCCTTTTAAAGGTGGGCAACCGCCGCCTGGAGAACCCGCCTGCCCAAACTTGCATCCGCAGAGGCATGGGCATGCACCATATAGTGCTTAGAGAAAGTGTGCAGGCTGGACCAAGTGGCCGCCTGACACACCTGTAGAGCAGACGCTCTATGTCGCAAAGCCCAGGAGGCACCTACGGCTCTGGTAGAGTGAGCCTTCAATCCCACCGGGAGAGGCAAACCAGAAGTCCGGTAAGCCTCCTGGATGGAAGCCTTAATCCATCTGGCCAATGTCGATTTCGACGCCGCGGACCCCTTACAGCGACCTGTCGTAAGAACAAATAAGGAATCCGAACTCCTAAAGGAGGCGGTCCTAGACACATAAATGCGTATAGCTCTCACGAGATCCAGAGTATGGAGGTCGCGTTCAACCTGATGAACGGGAGCGGGGCAAAATGATGGGAGAACAATCTCCTGGTTCAGGTGGAAAGTTGAAACCACCTTCGGCAAGAATTCTGGCCGTGGACGCAACACCACCTTGTCTTGGTGAACCACCAGAAAGGGTGACTTGCATGATAGTGCAGCCAATTCTGAGACCCGCCTCAGAGATGTAATCGCCACCAGAAAGGTCACTTTCTGGGATAGACGAGATAGAGAAACCTCCCTCAGAGGCTCAAACGGCGGTTTCTGCAATGCCGCCAGGACCATGTTAAGGTCCCAAGGGTCCAGAGGTCTCCTGTAGGGCGGAACCATCCGCGACACCCCCTGCAGAAATTGACGGACCTTCGGGAGGAGCGCCAATCGCCTGTCAAACAGCACAGAAAGTGCTGATACTTGACCTTTCAAAGAGCCAAGGGATAATCCCAATTCCAAACCCGACTGTAGGAAAGCCAACAACGTCGGGATGGACAAGGGCCACGGAGACCGTCCGCCAGAGGCACACCAAGTAAAAAAGATTTTCCACGTTCTGTGGTACATCTTCCTGGAAACTGGCTTCCTAGCCCGGTTCATAGTGGCAACCACCGTAGGGGAGAAACCCCTGGATGTCAGCAGCCAGGCCTCAAGAGCCATGCAGTCAATCTGAGGGCCCTGGAATTGAGGTGGAAGAATGGGCCTTGCGCGAGTAAATCTGCGCGTTCTGGAAGAGCCCACCTGTGTCCGCCTGACAGTTGCCACAGGTCCGGATACCAGGACCTCCTGGGCCAGTCTGGAGCCACTAGAATGGCTACCCTGCATTCCGACCTGATTTTCCACAGCACCCTGGGAATCAGAGCCAGAGGCGGGAACACATATGGTAGATGGAATCTGGACCAAGTCAAGATCAGGGCGTCCGCTCCCAGAGACTGGGGGTCCCATGACCTCGCCATGTATTGTGGAACCTGATGATTCAGCCGCGAGGCCATCAGATCCACGTCCGGAGTGCCCCATCTGCTGCAGATGTCCCGGAAGACGTCTGGATGAAGAGACCACTCTCCGGCGTCCATCCCCTGCCTGCTCAGATAGTCGGCCTCCCAGTTTTCTACCCCTGGGATGTGAACTGCGGAGATCAGGCAGTTGTTGTCCTCCGCCCAGGATAGGATGCGGTGGACTTCGGCCAGCGCCTCTGCACTCCTGGTTCCTCCTTGATGATTTATATAAGCGACGGCCGTCGCATTGTCGGACTGAACCCGAATGGGTTGTCCTGAGAGGAATCTCTGAAAAGCCAGGAGTGCCAGATAGATCGCCTTGATCTCCAGTACGTTGATCTGCAACGCCGACTCTGACTGAGTCCAGAGGCCTTGGGCCCTGTGGTGCAAGAACACCGCCCCCCAGCCTTTCAGACTGGCGTCGGTGGTCACCACTAACCATGACGGTTTGATGAAGGACCGGCCCCGAGACAAGTGATGTGGCTGTAGCCACCACTGCAGGGAATCCCTGGTCGGTAGGGAAAGGGTCACCAGTCGATTCAGAGAGATCGTCCTCTTGTCCCACCTGCGGAGAATCTCCAGCTGAAGAGGACGGAGGCGAAATTGTGCGAACAGCACCGCCTCTATTGCTGCCACCATGCGCCCCACCAGCTTCATCAACACCCGTAGGGATGATTGTGGTGACAGGAGGACTGCTTGTACTCCTGATTGGATCGCCATCTGTTTGACTCGTGGCAGAGACACCAGGGCTGAGGCTGTGTTGAAGTCCATGCCCAGATATGTCAAAGACTGGGTCGGAACTAGCGTTGACTTCTGAATATTGAGGAGCCAACCGAACTGTTCCAGGGACCGCATGGTCACATCCAGGCTCTCTTGACAGAGGTGTTCTGATGGCGCCCTGACCAGCAGGTCGTCTAAATAGGGAATGACGGCATGTCCCTGCATGTGCAGGAGAGCCATCATGGAGGCCATCACTTTTGTGAACACCCGCGGTGCCGAGGCCAACCCGAACGGCAGCGCCACAAATTGGAAGTGTTCTTCCCCTACTGCGAATCGCAACCAGCGCTGATGAGCCGGTGCAATGGGTACGTGAAGGTAAGCGTCTCGGATATCTATGGACGCTAGGAAGTCCCCCTGTGACACAGCTGCGATCACAGAGCGCAGTGATTCCATACGGAACTTCCGAACCAACACGTGATGGTTGAACAACTTCAGGTCCAGTACTGGGCGGAAGGATCCGTCCTTCTTCGGGACGATAAAGAGGTTGGAGTAAAAACCCCTGAACCTCTCTCCGGAAGGCACCGGGACCACTACTCCGTCTCTGCGGAGACCCTCCAACACCTGGTAAAAAGCCTGAGCCTTTTCTGGTGATGGGACCGACCGATGGAATCGGGATATCGGCTTTGACGTCAGCTCTATCCTGTACCCTCGCGAGATCACGTCTCGAACCCACTGATCTTGAACGTGAAGTAGCCACTTGTCCTGAAAGCGAGACAAGCGGCCCCCCACCTGTGGGGAGGCAGGATGAGAGAGCGAGTCATGTAGAGGCGGGTTTGGGGGTGGCGGCTGCCGCCCCCGCCGGCTTCTTTGGACGACTCTTAGAGCGCCACTGGGAAGCGGGCTTTCCCCCTCGGTCCGTGCGAGCGGACGGTGCTGATGACTGCGAGCTGGAACGAAAGGACCACTGTTTTGGGTTCCTTTTAACGGTATACCGTGGCTTAGGCTTATTCTGCGGTATCTTAGACTCAGCAGAATCCTTTATCAGCTTGTCCAGTTCGGTGCCAAAAAGCCTGTCACCAGCAAACGGAAGATTCTGCAAACTCTTCTTGGATGTGGCATCTGAGTCCCAAAGACGCAGCCACAACAACCTGCGGATCGCTATAGCATTGGCCGACGCCACAGCTGAGCGAGTGGCAGTTTCCAGAGTCGCCGTCCTGGCGTAGTCCGCATAGGCCCTTGCCCTTTCGGTAAGTGCCAGGACCTCTGGACTGGATCTTGCCAGGTCAGAGATACCATCCAAGCAGGTAGTAATCGCTTGTAAGGTCCAGACCGTGGCAAAATTAGGGGCAAATGAAGACCCCACAGCCTCATAGGAAGACTTGGCGAGTAGCTCGACCTGTCTATCAGTCGCATCCTTCAGCGAGGAGCTATCAGAGGCAGAGAAAAGGGAGCGTGCAGCAATCCTGGTCATGGAAGCGTCCACCTTCGGGGACTGCGACCACTCCTGAAGCACCTCCTGGGAGAAGGGGAAGCGATTGTCCTTGGTTTTACGGACATAACGCCGCCCAGGATGTAACCTGGGAGCTCTAACCACCCTTCCAAAATTCGTGTGGTCCATGAAGGAACCACTTGGTCTAGCCTCTGGCCGCAGCCATTGATAGACCTCCTTCGGGTGCACCGTCACCTCCTCAGGGGGTGTCACGAGACGTAAGGTCTCGTTGATAGAGGACACCAGATCCTCCACCCCGTCTGGTGGTTCAGATATAGACACAGACCCGAAATTTGAACCCCCATCATCGTCCTCACCATCAGAGGAACGCTCCTCCTCAGAGAGAGCCTGGAGCTCGGGTGATTCCTCACGACGAGCCCGCTTAAGGGGTCTCACAGCAGAAGAGGGAGACACCCGGGGGTAACTGGACGGAGTAGCTGGGCTATCCAGCCTCCTATTAAGTGCCTCCAGGGATTGCGACATGGAGGACAACTGAGACAACAGAGATTCATTGATCTTATTCTGAGTCTCCCATGGCCCTGAGATCACCTGAACCTCAGGGTATAGCACCGGAGCTGCTGACTCAGCAGTGCCAGCCCGGGCCTCTGGGCGTCCGCAGTTATTGCAGGACCCCTCCACCAGTGTTCCATTGCATGTAGCACAGGTAATGGTGGCCTCTGCCGCCCTAGCAGCACGCTTCCCAGCTGAGGACATCGCCACAGTAGGGGAAGATAAGCCAAATTGCAGACAACAAAACCGGGAGTCCCGGTGGCTTACCGACCGCAGTAAAGCGGTATGAGGAAGCGGTGTGTGTGTGTGACCTCCGCGACGGTTTCCGGTCTCCCCTTTGGAGTGCAGGCGCACGCTGCATACAAATCCCAACCGGGAGGTGAGGGTAAAGATGGCCGCCGACAGTGAAACTGTGGGCGGCGTCGAAGACACGCGGGAAACACACACACACGCCCATCGATGACGTCATCGCACGGGCTGCTTCCCATCCTCCAAGCAGCCTCAGCATGAGGGAGCCGGAGCCCGCAGCGCGGGAAAAAGTGTAAAATGTTATACACAGACTGCATGCACAAAACAAACATCCGCAGCCCACGGCCTCAGCCCCTGTGACACACAGGGCGGTCAGCCAGGGTGACCCCAGCACAGGGTACACCCGCAGAACCGCGGACCCGAGGGTAACGCGCGGTCTGAGTGTCATGAAACACATAAAGTGCCAGACACTACCCCCAGGCACACAGGAGACACAGAGTGCCTCAGTGCCGGTCCGGTCTGTAAGCACCATTTAGGGAGGCCTCGGACGGGGGTGCAGCACCAGTCCGGAGTGTAAGCACCATTTAGGGAGGCCTCGGACTGGGCTGGCTCCAGTCCGGTCTGTAAGCACCATTTAGGGAGGCCTCGGACGGAGCGGAGCTGTGCAAGGCTCCCATCTCCCACTCTCCAGAGCCCCCCAGAGAGGGATGGAAAGGAGCGCAACAGCGTACCGGGAGAACACAAAGTGTCCAGGCTCTAGGCCCTCCGGTACCTCCACCAGCGTGTTCCACAAGGGTGAGCGGGGAGGCTGTCGCAGGTCCCGACTGGAACCTTTTTACCTTGTCTTCAGACGCCATCACGTAAGCTGTGAGAATGCAGTGAAGTGCAAGCAAAGCGTGATCCTCCGAGCACACTAAGTTTAAAACTGAGGATGTTCCCTGCGGTAGGGGTTTATAAGCGGAGGAGGCGGTGTCTACAAACTTGTAGTACCTAGTGTGACCTCCGGAGGGCAGTGCCCTAAACCCCATTGTCTGGGTCTCCCATTATGATGACCAGAAAATTGCTGATGAACTTTGACCCCTTATAATGTCCTAACCAAAAAATTTTTTTTTTCCAAAATTAAGCTGATGTAAAGTAGACATGTGGGAAATGTTATTTATTAACTATTTTGTGTCACATAACGCTCCGGTTCAACAGAATAAAAATGACAAATTTGAAAATTGTCAAATTTTCAAAATTTTTGCCAATTTTTTTATATTTTCACAAATAAACACAAAAATTATCGACCTAAATTTACCACTAACATGAAGCCCAATATGTCACGAAAAAACAATCTCAGAATCGCTAGGATCCATTGAAGCGTTCCAGAGATATAGCCTAATAAAGGGACACTGGTCAGAATTACAAAAAACAGTCTGGTCATTAAGGTGGAAATTGGCTTCGTCACTAAGGGGTTAAATAGAGTTTTTGTAACCTTCCTCTGAAGGAGTAAGAAACCAAGAATTAGGGGCGCACACTGATGCTCAGACGAGATGAGGGTGGACTAGGGTTACCTAAAATATGAGGTGATAACATAGCATGCCTGACGAGACATATCTTAGATTGGCTGAAAGACACTAGCAAACACTCAAACTACACACTTGAGTCAGAGTGGTGCAAACCATGGGACCCAGTAGCCATTCTACACTCAACGGGAGCAACTGTGGATCCCCGAGTGAAAAACTATCATTTTTTTTTTTTTTTTTTTTAAATATCGTATTTATTGAGTTTTTTCCATTAAATTTACAAAGTAACATAGCAAATTCCAATCAGTATAACATTGGATTTACAATAAATAATAAACCTTTAACCCCGAAATGCCCACATTATCTTGCCAACGTTTGTATCATTAAATTTCCCTCCCCCCATTCCCTCTACCTGCAGGAGGAATTAGAATACCTTAACACACACCACGAATCTTCTCCCCTCTGTGGCATAATCTGCCTCAAAATTACAAGAGACAATGATGTCCCACGACCCTTCGTTTTCCGCTATGTATCATCTCTTCCTCCCCCATCACCACCCATTACATTCCTAATTTTTCCAAAGAAAGGTTCAGTTCTTCCAATAAGTTCCAAGAGGTTCTCCTTAACGGGTTCATAATACGTCTGATTTCCTCTAGTGAGTCATGCGACTCTATGAACCTTCTCCATTTTTTCATAAACCCCGCCATCAACTGCTCTTTGTCCCTCAAAGTTTCCCTCTTATCAATCTCCAGTGCCCTAGACAAACCTGATATTACCTCTGTGTCTCTCGGGAGCTCAGCACATAGCCAATTGGCGAGCAACAATCTCTTTGCCAAAAGAATAAGGGCGTGTGTCAGACGTGTGCCCCCTCCATCCCCCTGACCAACTGCTATGTCCTGGAATATCCAAATGGTCTGGTCTATAGCATATGTGCTGCCACACAGTGAGGCTGTCAAGGAGCTAATCATCTTCCAGTAGTCCTGAACCTTAACACAACTCCACAGGCCATGTACCATGTCCATCCTTTCCTGCTGACATTTCGGACAGCTTGTCAATCTGTCTGGATTGTCTATCGATTTTGGCAAGTTGAATCCAAGCACTGTGCCGTGGATAATACGAAAGTGGTAATCTTTACATTGCTCGCTCAATACGTATCGCCTCACATTCCCCCATCCCTTCAGTATGCTTTCTACTATCTCCTCCTGTCCCTTTGATTTTGGTTTGTCCCATTTGGTAAACAACCCCGAGTTCTTCCCCGGGATTAACATCTCTCTAAGCTCTCTATAGATGCCCGATATGGTCAGTTGTGTAATGTCTAGATCAGGGGTCTCAAACTCAAACCAATGAGAGGCTGGCAGATTGCATTGATCTTGATGAGCAACAGCGCTTGTCTGAGCGGCGGCTGGAGGAAGTCATAGCACAGCAGAGGCCGGAAGTCAGAACAGCAGGGACCGCGGCGGCCCCCTGCACTGGAGCAATGCATCATTAAAGTAAGAAAAGTGTGTGTGAGGGTGAGCGTGTGAGTGAGGATGTGTGTATAAGAAAGTTGTGCGAGTTTCAGTGTGTGTATGAGTGTGAGAGTGTGTATGAGGATGTGTGAGTGTGTGTGAGAGTATGTGTGTGTGTGTGTGTGTGTGGGGAGTTGTGTGTGGGTTTGTGTGTGTTGGTGTGTATTTGAGTGTGTAATAAGAAGGTAAAACAGGATGGGGGGCATCACCATAAAAGTAGATCAGGATGGGGACATCACTATAAAAAGGGATCGGGAGGGGGACATCATCACTAAAAGGGATCAAGATGGGGGACATCACTACTAAAGGGGAATGGGATGGGGGACATCACTAGAAAAGGAGATCAGGAGGGGGAACATCACTAGAAAAGGAGATCAGTATGGGAACATCGCTACAAAACGGGACCATGATCGATGGGGGACATCACTAGAAAAAGGGATCAGGATGGTGGACATTACTAGAAAAAGGGATCAGGATAGGATCATCACTAGAAAAAGGGATCAGGATGGGGGACATCAGTAGAAAAGGACATTACTACAGGATGGGGACATTACTACAAGAAAGGGATCAGGATTTGTACTTTACTACATTGAGCAAAAAATTCTGGTATTACTAAAATTATCACTAAGTCATACAAGAGATGCGGCCCTCCGCAATAAATGTTTTTCTATGTGCGGCCCACCAACCCAGCCGAGTTTGAGACCTCTGGTCTAGATCGATCAATCGATCACAGATGTTCGTTGATGTTTCATTGGATACATTGTCAAGAAGTGACATTACATGTTGTTTTAACTGGAGGTAGTGAAGTATGCGACTCTCTCCTAAGCTAAACTTTTCTAAGATTTCTTGACCAGTCATCCATCTCTTGTCGGTTGTTAAAATTAGGTCACCCATCTTCTTCACTCCTCTCTGTTTCCATGTATCAAATAACGCATTTTCTCGTCCCATTTTAAAACCCAGGAAAGCCCATGGGTTGAGGTGCTTCGACATCCTCCAGGACAGCCCACATTTTTTCCTCACGGCCTTCCAGGTCATAATGGTGTCTCGAAAGGTGGCCGACGACTTGATGTTTTTGGCAAGCTTGATAAGGATGCATGCAAAAGGGAGCACCTATCCCATGGCGCACAAAACGCTGATTCCAGCTGGCCATCAGAGTATCTGTCAGATTTTTTAATCCATTCCACCGCATGTGTCATCAAGCAGGCCAGATTATAGCCTCTTATATTTGGCAAATTCGTACCTCCGCTATCTCTTGGCAGCATCATGATCCCTATGCGGAGTCTGGGTTTCCTCCCCCTCCAAACAAATGTGGAAAAGGCTTTATTCAGCCTCCGTATATCTGAGTGTTTCAGGAGTAGAGGAAGGGTTTGTAACGGATACAGGAGCCGTGCAAAACTAATCATCTTTACCAGATGACACCTTCCCAGCAACGACAGGGGCAGCCCAGCCCAGCTCCTCAGTTCCCGTTCAATCCTGTCAAAAAGTGGCTTATAATTGAGCGTATAAATCTGTCCTGGGGTCCTTCCCAACAAACAAAAGTATTTAATATATGACTTTGCTAAAGGAATTCCCAGTTCCCTCAGGGTCTCCCCTGGATCACCTCTCCCCCTAAGTCGTAGAATTTCACATTTCCGTTTATTCAATTTGAATCCTGCGAATTTCCCAAACTCTTCGATATCCGCAGTCAGGGCAGGTAAATCACGACTGGGATTTTCCATGAAAAGTATGATGTCATCTGCAAATAAAGCAGTGCGTATCCCAGAATGCCCAACTTTAATACCTGTAAACCCGCTGTGACTACCCAGATACCTTGCAAGGGGTTCTAAAGCCAAATTAAACAAGAGAGGGGAAAGGGTACACCCTTGTCTGGTTCCTTTTTGTAATGGGAACTTTGGTGACAAAAAGCCTGGGGTGTGTACCCTTGCGGTCGGGTTCGCATATAGGGTCTGCAGAAATGTTCGGAATCTCCCCTGAATTCCCATGCGATCCAAGACCTGACCCAGCCATGGCCACCTGACATTGTCTAAAGCTTTTTCTGCATCTAAGGTGACCAAGGCCGGGTCCCCCCTCTGTCTTCTTTCCTATCTCTGACCGCGTCCAGGACCATAAGAGCCTTGCGTACGTTAGTGACTGCAGATCTGCCTTTGACAAATCCTGTCTGTTTTTTTTTTCTATAAGCTCCGGGATAACTTGGGCCAATCTATCTGCCATAATTTTTGACAGGATTTTAAGGTCTACATTTATGAGCGATATAGGCCTGTAATTTGCTGGGCCCTCTCCTCCTTTGACCCCTTTGGGTAAAAGTTTGATATATGCCACATTTGATTCATCTGAGATGGAGGTTCCTATGGACATGTCGTTGAACAATTTCGTTAGTGTCGGTGTCAGTTTGTCACATAGGGCTTTAAAAAATTCCCCTGTAAATTCGTCAGGTCCCGGAGCTTTGTTAGTACCTAGGTGTCTAATGACTGCGCCAACCTCTACTTCCGATATGGGACTGTTCAGCAACTCTAAGTGTGCCTCCGAGATAATCGTAATCGGTACCTTAGCTAGCCACTTCTCCCTCCCATCTCCTGAGTATCATCTGCTTTATATAACATCCTGTAATAATCCCCTAAAATAGAGTTGATAGTTTTGGGTTCCGTGGTCGTGCCTCCTCCCCTCTGGGTAAGTGCTGCTATAGGATCAGAACGTCGTCTACCCTTGGCCAGTTTTGCTAGCAATCGTCCAGCTTTGTCACCGAATCTATTCAGGTCTACATCCAACTGTCCACGCACCATAATTTCACTTTGTTCCGCCCACCTTTCATACTTTTTTTTTTTTTTGGCGTCTACTCACTTTTCTTTGTCAGTAGTATTGTGTGCGCGCCTGAATGTTTGATGTTTCCGTTACTTTCGCACTGGCTGAGGCATACTGGTCTCTAACCTGTCTCTTGTGTGTTAATGTGTATGCCAATATTTGGCCTTTGATCACCGCCTCCCCAGCTTCCCAATAGAGTCTATGGTTATCTTTATGTGAGGTATTGTCTAATGCGTACCCAGCCCACCACTCCTTTAACCTAGTTTTAAAGTCTCCATTGCGTACTAAATGTGAGGGGAATCTCCACAATATATCCGTTCCTCTGGGTCTTTCATCAAGTATGTCCAGGCTTATTGGGCTATGGTCTGAAATGACCATGTCTTCTATCTCTGCTGTCTCTACCAAACGAAATACATTGTTGTTCGTTAAGAACATGTCGATGCGAGACCAGGAGGTATGAGGATGGGAAAAGTGGGTATATTCGGTATCCTGTGGGTGAAGTAATCGCCATACATCCAACAAATTTAATGCATCTGCCATATGAGCTAGAGAATTCTGTCCTGTGGTTGCTGGGATAACCGATGCGTCCCCACCAGTTACTTTTTGCCTGTCCAGTTCAGGTGACAGTACCTCATTAAAGTCTCCTCCTACTATGATATTTAGTGTTAGATCGCCCAGGATTTCTCCGTGTAGTTCCTGAAAGGATTGCGTTCGAGAGGCATTGGGTGCATAGATATTATAAAGGCTAAGCTGTTGATCTCCCACCCTCAGGACAACATTTAATTTCCTCCCCTCCTGATCCCGGGTCACTGAGATCAAAGTGTGAGCGAGATGTTTACTGACCAAAATCATTACCCCTGCCTTCCTGTGCTGAGCTCCTGATATCCAGGCCGCCCCTACACAAAGATTCTGCATGTACGTCAGTTCATGATCACGTAAATGTGTCTCTTGCAGTAATGCAATATCTACCTTGAGCCTCTTTAAATGTCTTAGGACCATGTATCTCTTGTTAAAGGATCGTAGGCCTTTCATACTCCAGGAAATGATCCTGATCATTTCTAATCCGGCTTGTGTTGTGGGGAGGCAATACTCCCTCCCTACTCGCGGTCAGAGTTATCTTATCATGTTCGTGTGTATGTAAGTCCTTAAGTCGGTGACATCTTACCCTATGACATTCCTTATCCTGCAGGTTAGATAAACAAAACATATTGCAAACCCAGTAAAACCCATATCTTAAAACATGAGCTAATACCCACAATTCTCTCATACTCAAAGAAGAAAAAATCCCACCCCTGATCCCCTTTGGATATCCACCCCGTAACATTTCGACTTCCTTTTTTCTATGTAGGCCACCATTGGACCGCACCTCATAAAATCAATTTTACAGTTGGAGATACTTGTGACCATCCCACCCGTCTCGAAGAGGTCGTAAAAATATGACATAAGAACTCAAATTTACCCCTCGGACTCTCAGGTAGGACTGTCTTGTCTCTTTACTTCTGTCTGTCCCCGAGCGCCTCTCAGTGACGCATTTTGGAGTTGCAGTTGAGACATCCCCTCTCACAAAGAGAGTCCTGCATCGTTTCCAATTAGTTCGACCTCCAAGAGTCTCAGATCATGAGTCCAATTACCCCATCTCCCCCACCCCCCCTAAACACTCACAGTTCGTGGACGATCCTTATATGCTGGATCAGTTAATCGGAGGAGTCTTCAAGTTTCTCTACCTCCAAACTATCACCAATATGGGTGACATGTGATCAACAACTGTAGAGGAAGAGAGGAGAGAAAAAAAAAAAAGGGGAGGGGGGAAAAAGGAAGGAAAAAAGGGGGGGGAAGGGAGGCAAAGGGCAGGGGAGCATCGTATCTGCCAGCAAATTAGGGAAGATTGATCTCATCTGGAAGAGTGGTCTCAGCTTCTAGCTTTAGCAGTCTCAATCCCCTCCAGGTTTTGCTATGGTGTGGAGCAGTTGTTCCTCAGAGCAGGACTCCCATTGTTGCGTCCTCTTTTCCCCTTCTGGACCTCTGACCATGAGTTGCTGGTATCTTTCTTGGGCGTTGTTCTTCCTCCGCCTAGAGTAGCACTCACTTTGGCAGCATATGATTGTCCATGGGATGGGGACTTCGCCATTGGGGGGATCTCACTCCCTGTTGGTTGATTTTGTTGCATTTCCCCGGTGTTCGGCGAGTTTTGCTGGAGGAACTGCATTGCCAGCTTGCTGTTGGAGAAAGCTCTCAATTCCCCGTCTCTGTCTCTGAATCTCAACGTGGCAGGGTAGGCAAGTTGAAATCTAACCTTTTGTTTGAATAGCAGGGAGCAAGCCGGGCTGAATGCTTTTTGCCTACGTGCCACCTGGCGGAATAATCTTCATAAAGTCTGACTTTATGTCCTTTGACCATTAATGGGAGTCTCTTCCCCTTGAACTCCCTCAATAGCCTCTCTTATCTCTATAGTTGAGAAAACGAGCAATTACTTGTCTCGGGCCGTCTTTCGGATCTTTCGGGGGGCCGACCCTGTGTGTTCTCTCCACCCAGCACTTTTCTCTGCATCCCAGGGCTCTCGGCAGATCCTCTTCCCAGATAGTGTCCAGCTGACCTGCCCCAATACTTTCTGGTAATCCTACCATTCTTGAATTGTTGCGTCTGGATCAATTCTCCAGATCATCAATCTTTTCCTCTGAATAAGCAGACAATTTCTGAAGATTAGCCACATGTTGTTCTAGGCTCAATATTCTGTCCTCAGCCTCCACAAGTCTCCTTTCGGCCTCCTGCAGCCTCTCTCCGTGCTGCACTGCAGTTTGCTGTAGCCCTGAGACTGTCTGCTATAGCCTCTCGCAGGGCAGCTTTTAGATCCGCAGAAATGTATGGGGCTACCTCTCTGGCTAGTGCCCTCACATCGATAGTCCCTGTATTCACCAGGTGCAGTGGTGTGTGGTATATTCCATCTTGGGCCTCTTCTTGCGTGCCCTTTCTCCCCTCCTCCTCCGCTCCCCGCTCCTCCGCTCCCTCCGGGACTTTTAATGTTGTCACTGGTGCTTTTGCCTGTAATGCACCATCTCCTCCAGCTTCACTGGCCCCCTCGCACCTGTTTCCGACGCTCCTTGTGCTGCTACTACTGAGGCTGCTGGCTGTGTGTCTCTGTGCCTTGCCTCCCGCGTCCGCCGCCATCTTTGGCGTCTTCCCTCTCTGATTTAAGTTGTGGTGTTTGTCTGCTTTGGCGCGACCTGAGCTTCTCAGCACATACCCATCCAGGGTCCCCGTCCCTCTAAGAGTCGCCGCTAGCGTTTATTCAGACCGGATGGCCCCACGTTCTCTCTGTCGTCTGCGGATTTGCGGCGCGGTCCCCGGAGCTTTCTCCCTAAGCAGCCATCTACACAGTGCCGGAACCGGAAGTCAACTCTATCATTTTAAAAGACATGAGAGGGGCATGGAAGGCACTGCGAATCAAGCTCGGGTTATATTGGAAGATATCTAAATACCTTAGTTCATGGCGACACCCGGACTTTAACCAGGGTAAAGACAATGCACTATTTAAAGTCTGGAGAGCCAAAGGCATTAAAACACTACAGGACTTAATGCAGATGGAGGAGAGGAGGTAATTGACAGCGACAGAGACATTCAGGAGGTGGCGACTTAACCATTCCCATGCTCCACAATTTGAACAACTGAGGCTACATTTATTCCATCGCTTACATGACTAAAGAAAGGAATGCTCAAACCACGGACTGGACACTCTACTAGCTAGGGATGTGGCAGGCACTAGTGTATCCACCATATACATCACCCTAATGCAAGACCTAATCCCCTCAGAGCCGCGCAGGATTCTCAAAAGATGGGAGGTAAGATTACAGGACGAGGAGATCGAGGGGGAACATCCTGGAGGGCTGGCTCGAGGTTTGTAAGAACATCTTAAATGAAAGGTGGAGGGACACCTATTTCAGAGTGATGCATGGGGCAATTTTGGAGTTCAAAATACCAGCCAACAAGACCCACCTAGACAGAAAACACTCATGCCCAAAATGTGGGGACAAGGGGGTAGACATGTTCCATGGGATATGGGAATGCAGGGTTATCCTTCAATCCTGGAAGGTAGTGCAGAGCTGGACACAACACATACTACAGCGTCGTGTACCACTAAACTGCTTGCTGTGGATATTCCATAATCTATGGGACCTGGGTCTAGACAAGCCGCAGAGAAAACTACTACACACCATCATGGTGCTACACAAATGACTGATATTATGACACTGGCTGACAGCAGCGGCACTGACGCTATCGGAATTATTGACTGATCTGAAGGGGGCAATGCTGGTAGAGAAGGTGGAAGCAAAAGGGGACAAGGACACCCAAGACAAAAAGGTTTTTTTCATTTTTACAGATCAATTTGTGAAGCACCTGGGGGTTCAAAGTGCTCACTACACATCTAGATAAGTTCCTTGGGGGGGTCTAGTTTCCAAATTGGGGTCATGTGTTGGGGAGCTCCAATGTTTTGGCTCACAGGAACTCTCCATACGTGACATGGTGTCCGCTAACAATTTGAATGGAAAATTTGCTCCAATTGTTAGCGGACACCATGTCACATATGGAGAGTCCCTGTGTGCCTAAACATTGTAGCTCCCCCACAAGTGACCCCATTTTGCAAACTAGACCCCCCTAAGGAAAGTATCTAGATGCATAGTGAGCACTTTGAACCCCCAGGTGCTTCAAAAATTAATCCGTAAAAATGAAAAAAACTTTTTGTGAAAAAAAAAAGTTTTTTCATTTTTATGGATTTTACGGCAGAAGGCGGCACACAGAGAGGCAGTGGGGGATTGAATGGCCACAATCAATCATGCTCCTTCCAGCCACAGTGACAGCCTCCATGGCTTCTAACTGTAAGTTCTACAAAGACTATATCTCGGGGTACACAGACACATAGGGGACCCCTTCCCTGAATGCAGCAGACATGGTGCATTCAGTGCTGCATTTAGATTGCCATGCAGCAGGGGGGTGACAGGTCATCTTTAATATACACTGCAAAATCTAAATTAAAGAAAGCCAGAAGTATTAAAAATCATAAAGAATGAATACTTACCCTCCGGCGGGAGTTCAGGGAGCCAGGAGCTGGCACAACAGCAGTTATCGACCTGCAAAGAACCTTGCGTAATGTCATCGGGCGCTGTGATTGGCGGCTCGCCGTCATGTGATATGCGTGTCATATGACGTCACATATCACATGACCGTGAGTGGCCAGTAACATCATGCAAGGTCCTGGCAGCACGTAACCTGCGGTTGTTTCGGCTCCCGGTAACTGGAACAGCTTCGGACAGGTAAGTATTTAATTTTTATTATTTTTAACACATTTGCTTAAAGGGAACCGGTCACCACCAAGGTGGCTTTTTGGAGGTGACAGGTTCCCTTTAACTTTAATTTGGGTTTTGAATCGAATATTAATATATTGCGAAAGCCATATGGGGCAGTCACACATGTCACAGAGGGGAGGAGGAACAGGATTCTCTCTCCCCCTCTGTGACATCAGATCCAGCAGCGCCGGCCCCTATGGAAGAAAGCGCCGGCGTTGCTGCATAAAGAATTAACATGTCAATTCTTTTTACGCCCGCACTTTCTCCCATAAAAGCGCTGCGTATATTACGCTGTGTGTCTGTACGGCAAAGTGAATTTCACATTCACTTTACCGGCAGACACAAGGCACATTGCACATTTTTGAAAAGCATGCAAAAATGTGCAATGTGTGAACATAGCTAAAAAAACAACTTTTTAGACTATAAAATTATATCAAAGTTCATAATGACATAAAGATAAAAATGTCAGAATTGTGGTTTTTTAGCTGACAACTAAATGCACTAAAAAGCAACAGCCAGCAGTATGTACCTCAGAATGGAGTCCCTAAACAAAGCCCATCACACAACATCAACCGGAAAAAGACAAATATCAGGATTTTTCTACATCACATAAAAACAACATTTGGAATCTCCACAATCATACTGACCTGGAGTCACAATACTAAGTCACTGCCTAGTGAAGGAGAGGACAAAAACCAGAAAAAAAATAAAAAAAATATTGATTTGCGTTTTTTGGGGTTTTTTTTTTTTTTTTGACACACAATTTTTTTTTTTTTACTCTTTTCCTGCACAAACAATGGATGGCGTCATTCAAAACTACAACTCATTCAGGAAAAAAAACTAGACTTCATTTGTCTACGTCAGGGGTGGGGAACCTCAATGCGGCCCTTGATACTTTTTTGTGGCCCTCGGGCAGATTCCTGGGAACCGCAGTGCTCAGGCCGGCAGAAGTGTTTTGCCGACTGCTTTATAATTTCAGCTCCCCAGTGATCTCTATGCCCCAGCCTCACCCTCCCAAATGAGTTATATGCTCTCAGCCTCTCCTGTGATGTCTAGAGTTCTAGCAAACCTGGAAAAGCAGCTTAGAAGCAGCATGACCAATATCATCCACGCCAAAGAGAAGCAGCTCCAGCCCCCACAGAAGGGGTGAGTTGATTGTTTAACCAAATATAGCATGGTAATTTTTAAGTTGATCATTTTGTATGGCCCCAAAGGATTGTAGAAATTTCCAAATGGCCCTCAGCAGAAAAATGGTTCCCCACCCCTGGTCTATGTCATCAGAAGAGTAAAGTAGTTATTGGAGGAAGGAGGGAAATCATGAAAGCTCATGAATGAAGAATCACCTGAATGTGAACTCAAATCCATTTTGTGGTGCACATGAGGTCTCAGAGCTGTGCTGATGGCAGACCCCATGAGAGGAAGTGTCACATACACAGGTCCTACATCCTGATCATCACTGTCCACACACAACACATGAGGTCTCAGAGCTGTGCTGATGGCAGACCCCATGAGAGGAGGTGTCACATACACAGGTCCTACATCCTGATCATCACTGTCCACACACTACACATGAGGGCTCAGAGCTGTGCTGATGGCAGACCCCATGAGAGGTGTCACATACACAGGTCCTAGATCCTGATCCTCACTGTCCACACACTACACATGAGGTCTTAGAGCTGTGCTGATGGCAGACCCCATGAGAGAAGGTATCACATACACAGGTCCTAGATCCTGATCATCACTGTCCACACACAACACATGAGGTCTCAGAGCTGTGCTGATGGCAGACCCCATGAGAGGAGGTGTCACATACACAGGTCCTACATCCTGATCATCACTGTCCACACACTACACATGAGGGCTCAGAGCTGTGCTGATGGCAGACCCCATGAGAGGAGGTGTCACATACACAGGTCCTAGATCCTGATCCTCACTGTCCACACACTACACATGAGGTCTCATGGTAGATGCTAGAGAATACAGGCTGCTTGCAGGTGTGACGTCACTAGAAGAGGCGGGGCCTCCTCATTACAGGGGCGTGCCCTCCCTTTCCCTCTTGCTTCTTCAGTGTGGATTGTGGCGGGCTTCTGTGAGGCAGAATTCTTCATGGAGCTCAGTATTATCTTCTGATTGTGTGTGTAAACTGCTTCTCAAGGATCTGAGTAGTTAAGGGAGCATAATGCTTACATGGGACTGCTTGCTGGGGATCTGAGAGGATAGGAGAACATAATGCTTACATGGGACTGCTTGCTGGGGATCTGAGTGGGTAGGGGAACATAATGCTTACATGGGACTGCTTGCTCTGAGTAGGTAAGGGAGCATAATGCTTATATGGGACTGCTTGCTAGGGATCTGAGTGGGTAGGGGAACATAATGCTTCCATGGGACTGCTTGCTCGCTGGGGCCATGATGCTTACATGGGACTGCTTCTCAGGCATCTGAGTGGGTAGGGGAACATAATGCTTACATGGGACTGATTGTTTGCTGGGGGTCTGCGGCAGTGGCTAGGGGAACATAATGCTTACATGGGACGGCTTGCTGGGGATCTGAGTGGATAGGGGAACATAATGCTTACATGGGACTGCTTGCTGGGGATCTGAGTGGATAGGGGAACATAATGCTTACATGGGACTGCTTGCTGGGGATCTGAGTGGGTAGGGGAACATAATGCTTACATTGGACTGCTTGCTCTGAGGAGGTAAGGGAGCATAATGCTTACATGGGACTGCTTGCTGGGGATCTGAGTGGGTAGGGGAACATAATGCTTACATGGGACTGCTTGCTTGCTGGGGGTCTGCGGCAGTGGCTAGGGGAACATAATGCTTACATGGGAAGGCTTACTGCTTACATGGGACTGCTTGTTTGCTGGGGGTCTGCGGCAGTGGCTAGGGGAACATAATGCTTACATGGGACTGCTTGCTGGGGGTCTGCGGGGGGCATCTGAGTGGGTAGGGGAACATAATGCTTACATGGGACTGCTTGCTGGGGATCTGAGTGGGTAGGGGAACATAATGCTTACATGGGACTGCTTGTTTGCTGGGGGTCTGCGGCAGTGGCTAGGGGAACATAATGCTTACATGGGACGGCTTGCTGCTTACATGGGACTGCTTGTTTTCTGGGGGTCTACGGTAGTGGCTAGGGGAACTTAATGCTTACATGGGACTGCTTGCTGGGGGTCTGCGGGGGGGGCATGATGCTTACATGTGATGGACTGCTTGCTGGGGGTCTGCGGGGGGGGGGGGCATGATGCTTACATGGGGCTGCTGCTTGATGGGGATCTGTGTGGGTAGGGGGCCATGATGCACGCATGAGGCCGATCTGCATGGGTAGTGGGGCATGATGCTTGCATGGCGCAGCTGCTTGATGGGATCTGTTTGGGTAGGGGGGCATGATGCTCGCATGGGGCTGCTGCTTGATGGGGATCTGCGTGGGTAGAAGGGCATGATGCTCGCATGGAGATGCTGCTTGATGGGGATCTGTGGGGGTAGAAGGGCATGATGCTCGCATGGAGATGCTGCTTGATGGGGATCTGTGGGGGTAGAAGGGCATGATGCTCGCATGGAGATGCTGCTTGATGGGGATCTGCGTGGGTAGAAGGGCATGATGCTCGCATGGGGCTGCTGCTTGATGGGGATCTGCGTGGGTAGGGGGCCATGATGCTTGCATGGATCTGCGTGGATAAGGGGGCATGATGCTTACATGGGGCTGCTGTTTGATGGGGAATCTGCGTGGGTAGGGGGCCATGATGCACGCATGGGGCCAATCTGCATGGGTAGGGGGGCATGATGCTTGCATGGGGCTGCTGCTTGATGGGGATCTGTGTGGGTAGGGGGCCATGATGCACGCATGGGGCCGATCTGCATGGGTAGGGGGGCATGATGCTTGCATGGGGCTGCTGCTTGATGGGATCTGCGTGGGTAGGGGGGCATGATGCTCGCATGGGGTGGCTGCTGCTTGATGGGGATCTGCGTGGGTAGAAGGGCATGATGCTCGCATGGAGATGCTGCTTGATGGGGATCTGCGTGGGTAGAAGGGCATGATGCTCGCATGGGGCTGCTACTTGATGGGGATCTGCGTGGGTAGAAGGGCATGATGCTCGCATGGAGATGCTGCTTGATGGGGATCTGCGTGGGTAGGGGGCCATGATGCTTGCATGGGGTGCTGCTTGATGGGATCTGCGTGGGTAGAGGGGCAAGATGCTCGCATGGGGGTGCTGCTTGATGGGATCTGCGTGGGTAGAGAGGCATGATGCTCGCATGGGGCCTATTATACCAAAAGAGCCATTTGTGAAGGTGGCTCTTATCCCCTACTCCCCAGGGACCTCCTACTTTGTTCCTCAAGAACGGCATCGGCACCTGCTCAGATGTCTCAGCTCTCGGGCATTTCACATGGTTCGAATCTGGCGCCTGCGGAAACAGCGTGACTGCGCCTGTTCCCTCCTTGCCAGATTCCCAGCCACGCAGTCTGTATCTATATTCAAATAAAACCCTAAGCCAGCTTCCGTCAGTATGTCATCGAAATGACGTCACATTCTGACGGAAGCCGGCTGTATCTCTAAGCAAGATGGCCGACCGTTAGCGAGAGCGGGGCTAATACTGCCCCACTCTCGCCATCGGTGGCCTCTCGTGCGCCCTGCCCCTCCTGCGCCCCCGCTCCTCCTGCCCCGATCCGCTCTTCCTGCCCCCCTCGGACCCCCCTCCCTCTGCCCCACCGCTCCCCGCGGCCCCCACTCACCCTGCTTCCCCGCTCCTCAATGATGATAAAAATAAAAAAAGCCCATAAGGATACTTAGAAGACAGGTGGAGCGCGGCTGCGGAGGGTAAGCATCCTTATGGGCTTTTTTTATTTTTATCACCATTGAGGAGCGAGGGAGTGGGGGCAGCAGAGGGAGGGGGGGGCACGGGGAGAGAGGGGGGCAGGAGGAGTGCCTACGTCCTGCGTCCTCTCCCCCCCCCGGCTCCGTCCTTCGCCCCCCCCCCCGGCTCCGTCCTGCGCCCCCCCTCATCAAACACGCAGCGTTTCTTCATTTGTGTAATAGCAGCCAAACATAAAAATAAGATCTAAATCTGATATTGCTGTCATTGCACCGATCCAAGAATAAAGCCGTCTAATCACCTATACCACACAGTATAAATTAAATAAGTAAAAGCAATTCTTGACCTGCTGTTGATTTACTTTTCCTCCTAAAGATCTTAGTAATGGCCACTTTACACGTCCCGATATCGGCTTCCAACTCCGACCAAAAGTCACGTGGTTCGTGCGTTGGCCCCGATATCGTTCGTGCATTGTATGGTGTAAATGTCCAATACGATGCACGAACGATGCCAAAACGATATCGGGGATCAAATGAGCAGGCTCTCCAACTGCCCGATATTGGATGGACGATGTGGCCGGATCGTGCTGTGTGACAGCCCAACAACGATGTGGAGTACAACTTCCCCTATCCTCTCCCATGTTAAATGGTCGTTTCTGGGTCGGCTGTACAAGGGGGCGTACACATCGCAGTGGCGTTGCCTGCCGATATCACGCTGTGTAACATCTCCTATGCGATCTTGGAAATCTGCCCAGAAAAAGCGTGCTCCCGCGGCGTTGTATTCAATATCGGACCGATGTTGGGAAGTGTAAAGTGGTCATTAGGCTCGGCTCACACTTATCTTGTGCTAAACGCTGATCACTTACACCAGGGATTATGTGTAAACATTTGAAATACTTTGTCCAGTGTCTGCCTCATTAAAGGGCATTTTCCATAAGGGATTCTGTCTGAATAGTGTCTGGCTTATGATCCAAAAGTTTCCCTCTTTTTAAGCATGCACAAAAGAGCAGGTGACCACAGGTTTGAGTCTGGAGCAAAGCTGTCGCCTCAGTAAATGGATCCACCTTGAGTTTCATATGAACCATGTGTTTCAGATATTTAGGACGTGCTTAGCTTAGAGCACTGAATACATGTGAACTGATGCATAATGTTATCTAAGGCCGGTTTTACATCACAATTTTGAGGCATCCGAGTGTATCCGTTTCAAAACGGATGCGATTTGTGCTCCCATGTAGCCCTATGGGCTCGGATTGTGCTCGGATGTGTCCTTTTTGCCATCCGATTTAAGCAGCCTTCCAATTTATTCACGGAGCCAAAATCACAGCCTGCTGCGATTTTGGTGTCCGTGACTAAAATCAGACACCACAGATCCGTGATGGCCCATAGGGCTACACAATGGGAGCCTATGGACATCAGATCCGATGTCGGCTCCGTGATTATGTACTGAGCCTGCCCAGAGGCAGTGCCCATTACATAACCCTGCCTGTCCCTGTCACTCCCTGTCTGTCCCTCTTCTATCTCTGCTTCCCCCTATCCTCTCCCCCTGACTTATTCCCTGTCCTCTTCCCTCCGGTATCTAAAAAATAAAAAAATTCTCCCAGAGGATTCTTTAGTGACTGTCGCATGGAGCCGGAAGAAGGTAATGTATCCTCTGGGAGAATTTTTTTTTTAATTTTTTAGATACCGGAGGGGAGAAGATAGGGGTGATGACAGGGGCGAGCAGGGATAAAAGAGGGACAGATAGAGAAGATGCAGGGAGAACAGGATCCACACGCATCCTGCATCAAATCAGAAACGGATGGCTATTTGCCATCCAATTGCAGGGATCCGTGGGGATCCTGTCAAAACACGGATCCCCACGGACAGCCAGAAATCGTGATGTGAAACCGGCCTTATGGTGAGAAAAGTGATGGGTAATTAAGCTAATGAATATTCACCTTCTTGCCCACCCCTCTGAACCCTGATCAACACCCACACTCAGCCTGCTGTAGTGATAGAGGATCGTGATACACTGCAGTACTCCTAAGCTGAAATTACAAAAGTGTATTTCTGTCACCCTCTGCTCAGGAGAGCCATGGGATCGTGGTGAGAAAGTGTCAGCTAATTAAGCTAATGCATATTCAACCGCACTCTGTCTACTGTATTGATCGAGGATCGCATTGCACCGTGAATCTTCTGAGCTGAGGGTGACAGCTGGATAAAATAAACAGTGTCCCACTCAGCTCCGGAGTGCTGTTGTGCATTGCTATGCAATACTTCATCAACAGCAGGAAGACAGCAGGTGTCGTTCTGGTTTAAGTGGGGTGGGCAAGTGGGTGAATATTCATTAGCTGGCACTTTCTGACAGCCATCCACTGCGGCTCTCCTGACCTGAGAGTGACAGCGTGCATTTCTATGCAGCTGTCACTCTCAGCTGAGGAGAGTCAGCAAAGGTTGCAATGAGAAAGTGCTGACAGTACCGTAATACAAGCAGTCAGAGTGTGTGTCCGTGCAAGACTTAGGCTGGCTTCACACTGCATTTTTTTCCCTGATCAGGTTCGATCAGGTTTGTGTGTCAAAACCAGGGGTGTCTCCAAAACTCAGAACAGGTGTAAATCTTTCATTTATTCTTTTTCTCTGCAAGTTCCTCTCCTGGTTTTGGCATCCAAACCTGATCAGGGAAAAAACTGCAGTGTGAAACCAGCCTTAGGGCGGCTTCACACTGCAGTGTGATCCAGTCCAGGGATGAACCTGCATCGTCCGCAGATATGAGAGGAGAGGGAGGAGGTGCAGGGGACGGAGTAGAGAATTGAGAGTTTTGAATAGCTGTTTAGGATTGTGAGACAGGAAGGTTATTAGAGATGAGAAGTAGATTTGTTTTGTGGCAGTGAGTGCAGACTTGAAGCTGGTGAGGGACTGCTTATACATGGCCAAGTCCTTGGCGGAATGGGATTTCTTCATCTCCGCTCAGCAACCCTGGAAGCCTGTCTCAGGTCTTTTGTGAGGCTGGTGTGCCAGGGCTGCCTGTTTGTGCGAAGTTTGTTGAATGTGAGGGGGGCAGCCAAGTTGAGGGCAGAAGTTACTGTGGTGTTATATAGGGCGGCAGCAGCATCTGCGTCATGTAAGGACGCTATGCCTGCGAGTGGGAGAATGGATTCTGAGAATGAGTGTAGATCAATATGGTTGAGATTTCTTCAAGGATGAGTGGGTTTGTGGAGTGGGGGTAGTGTATCAGGAAAGGAGAGGGAAGAGTAAGTTAGTAGATTGAGGTCGGACAGGTAGTGGGGTGGGTTGGAGAGGTTAGTGAAGGAACATAGGCGGGGGAATATGAGGTTGAGTGTGTGGCCATCTTTATGAGTGGCAGAGGAGGACCATTGAGAGAGCCAAAAAGGATGCAGTGAGTGATAGAAGTTTAGAGGCAGCAGGGTGGGGAGTGTCAATGGGGATGTTGAAGTCGCCCATGATGTTAGTGGGGATGTCTGCAGAGAGGAAGTGGAGTAGCCAGGTGGTGAAGTGGTCAAGAAAAGTGGAGAATGATCCTGGGGGGGCGGTAGATAACAGCTAACTGAAGTTTGCAGGGGGAGTAGATACGACAGAGTGTACCTTGAAAGAGGGGAGAGTAGCAGAGAGTGGCAGTGGGATTGGCGTAAAGGACCAATTGTCAGACAGGAGTAAGGCCATCCCTCCACCATGCTTGTTGCTAGGGCAGGGGGTATGAGAGAGACTGAGTCCACTATAGGAAAGTGCAGCCTGAGGAGGCTGCATCGGGGTGAGCCAGGTTTCAGTTATGCCGATGAATGAGAAATTGTTAGTGGTGAAGAGGTTGTGGATGTAAGAGAGTTTGTTGCAGATGGAGCGAGTGTTCCATAGTGATCCAGGTAGAAGGATTGGGGGAGCTGGGGCTGGTCGAATGGGTATAAGGTTATTAAGGTTGCGGAGGTTAAAGTTGGAGCGCGGGTATCAGTTAAAAGTAACTGGAGATGTGATGAGGGGTCCAGGATTTGGAAATGTCATCAGCAAGTAGGAGAAACAGGGAGAGGGTCAGATGGTGGGGGTAGGATAGGTTACGTGCATGTTTGGAGACAAAGGATTGTATGTTGTATGTGAAGAAATAGTTCTGTGGAGGAGGTGAGGTGGCTGGGCAGGATAGAGGGAGAGAGTATTACTTCATTACTGGGTGGATGGATAAATGGAGTTAGTATGAAAAGAAGTAGTATAGGGGTGAGGGTAAAAATAAGATGAAACATAGTTGACAGTAACTATGTACTGCAGCACGTAACTATGTACTGCAGCACGTAGTGATGAGGTGCAGCAGGGGTGAGAAGCAGACAGGGGAGCAGATGCTGCCAGGGATCAGATGCAGCAAAGAGATGTGTGGTAGCGATGAAGTCGTGTCAAGTCAGGACCAAGTCTATAACACATAGGGATGAGGTATGGCACGGGATGAGATGCAGACAGGGGTCTGATGTAGCCAGGGATTAGATGCAGTGGAAGGATGTGTGATGGTGATGAAGTTGTGCAACGTCAGGACTGCATGCGCAAGTGCAGCCGGGATCAGATGCAGGAAGGGAACAGATGCAGCCAGGGGTCAGGTGCAGCCAGGGATCTGATGCAGTCAGATATTAGATGCAGCCAGGGTTCAGATTCAGCTAGGGATCAGGTGCAACCAGGGATCAGATGCAGCTTGATATCAGATGCAGCTTGAAATCAGATGCAGCCAGGGGTCTTGTGCAGCTAGGGATCAGATGCAGCCAGGGGTCTGGTATAGCCAGAGATCAGATGTAGCTGGGGATCAGGTGTGGCCGGGGATCAGATGCAGCTGGGGGTCAGCAGCAGCAAAAGATGAGCGGTGGTGATGAATCAATGCCAGGGTGTAGGCCGTTGGCGTTGTGCTGCTGGTGCAGGCATTCGGCAGGGGCTGGTGCGTGGCAAGCCCGTCGGCTTGTACTGTAAGGTGCTTCCCTGGGCCTGTGTCTTTGGTGCAGGACAGGGATGTAGGAGATAGGAGGGGTCGTGGCCAGAGCTAAGAAGCTCCGGGATGCAGAGGTAGCAGTATAAGTGGACGGGCCAGTATAGAGGTACAGCCGTGGCGGGCCATTGCTGAAGATGAACGGAACTGCCAGGCCTGGGAGCAGACTGGAAGCGGGGGACCCGCTTGCGGCTATCACAGTTGCGGCTGGGAAGGGGCTCGTCAAATTCGGGCGGTGCTCGCCAGGGGGGTCCAGTGACTTCTCGGCCCAGAGGTTGCTGGATGGGCCTCTGTCAGGGATAGATGTAAGCTGGCGGCCTTAAGGTGGGAGGGGGGGGACGGTACCTGCAGAGTGGTCTTCAGTGGCCTCATGAACTACCCATAGGAAAAGGGGCACAGCTACGTGTGCCTCAGTGGTGCCCCAACGGGATAGAGCTACGATAGAGGCGATGAGAGGTGCCACATTTGTGGGATGGTAGAGATTAGGGCAGGATGGTAGGAGCCCTGTGGCACACGTGCCTCTCATTCCGTGGCCATATTGATACTTATATTTAGCAGCTATGCAAACCCCCTTAGTATGTCTTATTTTCAGGGTATGTCTTAATTTCGGGGAAATAGGGTAGATTCTCCAGCTCCTCCATGCAGTGCATGCTTGCCATTCCCGGATGCCGCAGTGTGATGACTTTTTTTCCAGACGCAATTAAAGGTACAGTGACAGTTCTCCGGCGGCCATAGGACTGCCTTGGGACTGGCCAGGGCAGACTGTCGTGCAGTGACAGAGATATACATCCACGGGGACACACATCCATGTGAAGCAGGCGCTGGGGTCAGGGGTCGGCGGGCCTGGTCATGACCCTTATGAGCCCGATCATTAGCCCTGCCTGGAAGGAGCTCATACATCCAGATGTAGTCACTAATATGTACCAGGAAGCAGCCCCCACTGTGTAGTGTCTTCGGCGGTGAACCAGCTAGACTGTATGGCCTGCAGTAAGGACCTGGAAGGAGACCATACATTCTGATGTAGCCACTAGTATACACCTGGAAGGAGCCTGTATTCTCTAGTGTCTTCAGTAGTGAAGCAGCTAGACTGTATAGACTGCAGTCAGGACCTGGAAGGAGCCTGTATTCTCTACTGCAGTGTTTCTCAACTCCAGTCCTCAAGGCACACCAACAGGTCATGTTTTCAGGATTTCCTTATCATTAGACAGATGATGGAATTATCCCCTGTGCAAGTGATTAAACTAACACCTGTGCAATCCTAAGGAAATCCTGAAAACATGACCTGTTGGTGTTGCCTTGAGGACTGGAGTTGGGAAACACTGCTCTACTGTATAGGCTGCAGTCAGGACCTGGAAGGAGCCTGTATTCTCTACTGTATAGGCTGCAGTCAGGACCTGCAAGAAGCCTGTACTCTCTAGCGTCTTCATTAGTGAAGCAGCTAGACTGTATACGCTGAAGTCAGGACCTGCAAGGAGCCTGTACATTCTGATGTAACCACTAATATATACCTGCAAGGAGCCTGTACTCTCTAGCGTCTTCATTAGTGAAGCTGCTAGACTGTATAGGCCGCAGTCAGGATCTGGAAGGAGCCTGTATTCTCTACTGTATAAACTGCAGTCAGGACCTGCAAGGAGCCTGTACTCTCCAGCGTCTTCATTAGTCAAGCTGCTAGACTGTATAGGCTGCAGTCAGGACCTGGAAGGAGCCTGTATTCTGTACAGTATAGGCTGCAGTCAGGACCTGGAAGGAGCCTGTATTCTCTACTGTATAGGCTGCAGTCAGGACCTGCAAGGAGCTTGTACTCTCCAGCGTCTTTCATTAGTGAAGCTGCTAGACTGTATAGGCTGCAGTCAGGACCTGGAAGGAGCCTGTATTCTGTACTGTATAGGCTGCAGTCAGGACCTGGAAGGAGCCTGTATTCTCTACTGTATATGCTGCAGTCAAGACCTGCAAGGAGCCTGTATTCTCTAGCGTCTTCATTAGTGAAGCTGCTAGATTGTATGGGCTGCAGTCAGGACCTGCAAGGAGCCTGTATTCTCTAGTGTCTTCAATAGTGAAGCAGCTAGACTGTATGGGCTGCAGTCAGGACCTGCAAGGAGCCTGTATTCTCTAGTGTCTTCATTAGTGAAGCAGCTAGACTATATGGGCTGCAGTCAGGACCTGGAAGGAGCCTGTACATTCTGATGTAGCCACTAATATATACCTGCAAGGAGCCTGTATTCTCTAGCGTCTTCGTTAGTGAAGCAGCTAGACTGTATGGGCTGCAGTAGTCACTAATATATACCTGCAAGGAGCCTGTATTCTCTGTATAGGCTGCAGTCAGGACCTGCAAGGAGCCTGTATTCTCTAGCGTCTTCATTAGTGAAGCAGCTAGACTGTATAGGCTGCAGTCAGGACCTGGAAGGAGCCTGTATTCTCTACTGTATGGGCTGCAGTCAGGACCTGGAAGGAGCCTGTATTCTCTACTGTATGGGCTGCAGTCAGGACCTGGAAGGAGCCTGTATTCTCTACTGTATGGGCTGCAGTCAGGACCTGGAAGGAGCACATACATTCTAATGTAGTCAATAATATATATCTGCAAGGAGCCTGTATTCTCTAGCCTCTTCAGTAGTGAAGCAGCTAGACTGTATGGGCTGCAGTCAGGACCTGCAAGGAGCCTGTATTCTCTAGTGTCTTCATTAGTGAAGCAGCTAGACTGTATGGGCTGCAGTCAGGACATGGAAGGAGCCTGTACATTCTGATGTAGTCACTAATATATACCTGCAAGGAGCCTGTATTCTCTAGCGTCTTCAGTAGTGAAGCTGCTAGACTGTATGGGCTGCAGTCAGGACCTGGAAGGAGCCTGTACATTCTGATGTAGCCACTAATATACACCTGGAAGGAGCCTGTATTCTCTAGTGTCTTCAGTAGTGAAGCTGCTAGACTGTATGGGCTGCAGTCAGGACCTGGAAGGAGCCTGTACATTCTGATGTAGCCACTAATATATACCTGCAAGGAGCCTGTATTCTCTAGACTCAACCGAGGTCTCATAGCTGTGCTGATGGCAGACCCCATGAAAGGAGGTGTCACATACAGGTCCTACATCTGGATAATCACTGTTCACACACTTCACACAGCCATTACCTGAGTGACTCACCTAAAGCTCCTCCGAGGACTCGCGCCTGCAATGTTCCCTACGATGCAGACACTTCCGCTGAAGTGAATGCTATTGGTCTCCGAAAAAATGGCCGCCACACTAAACTCCATAGATCAACCAGTCACATGACTGTCGCATTGCCTGACGCATTTCCGGGTAGGTCATGTAAGAAGCGTGAACGTCGTGACGCGTGAAGAACGTATTAACACCTTCCGTCTCGGTGTTCTAATGCGTGTACAGGAAATCTAGTCTAGGCGCCGCCCTTTCGGTCCCGTTTTCCAACTAGCGGATCCCTGCAGTCGAATCCTTCTTCTGAGCATGCGCGCGGCAGTCGCGCGCTCGGCTCTAATTCCTTCTGCGCATGCGCGCGACTGCCGCGCGCTCGTGCTCGCGCCTCTAATTTAGTGCTCGCGCCGGAGGCTGGCTTCCCTGCGCGAGCTTCATTCACCGTGAAAGCCCCGCCCCCCCGGTCTTCCCGCCTTGCTGTTCAAAACACTGGCGCTTCTACTGCATCAGGCTTCTCTATTGACTGGTATTGGGGGGCTGTGTATGGATGGATGGGGGTCTTACTAGGGGGGGGGCTGTGTATGGATGGATGGGGTCTTACTAGGGGGGGGCTGTGTATGGATGGATGGGGTCTTACTAGGGGGGGGGGGGCTGTGTATGGATGGATAGGGGTCTTACTAGGGGGGGGGCTGTGTATGGATGGATAGGGGTCTTACTAGGGGGGGGGCTGTGTATGGATGGATGGGGTCTTACTAGGGGGGGGGGGGGGCTGTGTATGGATGGATAGGGGTCTTACTAGGGGGGGGGCTGTGTATGGATGGATGGGGTCTTACTAGGGGGGGGGGGCTGTGTATGGATGGATAGGGGTCTTACTAGGGGGGGCTGTGTATGGATGGATGGGGTCTTACTAGGGGGGGGGGGGCTGTGTATGGATGGATGGGGTCTTACTAGGGGGGGGGCTGTGTATGGATGGATAGGGGTCTTACTAGGGGGGGGCTGTGTATGGATGGATGGGGTCTTACTAGGGGGGGGCTGTGTATGGATGGATGGGGTCTTACTAGGGGGGCTGTGTATGGATGGATGGGGTCTTACTAGGGGGGGGGGCTGTGTATGGATGGATAGGGATCTTACTAGGGGGGGGGCTGTGTATGGATGGATAGGGGTCTTACTAGGGGGGGGGGCTGTGTATGGATGGATAGGGGTCTTACTAGGGGGGGGGGGGCTGTGTATGGATGGATGGGGTCTTACTAGGGGGGGGGGGCTGTGTATGGATGGATGGGGTCTTACTAGGGGGGGGCTGTGTATGGATGGATGGGGTCTTACTAGGGGGGGGGGCTGTGTATGGATGGATAGGGGTCTTACTAGGGGGGGGCTGTGTATGGATGGATGGGTGGTCTTACTAAGGGGGGGCTGTGTATGGATGGATAGGGGTCTTACTAGGGGGGGGCTGTGTATGGATGGATGGGTGGTCTTACTAAGGGGGGGCTGTGTATGGATGGATAGGGGTCTTACTAGGGGGGGGCTGTGTATGTATGGATGGATGGGTGGTCTTACTAAGGGGGGGCTGTGTATGGATGGATGGGGTCTTACTAGGGGGGGGCTGTGTATGGATGGATAGGGTCTTACTAGGGGGGGGCTGTGTATGGATGGATGGGGTCTTACTAGGGGGGGGGGCTGTGTATGGATGGATGGGTGGTCTTACTAGGGGGGCTGTGTATGGATGGATGGGGTCTTACTAGGGGGGGGGCTGTGTATGGATGGATGGGGTCTTACTAGGGGGGGGGCTGTGTATGGATGGATAGGGGTCTTACTAGGGGGCTGCTGTGTATGTATGGATGGATGGGTGGTCTTACTAAGGGGGGGCTGTGTATGGATGGATAGGGGTCTTACTAGGGGGGGGGGCTGTGTATGTATGGATGGATGGGTGGTCTTACTAAGGGGGGGCTGTGTATGGATGGATGGGGTCTTACTAGGGGGGGGGGCTGTGTATGGATGGATAGGGGTCTTACTAGGGGGGGCTGTGTATGGATGGATGGGTGGTCTTACTAAGGGGGGGCTGTGTATGGATGGGTGGGTGGTCTTACTAGGGGGGGCTGTGTATGGATGGATGGGGGTCTTACTAGGGGGGGGGCTGTGTATGGATGGATGGGGGTCTTACTAGGGGGGGCTGTGTATGGATGGATGGGGGTCTTACTAGGGGGGGGGCTGTGTATGGATGGATGGGGGTCTTACTGGGTGGATGGATGAATGGGGGTCTTACTGGGGGGGGGGCTGTGTACGGATAGATGGGGGGGCTTACTGGGGGGGTCTGTATGGATAGATGGGGGGGCTTACCGGGGGGGTCTGTATAGATAGCTGGGGGGCTGTACGGATAGATGGGGGGGCTGTTTGCAGTGATGCCAAACACGTGCTGTAGTCAGTACTTTTTGTTCACCTCTGCTTCCGTCTACAACACTGAACCATTCGGGTTCCCTATTACATTTACTACCCAACTATTCTCACGGACTCACGACATCAGCGGCCTTTGTTTGTCGACTAGCACTGAGCGCGGTTCATAAGCTCCCTAAAGCTGCGTTCACACTGGGCGTATTTGCGGCGCTTTTTTGCGCACGTATTTCCCCCCAAAGCGCACATGCGTCTGCGTGTCACAGCAAAGTGAATGCACTTGCACTTTTGCTGTTCACACGCAGCGCAATTTTCGGCCGCGCTTTTTTGGGAGAAAGCGCGCACGTAAAAAGAATGAACATGTTCATTCTTTCTGCCTTTTTACGTGCGCCTTCTCCCATAGGCCCCATTTTAATCCCTGGAATTACGCATCGCCATTCAGACGATGCGCATTCCAGCGCGGGGCAAGGGGTATGTGGAGGAAATTATGTCACACAGGAACAGCCCCAGGGACAGCAGGAACAGGAAATCCCATCATTTTGGGATTCCTACTTTCCCGTGGCTGTCCCTGGGTCCCACCGCACCCGCCGGCCATTATCCAATTATCCAGCTTCCCCTGTGTCCTGTCCCCGCTCCGTCCAGCCCCCCCCCCGGGTGTCCGGCCTGCACCCCCCATACCGGTCCCCGCCATCCACCCGCCCTCCTCCTTCTATAGTTTTTCTGCCGACAGGCTCATGCGCCCGCCGGTCAAGCTGCATACCCCCTTCCCCCTGCTCGTACCCACCCCCCAGCCCCGCTCACCTATTCCGGTCCGGCGGGCTGCACACGCCGGTTGCACCGGCTCGCACCGTCGGCCTCCTCTGCAGTCTCCGGTGTGGCCCCTCTTCTACTCAGGGGCTCCTCCTCATCGGTGGGTAAGTATGGATGAATGGGTGGATGGATGGGTGAATGGATGTATGTGTGCATGGATGTGCGTGCTTGGATGTGCGTGCGTGGATGTCAGCGTGTGTGCGTGCGTGGATGTGCATACGAAGATGTGTGCGTACGTGGATGTCAGCGTGCGTGGATGTGGATGTGGATGGATGTGCGTGCGTGGATGTCAACATGCGTGTGTGGATGTCAGCGTGCGTGGATGTGCGTGCGAAGATGTGTGTGGATGTCAGCATGCGTGTGTGGATGTCAGCGTGCGTGCGTGGATGTCAGCATGCTTGGATGTGCTTGCGTGGATGTCCGCGTGCGTGCGTGAATATGTGCGTGCTTGGATGTGCGTGCGTGGTTGTGTGCGTGCGTGGATGATGGGTGCAACAAGGGATCAAGTGTCCTCTTGTTATAGTCTCTGGAATCATAGTCATGGTGCACTGTATAACAGATCATTGTCATACAGTGCACCACGACTCTGACCCCCGAGAGTAGGAAGAGGACACTTGATCCCTTGCTGTAGTCTCTGGATTGAGCAGAGGCGACCGAGCATCGTGGGACCTTTGTTGTGGACTACGTCGGAGGCGATCGAGCGTCGTGGGACCTTCGTTGTGGACTTCGTCGGAGGCGATCGAGCGTCGTGGGACCTTCGTTATGGACTACGTCGGATCTTTATAATAAAGATGGAGTCCGAATTTTGTTTGTGGTTTTTTTTCAAATAAAAAGATTAATCTATGTGTGTATTTTCCGACTATTTACCAGAGATTCCTAATGGCGGGTCTAACATTGGCCCTATATTATGAATCTCGGGCTTAGTGCCAGCTGCCAATAAAAAGCTGGCATTAACCCCTTTATTACCCAGTTTGCCACCGGCACCAGGGCAACTGGAAGAGCATGGGTACAGCGCCAGAAAATGGCGCTTCAATGAATGCGCCATTTTCTGGGGCGGCTGCGGGCTGCAATTCGCAGCATGGGGGGCCCAGAACGCTTGGGCCTTTCCATGCTGAGGATTCCAGCCCCAGCTGCCTAGTTGTACCTGGCTGGACCAAAAATATGGCGGAGCCCCACGTCATTTTTTTTTTTCTAGAATTAGTTCTAGAAATAAAAAAAGGCCTTCGATGTATTTTTGGTAGCCAGCCAGGTACAACTTGGCAGCTGGCGGACTGGAATCCTCAGCGTGGAGAGACCCAAATGTGGGCCCCCACGCTGCAAATTTCAACCCACAGCTACCCAAGAAAATAGCGCATTCGTTAGAGGCGGCATTTTCTGGTGCTGTACCCCAACTCTTCCAGTTGCCCTTGTGCACGCGGGTTCTCCATACACGACATGGTGTCCGCTAACAATTTCAATGGAAAATTAGCTCCAATTGTTAGCGGAAACCATGTCGGGTATGGAGAGCCCCTCCCTGTGTGCCTGAACATTGGAGCTCCCCCACAAGTGACCCCATTTTGGAAACTAGACCCCCGAAGGAACGTATCTAGATGCATAGTGATCACTTTGAACCCCCAGATGCTTCACAAATTCATCCACAAAAATACGTTCCTTGGGTGGTCTAGTTTCCAAAATGGGGTCACTTGTGGGGGAGCTCCAATGTTTAGGCACATAGGGGCTCTTCATATCCTACAAGGTGTCCGCTAACAATTCCAATTGTTAGTGGACACCATTTTGCGTATGGAGAGCCCCTGTGTGTCTCCACATTGGAGCTACCCCACAAGTGACCCCATTTTGGAAACTAGACCCCCGAAGGAACGCATCTAGATGTATAGTGAGCACTTTGAACCCCAGATGCTTCACAAATTGATCCGTAATAATGAAAAAATAAATTATTTATGGAAAAAAAAGTGCTTTTTCATTTTTACAGATGAATTTCTGAAGCATCTGGGGGTTCAAAGTGCTCACTATACATCTAGATGCGTTCCTTCGGGAGTCTAATTTCCAAAATGGGGTCACTTGTGGGGGAGCTCCAATGTGGAGACCCACAGGGACCCTCCATACGCGTCATGGTTTCCGCTAACAAATTGAGCTCATTTTCCATTCAAATTGAAAAGAAAGGAAATGACATGACAAGGCTTTTTTTTTTTTTAACAAACTTTATTTCTATGTTTGCAGTACACATGCAGAAAAATACGCGTCCGTAAAAAAAAAAACGCATCAAAAAAACGCATGTGTGTTAACACATGCGTTTTTTACGCGCATAAAAAAACGCGCGTATTTCTTTAGAAAACTGCATGCGTAAAAATAAGAGACAAAATACGCACTGTGTGAACGTAGCCTTAGGGCTCAAACAGACCGGCGACTTGATTTCATGCATGAAGTCCCGCTCTGAACTTAGTACCTGAAAAGGAAGCTCGTACTTACCTGTCGGCGCCGCCCCCATAACCCGGCCTGTCCTCGTGCGCTGCGTGACGGGACTCTCAGGGCAGGAACTCTTGGGAGAGGGCAGCGCACGAGGACAGTCCGGGTTATGGGGGCGGCGCCGACAGGTAAGTATGAGCTTCCTTTTCAGGTACTAAGTTCAGAGCGGGACTTCATGCATGAAATCAAGTCGCCGGTCTGTTTGAGCCCTTAGGGAGCTTATGAACCGCGCTCAGTGCTGGTCAACAAACAAAGGCCGCTGATGTCGTGAGTCCGTGAGAATAGTTGGGTAGTAAATGTAATGGAGAACCCGAATGGTTCAGTGTTGTAGACGGAAGCAGAGGTGAAGTATTGACTACAGCACGTGTGTTGGCATCACTGCAAACAGCCCCCCATCTATCCGTAAAGCCCCCCATCTATCTATACAGACCCCCCAGTAAGCCCCCCCCCATCTATCCGTACAGCCCCCCATCTATCCATACAGACCCCCCCAGTAAGCCCCCCCATCTATGCGTACACAAGCCCCCCCATCTATGCGTACACAGCCCCCCATCTATCCGTACACAGCCCCCCATCTATCTGTACACAGCCCCCCCATCTATGCGTACACAGCCCCCCCCCAGTAAGCCCCCCCATCTATGCGTACACAGCACCCCCATCCATCCATACACAGCCCCCCCCTAGTAAGACCCCTATCCATCCATACACAGCCCCCCCCTAGTAAGACCCCTATCCATCCATACACAGCCCCCCCCCTAGTAAGACCCCATCCATCCATACACAGCCCCCCCCCTAGTAAGACCCCATCCATCCATACACAGCCCCCCCCCTAGTAAGACCCCTATCCATCCATACACAGCCCCCCCCCCCTAGTAAGACCCCTATCCATCCATACACAGCCCCCCCTAGTAAGACCTCATCCATCCATACACAGCCCCCCCCCTAGTAAGACCCCCATCCATCCATACACAGCCCCCCCCCCTAGTAAGACCCCTATCCATCCATACACAGCCCCCCCCCCTAGTAAGACCCCATCCATCCATACACAGCCCCCCCCCTAGTAAGACCCCTATCCATCCATACACAGCCCCCCCCCCCCTAGTAAGACCCCTATCCATCCATACACAGCCCCCCCTAGTAAGACCTCATCCATCCATACACAGCCCCCCCCCTAGTAAGACCCCCATCCATCCATACACAGCCCCCCCCTAGTAAGACCCCCATCCATCCATACACAGCCCCCCCCTAGTAAGACCCCATCCATCCATACACAGCCCCCCCTTAGTAAGACCACCCATCCATCCATACATACACAGCCCCCCCCCTAGTAAGACCCCTATCCATCCATACACAGCCCCCCCTTAGTAAGACCACCCATCCATCCATACATACACAGCCCCCCCCTAGTAAGACCCCTATCCATCCATACACAGCCCCCCCCTAGTAAGACCCCTATCCATCCATACACAGCCCCCCCCTAGTAAGACCCCATCCATCCATACACAGCCCCCCTAGTAAGACCACCCATCCATCCATACACAGCCCCCCCCCCCCTAGTAAGACCCCATCCATCCATACACAGCCCCCCCCCTAGTAAGACCCCATCCATCCATACACAGCCCCCCCCCTAGTAAGACCACCCATCCATCCATACACAGCCCCCCCCCCCCCCCCTAGTAAGACCCCATCCATCCATACACAGCCCCCCCCCTAGTAAGACCCCATCCATCCATACACAGCCCCCCCCCTAGTAAGACCCCCATCCATCCATACACAGCCCCCCAATACCAGTCAATAGAGAAGCCTGATGCAGTAGAAGCGCCAGTGTTTTGAACAGCAAGGCGGGAAGACCGGGGGGGCGGGGCTTTCACGGTGAATGAAGCTCGCGCAGGGAAGCCAGCCTCCGGCGCGAGCACTAAATTAGAGGCGCGAGCACGAGCGCGCGGTAGTCGCGCGCATGCGCAGAAGGAATTAGAGCCGAGCGCGCGACTGCCGCGCGCATGCGCAGAAGAAGGATTCGACTGCAGGGATCCGCTCGTGTTTTCCACGAGCGGATCCCTGCAGTCGAATCCTTCTGCGCATGCGCGCTGCAGTCGCGCGCTCGACTCTAATTCCTTCTGCGCATGCGCACGACTGCCGCGCGCTCGTGTTCGCGCCTCTAATTTAGTGCTCGCGCCGGAGGCTGGCTTCTCTGCGCGAGCTTCATTCACTCTGAAAGCCCGCCCCCCCCCCTCCCCCCCCCGACTTGCCTGTCTTCCCGCCTTGCTGTTCAAAACACTGGCGCGCTTCTACTGCATAAAGGCTTCTGTATTGACTGGTATTAATCCTTTAGGTTCTCTTTTATTAGGTCTGGGTCTTACTAGGGGGAATGTGTATGGATAGATGGGGGGCTTACTACTGGGGGGGGGGGGGGCTGTGTACGCATAGATGGGGGCTTACTACTGGTGGGGGGCTGTGTACGCATAGATGGGGGGCTTACTACTGGGGGGGGCTGTGTATGCATAGATGGGGGCTTACTACTGGTGGGGGGCTGTGTACGCATAGATGGGGGGCTTACTACTGGGGGGGGCTGTGTACGCATAGATGGGGGGCTCTGTACGCATAGATGGGGGGCTTACTACTGGGGGGGGCTGTGTACGTATAGATGGGGGGGCTGTGTATGCATAGATGGGGGGCTGTGTACGCATAGATGGGGAGCTTACTGGGGGGGCTGTGTACGCATAGATGGGCTTACTACTGGGGGGGCTGTGTATGCATAGATGGGGGGCTTACTGGGGGGGCTGTGTACGGATAGATGGGGCTGTGTACGCATAGATGGGGAGCTTACTGGGGGGGACTGTGTACGCATAGATGGGCGGGCTTACTGGGGGGGGCTGTGTACGGATAGATGGGGGGGCTTACTGGGGGTGGCTGTGTACGGATAGATGGGGGGGTGGTGTACGGATAGATGGGGGGGCTTACTGGGGGTGGCTGTGTACGCATAGATGGGGGGCTTACTACTGGGGGGGGCTGTGTACGGATAGATGGGGGGGCTGTGTACGGATAGATGGGGGGGCTGTGAACGCATGGATGGGGGGGCTGTGTATTCATAGATGGGGGCTTACTGGGGGGCTGTGTACGCATAGATGGGGCTTACTGGGGGGGTCTGTGTACGCATAGATAGGGGAGCTTACTGGGGGGGTCTCTGGATAGACGGGGGGCTTACTGGGGGGGGGTCTCTATGGATAGATGGGGGAGCTTACTAGGGTGTCTGTATAGATAGATGGGGGGCTTACTGGGGGGCTGTGTACGGATAGATGGGGCTAACTGGGGGGGCTGTGTACGGATAGATGGGGGGCTTACTGGGGGGGGGCTGTGTACGCATAGATGGGGGGCTTACTGGGGGGTCTCTGTGGATAGATGGGGGCTTACTGGGGGGTCTGTATAGATAGATGGGGGGCTACTGGGGGGTCTTTCGGATAGATGGGGGGCTTACTGGGGGGGGCTGTGTACGGATAGATGGGCTTACTGGGGGGGCTGTGTACGCATAGATGGGGGGCTTACTACTGGGGGGGGCTGTGTACGCATAGATGGGGGGCTTACTGGGGGGCTCTATGGATAGATGGGGGTTTACTGGGGGGTCTGTATAGATAGATGGGGGGCTTGCTGGGGGAGCTGTTTGCAGTGATGCCAACACACGTGCTGTAGTCAGTACTTTTTGTTCACCTCTGCTTCCGTCTACAACACTGAACCATTCGGGTTCCCCATTACATTTACTACCCAACTATTCTCACGGACTCACGATATCCGCGGCCTTTGTTTGTTGACCAGCACTGAGCGCGGTTCATAAGCTCCCTAAGGCTGCGTTCACACTGGGCGTATTTGCGGCGCTTTTTTGCGCACGTATTTCCCCCCAAAGCGCGCCTGCGTCTGCGTGTCACAGCAAAGTGAATGCACTTGCACTTTTGCTGTTCACACGCAGCGTAATTTTCGGCCGCGCTTTTATGGGAGAAAGCGCGCACGTAAAAAGAATGAACATGTTCATTCTTTCCGCCTTTTTACGTGCACCTTCTCCCATAGGCCCCATTTTAACCCCTGGAATTATGCATCGCCATTCAGACGATGCGCATTCCAGCGCGGGGCAAGGGGTATGTGGAGGAAATTATGTCACACAGGAACAGCCCCAGGGACAGCAGGAACAGGAAATCCCACCATTTTGGGATTCCTGCTTTCCCGTGGCTGTCCCTGGGTCCCTCCGCACCCGCCGGCCATTATCCAATGATCCAGCTTCCCCTGTGTCCTGTCCCTGCTCCGTCCAGCCCCCCCGTGTCCTGTCCAGCCCCCCCTGTGTCCGGCCTGCACCCCCCATACCGGTCCCCGCCATCCACCCGCCCTCCTCCTATAGTTTTTCTGCCGGCGGGCTCATGCGCCCGCCGGTCAAGCAGCAGCCCCCTCCCCCTGCTCGTGCCCACCCCCCTGCTCGTACCCAGCCCCGCTCACCTATTCCGGTCCGGCGGGCTGCACGCGCCGGTGCACCGGCCCACACCGTCGGCCTCCTCTGCAGTCTCCGGTGTGGCCCCTCTTCTCAGGGGCTCCTCCTCATCGGTGGGTAAGTATAGATGAATGGGTGAATCGATAGATGGATGTATGTGTGCATGGATGTGCGTGCTTGGATGTGTGCGTGCGTTAATGTGCGTGCTTGGATGTGTGTGTGTGGATGTATGTGCGTGTGTGGATGTCAGCGTGCGTGCGTGGATGTCCGCGTGCATGAATGTCAGCGTGCGTGAATGTCAGCGTGGATGTGCGTGCGAAGATGTGTGTATACGTGGATGTGTGCGTGCGTGGATGTCAGCGTGCGTGCGTGGATGTGCTTGCGTTGATGTGTATGTGGATGTGCATGCGAAGATGTGTGCGTACGTGGATGTGTGCATGAATGTGGATGTGCGTGCGTGGATGTGGATATGCGTGTGTGGATGTTAGCATGCGTGGATGTCAGCGTGCATGCGTGGATGTGCGTGCGTGGATGTCAGCGTGCGTGAATGTCAACGTGCATGGATGTGCGTGCGTGGATGTGTGCATGTGTGGATGTCAGCGTGCTTGGATGTGCGTGCGTGGATGTCAGCGTGCTTGGATATGCGTGCGTGGATGATGGGTGCAACAAGGGATCAAGTGTCCTCTTGTTATAGTCTCTGGGATCATAGTCATGGTACACTGTATGACAGACCATTGTCATACAGAGCACCACAACTCTGACCCCCGAGACTAGGAAGAGGACACTTGATCCCTTGCTGTAGTCTCTGGATTGAGCAGAGGCGATCGAGCATCGTGGGACCTTCGTTGTGGACTACGTCGGAGGCGATCAAGCGTTGTGGGACCTTCGTTATGGACTACGTCGGATCTTTATAATAAAGATGGAGTCCGAATTTTGTTTGTGTTTTTTTTTTTCAAATAAAAAGATTTTTCTATGTGTGTATTTTCTGACTATTTACCAGAGATTCCTAATGGCGGGTCTAACATTGGCCCTATATTATAAATCTCGGGCTTAGTGTCAGCTGCCAATAAAAAGCTGGCATTAACCCCTTTATTACCCAGTTTGCCACCGGCACCAGGGCAACTGGAAGAGCATGGGTACAGCGGCAGAAAATGGCGCTTCAATGAATGCGCCATTTTCTGGGGCGGCTGCGGGCTGCAATTCGCAGCATGGGGGGCCCAGAACGCTTGGGCCTTTCCATGCTGAGGATTCCAGCCCCCAGCTGCCTAGTTGCACCTGGCAGGGCGAAAAATATGGCGGAGCCCTATGTCATTTTTTTTTTCTAGAATTGGTACTAGAAATAAAAAAAAGGCTTCGCTGTATTTTTGGTTGCCGCCAGGTACAACGAGGCAGCTGGGGGTTGCTGGCAGTCTGTAGCTGCCAAGTTCTACCTGGCTGGACCAAAAATATGGCGGAGCCCCACGTCATTTTTTTTTTCTAGAATTAGTTCTAGAAATAAAAGCCTTCGCTGTATTTTTTGTAGCCAGCCAGGTACGACTTGGCAGCTGGCGGACTGGAATCCTCAGCGTGGAGAGTCCCAAATGTTGTGGGCTCCCCCACGCTGCAAATTTCAACCCACAGCCACCCAAGAAAATAGCACATTCGTTAGAGGCGGCATTTTCTGGTGCTGTACCCCAACTCTTCCAGTTGCCCTTGTGCAAACGGGTTCTCCATACACGACATGATGTCCGCTAACAATTTCAATGGAAAATTAGCTCCAATTGTTAGCGGAAACCATGTCGGGTATGGAGAGCCCCTCCCTGTGTGCCTGAACATTGGAGCTCCCCCACAAGTGACCCCATTTTGGAAACTAGACCCTTAAAGGAACGTATCTAGATGCATAGTGATCACTTTGAACCCCCAGATGCTTCACAAATTCATCCATAAAAATACGTTCCTTGGGTGGTCTAGTTTCCAAAATGGGGTCACTTGTGGGGGAGCTCCAATGTTTAGGCACATAGGGGCTCTTCATATCCTACAAGGTGTCCGCTAACAATTCCAATTGTTAGTGGACACCATTTTGCGTATGGAGAGCCCCTGTGTGCATCCACATTGGAGCTACCCCACAAGTGACCCCATTTTGGAAACTAGACCCCCGAAGGAACGCATCTAGATGTATAGTGAGCACTTTGAACCCCCAGATGCTTCACAAATTGATCCGTAATAATGAAAAAAGAAATTATTTGTGGAAAAAAAAGTGCTTTTTCATTTTTACAGATGAATTTCTGAAGCATCTGGGGGTTCAAAGTGCTCACTATACATCTAGATGCGTTCCTTCGGGGGTCTAGTTTCCAAAATGGGGTCACTTGTGGGGGAGCTCCAATGTGGAGACACACAGGGACCCTCCATACGCGACATGGTTTCCGCTAACAAATTGAGCTCATTTTCCATTCAAATTGAAAAGAAAGGAAATGACATCACAAGGCTTTTTTTTTTTCTTTTTTTTTTTTTTAACAAACTATGTTTATGTTTCTATGTGTTTGCAGTACACATGCAGAAAAATACGTGTCCGTAAAAAAACGCATAAAAAAAATGCATGTGTGTGAACACACATGCGTTTTTTACGTGCGTAAAAAACGCGCGTATTTCTTTAGAAAACTGCATGCGTAAAAATACGCGACAAAATACGCACTGTGTGAACATAGCCTTAGGGCTCAAACAGACCGGCGACTTGATTTCACGCATGAAGTCCCGCTCTGAACTTAGTACCTGAAAAGGAAGCTCGAACTTACCTGTCGGCGCCGCCCCCGTACCCAGGCCTGTCTTCGTGCGCTGCGTGACGGGACTCTCATCGCAGGAACTCTTGGGAGAGGGCAGCGCACGAGGACAGGCCGGGTTATGGGGGCGGCGCCGACAGGTAAGTACAAGCTTCCCTTTCAGGTACTAAGTTCAGAGCGGGACTTCATGCGTGAAATCAAGTCGCCGGTCTGTTTGAGCCCTTAGGGAGCTTATGAACCGCGCTCAGTCAACAAACAAAGGCCGCTGATGTCGTGAGTCCGTGAGAATAGTTGGGTAGTAAATGTAATGGGGAACCCGAATGGTTCAGTGTTGTAGACGGAAGCAGAGGTGAACAAAAAGTACTGTCTACAGCACTTGTGTTGGCATCACTGCAAACAGCCCCCCCCATCTATCCGTACAGCCCCCCCAGCAAGCCCCCCATCTATCCGTACACAGCCCCCCCAGTAAGCCCCCCATCTATCCGTACATAGCCCCTCCAGTAGTAAGCCCCCCATCTATGCGTACACAGCCCCCCCCAGTAAGTCCCCCATCTATGCGTACACAGCTCCCCCCCCAGTAGTAAGCCCCCCATCTATCCATACACACACACCCCCCCCCCTAGTAAGACCCAGACCTAATAAAAAAGAACCTAAAGGATTAATACCAGTCAATACAGAAGCCTAATGCAGTAGAAGCGCACCAGTGTTTTAAACAGCAAGGCGGGAAGACAGGCAAGTCGGGGGGGCGGGTTTTCAGAGTGAATGAAGCTCGCGCAGGGAAGCCAGCCTCCGGCGCGAGCACTAAATTAGAGGCGCGAGCACGAGCGCGCGGCAGTCGCGCTCATGCGCACACGAAGGATTCGACTGCAGGGATCCGCTCGTCGTTTTCCTGCTAGTGATGGGCAGTCCGGCTCATTCGGCTCAAAAAACGCCTCTTTCTTAAAATAATCCTATGCTCCACCCTGTTATGAATCCAGAACCTCCCTGTACAGTGATCTCCTCATTATACACCCTCTGATGAATACAGACCCTCCCCTGTACAGTGATCTCATTATACACCCTGTGATGAATACAGAACCTCCCTGTACAGTGATCTCCTCATTATACACCCTGTGATGAATACAGAACCCCCTTGTACAGTGAGAACCTCATTATACACCCTGTGATGAATACAGAACCTCCACTGTACAGTGATCTCCTCATTATACACCCTGTGATGAATACAGACCCTCCCCTGTACAGTGATCTCCTCATTATACACCCTGTGATGAATACAGACCCTTCCCTGTACAGTGATCTCCTCATTATACACCCTGTGATGAATACAGTACCTCCACTGTACAGTGATCTCCTCATTATACACCCTGTGATGAATCCAGAACCTCCCCTGTACAGTGATCGCCTCATTATAGACCCTGCGATGAATACAGAACCTCAACTGTACAGTGATCTCCTCATTATACACCCTGTGATGAATACAGACCCTCCCCTGTACAGTGATCTCATTATACACCCTGTGATGAATACAGCCCCCCCCCCCCCTGTACAGTGATCTCCTCATTATACACCCTGTGATGAATACAGCCCTCCCCTGTACAGTGATCTCCTCATTATACACCCTGTGATGAATACAGAACCTCTACTGTACAGTGATCTTCTCATTATACACCCTGTAATGAATACAGAACCTCCACTGTACAGTGAGAACCTCATTATACACCCTGTGGTGAATACAGACCCTCCCCTGTACAGTGATCTCCTCATTATACACCCTGTGATGAATACAGAACCTCCCCTGTACAGTGATCTCCTCATTATACACCCTGTGATGAATACAGACACCCCCCCCTGTGCAGTGATCTCCTCATTATACACCCTGTGATGAATACAGATCCTCCCCTGTACAGTGATAAACTCATTATACACCCTGTGATGAATACAGAACCTCCCCTGTAAAATGATCTCCTCATTATACACCCTGTGATGAATACAGAACCCCCCCTGTACAAAGATCTCCTCATTATACACCCTGTGATGAATACAGAGCCTCCCCTGTACAGTGATCTCCTCATTATACACCCTGTGATGAATCCAGAACCTCCCCTGTACAATGACCTCCTCATTATACACCCAGTGATGAATACAGAACCTTCCCTGTACAATGATCTCCTCATTATACACCCTGTGATGAATACAGAACCTTCCCTGTACAGTGATCTCCTCATTATACACCCTGCGATGAAGAACCTCCCCTGTACAATGATCTTCTCATTATACACCCTGTGATGAATACAGAACCTCCCCTGTACAATGATCTCCTCATTATACACCCTGTGATGAATACAGAACCTCCCCTGTACAATGATCTCCTCATTATACACCCTGTGATGAATACAGAACCTCCCTGTACAGTGACCTCCTCATTATACACCATGTGATGAATACAGAACCTCCCCTGTACAGTGAGAACCTCATTATACACCCTGTGATGAATACAGAACCTCCCTGTACAGTGATCTCCTCATTATACACCCTGTGATTAATGTGGCGCCCCTATGGCAAGGCGCCACAGGGAGGTACTGCACCCCAAACAGCAGGTGTAGTGCCTCCTTAAACGTGGATATGGAGGGCCTTACAGGGTCTGCACCCTGCATCCAAATGTCGAGCCCACTGGGACGGGGTCCTCGGTACCGGACCGGGTCTGCTACTGGGGAAGTCACGGGTGGTCCGGGTCCGAGCCGTGTCCCGGGCCCTGGCAATAATAAGGGTGTATTTACAGGGGAAATGTCAGTCGTGACGCCACCCACAGTGTGTGGCAAGTGTTTGGGCCACCGCTGCTACAGAACCTCCAGGGATGATGTAATGGCAGCGCAGATGGAATAGTTCTCCGTGGGCAGAACTGGGTTCCCCGGGGCAGTGTTGGTAAAGTCTATTGTGTAGTGTGCAGGCCTGGTGCTGAGTGCAGTACACTTACTGTCCAGATGCTGCAGGAATCCTCCTTCAGCGATGGAGCCTGCAAGCTGTGGCTCTTCAGGTGGAGATCTGCTGCAAACCTGTATGGAAGGAGTCGTGTTCAGGCAGAGAGATGCAAGAGAGTCGTGTTCAGGGTTCACCATGTTTACTTCTCAAAGCTCTCATTTACAGTTCACAGTTCAGTTACAGTTCTTAGTTCAGTTACAGTTCTTAGTTCATTTCTCAGTTACACGAGCACACATTCCCCTCCGGGTTCCCTTTACTCCCTGCAGCCAGGTCTTCCCTTACTGTGACCCCCTCACTCTGTCTCTGTGTCCTTCCCAGGCTGTTGACTCTCTCTCTGTTCACTTTGGTGTGCGTGACTCCGGACAGTATGGCGGTAGCTCAGATTCCTGTGAGCCCTCCGGGTTGCCACTGAGCTGCCTGTCCTTTGGGGTAGGGACCCTAACTTGTAGTTGTGGTCCCCCGTCGGTTGTTTGGGGATGCCGGGTGAAGCTACGGTCCCCTCTAGAGCCGACACTCTACTTCAGCCTAGCCTCCAGCAGTCCTCCCGTGTGAGGCTCTACCAGGCTCTCTCTACTGTCTTCGGGTATCATAGGAGGGTTACTCCGCCGGCAGTCTACCGTCTCGGCTGTGGTCCTAGAGCCCGGTATCACCGTCCCTCTCTTCCCTCACACTCCTGGGGTGCTAGCTTCGGACGTGCTTTCTCTCTTGCGGCTCGCACTGGCTCTGTTCAGATCCTGCGCTCCTACACCCCACTTTGTCAGGACGTGTGATTCAGTTTTTACTGCTCAGCCTACCTCGGCCTACTGACTCCTTCCTCCTCCCCCTTCACTATTTCTACCTTCTGTCACCTGACTTCGTGTTTGCCCACCCACTGCTCTAAATCCACCACCCCTCGCCTGCCTAGAGTCTCCAGGCTCCGGGCTGGATGCTGCCATCTACAGTACGTGGATTGTGTGGGCAGTTAGGATGTTGGTGTTCAACTGTCGTCCTACCTGCCTGGCTGCAGTTCCCTTTGTGGCCTCCTGGTCGCAGGGGCGCCACAGAAGCACACCACTCTGGGTTCATAGAGTACTACCCGGACGTAAGCACAGGGGTTAAAAAGCTAGGCAGGAACATAGGGTGTGGTTCTCTGAGTGGAGCTTCAGTCTAAAGGAAGATTGATGAGGCTAGTGAACGGCCAGGACAGGAGAGTGCAGAGGCTGTGTGCTGATATAACACGGCCTAGCCCGGAGGGCTTGATCTCGGTGAGACCTGGACTGGAGAGAACCCGTGATAAAGGACTGTGTGCCAATCGTATGGTTGTAGGAAGTGTGCCCGGCTGCATCCTAGAACCCGAAGGTTTGTGCATACTGTGGACTTGTGCATAATAAACCATGTGCTGTGAACTTCTGTGCCTGGGTCTTTGCCTTCTGCCGTGCCATCCGACGTCGCTACCTCACAGTGGGAACGGCGTGCTTTGCGCATGCGCCACCGCCATATTAGGACTCCTTTCCCTCAGGTCTCAAACCGCACATGCGCGGTGGAAACGGCACACAGACTCTTTTGGTGCCGCCTACAGTATGACGACTTCCGGCTCCGGAAATGCCTGAGCGGATAGGCCGCTCAGGTGCACTCGCGCGCAGATGTTCCTTATTTGTTATCTTCAACAAACACTACCAAAAGGTATATATTTTTTTACTCTCTAAAAGGTATATATTGACACAATTGTGCACATGATGTTGGACTCACCCCTGATGAAGTCACCCCCGTGACGAAACGCGTGGGGTTCAGCCTGGGTTCTCCCCCCTTAACATGGCTAACGCTACTATTCTTCTCTGGATGATTTCTGCTGCCACCATTTTCCACCTTGCTTGCATAGCAGGTAGCTTCCCTTTAGCTGATCAGCACCTGTACAAATTCATTGTGACAGGGTAAAATATGGTTTGATTTGTCTCCATCCAAGTGGAGTGTGGGGTGATCTCATTATTGAAACACTCAGACTGCTGGATCACTATAACATTGGGATTACTCCTGGACTAACATGTCACTTGAATAGACCGTACCGATGCCTGGTTTATGTGGTTAGAGATGACATTTCATGCATGTTTGGTTGGTGACATATATCTACTTGTTATCCAGATTTATGATTGCATTATAGCTTTTATGATGTGATGCTATCTATCTTTTGACATATTGCAGTAATTCTTTTGTGAATTGTGCAGCCCTGATTACTCATTGGTTGTAAACTTATAATTGGATGTCATGTTAAATACATTATTGTTTAAGATCAATTTGGGGATGGGGCCCTGATGCAAGGGCCTTTTTTTGCCCTTTTAATTGTTTTTAAGTATTGTCCTTGTCTTGTGCAGTGGTTTGGTTGTTTAATAAAATAAATTTGAATCTTTGATATTTATTGATTGACTAGATGGCGGCCCGATTCTAAAGAATCGGGTAGTCTAGAATCCATATATAGTTTTACTATATTTACTAATAGTGACGGGAGTGCGGTGAAATGAATTGTGTGTATACAGGCGGCTCTGTGGGTAGCAGAGTATGCGGTGGCTCAGTGGTTAGCACTGCACGGTGGCTCAGTGGTTAGCACTGCGCGGTGGCTCAGTGTTAAGCACTGCGCGGTGGCTCAGTGGTTAGCACTGCGCGGTGGCTCAGTGGGTAGCACTGCGCGGTGGCTCAGTGGTTAGCAGCGAGTGCGGTGAAAGTGGTCAGCGCAGCGGCGTGGGCAGAGTGGTCAGCGCAGCGGCATGGGCAGAGTGGTCAGCGCAGCGGCGTGGGCAGAGTGGTCAGCGCAGCGGCGTGGGCAGAGTGGTCAGCGCAGCGGCGTGGGCAGAGTGGTCAGCGCAGCGGCGTGGGCAGAGTGGTCAGCGCAGCGGCGTGGGCAGAGTGGTCAGCGCAGCGGCGTGGGCAGAGTGGTCAGCGCAGCGCCGTGGGCAGAGTGGTCAGCACACACATACACACACATACACACACTCCGCTATACTTACCACCGGCCGTGCGTCTTCCCCGCCGCCTGGATCATCAGTCGACATGTCGACGCCCCTGGACGACTGGATCCAATATGGCGTCTGGGAAGTCTCGCGAGACTTCCCGGACGCCATCTTGGACAAAGTATGTCGCCGCCCCCGGATGACTGGATCCAATATGGCGTCGGGGAAGTCTCGCGAGACTTCCTGGATGCCATATTAGATCCAGTAGTTGGGGGGCGGCGACATGTCGACTGAGGATCCAGGCGGCGGACGCAGGGCCAGTGCTAAGTATAGCGGAGTGTGTGTGTGTATGTGTGTGGAGAAAGTGACGAAAGTGCGGCCAAAGTGACGGAAGTGCCTTCGACTTTTATATATTAGATACACACATTATATGTACACACATGCAAATCTATAAAGATGTAGAAATATATATATACATACACAAACATCATTCATAAATTATATTACATACACACATATATACACATACTGTACATTGCATATAGACAAAGGCACATACACACACACAAATCTATATAGATGTAGAGGTATATACACATACTGTACATTGCATATAGACAAAGGCACATACACACACACACACAAATCTATATAGATGTAGAGGTATATACACATACTGTACATTGCATATAGACAAAGGCACATACACACACACACACACACAAATCTATATAGATGTAGAGATATAGAGACATTATTTGCATATACAGAAACACACATGTATATTATATACAAACATATATATATGAGGAGAGCGGAGGCTGGGGGGCAGAGGAGAGCGGAGGAGGCTGGGGGGGCAGAGGAGAGCGGAGGAGGCTGGAGGGCAGAGGAGAGCGGAGGAGGCTGGGGGGAAGAGGAGAGCGGAGGAGGCTGGGGGCAGAGGAGAGCGGAGGAGGCTGGGGGGCAGAGGAGAGAGGAGGAGGCTGGAGGGCAGAGGAGAGCGGAGGAGGCTGGAGGGCAGAGGAGAGCGGAGGAGGCTGGATGGCAGAGGAGAGCAGAGGAGGCTGGAGGGCAGAGGAGAGCGGAGGAGGCTGAAGGGCAGAGGAGAGCAGAGAAGGCTGGAGGGCAGAGGAGAGCAGAGGAGGCTGGAGGGCAGAGGAGGCTGGAGGGCAGAGGAGAGCAGAGGAGGCTGGGGGGCAGAGGTGAGTGGAGGAGGCTGGGGGGCAGAGGAGGATAGCAGAGGAGGCTGGGGGGCAGAGGAGAGCGGAGGAGGCTGGGGGGCAGAGGAGGCTGGAGGGCAGAGGAGAGCAGAGGAGGCTGGAGGGCAGAGGAGAGCGGAGGAGGCTGGAGGGCAGAAGAGAGCAGAGGAGGCTGGAGGGCAGAGGAGAGCAGAGGAGGCTGGAGGGGGCAGAGGAGAGCGAGGAGGCTGGAGGGCAGAGGAGAGCAGAGGAGGCTGGAGGGCAGAGGAGAGCAGAGAGGCTGGAGGGCAGAGGAGAGCAGAGGAGGCTGGAGGGCAGAGGAGAGCAGAGGAGGCTGGAGGGCAGAGGAGGCTGGAGGGCAGAGGAGGCTGGAGGGCAGAGGAGGCTGGAGGGCAGAGGAGAGCGGAGGAGGCTGGGGGGAAGAGGAGAGCGGAGGAGGCTGGGGGGCAGAGGAGAGCGGAGGAGGCTGGGGGCAGAGGAGAGGGAGGAGGCTGGAGGGCAGAGGAGAGCGGAGGAGGCTGGAGGGCAGAGGGAAGGAGGAGGTGGAGGCAGAGGAGAGCTGAGGAGGCTGGAGGGCAAAGGAGAACGGAGGAGGCTGGAGGGCAGAGGAGAGGGAGGAGGCTGGAGGGCAGAGGAGAGTTGAGGAGGCTGGAGGGCAGAGGAGAGCGGAGGAGGCTGGGGGGCAGAATAGAGCAGAGGAGGCTGGAGGGCAGAGGTGAGTGGAGGAGGCTGGGGGGCAGAAGAGAGCAGAGGAGGCTGGGGGCAGAGGAGGCTGGAGGGCAGAGGAGAGCAGAGGAGGCTGGAGGGCAGAGGAGAGCAGAGGAGGCTGGAGGGCAGAAGAGAGCAGAGGAGGCTGGAGGGCAGGAGAGCAGAGGAGGCTGGAGGGCAGAGGAGAGCAGAGGAGGCTGGAGGGCAGAGGAGAGCAGAGGAGGCTGGAGGGCAGAGGAGAGCAGAAGAGGCTGGAGGGCAGAGGAGAGCAGAGGAGGCTGGAGGGCAGAGGAGGCTGGAGGCAGAGGAGAGCGGAGGAGGCTGGAGGGCAGAGGAGAGCAGAGGAGGCTGGAGGGCAGAGGAGAGTGGAGGAGGCTGGAGGGCAGAGGAGAGCGGAGGAGGCTGGGGGGCAGAAGAGGATAGCGGAGGAGGCTGGGGGGCAGAGGTGAGTGGAGGAGGCTGGGGGGCAGAGAGGATAGCAGAGGAGGCTGGGGGCAGAGGAGAGCGGAGGAGGCTGGGGGTCAGAGGAGGCTGGAGGGCAGAGGAGACCAGAGGAGGCTGGAGGGCAGAGGAGAGCGGAGGAGGCTGGAGGGCAGAAGAGAGCAAGGAGGCTGGAGGGCAGAGGAGAGCAGAGGAGGCTGGAGGGCAGAGGAGAGCAGAGGAGGCTGGAGGGCAGAGGAGAGCAGAGGAGGCTGGAGGGCAGAGGAGAGCAGAGGAGGCTGGAGGGCAGAGGAGAGCAGAGGAGGCTGGAGGGCAGAGGAGAGCAGAGGAGGCTGGAGGGCAGAGGAGGCTGGAGGGCAGAGGAGGCTGGAGGGCAGAGAGGTGGAGGGCAGAGGAGAGCGAGGAGGCTGGGGGAAGAGGAGAGCGGAGGAGGCTGGGGGGCAGAGGAGAGCGGAGGAGGCTGGGGGGCAGAGGAGAGAGGAGGAGGCTGGAGGGCAGAGGAGAGCGGAGGAGGCTGGAGGGCAGAGGAGAACGGAGGAGGCTGGAGGGCAGAGGAGAGCGGAGGAGGCTGGAGGGCAAAGGAGAACGGAGGAGGCTGGAGGGCAGAGGAGAGCGGAGGAGGCTGGAGGGCAGAGGAGAGTTGAGGAGGCTGGAGGGCAGAGGAGCGCGAGGAGGCTGGGGGGCAGAATAGAGCAGAGGAGGCTGGAGGGCAGAGGTGAGTGGAGGAGGCTGGGGGGCAGAAGAGAGCAGAGGAGGCTGGAGGGCAGAGGAGAGCAGAGGAGGCTGGAGGGCAGAGGAGAGCAGAGGAGGCTGGAGGGCAGAGGAGAGCAGAGGAGGCTGGAGGGCAGAGGAGAGCAGAGGAGGCTGGAGGGCAGAGGAGAGTGGAGGAGGCTGGAGGGCAGAGGAGAGCGGAGGAGGCTGGGGGGCAGAATAGAGCAGAGGAGGCTGGAGGGCAGAGGAGAGCGGAGGAGGCTGGAGGGCAGAAGAGAGCAGAGGAGGCTGGAGGGCAGAGGAGAGCAGAGGAGGCTGGAGGGCAGAGGAGAGCAGAGGAGGCTGGAGGGCAGAGGAGAGCAGAGGAGGCTGGAGGGCAGAGGAGAGCAGAAGAGGCTGGAGGGCAGAGGAGAGCAGAGGAGGCTGGAGGGCAGAGGAGGCTGGAGGGCAGAGGAGAGCAGAGGAGGCTGGAGTGCAGAGGAGGCTGGAGGGCAGAGGAGAGCAGAGGAGGCTGGAGGGCAGAGGAGAGCGGAGGAAGCTGGGGGCAGAGGAGAGCAGAGGAGGCTGGAGTACAGCAGATTACCAGGTTCGTGGTTGGACCGGAGAGGGAAGGAGGCCCTGCAGTAATGGCGGCGGTGGAGCCAGAGGAGGCGTAGGCAGCTGCAGCAGCGGGACAGGCGGCGAGAGAAGGAGAGGGAACCGCCGGAACAACATCCCCGGGGAGAGTGCAGTGCAGCACCGCCAACAATGAACATGCAGAAAGGGTGAGAGAGGAGCAGACTCCACAGATAGCAACCCAAGATCGCGACATACAGGAGGAGGACGGTGGCAAAACAAACAGGTTGGTGACAGGCAGGGCAGAGCGGCTCGCGGTGGGCGCTAACCGCTCGCCGCCATCTTGGATCAGCCTGAGTGGGTGTAGTGCCGAAGCCACTTCTGTCGTGTGACGTCATTTTTGTCCCTTGAAGACGGAAGTGGCTTCGGCTTTTATATACTGTATATGATAGTTATTTATAGTGATCGCTCTTAGCCATACATGTCAGCTTTTTTCTACTAATTGTGTACATAGTGATGGACAATTTAGGGTTAGATCCTTATTAATATTGAGTGGTGCCCTCAGCTACCCCCACTTGTTTACATAAACATTGGAGCTCCCCCACAAGTGACCCCATTTTGGAAACTAGACCCCCCCAAGGAACATATCTAGATGCGTAGTGAGCACTTTGAACATCCAGGTGCTTCACAAATTGATCCGTCAATGTGAAAAAAGAAAATTTATGTGAAAAAAAGTACTTTTTCCTTATTACGGATCAATTTGTGAAGCACCTGGGGGTTCAAAGTGCTTACTATGCATCTAGATACGTTTCCTGAGGGGTCTAGTTTCTAACATGGGGTCACTTGTGGGGGAGCTCCAATGTTTAGGCACACAGGGTCTCTCCATACGCAACATGGTGACCGCTAACAATTGGAATTATTAGCGGACACCATGTCGCGTATGGACAGCCCATGTGTGCTAAACATTGGAGCTCCCCCACAAGTGACCCCATTTTGGAAACTAGACCCCCCAGGGAACTTATGTAGATGAGTGGTGAGCACTTTGAACCCTCAGATGTTTCACAAATTGTTCCGTAAAAATGAAAAAGTACTTTTTTTTTTTCACAAAAAGTTTATTTTTGCCTAAATATTTTCATTTTCACATTGGCAACAGGATAAAATGCATCCTAAAATTTGTTGGGCAATTTTTCCTGAGTACACCAATACCTCATATGCGGTCATAAACCACTGTTTGGGCGCACGGCAGGGCTTAGAAGTGAAGGGGCGCAATTTCGCTTTTTGAATGGAAAATTAGCTCCAAAAGTCAAATTGCGCTCCTTCCCTTCTGAGCCCTGCTGTACGCCCAAACAGTGGTTTATGACCACATATGAGGTATTGGTGTACTCAGGAGAAATTGCCCAACAAATTTTATGATCCATTTTATCCTGTTGCCCATGTGAAAATGAAAGAATTGAGGCTAAAAGAACATTTTTATTTTTTTTTCAAACTTCTTTTTATTCAGAATTTTCATTAATAAGGTATCTATTATATAATCGCGAATCGGAAAAGCGCCCCTCCGCGCGCTACTTCCGGCGTGGTCATGTGGATACGAATTTAACATTGGGCGCGAAGCGCCCAATGCTGCGCGAGCAATGGCCGCGAGGCCATTGCGAGTCGCTGGCCCAGGGCGAGCAATGGCCGCGAAGCGGCCATTGCGAGCCGCTGGCCCAAAATCCATCCACAGCCCCGGCTACAACCTTAGCGATTTACCGCTCAGGTAGCGCGAGCAATGGCCGCGAGGCCATTGCGAGTCGCTGCCTGAGCCGCAATTCGCTCCCCGGGGACCATGGAGCCGAGGCGGCATTGCCGCCTCCGCTCCCCGCTACACACAATTCGCCACCCCCCCCCATGTCCGCACAGCCCGCCCCCATCTATGTCCCCACAGCCGACCCCCATGTCCGCACAGCCGACCCCCATGTCCGCACAGCCCACCCCAGCAATGTCCGCACAGCCCGCCCACATCAATGTCCGCACAGCCCACCCCCCTGTCCGCACAGACGACCCCCATGCCCGCACAGCCGACCCCCATGCCCGCACAGCCGACCCCCATGCCCGCACAGCCGACCCCCATGCCCGCACAGCCGACCCCCATGCCCGCACAGCCGACCCCCATGCCCGCACAGCCGACCCCCATGCCCGCACAGCCCGCCCCCATCAATGTCCACACAGCCCACCCCCACGTCCGCATAGCCGACCCCCACGCCCGCACAGCCCACCCCCATGTCCGCACAGCCCACCCCCCTGTCCGCACAGCCGACACCCCTGTCCGCACAGCCGACCCCCGTGCCCGCACAGCCGACCCCCGTGCCCGCACAGCCGACCCCCGTGCCCGCACAGCCCACCCCCGTGTCCGCACAGCCCACCCCCGTGTCCGCACAGCCGACCCCGTGCCCGCACAGCCGACCCCCGTGCCCGCACAGCCCACCCCCATGCCCGCACAGCCCGCCCCCATCAATGTCCGAAAACCCCCCCATGTCCGCACAGCCGACCCCCACTAATGTCCACACAGCCCCCCCCATGTCCGCACATACTTACATGTCTTCTTAGTCATCTGATCGTCCGTCCGGCCAGGCGTCCTCTTCGTCCGGCCAGGCGTCCTCTTCGTCCGGCCCGGGGATCTTCTGTCTTCTTCCAGCTCCGACGTCCTCTTCTCTTCTCATTCAGGTACAATGGACGACAAATCCGCCATTGTATGTCAATGAGATATGAGCGGCTCTTCTGATTGGTCGCTGTGTACTGCCCTCAGCCAATCAGAAGAGCCCCTCATTGAGCTCGAATTCTGATTGGTCGGCGCCCAATCCGAAATCGGGCTCACTGCTTATAGACATGTATTAGCGGTGTGTCCGCGATTTTACGGCCGACAAATAGAACCAGGTGGCCGGCCATAAAATCGCCGACACACCGCTAATGTATGTCAATGGGAAAAATAGCGGACCTGAATGAGAACTGTCTCACTTAACATAAATAATAAATTAAATAATAAATAAAATAATTTAAAAAGAATTAAAAAATAATAAAAAATAATAATAAAAAAATAATAAAAAATTAAATAAAAATAATAATAAAAAAATAAAATATATGCTAATCAGCTCAGCCATTTTGGCGGACCACAATGAGAACTCTGTCTCACTTAAAATAAATAATAAAATAAATAATAAATAAAATAATTTAAAAAGAATTAAAAAATAATAAAAAATAATAATAAAAAAATAATAAAAAATTAAATAAAAATAATAAAAAAAATAAAATATATGCTAATCAGCTCAGCCATTTTGGCGGACCACAATGAGAACTCTGTCTCACTTAAAATAAATAATAAAATAAATAATAAATAAAATAATTTAAAAAGAATTAAAAAATAATAAAAAATAATAATAAAAAAATAATAAAAAATTAAATAAAAATAATAATAAAAAAATAAAATATATGCTAATCAGCTCAGCCATTTTGGCGGACCACAATGAGAACTCTGTCTCACTTAAAATAAATAATAAAATAAATAATAAATAAAATAATTTAAAAAGAATTAAAAAATAATAAAAAATAATAATAAAAAATAATATAAAAAATTAAATAAAAATAATAATAAAAAAAATAAATATATGCTAATCAGCTCAGCCCTTTTGCCGGACCACAATGAGAACTGTGTCTCACTTAAAAAAAATAATAAATTAAATAATAAATAAAATAATTTAAAAAGAATTAAAAAATAATAAAAAATAATAATAAAAAAATAATAAAAAATTAAATTAAAATAATAATAAAAAAATAAATATATGCTAATCAGCTCAGCCCTTTTGGCGGACCACAATGAGAACTGTGTCTCACTTAAAATAAATAATAAATTAAATAATAAATAAAATAATTTAAAAAGAATTAAAAAATAATAAAAAATAATAATAAAAAAATAATAAAAAATTAAATTAAAATAATAATAAAAAAAATAAATATATGCTAATCAGCTCAGCCCTTTTGGCGGACCACAATGAGAACTGTGTCTCACTTTAAATAAATAATAAATTAAATAATAAATAAAATAATTTAAAAAGAATTAAAAAATAATAAAAAAATAATAATAAAAAAATAATAAAAATTAAATAAAAATAATTATAAAAAAATAAATATATGCTAATCAGCTCAGCCCTTTTGGCGGACCACAATGAAACTGTGTCTCACTTAAAATAAATAATAAATTAAATAATAAAATAAAAAGAAATTTAAAAAGAATTAAAAAATTAAAAAAATATAATAAAAAAATCATAAAAAATTAAATAAAAATTAATAATAAAAAAAATAAATAAAAATATTAATAGCCCAGCCTTTAGCGGACCAGAAGGAGAACTGTGTCTCACTTAAAATAAATAATAAATTTTATAATAAAATTATTTAAAAATAATTAAAAAATTATAAAAAAAATAATAAAAAAAAAAAATTAAAAATTATAAAATATTACAAAAAATAATAATTAAAAAAAAAAATCTAATAATAATTATATTACTGCTAATAATAATGATATTAATGCTAATAATTATGCTATTAATGCTAATAATAATGCTAATAATGCTAATAATTATGCTATTAATGCTAATAATTATGCTATTAATGCTAATAATAATAAGATTAATGCTAATAATAAGCGGCCATTGCGAGCACTCAGCCCCAATAAGTATTGAACGCGCCCCAAAAAGTATTGGACCCCCCCAAAAGTATTGGACCCCCCACCCAAAAGTATTAGACCCCCCAAAAAAAGTATTGCACCCCCAAAAAAAGTATGTGACCCCCCCAAAAAAAGTATGTGACCCCCCAAAAAAAGTATGTGACCCCCCCAAAAAATTATGTGACCCCCCCCAAAAAAATTATGTGACCACCCAAAAAAAGTATGTGACCCCCCAAAAAAAGTATGTGACCCCCCAAAAAAAGTATGTGACCCCCCAAAAAAGTATGTGACCCCCCCAAAAAAAAGTATGTGACCCCCCAAAAAAAGTATGTGACCCCCCCAAAAAAGTATGTGACCCCCCAAAAAACTATGTGACCTCCAAAAAAAAGTATTGGACCCCCCAAAAAAAGTATTGGACCCCCCAAAAAAAGTATCTGACCCCCCAAAAAAGTATGTGACCCCCCAAAAAAGTATGTGACAAAACAAAAAGTATGTGACCCCCCCAAAAAAGTATGTGACCCCCCCAAAAAAGTATGTGACCCCCCAAAAAAAATATGTGACCCCCCAAAAAAAGTATGTGACCCCCCAAAAAAAGTATGTGACCCCCCAAAAAAGTATGTGACCCCCCAAAAAAGTATGTGACCTCCAAAAAAAAGTATTGGACCCCCCAAAAAAAGTATTGGACCCCCCAAAAAAAGTATGTGACCCCCCAAAAAAGTATGTGACCCCCCCAAAAAAGTATGTGACAAAACAAAAAAGTATGTGACCCCCCAAAAAAGTATGTGACCCCCCCAAAAAAAGTATGTGACCCCCCAAAAAAAGTATGTGACCCCCCCAAAAAAAGTATGTGACCCCCCAAAAAAAGTATGTGACCCCCCCAAAAAAGTATGTGACCCCCCAAAAAACTATGTGACCTCCAAAAAAAAGTATTGGACCCCCCAAAAAAAGTATTGGACCCCCAAAAAAAGTATGTGACCCCCCAAAAAAGTATGTGACCCCCCCAAAAAAGTATGTGACAAAACAAAAAAGTATGTGACCCCCCAAAAAAGTATGTGACCCCCCAAAAAAGTATGTGACCCCCCAAAAAAAGTATGTGACCCCCAAAAAAGTATGTGACCCCCCCAAAAAAGTATGTGACCCCCCAAAAAAAGTATGTGACCCCCCAAAAAAAGTATGTGACCCCCCAAAAAAAGTATCTGACCCCCCAAAAAAAGTATGTGACCCCCCCAAAAAAAGTATGTGACCCCCCAAAAAAAGTATGTGACCCCCCCAAAAAAGTATGTGACCCCCCAAAAAACTATGTGACCTCCAAAAAAAAGTATTGGACCCCCCAAAAAAAGTATTGGACCCCCCAAAAAAAGTATGTGACCCCCCAAAAAAGTATGTGACCCCCCCAAAAAAGTATGTGACAAAACAAAAAAGTATGTGACCCCCCCAAAAAAGTATCTGACCCCCCCAAAAAAGTATGTGACCCCCCAAAAAAGTATGTGACCCCCCCAAAAAAAGTATGTGACCCCCCAAAAAAAGTATGTGACCCCCCAAAAAAAGTATGTGACCCCAAAAAAAGTATGTGACCCCCCAAAAAAAAGTATCTGACCCCCCCAAAAAAGTATGTGACCCCCCCAAAAAAGTATGTGACCCCCCAAAAAAAGTATGTGACCCCCCCAAAAAAGTATGTGACCCCCCAAAAAACTATGTGACCTCCAAAAAAAAGTATTGGACCCCCCAAAAAAAAGTATTGGACCCCCCAAAAAAAGTATGTGACCCCCCCAAAAAAGTATGTGACAAAACAAAAAAGTATGTGACCCCCCAAAAAAGTATCTGACCCCCCCAAAAAAGTATGTGACCCCCCAAAAAAGTATGTGCCCCCCCCAAAAAAGTATGTGACCCCCCAAAAAAAGTATGTGACCCCCAAAAAAGTATGTGACCCCCCCAAAAAAGTATGTGACCCCCCCAAAAAAGTATGTGACCCCCAAAAAAAGTATGTGACCCCCCCAAAAAAGTCTCTGACCCCCCAAAAAAAGTATGTGACCCCCCAAAAAAAGTATGTGACCCCCCAAAAAAAGTATGTGACCCCCCCCAAAAAAAGTATGTGACCCCCCAAAAAAAGTATGTGACCCCCCCAAAAAAGTATGTGACCCCCCCAAAAAAGTATGTGACCCCCCCCAAAAAAGTATGGGACCCCCCAAAAAAAGTATGGGACTCCCCAAAAACTATTCACACCCCCCCGAAAAGTCCTCACACCAGCTATAACTACTATAATCAAATTAATGCACATTCTAGAATCCCGATGCATTTGCATCGGGCTCACAGCTAGTTACAAATAATAACACAGCATGTGTACTTACATTTGTATAAATATAATGCAAGCTTCTATACAAAGAGTGCTACACAGAACAACATATTTCGATCGTATAATTGGACACAGGATATCAAATATCTCATACCTAGGTTAACATATCAACACAATAGCAATTCTACTTACAATTTCAATTTTCCCAAGGAGCCCCCTAAATCTTCCAATAAATACCATGAAGTTCCTCCAAGCGGGTACATTATCTGTCGAATCTCCTCATGCGCCATTTGGGACTCTATAAATCCTCTCCATTTCCCCATAAATGCTCTGATGTTGTTTTCTTTGTCCCTATGGACCTCTCTCCTATCAACCTCTAAAGCCTTTTTTAGTCCCAACACCACCTCTGCTTTCCCCGGCATATCTTGTCTAATCCAGTATGCCAGTAGCATACATTTTGCCAACAAAATTAATACATGGGCCACCTTAAGTCCCACACCCCTGCCTTGGGGTAACTCTAAATCTTGGAAGATCCATATTTTCGGTCTAATTCAAAAGTAAGATTACACACTCGTGTACAAAATTCACTAATCATGATCCAGAATTCCTGTACCCTCGGACAGCTTCATATACCGTGAACCATGTCTGTCTTATCTTGGTCACATTTAGGACAGCTAGTTTTTCTGTCTGGGTTGGTTATTGATGGTGGTAGATTAAAGCCATATATTAGCCCATGCATTATACGGAACTGTGTATCACGCCACTGCTCGTTTAAAACATTGTGTCTCATTTTATTCCAACCCGCCAGGATATTATCTTCCGCCGTTTCACACTCTAGGAACCTGCGCCACCTTTTAAAGGGTGCCGGTATTCCTCTGGGTAGTAGTATTTCTCTTAATGCCCCATAGATCCCCGAGATCGTGAGTTGAGAAGTATCTAATGCTATAAGCCTATCCCAGGGATTACGTCTAACCTCGCTCGATAAGTCTCTCAGATTGGTCATGATGTGGTGTTTCAGTTGGAGGAATTGGAGTTCCTGCATATCTCCCAGGTCGTAGGCCTCTAGCACCTCATCTCTTGTCATCCACCTGCCCTCCGACATTTGCATCAAATCACCCATCTTGTATATCCCTTTCTGTCTCCACTTAGAGAATAGGGCATTCTCTCTTCCTATCGGAAAATCTGGAAAGGCCCAAGGGATAAGATATTTGGAAACCTTCCAAGATAGGCCGCATTTTTTTCTAACCGCCTTCCAAGACATAATTGTGTCCCGGAAGACTGCTGAGGATTTTATATGAGGCGGCAAACCCGACATTGAAGTATGGAGTAGTGAGCATCTTTCCCAAGGGGCACAGTATGCTCTTTCTAATCGTTTGTCCGAATACCTTTCTGTATGTTTAAGCCACTCCACCACGTGTCTGAGGAGACAGGCCAAGTTGTACCCTCTAACGTCAGGGAAGTTCGTTCCTCCTTTGTCGTAAATGCTCTATTTATTCTGGCTATGTCTGCCCGTTTTAGTAGCAGAGGGAGAGTCTGTAAAGGGTATAGGAGCCGAGCAAAAGTGATCATCTTCACTAGATGACTTCGACCTAACAGTGATAATGGTAATTCTGCCCATTTTTTTAATTCTTTCTCGATTTTTTCAATTAGTGGGCCATAATTGAGGGTATATATCTGCTCCAACGTCCTTTCCCAGTCTCAAGCCTAGGTATTTGACGTAAGAGGGCGCAATCGGTATACCTAGATTTCCTAATGTCCCTCCTGTGTCTCTTCCCCCTCTTATTTTCAGTAATTCACACTTTCTCCTGTTCAACCTGAAACCCGAGAAACCACCGTATCGTTCTACCATATTTAAGAGTGTAGGAAGGTCCCGAGCTGGATTGTTCATGAACAATATAATATCGTCTGCAAATAAGGCAGACCTCAATTTCTGTTCCCCTACTGAAATGCCTTCAAAAGGGCTGAAGTTGTTTATGTATCGTGCTAGGGGTTCTATAGCCAGGTTGAACAGGAGCGGTGACAACAGACACCCCTGTCTGGTACCCTTCTGCAGAGGAAGTGTGGGGGATATAAATCCCGGCGTATGAACCCGAGCCGTCGGATTGGAGTACAGAGACTGTAAGTATTGTCGGAATCTCCCCTGCACACCAATGCGATCCAGTACTAGACCCAGCCATGGCCACCTCACATTATCAAATGCTTTTTCTGCGTCTAGTGTGACCATGGCTGGGTCTCCACCCCCGTTTCGTTCCCGAATCGAACCGCGTCAAGTGCCAAAAGGGCTTTGCGCACATTTGATACTGCCCACCTCCCTTTAATAAACCCCGTTTGGTGATTTTCAATTAAGTCTGACATCACCCCAGCTAACCTGTCCGCCATGAGTTTGGATAGTATTTTAAGGTCTAAATTGATAAGTGATATGGGCCTATAGTTTGCTGGATCATCCCCTCCCCCCTCCCCTTTAGGCAGCACTTTAATATAAGCCATATTCATGGCATCCGAAATGGGTTCTCCTGAGAGTATGTTGTTGAAAAGACCAGTTAATGTCGGGGTCACTTCCTCCCTCAAGATTTTATAAAATTCCCCTGTATAGCCGTCTGGTCCTGGAGCCTTACCGTTGCCTAAATTTTTTATTGTACGGTCAACCTCCTCTTCTGTTACCGGTCTGTTTAGGTCATCTAGGTCCAGTTCCGTGATAGGTGTGAGAGGTACCCTTTCTAGCCAGTCTAACCTCTCCTGAGTTGACACGTCCGAGATCTCATAGAGCCTTCTATAATAATCCCCTAATATGGAGTTTATGTCCTTAGGAGTTGTCGTGATGAGTCCCCCCTTTCCTTGTAAAGCCCTAATTGGGTTGGGTAGTCTCCGTCCCTTTGCCAATCCCGCCAGCATCCACCCCGCCTTATCTCCAAACCTATTGAGGTCTGTCTCCATTTGGCCTTTTACCATTTCTTCCCTCCTACTGGCCCATAGCTCAAAGTCACTTTTGGCTTCCACCCAGGCTTTTTTATCTCTGGGATCTTGTGAGTGTCTGAACAACCGGTAAGTGGACGACACTTTTTCACTGGCTGTTGTATAACGTTTCCTTATGGGTTTTTTCTGTTTGGAGGTGTGGGCCAGTACGAGACCTCTTATCACTGCTTTTCCCGTTTCCCAAAATAGACGGTGATCGTCTTTGTGCTCAATGTTGTCAGACGAAAAACTAACCCGCCATTCTTTCAATTTGGTCTTGAATTCTCCCTCCTTTGCCAAATATGAGGGGAACCCCATAGGAAGTCCGTTCCTCGCTGGTGGGTCTCTGCTAGTTCGATACAAATCGGGCTATGGTCAGAGATAACCATGTTCTCTATTGTGGCGTTGTCTGTCCTCCGCCATAGCTGCTCAGACGCCAGAAAAAGATCAATACGCGACATGAACTATGCGGGTGAGAGAAGTGGGTGTAATCTGATTCCTGCGGGTTCATCACTCTCCATACATCAATTAACCCTGTCGTCTCTAAGAGCTCTGCAAGGTCTCCTCTGTTTTTGGTTGATGGTGTCTGCTCGTCCCTCATGCCCCCTCTTTTCCTATCCAGATCTTCCATCACAACTTCATTGAAGTCTCCTCCGATCAAAACATTAGCCTCACTATCTCCTAGTAAGGTTATGGACAGGTCAGTGAAAAATTGGGTTCTGGAGGTATTGGGAGCATATACATTGTATAGGCTAAGTTGTTGGTCTTGTAACTGCAACACCACATGTAGACGTCTCCTTTCCATATCCTGAGATACTGATATCAATGTGTAGGCTAAATGTTTATTGAGTAAGATCAACACCCCTGCCTTTTTATCACGGGCCCCCGATATCCATCCCGCCCCCACCCATAACTTCTGCATATACTTCAACTCATGTGACTGGAGGTGTGTCTCCTGAAGAAGAGCTATATCGGCCTTCAATTTTTTTAGGTGGCGTAATACCATATAGTGCTTATTGGGAGACCTCAGACCTTTCACATTCCAAGAGATTATTCGTAGCATTGCTTATGTTCCTCCTTCCCATCGCTCCCTGTTTCCTTCTTGTAGTCTGAATTTGTCAACCTTGTCTCCCCTATCTTTCCAACACTAGGTGAAAAATGGGTAGTTATCTGAGATATGTGGCTGGTAGCATATTGAAACATCAACAAATAACAATACATTAAACCCCTGAAAACTTCAACCACCCCCTTTTTTTCCCATACTCAAGGAGTATTTAACTTGTTCCCCTCCCCTCCTTGGATAAATAAACCCTCTTGTGACTTCCCTTTTACTGTAAAAGACAAGAGCTCCCCGCGCCTTTTAGACACTGTGTTAACATATGACTCCTGCCCCCCCCTCCTCCCATTTAAATCAACTCTTCCTCATAACATAGGAACCCCCCTCTCTCCGCCATCACAGACCAGTTGGAGAGTCGCAGGAGATTAACAGTCCTTCCTCTTCGCAGGTCACTTCAGTCCTGAGTTCGCCGGTGCTTCATTGATGTACTCACGGTGTCTTGTGAGCTATATATCAGAGGAACCTAGGACAAGATAAAAAGTACAAGAAACAGAAGAGAGCAAAAAAAAAAAAATTTTTTTTCCTTTTTTCTTTCCTTCTTAGGAGGGGGGGGAAAAGGAAGTTGGAGTAGAATGGTAGATGCGTGACCCCACTCCTCTAACTGGACCATGCTGTCCATTTTTTTCCAATGTTAATCTGTAACTTCAGAGAAGCGTGCATCATCTCTTCGTCGTCTGCGCCCATCTTGCTTCTGCCACCTCTGTCCTCTGCCTTCATTATATACTGGTCCCTTCCCCTCTAGATTGGACGACACCTTCTCCGCATACGTTTGCTGTGTTAGGGGTGGCTGTGATCCATTTGTGGCTGTGACTGATGGTGACCGTGATCCCTGTGGAGGCATTGGCTCCTGCTGGAGATAGTTCATGGCCGCCTTAGCATTCATAAACGAGATCATGACGCCCTGAGCATTTCTGAATCGTAACACCGCAGGAAAAGCTAACTGAAATCTGATGTTTCGCTTATATAGGATGGTACAAGCTGCGCTGAAGGATTTTCTTTTGCGTGCCACCTCCGCCGAGTAATCCTCATATAATCTGACCATATGGCCCTGCAGGACCAGCGGGATCTTTCTGGATCAGAACTCCCTAAGTAGGGCCTCCTTGTCTTTATAGTCCTGAAATTCAGCTATGACCTGGCGTGGGCCATCTTTCGGATCCTTCGGGGGTCCTATTCTGTGCGCCCTTTCCACTTTGCATTGTCGCCGTAACCCCATGGCTTTCGGTAGCTCCGTCTCCCAGATCGAGTCTAGCTGACCTGGTAAGAAAGTCTCTGGCAAGCCGACCATCCTGAGGTTATTTCTCCTTGAACGATTTTCCAAATCGTCTACCTTCTCCTCAGTATATGCTGAGTGCTTTTGTAGGGCTGCTATGTGGCAATCCATGATCGCAATCCTGTCCTCGGCCTCCCCCAGCCTCCTCTCTGCCTCCTGCAGTCTCTCTCCGTGTTGCTCTGTAGTTTGCCTGAGCCCAGATAGTGCTTCTGCTACAGTGTCCTTCAGGGCTGATGTTATATCTGCCACGATGTATGGGGCTATTGCTTTGGCAAGTTGAGCTACATCGATGGGGCTTTTAATGTAAGCCTCCTCTTTCTCCTCCATTATCTCCTCTTGCTGCAGCTCCCCCAGCTGAGTGTCTTTCTCCCAGCCATCATCCATTACTCCACAGTGTCTGTATACTGCTCCACCTCTTTGTCTCTCCCTGGGTCTCCTCTCACTGCTGCTGAGCTGTGCCGGGTCTCCTCCACTTCCCCCTCTACAGTTACAGTGCCGCGACCTCCATTGCGGCTGGCGCTCCCCGCTGCTGTGTGTAATCGGCCTCCATTTTCGCTGGGTGCCCACTCTTCTTCCCGCCCTGCGGGCCCGCCATCTCCTCTCGTCCCGAGCTCCGCAGGACATAGTGATCCAGGATCCCTGATGGTTTGGGAGTCCCTTCCATGCCTGTGGGATCGTTCTGGGGCATCGGTCCCGGTGTTGCTAGCGGGTGAGTGGCGCGGTCTTCGGAGCTTCTCCTTCAAGCTGCCATCTTCTCAGAGCCGGAACCAGAAGTCAACATCCCCTTTCTTAAATCCACAGAAGATCATCCAGGGGAAAGTCTCTGCAATAGCTTCAAAAATGGCGGTTTTGGGTCTCTGTGACAAACAGTGAATGGTGGCACATAAAACAACTGGATGCATGTAGCACTATAAAGAACATTTTTGTTAGAAAAATTAAAATGTCCACTTTTTCCTTCCACGTTGCTTTAGTTCCTGTGAAGCACCTGAAGGGTTAATAATCTTCTTGAATGCAGTTTTGAGTAGCTTGAGGGGTGCAGTTTTTGGAATGGTGTCAATTTTGGGTGTTTTCTGTCATGTACACCCCTCAAAGGGACTTCAAATGTGATCACTAAAAAAAATGCTGGAAAAATGAAAAATTACTGATGAATATTGAACCCTTATAACTTCCTACCCCAAAAAATGTTTTTTTTCCAAAATTGTGCTGATGTAAAGTAGACATGAGGGAAATGTTATTTATTATCTGTCACATAACTCTCTGGTGTAGCAGAATAAAAATTCAAAATTTGAAAATTGCGAAATTTTCAAAATTTTTGCCAAATGGTTTATTTTTTTCACAAATAAACGCAAAAATGATTGACCTAAATTTACTACTAACATGAAGCCCAATATGTCCCGAAACAATTTTCTCAGAATCACTGGGATCAGTTGAAGCATTCCAGAGTTGTTACCTCAGAAAGGGACACTGGTCAGAATTGACAAAAATGCCAAGGTCTTTAGGGTCAAAATAGGCTGGGTCATGAGGGGCTTAAAAAATTTTTTTTTTTTTTTTTTTTTTAAGATCTTCCCTACCCCCATCCAAACTCTACATGACTGCCAGATCCTTTGCGGGAAGTAGAGGGGGGGGGGGGGGGGGAATGCGAGGTGGGGGCAGTGTCCCTGAATTCATATGTATATATGCTTGCCCCACTTCCGGGTTCAGTGGCAGCAGCTTCCTAACGTCACGGCAGTGGGGGGAGTTCAGTTGAGTTTACAGCACACAAGCAGCAGCACAGGAGACTCAGAGGACTCCGGAGGATATAACACGCTCAATGAGCTAAACATCTATATCTCTGGCAGGAATGCAGCATGTGGTGATTGTGGGGAGAATAAATCACATCCATGAAATGTATGCTTGGTGTGTGTGCTGCCTGACAATGCTAGGTCAGCCAGAACAGTGATTCTTCAGAGCAAAACTGCTTATTTCGTGTAGTGTTATCTGAAGAAGGGGCTAGACCCTGAAACGTGTAATAAACCACCATCTGTATTTTTAACAACCTGAATCATTGCATTCCTTTGAGTGGGAGCACGGTTTGTATTCCCATTTCTTCTAAGCACATTTGAATGTTCAACCAGTGGGAGGACTGCTGCAGACCGTGTAGCTTCACATCTACAGTTGTCACAGGTTTATGAAGGGATTGTGACGTCTCACAACCCGAACAGGTGATCATTTTCAACAACTTGCTGCACTCACATAATCTTACGGATAAACACTATTATGCGCTCTTTCCTTTTTAGTGCTTTATTCTGTTGAGAATGAAAAAAAAGGGGGAGGGGGGCAGCATTGGGGTGGATAATGTCTGGAAAGGGGGGGGACCGCATTGGGGTGGATAATGTCTGGAAAGGGGGGGGAAGGCATTGGGGTGGATAATGTCTGGAAAGGGAGGGACAGAATTGGGGTGGATAAATGTCTGGAAAGGGGGGAATACATTGGGGGTGGATAATGTCTGGGAAAGGGAGGGACAGAATTGGGGTGGATAATATCTGGAAGGGGGGGCAGCATTGGATGTGGCTATGTCTGGAAAGGGAGGGGCAAACATGGGATGTAATAAGTCTGGAAAGGGGGGGGCAGCATTGGAGTGGATAATGTCTGAAAAGGGGGGGACAGCATTGCGGTGGATGTCTGGAAAGGGGTGGGAAGTATTTGGGGAGGAATATGTCTTGAAAGGGGGGCAGCATTGGGGTGCATAATGGTCTGGAAAGGGGGGGCAGCATTGGGGGGGTGGATAATGTCTGGAAAGGGGGGGCAGCATTGGGGTGGGATAATGTCTGGAAAAAGGGGGGCAGCATTGCAGTGGGTAATGTCTGGAAAGGAGGGGCAGCATTGGGTGTGGATAATGACTGGAAGGGGAGGGCAGCATTGGTGTGGATAATGTCTGGAAAGGGATGGAAGCATTGGGGTGGATAATGTTTGGAAAGAGGGGGCAGCGTTGGGGTGGATAATGTCTGGAAAGGGGGAGCAGCATTGGGGTGGGATAATGTCTGGAAAGGGGGAGCAGCATATGGGGTGGAAATAATGTCTTGAAAGGGGGGGACAGACATTGGGGTGGAATATGTCTGGAAAGGGGGGGACAGCATTGGGGTGGAATATGTCTGGAAAGGGGGGCAGCATTGGGGTGGAATATGTCTGGAAAGGGAGGCAGCATTGGGGTGGAATATGTCTGGAAAGGGGGGCAGCATTGGGGTGGATGTCTGGAAAGGGGTGGAAGCATTGGGGTGGAATATGTCTGGAAAGGGGGCAGCATTGGGGTGGAATATTCTGGAAAGGGAGGGACAGAATTGGGTGGATAATATCTGGAAAGGTGGGGCAGCATTGGAGTGGCTATGTCTGGAAAGGGGGCAACATGGATGTAATAAGTCTGGAAAGGGGGGGGCAGCATTGCGGTGGATGTCTGGAAAGGGGTGGAAGTATTGGGAGGAATATGTCTTGAAAGGGGGGCAGCATTGGGGTGGATAATGTCTGGAAAGGGGGGCAGCATTGGGGTGAATAATGTCTGGAAAGAAGGGGCAGCATTGGGGTGGATAATGTCTGGAAAGAAGGGGCAGCATTGCAGTGGGTAATGTCTGGAAAGGGGGGGCAGCATTGATGTGGATAATGTCTGGAAAGGGATGGAAGCATTGGGGTGGATAATGTCTGGAAAGGGGGGCAGCATTGAGGTGCAATATGTCTGGAAAAGGGGGGCAGCATTGGAATGGATAATCTCTGGAAAGGGGGGGCAGCATTGGGGTGGGTAATGTCTGGAAAGGGGGGGCAGCATTGGGGAGGAATATGTCTGGAAAGGGGGGGCAGCATTGGGGTGGATAATGTCTGGAAAGGGGGGGCAGCATTGGAATGGATAATGTCTTGGCAGGGGGGCAGCATTGGGAGTGGGATATGTCTGGAAGGGGGGGCAGCATTGGAGTGAAATGTCTGGAAAGGGGGGGCAGCATTGGGGTGGAATACATCTGGAACAAAAGGGTAGCGCGTGGGTTGGAATATGTCTGCAAAGGGGGGGAAGCATTGGGGTGGAATATGTCTAGAAATGGGGGCAGCCAGCATTAAGGTGGAATATGTCTGCAAAGGGGACAGCATTGGGGTGGAATATGTCTAGAAAAGGGGGTAAGCATGGGGTGTAATATGTCTGGAAAAGAGGGATAGCATAGGGTGTAATATGTCTGGAAATAGGGGGGCAGCATGGGGTGGAATACGTCTGAAAGAGGGGGCAGCATTTGGATGAAATATTTCTGGAAAGGGGGGCAGCATTGGAATGGAATATGTCTGGAAAGGGGGGCAGCATTGGGATGGAATATGTCTGGAAAGGGGGGGCAGTATTGGGGTGGAATATGTCTGGAAAAGGGTGGCAGCATGGGATGTAATAAGTCTGGAAAGGGGGGCAGCATTGGGATGGATAATGTCTTGGAAGGGGGGCAGCATTGGGGTGGGATATGTCTGGAAGGGGGCAGCATTGGGATGGATAATGTCTGGAAAGGGGGACAGCATTGCGGTGGATGTCTGGAAAGGGGTGGAAGCATTAAGAAGGAATATGTCTTGAAAGGGGGGCAGCATTGGGGTGGATAATGTCTGGAAAGGTGGGGCAACATTGGGGTGGATAATGTCTGGAAAGGGGGGCAGCATTGGGGTGGAATATGTCTGGAAAAGGGGGGCAGCATGGAATGTAATATGTCTGGAAAGGGGGGCTGCATTGGGGTGGATAATGTCTGGAAAAGGATGGAAGCATTGGGGAGGAATATGTCTGAAAAGGGGGGCAGCATTGGGGTGGATAATGTCTGGAAAGGGATGGAAGCATTGGAGAGGAATATGTCTGGAAAGGGGGGGACAGCATTGGTTGGATAATGTCTGGAAAGGGGGGGCAGCATTGGGGTGGAATATGTCTGGATAAGGGGGTCAGCATGGGATGTAATAAGTCTGGAAATGGGGGCAGCATTGGGGTGGATAATGTCTGGAAAGGGGGGGCAGCATTGGAATGGATAATGTCTTGGAAGGGGGGCAGCATTGGGAGTGGGATATGTCTGGAAGGGGGGGCAGCATTGGAGTGAAATGTCTGGAAAGGGGGGGCAGCATTGGGGTGGAATACATCTGGAAAAAAAGGGTAGCGCGTGGGGTGGAATATGTCTGCAAAGGGGGGGAAGGATTGGGGTGGAATATGTCTAGAAATGGGGGCAGCCAGCATTAAGGTGGAATATGTCTGCAAAGGGGACAGCATTGGGGTGGAATATGTCTAGAAAAGGGGGTAAGCATGGGGTGTAATATGTCTGGAAAAGAGGGATAGCATAGGGTGTAATATGTCTGGAAATAGGGGGGCAGCATGGGGTGGAATACATCTGAAAGAGGGGGCAGCATTGGGATGAAATATTTCTGGAAAGGGGGCAGCATTGGAATGGAATATGTCTGGAAAGGGGGGCAGCATTGGGATGGAATATGTCTGGAAAGGGGGGGCAGTATTGGGGTGGAATATGTCTGGAAAAGGGTGGCAGCATGGGATGTAATAAGTCTGGAAAGGGGGGCAGCATTGGGATGGATAATGTCTTGGAAGGGGGGCAGCATTGGGGTGGGATATGTCTGGAAGGGGGCAGCATTGGGATGGATAATGTCTGGAAATGGGGACAGCATTGCGGTGGATGTCTGGAAAGGGGTGGAAGCATTAAGAAGGAATATGTCTTGAAAGGGGGGCAGCATTGGGGTGGATAATGTCTGGAAAGGTGGGGCAACATTGAGTGGTATAATGTCTGGAAATAGGGGGGCAGCATGGGGTGGAATACGTCTGAAAGAGGGGGCAGCATTGGGATGAAATATTTCTGGAAAGGGGGGCAGCATTGGAATGGAATATGTCTGGAAAGGGGGGCAGCATTGGGATGGAATATGTCTGGAAAGGGGGGGCAGTATTGGGGTGGAATATGTCTGGAAAAGGGTGGCAGCATGGGATGTAATAAGTCTGGAAAGGGGGGCAGCATTGGGATGGATAATGTCTTGGAAGGGGGGCAGCATTGGGGTGGGATATGTCTGGAAGGGGGCAGCATTGGGATGGATAATGTCTGGAAAGGGGGACAGCATTGCGTGTGGATGTCTGGAAAGGGGTGGAGCATTAAGAAGGAATATGTCTGAAAGGGGGGCAGCATTGGGGTGGTAATATCTGGAAAGGTGGGGCAACATTGGGGTGGATAATGTCTGGAAAGGGGTGGCAGCATTGGGGTGGAATATGTCTGGAAAAGGGGGGCAGCATGGATGTAATATGTCTGGAAAGGGGGGCAGCATTGGGGTGGATAATGTCTGGAAAGGGATGGAAGCATTGGGAGGGAATATGTCTGAAAAGGGGGGCAGCATTGGGGTGGATAATGTCTGGAAAGGGATGGAAGCATTGGAGAGGAATATGTCTGGAAAGGGGGGGCAGCATTGGTGGATAATGTCTGGAAAGGGGGGCAGCATTGGGGTGGATATGTCTGGAAAGGGGTGGAAGCATTGGGGTGGAATATGTCTGGAAAGGGGGCAGCATTGGGGTGGATAATGTCTGGAAAGGGGGGGGGGCAGCATTGGGGTGGATATTGTCTGGAAAAGGGGGAAAGCATTGGGGTGGAATATGTCTGGAAAAGGGTGGCAGCATGGGATGTAATAGTCTGGAAAGGGGGGCAGCATTGGGGTGGATAATGTCTGGAAAGGGGGGCAGCATTGGGATGGATAATGTCTTGGAAGGGGGGGCAGCTTTGGGGTGGGATATGTCTGGAAGAGGGCAGCATTGGGGTGGATAATTTCTAGAAAGGGGGACAGCATTGGGTGGATGTCTGAAAAGGGGTGGAAGCATTAAGAAGGAATATGTCTTGAAAGGGGGGCAGCATTGGGGTGGATAATGTTTGGAAAGGTGGGGCACATTGGGGTGGATAATGTCTGGAAAGGGGGCACCCAGCATTAAGGTGGAATATGTCTGCAAAGGGGACAGCATTGGGTGGATATGTCTGAAGGGGGTAGCTGGGGTGGAATATGTCTGGAAAGAGGGAGCATAGGGTGTAATTGTCTGAAAGGGGGCAGCATGGGGTGGAATATGTCTGAAAACGAAGGGGGAGCATTGAAGGAATATGTCTGAAAGGGGGGCAGCATTGGGTGGATAATGTTTGGAAAGGTGGGGCATCATTGGGGTGGATAATGTCTGGAAAGGGGGGCAGCCAGCATTAAGGTGGAATATGTCTGCAAAGGGGAAGCATTGGGGTGGAATATGTCTAGAAAAGGGGGTAAGCATGGGGTGGAATATGTCTGGAAAAGAGGGATAGCATAGGGTGTAATATGTCTGGAAATAGGGGGGCAGCATGGGGTGGAATACGTCTGGAAGGGGGGGCTGCATTGGGATGAAATATTTCTGGAAAGGGGGCAGCATTGGAATGGAATATGTCTGGAAAGGGGGGCAGCATTGGGATGGAATATGTCTGGAAAGGGCGGGCCGTATTTGGGTGGAATACGTCTGGAAAGGGGAGGCAGCATTGGGGTAGAATATGTCTGGAAAGGAGGGAAAGCATTGGGATGGAATATGTCTGCAAAGGGGGTAGAGCATTTGGTGGAATATGTCTGGAAAGGGGAGGCAGCATTGGGGTGGAATAAGTCTGGAAAGGTGGGCAGCATTGGGATGGAATATGTCTGGAAAGGGGAGGCAGCATTGGGGTGGAATTGTCGCACTCCCAGAAGCCGGGGTACTCAGAGCCGGACCGTTCTGCCTCTGGGGTGCCACGACGACGTGGCCCGACTCCTTGGTCCCAGGTGCGGCAATGCACAAAGAAAGGGGAAAAATAGCTGAAGTTTATGGGGAAATTAGTGACGCCACCCGTGGATTGCAGCCAATATGGGCCACCGCTGCCGGTCAGACTGCTGGGGGATAATGGTGGAGTGGCAGCTGGGATGGTAAGCCTTCCACAGGTAGGGCTTGGCTCCCCAGGCCAGATGTAGAAGAGGCCGACTTAGTTGCAGTGTAGAAAACAAGTGTGCGGCTCCACAGGCGAGACGCTACAGTCTCTGTACCAATGATTCTCAGACACAAATCTTGAGTTCACCGGGTACTTTACTTTCCTTGTTAATCAACATACAGTTCTTTGTACACAAGCTGTGGACTGGGTCCAAGCAACAGCCACCAGCTGGGGCTCTTACTGCAGCGGGGACGTTTCGTCTGCGTCACTCCCCTCAGTGTACCTCTCAGGCCCTTCTGTTCTCTCTGCTCTCATGCATACGGGTTGGGTCTGGCCGTCACGGGCTCTACAGTGAGTCATCCGACAATCTGGGTCACTAGCCCTAGTCTAATGGCTTTGCCTACTCCCTGCCGGTTGTTAGCTCTCGGGGACTTGGAGTTCCCGCACCCCGCCGGGTGTCTCGTAGTTAGGGGCATAAAGTGTTCCCGGCCACATCTAAAGAGCCGGCTCTCTGGTTTCTCTGGCCCAGCCACCAAATGACCCGGGTTAGTCTGGCTCACCTGGCTCCTTCTACCATCCACGGTTCTCAGCTTTTTGGGCTCCCGGACGGCCATTAGTGGTGCAGGCTGCCGGGTCCCGTTGTCCTCAGTCTCTGTTAGTAAGTACTCAGCTGAAGGGTGTCTTGGCTTGGTGATGATTTCCCATCTCCACCCACCAGATCTTTCCGTCTACTCCTCTCCCATGGGAAGCTATCGATCGTCTCGCCCGCCTTAGTGTTCCTAGGTCCTTTCTGGAGTCTAATTCCTCCACCCCTTTGTCCGGGTTCTCTCTACTTCCCACCCACACGTAGCTAATCCTGCCATCCCTCACCTGGCATGAAGCGACTTGGGCTCAGGGTCGGAGTGTGTGTGGGTGTTTTTGTAGGCTGACAGTCTTACCTGTCCTGCTGCAGTTCACCCTGTGGCCTCCTGTTCGCAGGGGTGCCACAGAATACATTTGGAAAAGGAGGGCAGCCCGTGAGGTGGAATATGCCTGCAAAGGGGAGGCAGCATTGGGGTGGATAATGTCTAGAAAGGGGGAGGCAGCCAGCATTGGGGTGTAATATGTCTGCAAAGGGGGAGCAACATTGGGATGGAACATGTCTAGAAAAGGAGGGGGCAGCCAGCATTAGGGTGGACTATGTCTGGAAAAGGGGGTCAGCATGGGATGGAATATGTCTGGATAAAGGTGGGGGGCAGCATGGGGTGGAATATGTCTGAAAAAGGGGGGCAGCCCGTAGGTGGAAAAGGGGGGCAGCATGAGGTGATATGTTCTTTGAGAATCTCTGTGTATGGTGAATGCTTGGATACTCACACAAAGTGTCATCAGGGGACAAAGGCTGCAGTCCCCACCGCAGCTTGTGCCAGTGTCATCAGTGACTTTCATTTCAGGGGCTGTGCTAGTTTCTGCGCACTGTGCACTGTGCAATGTGCTGAATGATAGCGCATGCTGTGTTGTCAGCTCTGATCAACACTATTGAACCAGCACCAGAGCAGTGTCACAATACCCGTTATGCGGAGATCAGTGACTTCACCTGCGGGGGCCTTGCTGGTCTCTGCACTCTGGGTATTCTGACACTGGTCTGGATCTGGCTCATTACTACCAATCTGAGCTGGCAACTGAGCGTGCAATGTAATTGTGCACAGTGCATATCACGTAAGGACAAGCCCAGCCCCTGAAATGAGTGTCATTGATGACACTTCATTTCAGGGAGGGGTCAGAGGCTGTGATTCGCCCACCAGGGCCGTGGGGTACTCGGAACTGGGTAGCAGTTCTGCTGTGGGAGTCACCGGGATCGAGACCCAGCTTGGTGGCCCTGGGCAGTCAATAAAAGGGACAGTTTTTAGAAAT